>CM036560.1:366402-966402 GCA_020745775.1 Theristicus caerulescens | reverse complement strand
AGGACAGCCAGGACAGCCAGGACAGCCGAGCCACCCGGTGCAGGGTGCGCCAGGGCAGGGGGCTCCCACCGGCCGGGACCCACAGCTCAAGCCCTGCTCCGTGCCAGCGGCGCAGAGGCAAGGGACGTGCTGCCACAGGGGGGATGTGCCAGAGGCAGGAGGGCAGCCGCAGGCAGCACCAGAGGGGCAGGCAGGGACAGGGCACCGGCAGGCAGGGCTGGGGCAACCCCCTCTGCCAGGGGCCAGCTCTGCAGGAGCGGTGGCAAGGACACGGCCCCGCGGCCAGCGTGCCACCTCTCCAAGCAGGGCGTCCCCTTTTTCAGGGGCACGCGCCTGGGCAGACCCACCCCTCTCCCTGCATCGCTGCAGCCCTGGGGAGCAGACACCAGCCCCCGAACCGTTACAGCCCCGCTCCGGGCAGCAGCCCCCCTCGCAGCACGGGGGGAGCCCACCCGGGAGGGGACACCGCGTCCCCGGGCTGCCCCGCGGCACGGGCGCTGCCGGGGCGGGCAGGGGGAGGCTGCGGAGTCGAGGCGGGCGCAGGCAGGGCTGGGGCGGTCGCTCTCAGGAGCACTGCGCCTTGTGCTGGAAGTAGGCCTCGAAGCGGCTCTGTGCATAGTCCTGGGGCGGGAAAGGGGAGTCAGGGACTGCCTGTGCCCCCCGGCACCCCCAGCCCCGACACCCTGCGTCAGGGGAGGGGCGACGTGCAAGGGATCCCGGGCAAGCCCTGAACGAGGCACCCGCGGGCAGCGCTCACCAGGTACCCGAACTCGATGGTGGAGATCTTCGCCTGCACGATGGACCACAGGCCCCAGAAGAAGTGAGAGGCCAAAGCGAACCTGATGGAGAGCAGCCGTCAGCCCCGCCGGGACCCCCCTCCCTGCCCCACACCGACGGCGTGCAGGAGGGAGCGGGATGCGGAGGGCTTTGGGGTGCTGCCCTCCCTGTGCAGCGGGGACCGGGGGACGTGTCCCCAGGATGGCCCCCGCAGCCGCAGGGACCCCCCTCCGCCCCGGCGTGCCCCTCACCGGTTGATCTCCGTCAGCATCTCCTCCTCGATGCGGGCCTGCTCCTCGTGCGTAGTGTCCCCGCGCCGCCCCGAGTCCTCCGAGAGGTAGTGCCGAACGAAATGCAGCTGGAAGGGGGACAGAGCAGGCAGGGACGCTGCCGACAGCGGGCAGGGGGCTGGGCTGCCTGCACCGCCCCGGCACTGCCACGTCTGGCACATCCCCGCCAGCCTCTGCGAGGGGAGCAGCCCCTGCCCGCTGCCGAGGGACGGGGCAGCTCTACCTGCTGCTGCCGGCTGGGGTAGTTCTCCGGGGAAGCCTTGAAGAAGGGCCAGGAATCGTGGGTGTAGTTGTACACCCACTCGCAGAAGTGGTTGGCGATGTCGAAGCCCCTGGGGAAAGGGGAGGGTGAGCAGAGCCCCGGCCTCTGGCGAGCAGGAGACCGGAGCCCCGCGCGGGGCCCGGCCCAGCCCCCCGCAGCCCCCAGACCCACCGGTAGTTGTAGCTGCTGTACTCGAAGTCGATGAGCATGAGCTTGTCGGAGGAGGAAGCCTCCTGGCCAGCCAGCAGCAGGATGTTCCCTGCGCAGAGACGGGGCTGGCTCGCGGGGGCCGCACAAGCTGCCCCGGAGCCGGGGGCGGCTGCGGGCAGGGGCGGGAGCCGAGCCGGTGCCCAGGGGCGGGCAGGCTCCGCTGGGCAGCACAGGGAGAGAGAGCTGCAGGACCAGGCCTCCGCGAGGGGCGGCGGCCGCCCGCCGCTGCACTCACCCTCCTGGACGTCGTTGTGGCAGAAGACCACCGGCGAGGGGGTGGACTCCAGCAGCTCCCTGCAGTTCAGGGGAGAGCGGCCTCAGCAGGCGCAGGACCCGCCAGCCCTCGCCCACCAGCCGCAGGGACGCGGGGACCACTGCTGCCGCTGCGTGTGGGCGGACAGAGCTACGGACGCGGCTGGGATCCAGAGCGCGAGGAACCCGGCAGGAACCCTGCCCCGGAGGTGCAGGGGCCCTCGCCGTCCCCCAGCGCCTGCGCGGGGCCCTCGGGACAGGGTCAGAAGAGAGCGGTTTCCAGAGAAGCTGAGTCGCCCCAGGCTGCCCGTGAGGAGGCTGGCAACGAAACAGGGTCAGCCCCGGCACCGCACCACGCCGGCGGGCAGGTCCGGCTCACCTGAGGCTCTTCATCTCCTCCTGCAGGTTATAAGTCTTGAGGTGGTTGAACTTCTTCAGCTGCCCCTCCTCGGGGAAGGTGAGCTCCGAAATCTGCTTCAGGTACCTGGAGTGCAGGAGACAGCCCTGCGGTGGGACGGACAGCCTGGGCGCTGCCACCCCACCACATCGCCCCTCTCCCCAGCCCAGCGCAGAGCCGGAGCTGCCGCGGAGCTGCTCTGCGCCCCGTTCCCACGGGCCCTGCCGGCGGCCAGCCGGGAAACCTCCCCGTGCTCCGGACCCCGCGGGATGTCAGGGGCTGAGGATCCGGGAGCCCGCGCCCGCGCAGACAGCGGCTGCCCTCACCACTCCATGGTCCCGAAGAGCCACTTGGGCTCCTTGTTGAAGGGCATCACCATGCCGTGGAACCGGGACATCTTCACCGCGATCTCCTTGGAGATGTCGGGGTCCCGCAGGTCCTCGGTCCGCAGGCGCCGGCTCTGGGGGGGCACAGCACTGACATGAGCAGCCTGCCTGCGCCGGGGAGCCGGCTCTGCCCTCGGCGGCACGAGAAGCCCCGTGGGGCGTCTCCTCCTGCGGTGGCTGGCCGCAGCCGGGGCGAGGAGCCCCCTGAGGCGGGCTCCCGCAGGACGGGGCCGGGAGTAGAGCCCATCCCGTACCGGAATGTACTGCTCCAGCCGCCCCTGGGGGAAGACCCCATAGAGCCGTGGCCCCAGCGCCCGCTCGGCCAGGATGGCGAACATGACGCTCTCCAGCACCAGTGAGTCCACGCCCTGCGCAGGAGACGCAGGGTGGCTGCCAGGCCCGGGCCGGGGGGAAGATGCCGGCCGAGCCCCGAGCCCCGCGGCTGCTCGGGGGGGTCCCGGCGCCGCCCGCGCTCACCTGCAGGATGGCCCCGTAGACGCGCAGCAGCACCTGCCGGGGCTCGTCCCCCACGCTGAGGATGTGCTCCGGCAGCGCGCACTTGAAGAGCAGGTTGCTGAGCCCCCCGCTGCGGGCACAGCCTGGTCAGGGGCTGCGGGGGGCTCAGCGGGGCGGCGGGGGGCAACTGGGGCACGGGGAGGGGGATGCAACTGCGGGAGGGCCAGGGGGACTGGGGCACCAGCTGGGGGGGACAACTGGGCCATGTAGGACAGGGCCACCGACTGGGGGGACTGGGCCACATAGGATGGGGCCACCAATTGTGGGGGGGACTAGGCCACCGGTTGGGGGGGTGACAGACTGGGCAATGTAGGACAGGGCCACCAGTTGGGGGGGGCAACTCGGGGACACTGGGAGAGGGACAGGGCTAGCAGTTGGGGAGGCAACTGGGCCACGTAGGACAGGGTCACCGGGGATGGGACTGGGCCACTGGTTAGGGGGGAAACTGGGGTGGAAGACAACTGGGCCACATAGGACAAGGTCACCGGTTGGGGGGGGGATTGGGCCACCAGTTGGGGGGCAACTGAGCCATGTAGGACAGGGTCACCAGTTGGGGGGCAGGGGCAACTCGGGGACACTGGGGTGGGGACTGGGCTACCGGTTGTGTGGGCAACTGGGCCATGTAGGACAGGGCCACTACTGCAGGGGGGGACGGGACTGGGCCACTGGTTGTAGGGGCAACTGGGCCACGTAGGACAGGGTCACTGGTTGGGGGGGGGGGGGGGGCGCAACTCGGGGCACTGGGGGAAGGGACCGGGCTAACGGTTGTGGGGGCAACTGGGCCATGTAGGTCAGGGTCACCGGCTGGGGGGGGGGGGGGGGGGAGAACGGGACTGGGCCACCGGTTGAGGGGGCAACTGGGGGGATGTGGGGGGAACACGACCGGGCCGCACAGGACAGGGCCACCGGTTGGGGGGGGGGGGGGGGGGGGCAACTGGGCCACGTAGGACAGGGCCACGTCGGACAGGGAGCCCCGTGCCGCGGACTCGGGACCGGGCGGAGCCGGGCGACCGCACCCCGCGCTCAGGCCTCCCGCTTCCCGCCTCCTACCTGACGGGCCCGATCCCGAACTCCTCCGGCCCGATGAGCTTCCAGGAACCGGCGAGGAACTCCCGGCACCAGGCGTAGGCCTGCAGGCGGGTGGCGGCGGGCACGGCCCCGTCCCCGCTGCCCCGTCCCGCCGCCGCCATGGCCGCCAAGCCCCGCCCCGCTGGGACGCGAAGGGCGGCGGAGCCGCCCTTCGCGTCCCAGCGGGGCGGGGCTTGGCGCTCGCTGGGCCAATGGCAAAGCGCGCCGGCGGTGACGCAGCCCAGCGTAGCCAATGGGCTTGAGCGGCGGGGATGCGGCGGAACGTGGAGGTGAAGGCGCGGCTGAGGGCGCTGGCCCAGGCCCGGGCTCAAGCCCAGGCCCAAGCCCAGGCTCAGGCCCAAGTCCTGGTCCAGGCCGACACCTTCTTCCGCGTCCCGCGGGGCCGCCTGAAGCTGCGGCGATCCCCGGTGAGTGCGGGGTCTGCGGCGGGGGGTGTCGGGCCTCGGGGCGGGGGGCACCAGGCGGCGGGGCTCGGGGAGGGGCGGCCTGGGGGAACGGCCTGGCCCTGACCCTGCCTGACCCTGACCCTGACCCTGCCTCTCCTGCCTGACCCTGACCCTGCCTGACCCTGACCCCAACCCTAACCCTGCCTCTCCTGCCTGACCCTGACCCTGTCTGACCCTGACCCCAACCCTAACCCTGCCTCTCCTGCCTGACCCTGACCCTGTCTGACCCTGACCCTAACCCTAACCCTGTCTCTCCTGTCTGACCCTGACCCTGTCTGACCCTGACTCTGCCTGCCCCTGCCTCTCCTGCCTGACCCTGCCTCTCCTGCCTGACCCTGACTCTGCCTGACCCTGACCCTGCCTGACCCTGACTCTGCCTGACCCTGACCCTGCCCCTGCCTCTCCTGCCTGACCCTGACCCTGACCCTGTCTGACCGTGACTCTGCCTGACCCTGACCCTGCCTGACCCTGACCCTGACCCTGCCTCTCCTGCCTGACCCTGCCTCTCCTGCCTGACCTTGCCTCTCCTGCCTGACCCTGACCCTGCTTGACCTTGCCTGACCCTGACCCTGACCTTGCCTGACCCTGACCTTGCCTGACCCTGACCCTCCCTGACCCTGACCCTGCCTCTCCTGCCTGACCCTGACCTTGCCTGACCCTGACCCTCCCTGACCCTGACCCTGCCTCTTCTGCTTGACCCTGCCCCTGCCTCTCCTGCCTGACCCTGACCCTGCCTGACCCTGCCTCTCCTGCCTGACCCTGACCCACCGCCTTCCCAGGACGGACGGGGGGAGCTGATCTTCTATGAGCGCCCCGACGCCCTCGGCCCCAAGCTCTCCTGCTTCAGCATCACCCCCACGGACGACGCCGACGGCCTGGAGGTAAGCGCTGGGGGGCCCCCCCAGCCCTGGCTGCTCCCCAGCGAGGGGCTGCGTGGGGCGCCCGCCCCCATGGCCTGGCCAGGGCCTCACCGGGGGCTCGTACCCTCGGCTTCGCCGCCTGGCATGGCCCGGTGCTGCGGCTGCCCCTTCCCGGGGTGGCTGCCGGCAGCAGGCAGCTCCTCTCCCGGTGCGCAGGCGGTGCTGGGGCAGGCGCTGGGCGTGCTGGGCGTGGTGAGGAAGGAGCGCCTCCTCTACCTCGTGGGCCAGACCCGGGTGCACCTGGACAGCGTGGAGGGGCTGGGGGACTTCCTGGAGCTGGAGGTGAGCGGGGCACGGCTGGGGCACGGGCGCCGGCCCCGGGGTGCCCAGGGCTCACCCTCCCCGCGCCCGCAGGTGGTGCTGACCGAGGAGCAGACCGCGGAGGACGGCGAGCGCGTGGCCCGCCGCCTGATGAAGGAGCTGGGGGTCGAGGAGCAGGACCTGATCTCCGGGGCCTACCTGGACCTTCTCCTGGCCAAGGGGGAGTCGGGCTCGTGAGGGCTCGCTGGTGTCCCCGCGCCGGGGGCAGAGCCCCCTCGCCACCACCCCTCACCTGGGCTGTGACATCGCACCTGGGCGCAGAGGGGACGGGGCCAGCCCGCCCCGCAGGCCCTTTGCTGCACAATAAAAGCTGGGGACCAATGGTGTCTGTGCCTGGCACTGGTTGCTCCAGTGGGCGCCGGGGCCTCGGTGCCGAGGTCAGAGCACCCATGGCCGCCCCTTGCCACCCGCCCTGTGCCGGCGGAGGGGCCGGGCTGCAGCAGGGAGAGGGGTGCCAGCCCCGGGGCGGCCCCGAGCTCCCCTCCCGTGGGGCGCGGGGCGCTGGGGAAGGGGCACAGGAGGGGTGGGCTTGGCTGCGAGGGGAGGGAGAGGTTTGCAACAGGCAGCAGCGCTCAGCCCTGAGCCGGGATTACCTCCTCTCCCCACTTGACACCAGCCGCGGCCACGGGCTGTGCCGGGAGCGGAGCCCGGCGGTGCCGCGGGCCGAGGGGGGCCTCCGGCAGCAGATGGGTCTGCGGGGGGGTCTCATCTGTGCTGCTGTGCCATCTGCCTGCTGCCGCGGCTGCCTGATCCTGCCCAGGGCGGGAGGCCGGGCGGGCGCTGGGGGGTCTGTGGGGCGGCACAGCTGGGGCCGGGGCAGGGACAGGGCTCACCTGTGGGGCCAATGTGGGTCTTGCTCCTCTGCCCTCCCCGAGGCTGGGAGCTGGGAGCCCGGCAGAGACGGGGCTGCGGGGCCCTGCCTGGCCCCACGCACCCAGCAGCAGCTGCTCGTGCCGAGTCTATCCCCGTGTGCCATAGCCCCTGCCTGCGGTGCCAGAGCCCCACGGCAAGGGAGGCCAGGGGAGAAAAGGCCCGTGGGGAGCTGTGGGCAGGAGCAGGCAGCGAGGCTGGGCCTGGAGACCGGCGGAAGGGGAACGGCTGCAGCCCCTGCTCTGCCCGGGACTCTCTGTGCCCCTGTCCCCAAACCCGCCCCATTAACGGGGCTCTGCGGAGCCCCTCCTTTGCCGGCTGCATTTCCCAGGGGAGAATCAAAGAATTATTAAGGTTGGAAAGGAGCTCTGAGATCATCGAGTCCAACCGTTCACCTAACTGCCTGGTCCCCTCCAAACCACGTCCCTCAGCACCACATCCACGTGGTTTTTGAGCACTTATAGAATCATAGAATTGTTAAGGTTGGAAAAGACCTTAAAGATCATCGAGTCCAACCGCTAACCCAGCACTGCCAAGCCCACCACTAACCCATGTCCCTCAGCACCACATCTCCCCGGCTTTTAAATCCCCCCAGGGATGGGGACTCAGCCCCTGCCCTGGGCAGCCTGTGCCAGGCCCTGACAGCCCTTTGGGGAAGGAGTTTTTCCCAATTCCCAACCTAACCCTGCCCTGGCGCAGCTTGAGGCCGTTCCCTCTCGTCCCATCGCTTGTTCCTGGGGAGAAGAGACCGACCCCCCCGGCTCCAGCCTCCTTTCAGGCAGTTGCAGAGAGCGATGAGGGCTCCCCTCAGCCTCCTCTTCTCCAGGCTGAGCACCCCCAGCTCCCTCAGCCGCCCCTCCCCACCCTTGTGCTCCAGCCCCTTCCCCAGCCTCGCTGCCCTGCTCTGCCCACGCTCCAGCCCCTCCAGCTCCTTCTGGGGGTGAGGGGCCCAACGCTGAGCACAGGATTCGAGGTGCGGCCTCGCCAGTGCCCAGCACAGGGGGACGATCACTTCCAGGGACTGTGAATGTAGGGGGGCCCCTCTGAGAGCCTCCTCCCCGGGACCCCCCACCTCGGGGTGCGGGCAGGGCCGTGCCGTGCCGCGGGGTCAGCCCTTCCCCGGCCGCAGACCGTGCGCCGCTCCCGGGAGGTGACAGCCCTGTCCCGGGACAGTGTCTCCCCTCCCTGCCCGTCTCCCCAGGGAAGCCGCAGGCGGGGAGCGGGGTCGCGGGGGGCTCGCCGCAGCCATCCTGGGGGCACAGCCCCACCAGCACCGCCTGGTGCTCCCCGAGCCCCGGGGGGCCGGGAAGGGGCACCCACCCGTGGCCAGGAACCTGGTGTGGAGCACGGGGGTCTGCCTGCGCCGTGGGAGGCGGGTGGTGGCTGCCCGATGTCCCGCTGCTGCCCTGGTGTTGTCCGGCAGGACGGGCAGCGTCCTGCAGGCAGCTGCTGCCTGCAGCTGGGAATGGGTCAAAAACCCCCGGGGTTCGGCCAGCACCCGAGCAGGAGCTGTGGCCTGAGCGGGTCCGCTCTGCCTGCGCAGATACCGGGGAGGCCGCGTCCCCCGCGCCCCCAGCATCGCCTGGGATGGGCCGAGCGGCTGGGGAGGCAGGGCCAGCGCCCCTCCAAGCTGCCCGGGGCTGCGGGGCGCGGTGGGAGAAGGGACACGGTGGGAGAAGGGGCGTGGTACGAGGGGTCCGGCGCAGGGCCGTGGCGTGGCCGGCCGGGGGGAGCACAGCCCAGCCCTGCCGTGAGCCGGTCCCCAACCAAGGAGCCGCGGAGAGGGGCGGGGGCCCCGGCCCCCCCGTTCCCCTTGGGCCCCCCAGTGCAGCCTGCTCCCAGTGCACGGACCCCCGCCGCCTCTCGGACCCCGCCGCCCCCAGAGCCCCCAGCAGCTCCTGCCCCCCGCGCCCTGCTGCCCACCCCACGGCCCCCCCAAATACGCCGACCTATGGCCCCCTACGGCCCCCGCTGCCCCCCGTCAAGGCGCAGACCCCCCACCCCCCCGAGCACCCACCGCACCTCCCGTCCCCACGCGCGGCCCCCGGCGCCCTGCTCCCCACAGCGGGGCCCTCCGCTCCCCCTGGGCCCCCGCTGTGTCCCCCCCAATGCCCCCCCCGCCCGTTGGCCTCCGCCGCCCCTCGCTGCCCCCAAAGCAGAAACCTCCGCGACCTCCTGCACCCCCCGCCGCCCCCGGCTGTCTTCAGCACCGGGCCCCGGGCAGCCCCGGGCCGTCGGCACCGGGCAGCACCGGGCCGTCGGCACCGGGCAGCACCGGGCCGGCAGCACCGGGCAGCACCGGGCAGCTCTGGTCCTTCAGCACCGGGCCCCGGGGCCTTCAGCACCGGACAGCACCGGGCCGTCGGCACCGGGCCTTCAGCCCCGGGCCCCGGCCAGCCCCGGGCCGGCAGCACCGGGCCGCTCTGTCCCTTCAGCACCGGGCCGTCGGCACCGGGCCGCTCTGTCCCTTCAGCACCGGGCCCCGGGCAGCACCGGGCCGCTCTGTCCCTTCAGCACCGGGCCCCGGGCAGCACCGGGCCGCTCTGTCCCTTCAGCACCGGGTCCCGGACAGCCCCGGGCCGGCAGTACCGGGCAGCACCGGGCCGCTCTGTCCCTTCAGCCCCGGGCCGTCGGCACCGGGCCGCTCTGTCCCTTCAGCCCCGGGCCGGCAGCACCGGGCCGCTCTGTCCCTTCAGCACCGGGTCCCGGACAGCTCCCGCCGCGCAGCCCCGGGGCCGCCACCGCCCGCCCCGGCCGGGCTTGCGCCGCCTCCGCCTCCCTATGCGGCTCCCTGCCCCCCTTACAGCTCCCCATAGACCCCCGCCCCTCCCTATAGACCCCCGCACCTCCCTATAGACCCCCCCCTTCCTATAGACCCCCACCCCTCCCTATAGACCCCCGCACCTCCCCTCCCTATAGACCCCCCACCCCTCCCCATAGACCCCCCGCCCCTCCCTATAGACCCCCCACCCCTCCCCATAGACCCCCCGCCCCTCCCTATAGACCCCCGCACCTCCCCTCCCTATAGACCCCCCACCCCTCCCCATAGACCCCCCGCCCCTCCCTATAGACCCCCTGCCCCTCCCTATAGACCCCCGCCCCTCCCTATAGACCCCCTGCCCCTCCCTATACAGCCCCTGCCCCTCCCTATAGACCCCCCGCCCCTCCCCATAGACCCCCCGCCCCTCCCCATAGACCCCTGCCCCTCCCCATAGACCCCCTGCCCCTCCCTATAGACCCCCTGCCCCTCCCTATACAGCCCCTGCCCCTCCCTATAGACCCCCCGCCCCTCCCTACAGACCCCCGCCCCTCCCCATACAGCCCCTCTGCCCCCTGCACGTCCCTGTACAGCCCCCCGAACCCCTCCTATACGCCCCCCTCCATCCCCCCATAGGGTCCCCCGCACAGTACCCCCCTATACCACCCTGTCCTGGCCCCCCCCCCCCTTATACGGCCCCCGTGCCTCTGTGCTGCCCCGCTCCCCCCCTATAGAGCCCCCGCTCCCCTCCATAGGGAACCGCCAGCACCTCCCTGCTCCCCCTCCATAGGGAACCGCCAGCACCTCCCTGCTCCCCCTCTATACAGCCCCTCCCTGCCCCCCCATACAGCCCCCAGTCCCTCCCTATACAGCCCCCCCTCCCCATACAGCCCCCAGCCCCTCCCTATACAGCCCCTCTCTAAGCAGCCCCCTTCCCTATACAGCCCCTCCCTATACAGCCTCCAGCCCCTCTCTAAGCAGCCCCCAGCTCCTCCCCGCTCCCCTCTAGACAGCCCCCCGCCTATACCGTCCCCCGCTCCCCTCCCTATACCCCCCGGCCCCTCCCTATACGGCGCCTAGCCCCTCCCTATACAGCAGCCCCCTCCCTATACAGTCTCCAGCCCCTCTCTAAGCAGCCCCCCCTCCCTATACGGCCCCCAGCTCCTCCCCGCTCCCCTCTAGACAGCCCCCCCCGCCTATACCATCCCTCGCTCCCCTCCCTATACAGCCCCCGGCCCCTCCCTATACCCCCTAGCCCCTCCCTATACAGCTCCCAGCCCCTCCCTATACAGCACCCCTCTCCCTATACAGTCTCCAGCCCCTCTCTAAGCAGCCCCCCCTCCCTATACAGCCCCCAGCTCCTCCCCGCCCCCCTCCCCCGCCTATACCATCCCCCGTCCCCCTCCCTATACCCCCCGCCCCCCTCCCCATACCACCCCCGCCCCCCCCCCCCCGGCATCCCCCGCCCCTCCCGGCTCCTCCCTCGCTATAGAGCCCCCCCCCCCCCCCCCGCCATAGCGCGCTCCCGCCCCCGCGCCCCGCCCGGCCGCGCTCCCCGCGCAGCTCCGCAGTCCGGCGCAGCCCCGGCCGGGAGAAGATGGCGGATCGCGCCGAGATGTTCTCGCTCTCCACCTTCCACTCGCTCTCCCCGCCCGGCTGCAGGTGAGCCCGGGCCGCGGGCGGTGCGGGGCGGTGCGGGGGTGCCGGGGCACTGCGGCGCAGGGGCCGCCCTCCCCGCCGCACCGCCCTTGGCCGCGGGGACCGGGGCCCGGCGGGGGCCCCCCCCGCCCCGGAGCATCCCCGGCCGCTCCCTCCCGGGAGGGGGGTGCTGGGGCTCGGGGGGCCCCGCCGAGCCCCCTCCCCGTTCACGGCGGGGCAGAGCCCCCCCCACTCCCCCCCCCGGGCTGGGCCCCCCCCCGGCTCGGCTGGGCCCGGTGCCGCCGCATCCCGCCGCTGCGGGGGGGAGCCGCCGCCGCCGCCTCTTTGTCTCTCCCGCCGCGCCGCAGCGGCCCCGGAGGCGGCCGGGGATGCTCGGCGCCGGCAGCGGGAACCGGCCCGGTGGAAGGGGCGGCTCGGCCCGGGGTGGCAAAAGCCCCCGGAGCCGGGGGGCGCGGGGCTCGGCGGGGGCTCCCCAGCCGCCCCGGTTCCCGCCGGGGCTCGGCGCTCCCGAGGTCAAACGCGGGCGAAAGCCGGTGGGTGCCGAAAGCCGGGACCCCCCGTCCGCTGCCCCCGCCGTGCCCGTGGCGGGTCACCTTCCCGCAGGGCCGCGGTGCGTGGGCCCCGCCGTCGGACGGGCGCTCCTGGGGGTCCCTCGCCCAGCGGGCAGGGTACGCAGCCGGGCCCTCGGCCTCTGCCCCGCGCTCGCCTGACCTTGGCGGGACCCCTCCGGGCTGGGGTCCCCGGGCGAGCGGCGCGGGGCTGAGTGCGGGGTGGGCCGGCTCAGCGCGGGGACCCCGGGGTGGGGAAGGGTGGGAGATGGCGGCGGGGGCACCCGGGGAGCTCTCGGGGTGCGGAAGCTGCGGACGGAGGGAATCCAGCGGGATGCGGGATGCGCCGTTGGTTGGTTCTGGCCTGCGCCGGGCAGGTCTCATGGCTGCTCCCCGGGCTCTGTCCCCTTCCCCGGGCTCTGTCCCCTTCCCCGGGCTCTGTCCCCTTCCCCAGCCACGCTGCACAGCGGGACCCCCAGGCGTCCCCGCTTGCGGTGGCGCAGGGAGGGCAGGACACGGCCTCTGCTGTGGCTGCGCGGCTCCTTCCTGCCTCTCGCCCGGGATCTGGGCCCCAGCCGATGCTCTGGGGGTCTCGGCTGCGTCCTGCTCGCGGTGCTCCCGTTCGGCCCCCGCGCCCTGCCGTGCGGGGTCAGAGCTGGCCCCGCAGGTCCCTGCCCTTCGCTGCAGCCAGCCTGGGCCAGGGACGTGTCCCGGCCGGGGCCGTGAGGGGCAGGCGAGGCCGGAGCCCCCAGGGCCCCCCAGCCCGGCCCAGGCGCCCTTCTCTCCCCAGGGAGTTCAGTCCCGCTGGGACTGAGCCCTCTGCTCCTCCATGTCTCCCTCTGCCCTTGCGCTCTGCGAGGAGGGGACAGCGACAGCCTGGCCCTGCGCTGGCCGTGTCCGCTCCCCCCCAGCCATGGACCCTCCGCTGCCCCTCCGGCTCCCCGGGAGCACCCGGTCTCTGACGCCTGGCTCAAATCCCCGGCGGCGGCGAGCGCACCCAGGTCCCGCTGAGCGCCCGCGCGTCCCCAGAGCCCGGCAGGGCCTGGTAAGGACGGCGAGGCCCCGGCTACCGCCAGCACCAGGAGCGCAGCCCCGGCGCGCCCTGGCCCGGCAGCACCGGGCGGTGGGTTCGTCCTGTGCCGGTTCAGCCGGGCCCTGCAAGGGCCGAATCCGGATTGTGCCCTTTCCAAGGAGGTCCCTGGGGAGGCTGCGCCCAGCCCGGGGCTCGGTGGGGCTGGTGGGGTGGGATGCCCTGACGGGAGGGGAAGAAGCCGGTAAAGGCGACACGGTGGGGAGAGATCGGTGTGGAAAGGCCATGGTGCACACGCGGTGCACCCGGTAGGGGCGGCCGCAGGTCGGGCCATGGGAGCTCTGGGTGCCGGCGTTTGGGATGGGGGATGCTGGCCGGGGCCAGGCCCCCGAGGGTCAGCACCGACCTCCCTGCGGCCCCTTCCCTGCCCTGGGAGCAGCCGGGGGCCGGTGGGTGCGGAGGCACATCTGCCATCCCGGTCCCTGGCCCGTGCCGGGGGGAGAAGCCATTGCAGAACCACTGCCAGGGCGAACTGTCCAGGGAGCTGGTCTGAAAATAATGAGGAAATTCAGTCTTCCCGTGGCCTGCTCCGTCGTCACTCCCTCCTCGGGAAGCCCGGCCCCCGGCAGCTCCCGTGCAAACACCGGTGTGCGTGCCCGCCTGCGCCCCGCTGTGCACCCTGCTCCCCGTCCCTGCACGGCCCCGTTCCCAGCGCCCCAGGGGCGGGTGATGTTGGGCCCCTTTGGGGTCCGGCTCCCGGCCCTCACCTGGTGCTGCCGCAGCCCCCCGCTCCCCTCTGCCAGCCAGGCCTGGCTCAGGATGTGCCAAAGCGGCGGCAGCGAGGCCGGCCCGGCGTGCGGTGGGGTGCCGGGTCCCTGTACACCCCGCGGTGGGGCGTCCTGCTGCCTCCTGCCCTTCCCGACCCCCTCTCCGTCTGCGGGGCTGGGGCGAGCTGCCCCCTCCCCGAACCGCTGCCTTGGCTCCACTTCAGCTCCGGACCCCCGCTCGGGTGCTCCCGCCCCGGCTGGCCGCGGTGTCCTGAGCAGCCATCGCAGGGACGGACACCGTCCTTCCCGCCTGCTGCTCATCACCGGTGCGTCCCAGGCACCCGTTGCTGTGCCCCTGCACCCGCAGCGATGGTGTTGCCTCTTCTCTGGCTGCAGTGGGGCCACGGTCAGGGTCCCCAAGGGTCCCCTCGGGGGGGGCTGCGGGCCGGGCCGGCTCTCGCTGGCAGCCCCATCCTGCCGTGCCTGCCCCAGCTCGGGAGCGCCGTGACCTAGAAATTTCAGCCGTGGTTTGTCACGGCAGTCGCTCCCCGGCGAGGGGAGACGGCCTCCCCGGGTGGCCGGAGCCCCGCCGCGGGCGGGCAGGAGCCCTGTGTGGGGCAGGGGCCCCAGCCCTGCTCCTGCAGGGCAGCCGTGCCGTCCCGTGCCGTGCCGTGCTGGCCCGCTGTGCGTGTCCCTGCAGCCAGGACGAGGGCTGGTGGAGTTGGTCCCCGGGGTGAGGAGGGTCCAGGGGTGCGGGAGCGGAGCCTGGCGGGGTTTTGCAGGACCACGGCAGGTCTCCATCCCAGGAGGACTCATGGCTGTGCTGTCCCTGCCCTCCTGCCTGCCTCCCCCCCGAGGGACCCCTGAGGCCCCTGCTCACCCCCGGGGAGCGCAGCGGGTCCCAGCAGCCGCTCTGGCAGCAGGAGGGTTCTGCCCCCCACCCTGCTGCCTGCGGGAGAGCAGCCGCCGATGTCCCCTGGGGCTGGGGAGAGGGGCTCTGCTCCCCACCACCCTGGGGCTCTGCCACCACCGCCCCACTGTCCTCGGGGCTCTGCTCCCCACTGCCCCTGGGGTTCCCCCACCCCTGGCCGGGGTCTGGGCTCTGGGGTCCGGGGTCTGGCCCAGCCCCGTGCCCTGCCGCAGGCCGAGGCCGTGGTCGCATCGCTGGCTCTGATGCTTTCGCCACAAATCTGCGACTATTTGGTGCTGTCTCAATGGCCTACTTCTGGGAATTATGTGATTTGGGGAAATCTCTCTCCCTGTGAAATGGCAGTAAGCGCCGGCCTCCGTGCTGGGGCGAGGGGCTGGGAAAGGGGAGTTCGGGGCAAAAGCAGGGCGCAAAGCGGGGAAGGTGGCTCAGGAGGCAGCTGTGGCTGTGGGGGCTGTGACCCCCTGCTGCGTGGGGGTCTGCTCCTGCTGCCAGCCGGGTCCTGGGACCGAGACCCCAGCGAGGCCCCAGACCCGTCCCCGCCGGAGGAGCCCCACGTGCCCTGGCCCCCACCCGGGAGCTGCCGTGCTCCCTCGGGGCTGGGCCATGGGGGGCCCTGGGCGTCCCCAGACCCCGGCAGGGTACGGGTGGGCAGAGGGTCCCCGCCGGCACCTGGGTGCTCCCGCACCTCCCACCCTACAGAGCCACCAGGAACGCTTCATTTCCGTTTCCCGACACCAAATCCTGCCAAGAGTTGTCGTCTTTTTCCTTTTTTTTTTCCCCTTTCCCTGCAGAACCGCTGGTTTCCATGACACCCCCGTTCCTGACGGGAACGGCTCCGCTTGGTTTCTCTGGCTGCCCTTGCTCGGGCAGGGGCAGCCCCAGCCCTGCCTGCGGGGCAGGCAGGAGGCAGGCAGCGCGGGCGAGGCCGGGGTGTCGGGGCATTGATCCTCCCTCGCTGCCCGCCATCCCTGCCTGCGCCGGCAGGGCCTGCGCCCGGGCAGCGCTGCGGGACGGCGCACGGCTCTGCTTCAGGTTAAACCTAAAGTAAACCCCAAGGAAAGCAGCCCGGCGGCACAGGTCACCCTGAAGCCAGCGGCGGTGGTGGCAGCCGTCCCCTCCCCGCCTCGGCTCCGGCACGTGCCTTGGGTTTGGCTCAAGGAATTTTGCTGGGCTGGGAATCTGGGAGACAGGCTGCCCGCTATGGCGGTGGCCTCGGCACCTCTGTCCGGCCGGGGGCAACCCGTGGCTGCGTGGCCCTGAGCTGCGCTGGGCTCTCACCGCCCCGGCACGAGGCCAGCGGTGAATCTGGGCAGTTTGTGGCGAGCCGTGCGGGAGGGAGCGCGGTGCTGAGAGTGGCCACCCCGTGCACCGCTGCGGCCATCGCCCTCCCCATTGCCTCCGGCCTCGCCTGGCTCCCAGCGTGGGGCCGGCCCCCAGGAGCGTGCCGTGTCGGCTCGGCCGGTGCTCCCGTGCGGCACAGTGGGGTGATGGTGCCATGCCGGCACGTCCCTGTGCCGTTGCCCGGCTGGTGCTCCCATGCTGGCACGCTGGGGTGATGGCGGTACGATGCCAGCACATGCCTGCGGTGCCACTCGGCTCTCCGGGCCCTCGTGGTGCCGTGGGGGGAGCGGGAGGCATTTCCCTGAGGTCTGTCGGCGTGTCACCCCCGGCCCTGACGTCCCCGGCCCCTCTCCCCAGGCCCCCCCCAGGACATCAGCCTGGAGGAGTTCGATGATGAGGACCTCTCGGAGATCACAGACGACTGCGGCATCGGGCTGAACTACGACTCGGACCACTACGAGAAGGTGCAGGAGCTGAGCGTGCCGAGTTCCCCCGGGGATGCGGTGTCTGCGAGGGGCTGTGCCGAGGACCGGGGGGCCATCGGCCTGGCAAGGCCCCTCCTGGAGCGGAGGGTTCAGGGGCCCCTGTGCCAGGGCGCGGAGGGGATGCACCGCAGGGTGCAGGCGGGTTTCAGAGCCCAGGGACCCCCCCGGCATGGCCAGGCTCCCCGGGGCCTCACACCGCCTCTGGCCGAGCCCCATGAGGTGGCTGCAGGGAACATGGGTGGCTCAGCAGCCGGGTGCCCGCCCGTGGCTCCGGTGGCTCCCATGGGTCCCGCTTACGCAGCTCGTCCCCAGCTCTACCTGGCACTGGGGTGGATGGTGCTGGGGAAATGGGCAGGGTCCGGGCAGGCATGTGGGTGGGATGAATTGCTGGGTGTTGGGGCGGGACAGGCAGGGAGCCGGCAGAGCCAGGGGGATCCCTGGTCCCTGGCACAGAGCACTTCCCTCTGCTCGGAGACCCCCGTCCCACTGGGGCGGGAGTGGAGGCGCTGCCAGCCCGGTGCTGGCAGAGCCGCTGGGGAGGGTCACGCCGCGGCGGCTGTGCCATGGCGGGGAGCGGGGCTGTGGCGGGGTGAGTGCGAGCACCGTGGCCGCTAACCCAGTGCCGCATCCCCAGGACTGCCTGGTGCTGGAGCGCGGCGAGCAGCCGCACCCCGTCTGCACCTTCCAGGATGACTTCCAGGAGTTCGAGATGATCGACGACAACGAGGAGGAGGAGGAGGAAGAGGAGGAGGAGGAGGGCAACGAGCTGGAAGCTCCACCATCCCCTTCGGCCTCTCCCATCCCCTCGCCCGCCCTGGAGGAGACGCAGAAGCACCGGCCCACCACCCTCAACCTGACGGCCCCGGGCACCCAGGTGAGGGTGGGGGCGGCCGGGGGGGGGTCTCTCTGCCCCCCACACCCCAGGGCTGGCGGAGGAGGCGGAGCAGGGGCTCTGTGGGGTGCGGCGTGGGAAGGGGCCCCACAGGGCTCTGCCCGGGGGTGGGCTGAGGGCTGCGACCGCCCCGGGGGTCCCGGGCACCAGGAGGGCAGCAAAGGGCTAAGATGGTGCCGGCTCCAGCTCCGCAGTGGCGGGGCCGAGCTGGGGACGTTGGGGACCGGTCTGTGCGATGCCAGCGGGGCCCCTGCACGCTCCCTGCCAGGCCCTGGCCCGGGGGTCTGGGGGGTCCAGCGGGCCCCATCCCCGTGTGCAGGGCGCTGGGGTGAGCAGGGGCTCCGGGACGTCTCCATGTGGCAGAGGGCTGCGAGGTGCTGCGGGCACAGCGGGTGTCACGTGCCGGCCCCGTGTGTCGCACACGTGTGTGCACGGCTGCGTGTGCACGGGTGCTTGTGCGCGCCACGTCCCTCCTTTTCCATCCCCGGAGCTGGGCTCGGGGGGCTCCCCCAGGGCGGGTGGGGTGGGGGGGGGTCCCCGCAGGCGTGGCGCTGCGGGGGTGCCCCCGTGTCCCCGCGCGCACGCGTGTGCGGTGCCGGCCCTGAGCTGCCACGCCGCCGCAGTGTGTGGGAAGCCGCGTGCGGTGCTGCCTGCATCCGGCTGCGTTGCCATGGTGCCGGGGGGCTTTCGGGATTCTCGGCCCCCTCCCGGGAGGGTACCGCACGCCGCTGGGGCTGGGGGGCTGTCAGGGGGGCTGGGGGTCCTGGCCAGGCCGGCACTGGAAGGTGACAAAGCCCCAGGGCTCTCCCCCAGAGCCCGCCAGCCCTGACCTGCTGCACCCCGGCGGGATGCACCGGCAAAGCCGTATCGCTCCGGCCACCCTGATCCATCGTCCCCTGGGGGTGAGCAGAGCCCCAGGCGGTGGCCAGACCCGGCCCTCATTGGTCTGCCCGGGGTGCAAATCCCAGTAATCCCCGTTCCGACCCGTTTGCACCAGCCCCAGGAGGAGGCGGGACCCTGGTCCTGGGGCGCCGTCCCCCCCAGCACCCGTTCCTGTCCCCCCAGCACCCGTCCCCAGGGCTGCGGCACAGCCCGTGCGATGCCCGACCCCCCTCACCACGCCAGGCCCCTGCCACCCTCCCCGCCGCCGCGCTCGTGCGTGCCCCATGGCACGTGGCGCCGGTCCCGCTCGCTAATCTCCCGCTCGGCGGGATTATCGCTGCCTGTGCTTCCCGCCGGGACTAATCCGCAGCTGCCGCCGTGCCGGCCAGGGCAGCCGAGGCCCTGCCGGCTCCTGCCCACGCTGTGGGGCTGGCAGCGCTTTGGGGGAGGCAGTGGGGTCCCGCTCGCTGGGGTCAGGCTCTGCTCTCAGGGGGACAGGGCGCAGCAGGGCCTCGTGCCGGGGGTCCCGTGGGGACAGCCCCGGTGCCAGCATGTCCCCTGCGTGGCGAGTCCCTGGGGCGGTGTGGGACGGGCAGCGTGCCGTCCCTCGGTCCTGCTCTGTGACAGGCGCTGCCCTGGCCTGCGTCTGGCCGGGCAGGGGAGCTGGGGACGCCGTGGCCCTAATCCGGATAAGCCCCTGGGCACGTGGTCCGGGCGCTGCCAAGCTGGCGGAGAGCACCGAGCCGTGCTGAGGAGCATCCCCGGGCCGGCCCAGCCTCGTTCGGTGCCCCCGTGTCCCTGCGCAGCCCCTGCCGGGCGCCCTGGCTAAGCCCCTCTTGCTGGGTCCCCCGATGCCCCGTGAGCCCTGTCCCTGGGCTCGGCCGCCCCATGTCCCCTCCCCGGGGCTCGCCCACCCACCCACCCTGGCTCTGCTCTTCCCCAGGACTCCCTGAACAACAACGGCAGCTTCCCGCCCGCTCACCGCACCACCTGGCAGGAAGCCCTTCTCCACTCCTCCTCCTCCTCCTCTTCCTCACACATTGGTGAGCGCGGGATGGGGATGGGGTCCTGGGCCGGAGCGGGGCCGTGGGGCAGGGGCTGGTGCCGGGGTGGGCTCCTGCCCGGGGGTCCCACGGCCGTCCCGCTTTGGCTAAAGCCCGGCGGGATTTTCGCCCGGGGGTGGAGGGCTGACGGGGGCTCTGCCTTCCCTTGCAGGACACTCGTCTCCCCACGCCTGCATCCAAGATGGACCCTGCCTGGAGAGCCCGAAGGGGCCGAGCTCCGGGGGGGCCGGGCAGGCCCCCGCCTCGCTGCAGCCCTCCCCCTTTGACTCGCAAGGCAACAGCCACGAGTCCCTGGCACATGGTAACCCATCGCCCCCGAGAGCCGGGGAAGATTATAACATGAATATCATCTCCTCTGCGCTCCGAGCACCGCACTCCCCGTCGCACCTCCGCCAGCTGCCCCCTGAACCGTCTCTCTCTCCAACAGGGCCTGCGGCTCCTCCTGGCCCCACCGCCCGCCCCGACACGGGCTCGCCACCCCAGGCCCCCGCGGCCGCCGACGGCCGCCGTGCCCCGCCAAAGCAGGAGGTGGCTGGCGGCCGGGAGAGGCCGGCGCCCGGCGAAGGGGGTGGCCTGGGGTCTGGGAGCCCGGGGTCCCCTGCGGCCCCCCGCGAGCAGCCCGGCTCCCCGCGGCCCCGGGAGGAGCTGGCGGCCGGGGACGTCGCCGAGCGGTGCGACGGGCAGGGGGCCCGGCTGCCGGGCGCCTACACGTGCCCCGCGGGGCCAGCAGAGCCACTCAGCTCCGACGGGGAGGGCCCCCAGCCCGGCCGGGCGGCCAGCGTGCGCGGGCACCCCTCGGGCTCCTCGGAGACCACCTCGCCCTCCTCGGACCCCGGCATCGAGGCCGACCTCACCAGCAGGACCACCAAACCCTTCCTGCCCGGCAGCCGGCATGGCGAAGATCTCAGCTCGCCCGGCTCTGATTCGGACGTGGAGGGGGAGATTGAGGCGGCCTTCGCCGGTGGGCGCCTGGTCAGCAACATGATCTCCTCCATCTCGGAGACGGAGCTGGACCTGAGCAGTGACAGCAGCAGCGGCAGGTCCTCCCACCTCACCAACTCCATCGAGGAGGCCAGCTCGCCCACCTCGGAGGCTGAACTGGAGACGGAGCTGGAAGCGCCCGGCCTGATGGGCATCAAGGACTCCCTGCTGCTGGACAAGGGCAAGGAGGAGGAGGAGGAGACCCTGGAGAGGGAGCTCCCGGAGCATGGCGTGGTGAGGCGGGAGAGCCTGGCGGAGCTGAAGATGGAGGGCTACTACGACAGCCTGAACCCAGCGGACTCCTCCGCGCCCGCGGGCCAGACGGACATCTCCACCTCCAGCCCCCTGGACCTGAAGATCGACCCGGACCACAGCCTGGAGAGCATCCGGCGCTCCTTCTACCTGCCCGTGGGGCCCAAGCTGATGCCCGAGGCAGATGAGGAGGACAACAGTGAGTACGACTCCGACTCGGAGTCGGAGCCCGACCTGAGCGAGGACTCGGACTCACCCTGGCTGCTCAGCAACCTCGTCAACAAGATGATCTCGGAGGGCTCCTACCCCATCAAGTGCCCGGACGAGTGCTTCCAGCAGACCCACTCGCTCTGCGACACCATCTCCCCGGCCTCCGACCTGGAGCCCGAGATCCTGAGCGAGGCGCTGGACGGGGAGCCCGGCTCGCGGGACTCCCCGGTGGGCACGGGGGAGCCGGCCGCCCTGCCCCGCTGCCAGCGCACCATCGAGCTGGTGGACATGGAGACGCTGCGCAGCTCCCTCCAGCGCGCCGAGGATGAACAGGCCCTGGGTGCTGGGACGGAGCCCGTGCCGGAGCTGCCCGCCGACGAGCCGGGCCCCTTCCTCTTCCTGAGCAACCCCACCAACGACACCATCGCACCTGTCTTCCCGGGACGCCCCGTTGCCCTCGACAGGCTGGGTGCCTCTGAGGTCCTGGCCACCTTTGGCTGCTGCCCCGGGCCGCCCCGCACCCCCCCACGCACCTCCCCCGGGACCGAGGCCACCGCCGGGGAGCCCCGCACCGCCACGGCACCGCTGGCCGCCGGCCCGGAGGACTGGGCTGTTGACAGGGACCTGGACTCGGGCGTCCTGGAGGCCGACGACATGATTGACGACGTCCGGTTAGCGCCCGGGGGGCAGAGCCCCGACGCCAGCCCGCCCGCCCTGGATGTCTCCACCGCCAAGACCAACCGCGGCTTCACCATGGCCTACTCCACGGACGAGGACGAGGCGCCCTACCTGAAGGGCTCCCCCTTCCCCGAGGACCCGCTGCGGGGAAGCTTCGGGGGGGGAGCTGCCGCCCGCCCCCGGGACGCTGGAGCCGCGGGCGCTGGACGAGTCCCTGGCCTACGACTCGGTGAAGTACACGCTGGTGGTGGACGAGCACACGCAGCTGGAGCTGGTGAGCCTGCGGCGCTGCACCTCGGTGCTGAGCGACGACAGCGACCTGCTCCGCGCCTGCGACCGCTGCGACCTGGAGGACGAGGCGGCCTTCGGGGACGGGCTGGTGGCCCCCGACGCCCACAGCTCCTCCGAGGACTCGTCCCCCGAGGCCGACCTGCAGTTCTCCAAGAAGTTCCTCAACGTCTTTGTCAACAGCACCTCCCGCTCCTCCAGTAAGTGACCCGTGCTGTGCCATGCCGTGCTGTGCCATGCTGTTCCACGCTGCCTGCCCTCCGCCGTCGCGCCTCAGCCATCCTGGCCGTGGCACCGTCCCTGTGTGGCACGGCACGGCACAGGAGGTGGGGCAGGGGCAGGGCGGCTGCAGGGGGCGTGGGGCCGGACCCGAAGGCCGTGGGCTCTCCCCGGCGGGGCCACGAGGTTTTGCTGGGTGGCCGATCCCCAATACGCCTTCGCACCAGTGCCCCGCGGGGTCCTCAGCCCCGGGCTGCTGGGCGGGGGGCGCAGGGCCAGGGGCTCAGGTGGGACCCCCCGAGGAGGGGCCTGAGCCCATGGGTGATGGCTGGCGGCTCCCCGCTCCCCTCGCGTCCCGCAGCCCCCGGGGTGGGCAGAGGCGGGGGGTGCCCCCTGCATGGAGGGGCGGGAGCTGCCCCCCGGCCCCACAGCAGCCTCCTCCTCCGCAGGCACAGAGTCCTTCGGGCTGTTCTCCTGCATGGTGAACGGGGAGGAGCGGGAGCAAACCCACCGGGCCGTCTTCAGGTGAGCAGCGAGCCCGGCCGCACCGTGCCGGCCACGGCCACGGGCACCTTGGGGGTCTCACAGGACCCCCTGTCCCGTGGCTCTGCTTCTCCCTGCCCGCGTCCTCCTTCTGGCTGTCCCCCCCCAGGTTCATCCCCCGCCACGAGGACGAGTTGGAGCTGGATGTGGATGACCCCATCCTGGTGGAGCTGGAGGAGGATGACTACTGGTACCGGGGCTACAACATGCGGACGGGGGAGAGGGGCATCTTCCCCGCTTTCTACGCCCACGAGGTCGTCGGCCAAGCCAGGGATGCCATCGGTAGGAGCCTGCGGGGTCCCCGGGGTGGCGGGGGCCGCGGGGCACAGGGGGCTCGGGGCACCGTCTCCTCGTCCCCTCTCCCCGCACAGGCCTCAAGAGGAACCCGTGCTGGGTGGAGCGGTTCAACGTGCAGTTCCTGGGCTCGGTGGAGGTGCCGTACCACCAGGGCAACGGCATCCTCTGCGCCGCCATGCAGAAGGTGAGCCCGAGGGACGGGGCGGCGGCGCGGCCCCCTCCTGCCCTCGCCGGCGTCAGCTGCACCCTCACGCCCCCGCCCTGCCCCAGATTGCCACCACCAGGAAGCTGACGGTGCACCTGCGCCCGCCGGCCAGCTGCGACCTGGAGATCACGCTGCAGGGCATCAAGCTCATCCTGACCGTCACCGAGTACAGCCGGGACGAGGAGGTGAGGGGCGCGGGTGGGCGGGGGGCCGGGCGCCCGCCCTGCCACGAGCGGGGCGCCCACTCCTCTGCCGGCTCTTCTCTTCCAGTTTGAGCGCTGCAGCCACTTCTTCCAGATGAAGAACATCTCCTTCTGCGGGTGCCACCCCCGGAACAGCTGGTGAGACCCCCTCCTCCCACGGCCTCCCAGCCCCAGGGGACCCCCTCCATCCCCTGCCCGGGGGCACCCACGCTCCCGCGGTGCCACACCAAGCCCCCCTGCTCGGTCCCCGTCCCGGTGTGGCTGCCCCAGCCCCAGGGCCCCGGTGGGTGTCCCCTCCGCAGAGCCCCCCGCGGCCGCCGGACGGCCCCACGGGGCAGGAGTGGGGTGTCCCCCCCTCACCCTGCCCTCGCCTGCAGCTACTTCGGGTTCATCACCAAGCACCCGGTGCTGAGCCGCTTCGCCTGCCACGTCTTCGTCTCCCAGGAATCCATGCGGCACGTCGCCGAGTGCGTCGGGTAAGATGGGGATGGGGCGGCCACGTGGGGCACGGTGGGGCTGGGGGTGCAGGGGGTCTGGCTGTGCCAGGACTGGGTGCTGGGGATCAGGGTGCAGGGGGCCTGGCGGTGCAGGGGGCCTGGGTGCTGGGGGTCGGGGTGGAGGGGGGCTGGCAGTGCCAGGGCTGGGTGCTGGGGTTCGGGGTGCAGGGGGTCTGGCTGTGCCAGGGCTGGTGGTGCAGGGGGGCTGAGTGCTGGGGCTGGTGGTGCAGGGGGGCTGGCGGTGCCAGGGCTGGGTGCTGGGGGTCGGGGTGCAGGGGGTCAGGGTGCAGGGGGCCTGGCGGTGCAGGGGGTTGCGGTGCCGGGGTCCGGGCCCCAGCCCAGCCCTGAGCCGCCCCGTTGTGCCCTTCCTTGCAGACGAGCGTTTCAGGAATATTACCAGGAGCACCTGGAGTACGCCTGCCCCACAGAGGACATTTACCTGGAGTAGGGGGGCAGTCACGGTGTCTCCTGCTTCCGCACCCCCCTCCAGCCCCACAGACGGCCAGAGACTCTGTCTGACCCCACAGCCAGCCGGCTTGGCCCCCCCCGCACATGCTCCAGCCCACGCCCCACGGACTCCCCGCACATCCTCGCCGCTTCTCGGGGGGCCGGGGGCCAGGCCGCAGCCATGGACCACGGGTGGGTATCCGGCGTGCGCCCAGCACCGCCCCGGCCCTGTGCCCTGGGGACCCCAGCCACGGGGGTGACGCAGCCGAGCCGGGGGGCTGGGGGAGAAGCTGCCCCCCTGCATGAGCAAAGCCAGCCCGGGGGCCGCAGGAGTGGGGACCAGCCGTGTCCCCGGCCGGCCGCTGCCGCAGGGGATGGAGATGCCGGGGGGTGAAGGGGGGGTGTGGGGGGGGCAAATGCTTGTGGGGGCAGTGGTGGGGCTAAGGGGGGTGAATGGGGCTGGGGGGAGGCTGTGGGGGGCAGATGGGGGCACGGGGAGGTGGGGGCACTGGGTTGAGCATCTCCAGCCGCGAAGCCCCCGAGTCCATGCTGCCCCCCTGCACAGCGGCAGCACCACCCTCGCAGCCCCCCGGGGGCTCCCCCCACGGCTGCCGGCCCCAGGAACGGCCCCGCACCCCGGCACAGCCGCCTTGGCCCCCTCCCCTCCGCCGCCCCAGCACTGCAGCCCCCCGGGGAGCGCGGCACGGCCCCAGCTGCCCCCGGCCCCCTCGCCTCCATCCGTGTCCCCGGCCCCTGCCCCACTGCTGCTCTGCCATCCCCTCCCTCCCCGGGGGCCGAGCCCCCCGCGGGGCCCTGCCAGCCATGGGGCGCAGGACCGGTGCTCAGGCTGGGGGGCTCCCCCCAGGGCCGGGGGTGACGCTGCCGGCCCAGGGAGCCCCCCCCGGCCTGAATGTATTTGCCCTGCGAGAGGAAAGCCCGCGGCCGGGGCGGCTGCCGGGGTCCGGCCCGAGCGTGGCACCGGGCAGGCGGCCGCCCCCGCTCCTCACTGCTGTGCCTGGTGATTTATTTTGCTTGCCGGCCCCGTATATCCGACCAGTGCTAGTTTAGTGACTATAACTCCACTCCGCTCTATGTACCAATATTTATCTCGTAACTCGAACAACAAGAGGAGTCCTGAGCAACTGACACTTGTACAAACCCCGGTTAAAGGTTCTCCCCTCACTGCCTTGTCATCCACTTGGTCTTTCAATAAAATATATGCTTGGTGTGACCGCGAGGCCCGGGGGGCTCTGTCGGGGCCGCGGGGGCAGCCGGGCCCCCAGGGCAGGGCAGAGGGGGGCCCGTGCGGGGCGCAGGCGGGGGCTCTGCGCCCGGGGGGCACTGGGGTGCGCGGGGAGGGCGCGTCGCAGTCGGGGAGGGGGGTACGCCAGCGTGCGCACGGGCTGCAGCGGGGGTGTGCGGCGTGGCGGGGCGTGCAGGGTGCACGGGGCGGGTGGTGCGTGGGTGGGTGTCACACAGGAGGAGCAGAGCACGCGGGGTGCATGGGTGTGCATGTGCAGGTGACGTGGGGTGCATGGGTGCGCGTGTGCAGGAGGCGCAGGGTGTGTGGGCTGCTGCCAGGGTGCATGGATGCACATGTGCAGGAGGCGCAGGGTGTGCAGGGTGCCCAGCTGGGTGTGTGGGGTGCATGGGTGTGCATGTGCAGGGTGCGCAGGGTGCTGCAGGGTGCATGGATGCGCATGTGCAGGAGGCGCAGGGTGAGCGGGGTGCCCAGCTGGGTGTGCAGGGTGCTGCGGGGTGCATGGGTGTGCATGTGCAGGGTATGCAGGGTGCTGCGGGGTGCATGGGTGTGCATGTGCAGGGTATGCAGGGTGCTGCAGGGTGCGTGAGTGTGCATGTGCAGGAGGCGCAGGGTGAGCGGGGTGCTGTGGGGTGCATGGGTGTGCGTGTGCAGGGTGCCCAGCTGGGTGTGCGGGGTGCACAGCCGATGTGCACGGCCGTCCCCACTCCCTGTCGCCTCTTACAGCTCATTTCTGCTTGAGCATCGCCCCCACGCCGCGGTGCCCCGAGGTTTGGGGTGCAGCTTCCCCGCTCAGGGCACCGCAGCAGTCTGGGGGCAGAGCCATAGCCCCAGAGCAGGGGGACCCAGCCCTCGCGTGTCAGCCCGTGGCACCCCGTGGCAGAGAAGCCCCACGGACACGCGCTGGGTCCTGGCCCGTGCCTGCGGCTACGAGGGGAGAAGGCATCAGTGTCACCGAAACGGGCAGTGGCACAGTGACAGGAGCATCAGGCATGGGGACAGCTGGGCTCGGGGACGGAGCGGCACAGGGGCCGCCAGGCTCAGGAGGGATGGCTGTGGGGACGGCCGGGTACCGGGACCTCGGGGTGCGGGCACGGTGTGGCTGGGCTGGCAGCAAGGCCGTGGGGGACACGGGCCCGGTGTGGTGGGTGGGAGGTGGTGGCGGCCCCATCTCCTCCCCGTGTCAGCTGCAGAGGCGACAGCGGGAACGGCTGCTGGGGGCTGCTGAGAGGCGCTGACCCCGGCCCGAAGCCCCATCCGTGGTGCCCAGCTCCGCGGCTGCGTGGCAGGAGGGCTCTCTTGGGTGGGCGCGGGAGGGAGCGACCCTGGCCTGGGCTGAGCTCGGCTCAGGGCCGCGGGGCGTAGGAGCAGCAGTGAGGTGGGGGTGGGAGCCGTGCTGAGCTCCTCAAATGCATCCCGGCGAAGCGGGACGGGCCCTAGAGAAGGTGCCTGGGCACGAGGCCGAGGTGCCAGCGAGCTCCCGGCACCTTCCCAAGCCCAGGGGTTGGGAGCAGAGCCACTGCCGCAGGAGGCGAGTGTGGCCGTCCTCAGCCCCATGGCACCGGGATGGGCTGCACCATGGCCCTGGGGCTCAGCAGCACGTCCCCCCGTCCCGTGCCACCGCTGGGGCCTGTGCTGGAGGCCCAGCCCCGGCGCATCCCCGGAGGCTGCTGCGGCAGCGCCGTGGCCGGGCTCTCGCCCTCGTGGTGCAGCCCCCAGCGCCTGGATCGCCCCCTTCTCCTCCACCCCCACTGCTCCCAGCTGGGGTGGCAGCTCCCTCCCGGCCCCCTCGCCCCACAGCCCCTCGGCTGCTGCTGCCAACAGCATAATAATATGAATAATGGTCACTATCGGCTGATGAATCCCGCCAGGGAACAGCCGTGCACCAGGCACAGCAGCCAATCATTATGCAACATTTGCATCTAATTAAGCATATTCCAATCAGTGCCAGTAATGCCACCAAACCCAGACCGCTGCTGAGCAGCTCAAGCATGTGCCAGTGGAGGGCTGATGGTCCTGGGGAAAACTGGGGGGTCACTGGGGCGACCATCATGCCTCCTGCGCTGGAGAGGCTGCCCGGGGCAGGGGTGCTCGGCTGGGCCCCCCCGGGACCCCCCCCCACCTCTCCTGCCCTCCTCCCCTCCGGTCGCTCTCCCTTGGCCACTGTTTTTCCCCCAAGGCAACTGCGATGTCCGGGTTCACCGGCAGCTGCAGACACCGAATGAGGCCTTGTGTGCATCCGCCCCGCCTCAGCTCTTGGCACCCAGCACCCGGGAACCCCGGTGCCGCGTGGCCAGGACCCGGGAGCTGCTGTAACTGCCCCGTGCCTCTGCCCCCGCTGCCGGCCTGGCAGCCCCGCCGTGCCTGCTCCGGCTGCGGATGGTGGCACCGTGCCCCAGCCTGGGGAGAGGTACCACTTGGTGCTGGTGGCTTTGCAGGGGCCATCCCCAAACGCAGTCGCTGCCCCTGGGGCAGGCACCCAGACACGGGCAGCGTGGGC
Organism: Theristicus caerulescens; assembly: GCA_020745775.1. NCBI lineage: Eukaryota > Metazoa > Chordata > Aves > Pelecaniformes > Threskiornithidae > Theristicus > Theristicus caerulescens. The sequence continues at coordinate 938,728 of CM036560.1, read as the reverse complement.
AGAGATGGGCAGCAGCTCCGCAGGGTCCTGGCTCGTCCCACTCGTGGCTCTGGTGCCACTGCAGGAGGAGCTGCAAGAGACAGCACCGGGGAGGAGGCAGGAACGAGCGTCCCCAAGGACACCCAGTGCTCAGCGTGAGGTGCCGCGGGGCCTGCACCGGCGTCACCGCTCCCGAGAGCTGGCGCGGCCCCAGCCCTGCAGTGGCACAGCTCGGGGTGACCCTTTTGCCTGGGTAAATCCTGCAGCATCCTTGCAGGCAGCGAGCGCTCCCAGCCCCTCAGCAGCCCACCCGTCCCAGGAATGGGGCCTGGCCATAGCTTGGCCGGGCGCCCTGGGGCAGGGCACAGCAGAGGGCTTGGCGCTGGGGAGGGACGCGGGCAGAGGCGGCGGCGTGGGGTGGCCGCAGTCCCCGGGGGTGGTGGGGCCCCGTGAGCGGGGCGGGACGGGCAGGAGCCCGCGGGGCTGTAGCTGCTGGCACGCTCCCCCGCGGACCACCACGGCTGGCTTCACGGTGCCGCTTGCCAGCCCCGTGGCCGTGGGCTCCCCGCCCTGCGGCCGGACCCCGCGCTGAGCACGCCTGTCCCTCTGGGGCTCCCGCTCGGCCCCGGTCCTGCGGGGCGAGCCCCATGTCAGGCCTGGGGCAGCGCACGGGACAGGCCAGCACGGGAGGGTCGTTGGTCGCGCAGGTCGCTGCAGGGCTGGGGACACGAGGGTGCCCGCAGCGCTGCGCCAGCTCCAGGGCCGCCCCCTCCCGCAAAGCCAAGCCCAGCACGGCGGCCCTGGGAGAGCCCGGCTCCCTGCAGCGGGGCACCAGCCCTGGGAAGCTGCCCCCCCCCAGCCAGGGAGCCCCGGGGCGATGGGGGCAGGTCTGTCCTGCACCACCCTGCGCAGAGCAGCAGCCCCGGCCCCCCCGAGTGCAGCGGGACATCGCCCCTGCCCAGCCCCACTCCCCCCCGCCATCCCGGCCACTGGCTCGGGCCCGGGGGAGCACAGGAGCCCCAGCGGGCAGGGAGGCAGGCTGCCCACAGCTGCCCACAGCTGCCCACGGCCACCCATGCCTGCCCAGAGCTGCCCACGGCCGGGGTGCCGGGGGTGCTGGGGCATCCCCAGTGGAGGAGGAGCAGAGGGGCCCTGGACGGCAGCCACGGTCTGGGGGCTGCTGGAGCTGAGAGACACCATGGGACAAAGCAGAGCTTTCTTATAAATTTATTACATAATAATAATAATAATTAATAATAATAATATAATATAAGAAACATAGATCTCTGTGGGGTATGTGTATCACAACGTCAAGGGCGGGAGGCGAATGGCCACACCTCCATGACTCTGGAGAAGGAGAAATCTCCGAAAATCCATACAAAATAAGGGTGAAGTCAAACTGACCCTGTAAAATTAAGAACGGAACAAAAACCCACAGGTGAGTCCGTCTGGGTAAGAAACAAGAGTGTGGATGTTCGAGCCGCGTGCGCGCGCGCGTGGTCGCCCGCGTGCGTGCGAGGGCGGGAGCCGGTATATGCACATGCAGTGGGTGTGAGCGCGCGCCCGGGGGCGTGCGGGGGTGTCTCCGCGGGTGACACATGCATGCGGCAGTGAGGGCTGCCCACGGGCGGACAGAAAGAAAACCGCGCCGCACTTTGTCGCCGCTTGGAAATGGTTTTGGCCGGTGAAGCTCTTCACCACCAGGAACAAAGTGCTTTGGGTTTTGTTTTCTCTTCTTTTACAGTCAGAATTACAGACAGGAGCTGATGGAGAACAGGGATTGATGACGTTAGTCTGGACAAAGGAAAAATACCAACAACTTTTTAAAAAAAAAACCTTCAAAGCAAAAAAAAAAGTGTATCCCTTTTTACAGAAGATAACCCAAGTCATTGAGAAGCCATGAGAATCACAGTAACCGCCGCGCGCGGCCGGTCCCGGCGCCACCGGGACGGCGCGGCCGAGGGGTGCGGCGCTCGCTGCCGGCCGCACCGCAGGCTCGTGGGGTTGGTTCCTTGCCCGCTACCGCTCTGCCTTCTCCTGGATGGCTTTTCAAAATGAAATGTCTCACTGGGTCTGGAGATGTTTGGAGCAGAGATGCCAATGCAGCCAGAATAGATAGAGAGTCAGGAAAGTGCTATCTACACCTGGGGAAAATCCTCTTTGCTTCGGCTGAGAAAATAAAAGTAAAGTAGCAGCAGCTGCGTTAGCGGGGGGTTACGGTTCTGCTGGGGGCTGGGGATGGCCACGGGACAAGACCTTGGCCCTCGGCTGTTGGGCGACCCGGCTGCCCTGGTGAAGGCAGCACCGGGCACCGCACCGCCAGGGCGAGCGACCTGACCCCGGTCGGGTGCTGTGGGTGCTGGGGGTACGGGGGACGTGGCTGCCCCGGGAGCCGGCGGGACCGCGAAGCGCAGGCTGCGCAGCCAGCGGGGCGCGCGGGATGCGGCCACCCGACCCCGCCGCTGCCGCCCCAGCTGGGTGGGCTCGGGGGGCGCAGGTGGGCACAGGGTGGGAAGGGGCTGTATGCGGCTGGGGAGGAACGAGCAGGTCAGTTGAAGGGGCCTCGGCACCAGCCTGCACCCGCGGCACCCCAGGCACTGCCCCAAAGCGAAGCGCGTTCGCCCGGTGGCCCTGGTGCTGCCTGGGGATGGTGCCGTCTCCAAAGCCCTGAGCCCGTGCTCGTCCGGCTCTGCCACGCTCGCGTCTGTGGCGGGAGCGGGGGGACAGGGAGGGCGCAGCGCTGGCGGGGAGGGCGATGAGGAGGATGAAGGTGTTGATGCTGGGGCAGGGGAGCAGGTTTGCGGCAGACCCGGGCAGCCCCTGGGATGGAGATGATGGCGCGGCAGTGTGGTTGGAAGTCGCCTTCTTTCGTGTTACGCCTGACTGGGACGAGCCGTGGTGTCCCTGGGAGCGACGGCCGCGGCCGCCGTCCTGCAGGAGGGATCACGCAGTGTTTGCCAACACAGGTACGGCTGCAGCTGCTTTGCAGTGGAAGCTGGGATGCACGGCAGGGCGGCATGGCCGCCGGCTCCGCCAGGGCAGAGCGGTGCATCCACCATTTCCAGCCCTCGCAAGAGGATTGGGGACAGTGGGGAGAATTGCAGGGGGAGGAGGAGGAGGAGGGCTCCTCAGAAATGGCAAGAAGGCGTCCAGCTTTCCTGGTCCCAGACCGAACTTTCTGCAGAAAAGTTGCGCTCTGCAGACTTCTGGCCTCTTGCGGCAAGAGGCGGGTGCAGGCGGGTCTCTCTCGGTTGCCCCAGAAACAGCTGCAGAAGGGGCAGAGACCCCGGGTTCGCCCGGCGTGAACCCGCCGGGCAGCCTGCACTCAGGCTAACACACCGTCACACTTCCACCAGCAGCGCCCGCTGGCCGCCCCGAGGGGCTCGCGCGGGGCTGGAGGGAGGGTCGCGCCGAGGGGCCGTGGCGGCTCCAAGGGCCGCCGGGGTCTCCGAGGGCCACTGGGGTCTCCGAGGGCTGCCGGGGTCTCCGTTACCTGTGGGTGAGGCGGGGAAGGAGCCAGCAGCACGATGGGAATGAAGCACAGCAGGGGAAGAGATGAAAGGGGCGGCGGTGGGACAGGCTGGCCGGGTGGGCAGACAGCGGTGGGCAGAGCTGGGGCATGCGGAGGGGCTGCGGGGCGCTGGCAGCACCAAGCGGGGCGGGGGCCATGCAGCCGGGGATGAGCCAGCAGCGGTGCAGAAGCTTGGCCAAGCTGCGGCGTGCGGACACCCAGCGTGCTCTGGCGGATGCTGCTCTGCGGGGCCACCCGCGCCCACCGTGCCCCCGCAGCAGGAGCCGGCCCCGGGGGACCCAGGGGATGGAGCCCGAGCGGGGACGGCCGGGGGCTCTGCAAGCATGCGGCAGCAGGGGCCCAAGCCAGCCAGCCAACAGGCACAGGTCCCCTGTGGCAAGTGAGCGTTTGCACATCAGCGGGAGGCTCCAGAGCAGCCTCCTAAAAGCAGCGCGAGGAACAAACAGCCAAACAAATTCCTACAGATGCTCTACAGTTTGGGAAAGAGGCAGCGCGACACCGACCCGGGGACGTGCCCAGGCCCGGTGCGCGGTGGGGCCTCCTCGGGGGGCTGCGTGGTGGCAGGCGCGGCACGCGGCGTCCCTGCAGGGATGCAGAGGAGCTGGGCGCTCACCGGCATCCCGGGATGTGCCGATGCTGCTTCCCCAGGCACAGAGCTGGAGAAGCAGCATCAGCCTGGAGAGCCGGGCTCCAGTCGCAGGGGACCAGTGGCGAGTTTGGTTCGCGCCGGGTGTCTGCGAGCACTGCGGGTTTGGGCACTGCAAAGCGTGCGGGAGGTGGTGGAGGGACGAGGCGAGGGCACGGCCGGAGCTGGGGGCTCTGGATGGCGGAAGAGGGAGCGAGCGCGGGGCCAGGGGATGCGAGAGCAGCGGCGGCAGCGGCTGTGCTGGCAGGCGAGGCGCAACCGCGCCGGTGGCACAGGATGTCTCTGGTGCGGGACCATCCCCCCCTGTGCAGGTGTGTGCCAGCAAGCCCTGGCGACTGGAGGGTGCCAAGTAATGCCAGCGCGGGCGAAGGAGCTGGAACCTGGGCAATGGAGGGTGCGGGGGGTGGAGGGGTGCTGAGCCAGGGCGCAGGGCGATAGCCGGGTGCGTGCAGCTGCACATGCTGCTGGCCGCGGGCGAGGCGTGCAGGGGCCAGCAGGGCGGATTCGAGGGGTGAAGGCGGGAGGTATGCAGGAGGGGTGAAGGTGGGAGGCGCGCAGGAGGGGTGAAGGTGCCAGGGACGCGGGAGGGCGCGTGGCAGGGGGCCCAGTGGGGCGAATGGAGAGGGGTGCGCGGCGGCAGAGGGGCGATGGGCCGGGCTGCGACCACGGGGCAGGGAGGCGGAAGGGGCAGGACCTGGTCTGCGGTGTCCCGCTCCAGGTCACACAAGACAGTGGGAGCGTTGGCACAGACGGGACGGGGGGAGGCCTGATGGGGTGCGATGGCACGCCTGGTAAAGCAGGCGGAGGGTTCAGGCAGACGCAATGGCTGCTATCGCGATTCAGATGCCTCTTGGCTCACCAGGTTATGGGGCGTGAGGCCCGGGGTACCCTGGGGCGCAGAGCGCAGGCTGCTTGCTCGCAGGTCCAGCTTGAAGCCCCTCGCGCCGTCCCCGGGCGCCTGCCCCCGCTGGGAACAGCGGGACGGCACCCGGGGAGGGGGAGAGGCTGCGAACCCCCAGGGCCCGGCAGTTTCCAGAGAGCTCGGGATGGAGCCGCTTGGGCACGCACCCAGCAAGAGCTCAAGGAAAAGGAGATGGCACCACAGCGCATCAGGATCCGTCCCGGGGAGGGCCTGGTGCGCCGGCACAGGTCAGGATCCGTCCCGGGGAGGGCCTGGTGCGCCGGCACAGGTCAGGATCCGTCCCGGGGAGAGCCTGGTGCGCCGGCACAGGTCAGGATCCGTCCCGGGCAGGGCCTGGTGCGCCGGCACAGGTCAGGATCCGTCCCGGGGAGGGCCTGGTGCGCCGGCACAGGTCAGGATCCGTCCCGGGGAGGGCCTGGTGCGCCGGCACAGGTCAGGATCCGTCCCGGGGAGGGCCTGGTGCGCCGGCACAGGTCAGGATCCGTCCCGGGGAGGGCCTGGTGCGCCGGCACAGGTCAGGATCCGTCCCGGGGAGGGCCTGGTGCGCCGGCACAGGTCAGGATCCGTCCCGGGGAGGGCCTGGTGCGCAGGAGGGGCTGCCACCCCTGCCCCAGGCCTGGGCCTTTTCCCTGGCTGAAGGTTGTAAAGGTTCGGAGATGTGTGAGGGTCAGAAGGAACCTCCTTGTCCTTCCCTCTAGCACCAGAAGAGTTAATGCCTTCGTGGGGGACTCGGCTTTTTGGGAACACCGGTCACCAAGCCATCCCCTCCCGAGCTGGCCGAGCCCTGGCCACCCCTGAGCCAGGGCAGGGCGAGGCCGGGGGACGGTGCGGCGAGGATGGGGCGCGCGGGGCACCGGGCGCCGCGCTGGGGGACGGGGTCGCCACCTCCTCCAGTGCTGGGGCTGGCCTGGGTCACTCCGGCTCCCCTAAAGCTGTTGGGTGACGGAGCAACTCCCGCCGAGCCCTGCTGCCCCAGTGCCTCCGTGACCGTGCCACCGCAGCACCGCCAGCCCCCGGGCTCCCCAGTGGCGCGGCGGGAGCCAGCCCGGCCGCTGGACCAGCACACCGGCCTCCTCCCGCTCCCAACGGCCGCTCCGGAGGAGCAGCCCCACCGGGACCCTCGCGGCCGGGCCGGCGGTGCCCGCGCAGGGCTGTGCCGGTGGTGGCGCGGTGCGGGCGCTGGGCGTGATGGTGGCGATTGCTCCCCGGGAGCGGAGGCGGGAGGGGGACCTGATGCCGCGGGGCCTGCGCCTGCCAGAGGCGCCGGGTTCTGCGGGGTGGTGGAAGCGCCAGCTCCGTGCATCTCTGCCTGGCGGGGGTGGAAGACTCGGTGTGTCCCAAAAACCAAGTTTTGTTTTGTGTTTCTAAATCTTTAAAATCCAGAGTGTCTGAAAGGAGCTGTTGGGTTTTTTGTGGTTTTTTTTTAAAAAGACTTTAACATTCATTCAGTCAGTCGCTAAAAACTCCCATGAGCCATGGGCGTCCCAGGGGAGGGGTGCAGGCACCGCCTCGCCAGCATCTCAACAAGTCTAGAGATATATAGATTTAGTAAAATTATAACAAAATCAGGTGGCTATAACTATAGATATAGATATATAGATATTTGTTCTCTCTTTTCAAATATATAGCTGATTAAAAAGATGCAAAATAAGGATGACTAGGACGGAGTGGGAATCCTGTAGTTCAATATCATCTCTTGTAGGTCATCAGCTGCTCTCTATATAAATGCACAGAGATTATATATTATCCATCAACGTGTCCCCCTTGGAAACAAGACCCCAAACCAAGAGGAAATAAAACATCCCCCTCCCTCCCCCCACCCCCATTGAACGTTGGCAAAGCGTTTTCTGCTGGATTCCCCACCAGCCTCCCTCCGCCATCCCCAAACATGCTTCTATCCATGCGGTTTCAGTCCCTCTCTCACCAGGGCAACCGAGGGCGACAGGCAGAGCAGCAGCACAGAGTCCAGGGCTAGTCTCTCGCGCAGGAATCGCTCTTCTGGCTTGCACGGCAAGGCTGGCTGCTCCCTGGGACGGCTCTGCGCGGGAGGGAGCAGGTCTGGGCGTCACCGCAGGCGTCCACCCAGCCACCGCGCTGGGACTGCCCTTCCACGGAGACCTCTGCGTGCTGGAGACCTTTCCCTCCGAGCACCGGCAGGACGACCCGGCTCGGCCGGCCGCCTCTGACCCTGGCAGGGAGAGCCTGCACGGGGCCGGGGCCGCCACCGCGGCCGTGGTGCCTCCTGCCTGCTCTTCCCAACGCGGGCCGAGTGCCGGCACCGGTGCCGGCCCTGCCTGCCTCCTGCAGCAGCCCCTGCCCTGCCGTGCTCCCACCACACCTGCCGGCCCGGAGCAGCTCGGGGTCTCCACACCGAGGGCTGCCCCAACCTGCCCGAGCTGTGGCCCGGCGGCACGCGCCCGGCCCGCTCACCTCTGCCGCGCTCCAACTGGCGTCTCCCTGCCTGTCACACCTGGGCAACGTGGCCAGCGCCTGGCCTACAGCAGAAGCCCTCTCCTAGCCAGGGCTCGGCTCCTCACTGCACCGCTGGCCCTGTCCCACTCCCCACCCCAACCAGGTGTTGCCCTTCGACCACGGGGAGCCCGGGCTCGGCAGCACGTGGTGCCTCGGCCCCTCCGGCCACCAGCGACGCCCCTGGGGAACAGCACATCAAGCGATATACAGGCCAGACTCTCTGGGAGGAACAGAAACGAGGATGTATTTCATGCAACATTCCTTGTCCCGAAGGCGTCGCGGGGCTGGCGGGGCCGAGCGGGGGTCTGCGTGTGCGTGGCACGCCGGGGCGGTGTGGGAGTGGGCGGGAGCCCCTCGGCTCCGCGCCCTTCAGTGCAGTGCTCAGAATAGAAAGAGAATCAAAGTGGGTTTTATTAGTCTAGTAGAAACGCCCCCCCCCCCTCCCCGTGGTGGCTCTGGAAGAGGCCAGCGCTGCCTGGGATGGTCAGCTGTCTACCAGCTGCTTGAGTGCCCGCTCAATGTTCATCCGGTGCCCGACCCGGGTCACCCCCAACTCCACAAAGTCCTCCTTGGTGAGGGCGGGCAGGTGCGTGCCCTCTATTTCATGGTCCTCAAACTTGTCTCGGTGCTCCACCAAATTGATGCTTTCCAGCCAGTCCCCGACGTCGTACTTGTTCCACAGGTGGAGGGGTTTCTGCATGAAGGGCCGAGGCGGGTGGAGGGTGTGCAGGGGCGGCCCTGGAGAGGGGGACGGGGACGGGGAGCGGCTCCGGGCGCTCACGCTCCTCACCACAAAGCGCACCTCCTTGGGCTCATGTGGGATGGAGAGGCTGGAAGATTTGAGGATGGTGGGAGGGGTCAGACCGTAGGGCCGGACGGTGCTGAGGGGCTCTGTCCGATCCAGAGCCGGCTTCACGGGGCTGGGGGTACGTCGGGTTACGGGGTAGCGACTGCCAGGTCGGACTGTGTAGGTGGTCCCGGAGCTCCGCTGGGAAATGGTGCTGAGTTCTCCTAAACTACTGAAAAGTCTGCAGAAAGAACGGTACAGCGAGAGAGAGAGGAGAGAGAGCAGAGGGCAGGGGTGAGGCGGAGGTCCCCAGACACAGGAGCACACACACAATATACACGGGGGCCGCTGGAGGGCTGGGCCAGCCTGAGACGGGAGGGGGCTCTGCAGCGCTCGGGGGACACGGCTCGGAGCACGTCAGCCAAGACTTTCTTGCAAGCCCTGCCAGGGCTCTTCCAGAGGAGGCAGAAGAGGTTCAAGCAAGTATCTCCAGTATCTCCAGTTCCTGGCCAAACCTGCGCTAGCTGCCGCGTCTCTCAAGCCCATCGAGACCTACCAGGGAGGAGCGCGGCCCGCAGCCCGCTGGGTGCACACAAAGACTTGCTGCAGCTGAAGACCCTGCACCTCGCCCTGCCTCAGCTGGTTGTTGAGAAGCTGCGGCAGAGCTGCGTGGAAGCCCACCGGCCCCACCTCCCGCCGGGGACCCCCTGTCTCCCCTCGCTAACCACACCGCCCTCGGCGTGCTCTTGGGTCCCGCCACGGACTCGGAGCAAACCAGCACTCCCGAACACATCGGCCAGTCGGGGCAGAGCCCCTTCCTGGGGCAAGAGGGGGCACCTCCCCAGAGAGCGGCGTGGGGACGGGAGGACCGTCATGCCACCCCAAGGATGGAGGCAGCAGGGTCTGATCGTCACCCGACGGTGGTCAGCTCGTTAGTGCGGGCTGAGGCAGCCCAGGGGCGTCTGGACTGGTCTTCCCCTTGCACCGTGCCATGTCCGCCTCCCCACCCTGCACCCTGCGTCGCGGTGGGCGCGGGCCGTGGAGCTGGGCAGGGGGCAGGGTGCAGCCCCTCCTGCAGCACTCGGCTCTACCCGCTTGCCACTACAAGAGCCTCTGATGGGGGACGAGCCACGCTGCAAGCATGCCGTCCTTCTGCCCTCGCCTCTTGCCTTTATTGCCGCCCCTGGCATAGACAAGTACTCTGGGTATGCAAAAAGAACTGGATCTAAAACCTGACAGGGCAAGACCGTGGAGGATGAGCCCTTGGAGCGCAAGGAGCCGAGGGAGTGCCTCTGCCTGGGAGGCCTCGGGAAGGCACGCTGCTGGGCCCGTCTGTTCACGCCCTGCTGTGGGGTCTCCTTCCATAAGCACCCACTGCTGACTGCGGCTGGGGACGCGGCTCCGACCAGGAGGGACCTGGGGCTCCTGCACGGCCTCTCTGTCCTGGCAATGAAAGCGAACGCAGCACCCTGAACCCACCCCAGGGCTTTGGTCGCTGCTCCGTGGCAGCCTCGGATGGAGGCTGGCGCGGTCTCAGCTCTGAGGAGGGCTCTCAGCAGGGGCCCGTGTCCCGCGGCAGCTCAGGGGCCTGGATGCAGCAGAAGTGCTGCAGCCCTGACCGAGCCCGAGTGGGGAGGAAGGGTCCGCTGCTTCGGGGCTGTGCAGCCCTGGGTCGAGAGGCACAGCACTGCCGGGGCTGGGCTGGTTATCTCTTTGCTAAACAGTCCACGACGACTCATTTGGGTCAAGCAACGTCAGTTTGCTTGTCCTCCGAACTAACCGATAAAATGCAACAGAACTGCAGCGCCCTGGTGCCTGGATGCGACGTTGGTGAACAAACCAGCAGTCCTGCGGGCTGCCTGCACGTCCCCTGTGTGCAGCCCCACGCCTCTGCTTCCCTGCCTCCCGCCAGGCTCTGCCCTCCCATCCCAGGTCCCTCCTGGAACAGACGGACGCTCTGGAAACGTATTGCTGGCAACAGGAGTCCAACGGCTACAGTTAACGGCGTACACCCGCTGCCACTAACGCGCACGCCACACAAGATCCCCAATTCTGGGAGGTTAATGAGCACCGATGGTTTCTTACAGGGATGGCTCCGAGAAGATTAGCTGAACACGAATATGAAGGTCTGTGGGCTTAGGCACATTTCCTCTTATTCTTATTTTCCTGCCACCTTGGCACAGAAAGGAAGAGGGTTATAAAGAAGCGTGACGATGAATCACATTTGGGAAGCTCCATCAATACAGAAGAGAAAGAGCTGAACGACCTTGAGGGCTGCGGTACAAGAAACAGAACGAAAAGTGACGGTACAAGCTACGGCGCCCTGCTCAGAGGGCTGGCACGGGATCTCTGCTCTCTACTGGAAGTGATGAAGGAGAAGAGAAAGTTCTGGGTCTACTGACAGAGCCCAGGAGGGGGTGACTGGGAGGCACCGACGTAGCACGGCCGTGGAAAGGCAAAAGAAACACTGCCAGACCTAAGGTGTGTATTTCTCACAGACATAAGGATGCCTTTGTGTCGCCACAGGAGACACCGCTACGCTCTCATCTGAAATTCTGAGCACGGTTCTGGTCACTCATGTCCAGGAAAGGCAAATGCGAACAGGAGCGGCTGCGGACACAGCGGCTGGTGTGCCAAAGGCTTGTTTAACCTGCCCAAGGTGGGACAGAGGGGGAAACTGCTGTCAGAGTCTGGGAGAGGAGAAGAGAGACTTAAGCTGGAGGGCACCGAGCCCTGCGGCAGCCCTGTGCAAGCGCACTCCTGGCCCCAGGGGCGGATGCCCGGTGGGTGGCTGGCAGCACAGGCCTTGCCAGCAGCGGAGAGGCCGTCCCACAGAGACCCCATCATGTGGCAGGCTGTGCTGCAAGGCCTCCCCGGCTCTCGGCACAGGTTCTTTTTTGTTTGGTGGCTTACAGGGCCTGGGAAGTTGGCTATTCCCGCTCCCGGGGAACGGGATGGTTGGAACCACACAGGAGAAATCAGCCGTGTGCCCAAGCTTCCACGGCTGGCATGGCCTTGCAATGACGAGACAGCGGTGCCACGGCAGACCCTTCTGGGCACGGCTGGTCAGCAGATGTCATCTGTAGGTCTGTTCTCCTCTGCGGAGCACCGGCTTGGTCGGTGCAATGCACTGTTGGCAATATACTGTTGGCTCTCAACGCCTTCAGCAGCGCCGTTCTGCCAACCACGCGTTGTGCTGCAGACAGCCCGCCAGCCTCCGATGTCCTGTCCAGCTCTGGAAGCTGACTTCGTTACGGGCCATCGGTCCAATTCTTTGGTCACAGGCACTTCGTTCTGCTCTGAAGCCAGGTAAGCTTTACTGGATGTGATCGTTCACAAGTGGCACCTCAGCACAGTATCCCTTCCAAGGACTCATACGTTATGCACAGCGACAACATCTGCTCAGAGGGTTTTTTCCTGGATCACTGCTCTTCTTCACTGCAGGTTCGTGTTGGCATATCATGCGTTTTGCCAGAGGAGCACACACTGACAGAGATGTGCACCAGCCAGCTGCAGCCAGGCTGAGGCCAAGGCCGGCTAGTTTTAGGATGCTGCTGTCGAGGACTTTAGCTTTGCCAGGTTTCATGAGCACTATGGTGTTGTCCACTTCTGCTTTAGGCAACATCAAGTCAATGTAACTGGGGAGCTCAATAAGAAAAATGAAATGCTTCACTTTCCATTTCTGGTGGTGCTCCAGCTGGGCGCTGGAAGACCAGCAGCCCAGAGATGGTGGGATTGCTGGTGGCCACACGTTTCTCTCTGAGCTGGGACGTGGCAGCTCTAATCACTGTTACAAGGCTGCCTTCAAGCCTGTCTTCTCTGAACACATGGAATCCAGGTTGTGGCAGCTCTCAGCCCCTGTCCTGCAGAGCTCAGTGGTGGCAGTCTGTCAGCACCAGCAGTAGCACTAGATCGGTTGCCTGGATTGCTTCTTCAGTGTAGCCAGAAAAACCAGTCTCTTGAGATGCAGAAGACAAGGCACATGCGTGGAACCGACCGGAATCAGCAGAGGGAGAACAGGTCTCACGGGAAGCAGTCCCACCAGCAAAGAAACACCAGCTTGATGAAAAAGGAAGTTCTAACCAAAGAAAGAAGGATTATGCATTTGTAGGACAGCTAATTAAGCCTTCTGGGAATACTTTTAGTGTATTAAAAAGCAGATTTCTTGAATGAATCACTAATGGATGAGGATTCTTCCTTTGAACTCTATATCTCAGTCCAAATTCCTTCAAGAGTAACAAAGGCGAGGACAGATTCAGCAACTCACTTCTAATTGCTCCAAAGAGAAATGCTTTGCTTTTGCTCAGCAAGTCTTTCGTGTTGCTGCTCTTGGCTTCCAGGTGTTTTCATACCGGCCTTCAAAAGCATCTCCATTGCTTTTCCCTGGGACTGCACGAAGGCCTCGCCGCCTGTGATGAACAACCTTCACTAACACAAGACTGCTCTCGTGCTTCCCCATCAGTGCTTGGGGCACCCAAAGGCTCCGACGCAGAGCTCGGCACTATCTGTGACCACGGGCTGTGCTTTAGGGCCAGGCTTGGAGGCTAATCCTCTCTCTCTTTGCTTGAAATGCAGACGGACACTTTGAGGCTTCCTGCCTAGAATGGTGCATGCCCAGATGACATGACACCTCTACAGTTCCCATTGCAAACGGATTTTGTCTTCCAGAATTGTCTCGTGAGAACCGTCCCTGAAAAGGGAGGACACAGGGGAGGAGTACAGAAAGGAAAGAGAGTGTCTCTGGATAGCCCCCAAAACAAAACACAGAAGCACTCGTGCTACGTGTCACCGTGGAAATAACACAACCGCCAAACAGGACATAAACTCACTGGCAGGAGCTGGACGCTCTCACGTGCCGCTCTGCGAGCGAGGACGGTGTCCAGGGGAAAGCGGCACGTCCCACGCCTGCCTGCGCCCCAGCTCGTGCCGACAGGCTCTCTTCAGATGAGTTTCCTTTTGGTGGATGGCTGGTGAAGGGGTACGGGCCTCTTTCAAAAGCTGGAAGGAAACAGGCTTCTTCACCGGACCTTGAGGAAGCCCCACTGACCAGAGGGCCAAGCCTCCTCACGAAGGCGCCAGGAAAGCCCCTCTCCCCGGAGCTGGACGCTCTGCCCCGACAGCGAGCGCCCAGGACGAGAGGCAGCCCTGCAGCCACCCCGCTCCAACAGCACGCACGGCACCAACAGGCAGGGCTGCACCACTGGGAGGCTGATGAGCTGTCCTCAGGGACCATTTGCCGACCCACTGCTCTTCCTTAACTACGGAATTTCAGCAAGAAATTTCTTCCTGACTCTCAGCAAAAGAATCCGAGGAGAGGATCAGCTTGTCCCCATAAAGAAAGACCCCAGGGAAAAGAGTGCCCAACAGCGCGTGAGGCTTATCGGAAGAACTACTGAGAACAAGGATTTTTACTGAAGGCGATCTCATTTCCTGCTGTCTTTTTTCTTAGGACTCCACTAGCGCAGCCAGCACTTTCATTAGAGAAGATAAACCTGGCACTTCTGAATTCTTCTCTTTCACAGAAAACAAGCAAAGGGATGCTGAGAAGGAACACCTGCAAATCTGATACAAACGAGCGGGTGAATTGTACCCCGCGTACTGCCCCTCCTGAAGGCAAGGCAGTAACTCCACCAGCATCTGGAGGGCCCGATGATACTGGAGAAGCACTGGAAGAGTTCCTCTTCAGATGAACACAAGGATGAGCAAACCAGGAGAGAACTGTAAAATTTTGTAACTCTAAGGGCTGCTACACTTCTGTATGGAGTCTCCTGAGCAGAAATAAATGCAGAACCTACGGGCAGCGCTTATGCATGAAATCCTACAACTGGCAGCTTGGTCCTATGGCCTGCAAACATCGGTTTCCTCAGGCACAGCTCCTGGCACAGCTCAGGCACAGCTCTCGTGTTCTTGGCTCATGTCGGACTTACAATGCAGAGACAGCTCAGCAGTGTTGAACACGTGCAACTGGTCTAATGTTTCCCAAAAGAGCTTTCACAGGGGTCAGAGACTTTATGAAGGGGCACAGCAACTGCATTGTGCATGAGCAGTAAAGCTGATGTCTTCCAAAAGCAACCGATGTACTGCACAAGCACAGCATAATCACCTTGTACCTCCATGCGCGAAACAGCTCTGCTGCGACGGCGGTGCAGCAGTTCAGCCCAGCGTGCCACCTGCCTAGGAAGCCCGGGTAAACTTTTCAAATCTCCAGATTCTGCCCCAATGACATTTCCATTGGCAAGGTACGCATTTTGGGGAGAACTCAGCAGTAGGGCACCTCCATACCCCTTTTCTGAGAAGGATGGCTCCTTTGGACCAGACTGCAGGCCTGTTCCCTTCAGGAAGGTGGCCAGTAAGAGTGCCAAAAGAGACCAAGTGGGTAACCCGTTAACTTGCTGTTTGGGAAAACAGCTTGTACGGCACCAGGCTGGAAAGGCTTCCAGGCACCCTGCGGTGTGGTGCGTAAGGCGAGCAGCAGAAGAGGCTAACGGGGGTATCTGCAGGGGCTTCACCTCGCGCTGGCCCTGCAGCAAAGCAGCTGCACCTCGGCCATCAACGAGGAGGAAGCTCAGCATCCAGAAGGCAATCCCTCTTCTTCTCCTTCCTCTTGGGTTGCTATGGCAACCAACACGCTTAGTCTAAGCCTAATATTTGGCAAGTGGCAGCCCAGTCTTGATGCCTGTCTTGGTTTGCAGCCACTGTCCGGGTGCTCAGCAAAGCAGTCGCCCTAACACCCCAGGAACTCCTGTCTTCAAGGAGGAGGACCCAGGGAACGGCAGGCTGGCCCGCCTCGCATCAGTCCCCAGGAAGATAACGGAGCAAATCGTCCTGGAAACCGTTTCCAAACACACTGAGGACAAGAAAGTGACTGGGAGGAGATGGCATGGCGTTAGGAAGGGGAAATCACGCCTGACCAAGCTGGCAGCCTTCTACGACCAAATGAGTAGGTTGGTGGGTGAGGGGTGAGCAATGGATTTTGTTTCTCTTGGCTTAGCAAGGCTTTCAAAAGCGTCTCCCATAATACCCTCACTGACAAACTGGTGAAGTACGCGCAGGACAAGTGGAAGGTGAGGTTGATGGGGAACCGGCTGAACTGCCGGGCTCTGGGGGCTGCGGCAGCAGCACGAGTCCAGCTGGAGGCCAGTGACTTGTGGTGTACACAACCCCCGGGGCTGGTATCGGTGCCAATGCCTCTTAGGAGTGGCTCGAGAGCGGCCTGGCTGAAAAGGACCTGGGGGTGATGGTTGACAACCGCCTAAACATGAGCCAGCAGTGTGCCCAGGTGGCCAAGAGGGCCAATGGCATCCTGGCTTGTATCAGGAATGGTGTGGCCAGCAGGACCAGGGAGGTGATGGTGCCCCTGTATTCGGCACTGGTGAGGCCGCACCTCGAATACGGTGTCCAGTTTTGGGCCCCTCAATTCAGGAAGGACATCGAGGTGCTGGAGCGTGGCCAGAGAAGGGCAACGAGGTTGGTGAAGGGTCTAGAGCACAAGTCTTATGGGGAGCGGCTGAGGGAGCTGGGGTTGTTTAGTTTGGAGAAGAGGAGGCTGAGGGGAGCCCTCATCGCTCTCTGCAACTGCCTGAAAGGAGGCTGGAGCCGGGGGGGTCGGTCTCTTCACCCCAGGAACAAGCGATGGGACGAGAGGGAACGGCCTCAAGCTGCGCCAGGGCAGGGTTAGGTTGGATATTAGGAAAAACTTCTTCACTGAAAGAGTGGTCAGGGCCTGGCACAGGCTGCCCAGGGCAGGGGCTGAGTCCCCATCCCTGGAGGTATTTAAAAGCCGGGGAGATGTGGTGCTTGGGGACATGGGTTAGTGGTGGCCTTGGCAGTGCTGGGTTAACGGTTGGACCTGATGATCTTAAGGGTCTTTTCCAACCTTAACAATTCTATGATTCTATGATTAACTACCTGGACGATGGGGCAGAGGGCATCCTCAGCAAGTGCGCAGATGGCACAAAATGGAGGAGCGGCTGACAGACCAAAGGGGCCTGCTGCCCCTCAGAGGTCCCCGGCTGACTGGAGGAATGGGCCCAGAGCCGTCTCGTGAAGTTCAGCAAAGGGAAATGCAAAGTCCTGCACCTGAGAAGGTGGGAACAGCCCCACCCACCAGTATATGCTGGGGCCCACCAGCTGGAAAGCAGCTCTGCAGAGAAGGCGCTGGGGGTGCTGACAGACACCAAGTTGAAGATGAGCCAGCAACGTGCCCCTGCAGTAAAAAAGGCTGTCGGTGTCCTGGGCTGCATTAGGGACAGCGTGGCCAGCAGGTCGAGGCAGGTGATCCTTCCTCTCTGCCCAGCACTGATGGAGCACACCTGGAATACTGTGTCCCGCACTGGGCTCCCCAGTACAAGAGAAACAGGGACTTACTGGAGAGAGTCCAGTGAAGGGTCACAAAGACGATTAAGGTATTGCAGCATCTGACACAGGAGCAGAGACTGAGAGAGCTGGGACTGCTCAGCCTGGAGAAGAGAAGGTTCAAGGGCACCTCATCAGCGTGTATAAATACCTGACGGGGGAGTAAAGAAGATGGAGCCGGACTCTTCTCAGCGGTGCCCATGACAGGACGAGAGGCAATGGCCTGACGAGGCCAAATGCTGAGGGGAGACCTTATTGCTCTCTACAACTGCCTGAAAGGAGGCTGGAGCCAGGGGGGTCGGTCTCTTCTCCCCAGGAACAAGCGATGGGACGAGAGGGAACGGCCTCAAGCTGCGCCAGGGAAAGTTTAGGTTGGATATTAGGAAAAACTTCTTCACTGAAAGAGTGGTCAGGCCCTGGCACAGGCTGCCCGGGGCAGGGGCTGAGTCCCCATCCCTGGAGGGATTTAAAAGCCGGGGAGATGTGGTGCTTGAGGACATGGTTTAGTGGTGGACTTGGCGGTGGTAGGTTAACGGTTGGACCTGATGATCCTAAGGGTCTTTTCCAACCTTAACAATTCTATGATTCTATGATTCTGACTGAAACACAGGAATTTTCATCTGAACATAACGCAATCCCTTGTCACTGTGAGGGTGACCGAGCACTGGCACAGGTTGCCCAGAGAGGTGGTGGAGTCCCCATCCTTGGAGATACTGAAAACCTGACGGGACAATGTCCTGGGCATGCTGGTCTAGGTGGCCCTGCTTGAGTAGGGGGGAGGACCAGATGATCTCCAAAGGTCCCTTCCCACCTCAACCATTTTCTGAATTCAGACGGCGGGGGACCAGCACAGACCTGCGATCAGCCAACAGCAAACGCCCTGGTGAGAAAGCAAGGATTTGTGTGCGCCCATTATGAGGGGCCATTCCTTTTTGCTGGAGCGCCCAGTGGCAGAGCTTTATGCAGAGTGCTTGAACTGACAGACCTTCCTATGGACCTTCCTCCAGACCTTGCAGCCAGTGTCCTCAACCTTCTCCGGTGCCCATGAAGCAAGCAAACAGCAACGCGTTCCTGCAGCACCGCCAGTGCCCGAGGTTCCCCGCCAGCCCCCACCCTTTCAGTATCAGCTTTCACTCCTCACTGCCTATGCTGCAGAGAGCACTGGAGGCATCAGGAACATTGCCAGCATCAGACGGCCACAATTCACGGGGACTCTGCTCTTTGCCCTGCAGAATTTAGCTTTTGCCCTCAGCTGCCCGTCTCTTTACATTTATTAACACTGAACTTTCTCTGCTATCATGCAGGTCGCTCATTTAGCTTGGCCAGTTTCCCTCTAGCTCTTCACTGTCCTCTCCAAGTTCGACGTCCCTCGAAACTTCATGTTTTCTGCAAACCATGAATTCTCATTAATCACGGTGGTTTTCATACAATTAATAAATCTATATCTAATGAAACAGGACCCTACTACAAAATACCTGACTGTCTGCTATTAACCCTTTTCCACAATGAAAACCGACAAGCTACTTCTGCTCTTCATTGCTGGCATTTTTTCTCTGTAAAACACATCCAGACCGAAGTATTACTTCTTCCTCTGACAGGATTCCTCAATATTACTAATCCCTCTCCTACGCCTCCAATGCCCAGCTCCCGAACCGCAGTCTGGAGCAAGGACTGCTGACTGCTCCTGAGACAGGGGCTGCTGGCAGGAGAGCACAAGCGTCTGCAGGGCGGGAGCACGCTGCGTTCAGCTCAAGTAACCCCTGATAAGACAACAAACCACAAACAATCCACTGGTAATTTTCTGTCTGGCGAGGGGAAGGCAAAGGAACCCAAAGCATCCCTCGCGCATCGCTGGAGGTGCTCGGCCACCACGCAGGCAGCACACCAAGACTTCGGACCCCAGATGAGCACAGACCTGCCAACACCGAAGAAGTGGAAGATAGAGTGAGACCGCCTACAGAGGACAAAGCTCCCTGCCTGAAGGCACTGGCACACCTCTGCACTGGGACTAGCTGGAGCCAGTGGCTCCAGCATCCCCGTCACACCACGCTGCAGTGCAAACCTCTTCTTTTTACAGCAAAAGGAGGGGAGAGATTTTGGTTTCTACATCTAAGAAGTGAAGTTCTTCTAGATTTCCTCAGTCTGCTTGGGATCTGATGTCCTTCTGCTTATTTCAAGAGCAGACAAGGGAAGAAGTCCTAGAACTAGAACAGACTCAGCATCTTCCTTGACACTGGGGATGCCAAAGAGATGGGAAAGCTGATTCCTACAGCTTAAGCAGCAAGCAGCGAACACGTAGCACCCAACGGCGTGAATCAGGCCAGCTCTAGGCTGCTATTTGGGTGTTCAGCAAGAGACCCTCATTTAACAATGCACGTTTTTAATAAGCCCTAATGCCAGATCATGCAGGACAGCAACGTCTGTAGATGACACTTAGGACTGCAGGACAGTAGTGCAGTGATGTGGCCGTGAGCACAGGGGCTACAAGTGGGAGAATGCTTTACAGTACAGCTGTAGACAATTACTTTTAAAAAACGGAGTAACACATAAAGTCACTTAAGCCGTGACTTCCTACATGCCATAGCACGGAGCGGTAACTCCTGAACTGCCGCGGGGCTGAGCTGCTACGGCCACGCCGCACGGGCAGCGCCAGGCCGGCTTTCTGGCTGGGGTGGGCGCTGGAAGCAGCACGTGTGTCACGGCCAGCTGCCAGGAGAGCCACGACCCACCGCAGCAGATCCCGCAGCGCAGCCCTGGTCTGGCCCGCCCAGCCGGCTCAGCTGGCCTGGCACATCGCGGAGGATGGTTAGGAAGGGACTTGCCCGTGGTCAGGGAACACCATCGCGCACAGAAAACACCGACCGTGAAACATCCTGCGCAGCCTAGCGGGGACAGGAAAATGAACACATCTGCGGAAGCCAAAGGCAAGCAGGCACGGATGGAAAACAAGGCACACGTGTCAGGTTGGAAGATGATGCGGACCCGACTGCAACAGGGGCAGACCCGTCCCTTCCAGCTCCGGGTGCCCCCAAAGCACAGCAGTCAGCTCTGGGTGCGCTTCTGGGAAATGCCTGAAGAGACAAACGGCGGGGCCTGAAGCTCTCCTCGCCCGAGGAGCATCTCAGACTGACCCGGAGGAAGCTGCACTAGGTTTAACGAATGATTTTCTGCATTCTTGTCTAATCGCTTCAAGCAGAGCATGAAAGTCCACTCCAGAAAGCTGTGGCAATTGTCACTGTTTTACCTCACTATGGAGGGACAAAGCTGAAGATCTAAGCGATAGGACGGTATCGCTGATGAAACCGCCGCTCCTGCTACTATTCATTTACTGTTTCATAACAAATAACAGTTTTTCTCTTCTTTGCTCTATATAAATTCCTCCGCGTGGGAACAGGGCCCACCCCTGCAGTCGTGCCACTGATGGAAAAGGAGCCAAGGACGTGTGACTTCTCCTCGAGCTGGCGTGGGAAGCAGTGTGTGTGCGTGGGGGGGCGGGGGGTGACAAGACGGGGAACCCTGGCTGGTGCCTGGATAACGGAAGGACGAAGCCACTGCTCGGAGGCTCTGGGGTTTGCTGCAGTGCAAGGTGCAACCGAAGAGCAAGTCCTGAACTGGCCTGATGCTGAAAGGACGACATCCACCTACGAACCGTCCGCTCCCCCAGCTCCTCCTAACGAATGCGGTGCCTTTCTTATGGAGAGTTCCCGTAGCAGCCTGTCGCGGTCAGAGGAGAGCAAATTGCACTTTTGCTGGGTTTGCTTATTTTTTTTTCTCTCCCAAACTGTGTATAAGGCGTTATCCCAATAAAATACAGATTTGGGAAAAAGCCAGCCAGCCAGCCATGAAAACCCTGGAGGCATATTCCCTTTTGCGGCTTCTCAGTGCAATGCCTCCTTCCTGTTTCAAAGCTGCCTCTTCCCCCCTCTCTCACTTCATAATTTCCCTCTTCTCTCTGATCACACTTCTGCAGCTAGAACAGCAGTTGTTCTTGCTGGTCATGGCTAGCGCGTTCTCCCCTGACCTCAAAAGACTAACTGACCTTCCCAGCTCACCGCACTGTCCCACAAACTTCAGCAGGACCTGTCTCTGGGGTCGGAACAGCCTGTCCTGCCTTCTCCTAGCTCCTGGCTCACAGTCACGGGCGCCTGACCTGGAGCAGAGTGCCCTGTGCTCAGCAGCCTCTGCACTGAGGATGATGGGACGGTGAAAGCTGCTGGCAGAGCTGTGGCATTTGATGCCCAGTTGTCACTTAATGGGACCCTGGTAGCACCTAAAGGTTCAGAACTGAGGTCCTAGGCCAAAAAGTGCCCAGAAAATAAGAACTCGTGACTCTTCCTATTTTTTATTCCTTGCGGTCTCAAATGAGCTGGGGGAAGGCACGTCTGTGTTTGTTTTTCCATTTCCAGTTTCCAGCACTGAGCTCTGAGAGCGAAGATGGAGCATCCCTCCTCCCGTCCTCCCCGGCGGCGGGCACCGCGCCGGCCACGCGAAGCCCTGGGGACGCCACTGCGTGCCCTGCACTGGAGCGTGCGAGGGAGAGCGGGGGGACACGAGGCTTGCACGGTGCTTACTGCGAGTGCTACGGGCAGGGAGGGAGCAGTGCGTGCTGCTTGAGAAACCCTGGCCTTGCCTCCTGCTGTGCTGGAGCCCTGGAACAGTCCCGAGCCTCGGGCAGGGCAGAGGCACCATGGTTGGCCGCGCATGGAGGGTTCAGTCGAGCCGTTTCATCGCTTTCCTTCAGGTCCAGCTCGCCTTGTGAATCTCACCAACCACTAAAACCTGAGCCTGGGTTACAGGCTCCGCTTTCTGCCCGGTGCTGGGCGTGGGGCCGAGCACCCCCTTGCCGTGGCTCGTGCAGGGCAGCGCTGCCCGAGCCCCGGAGCCTGAGCTCCGCCACGCACGGAGGAAAGCAGGTCTGAAGTTTTACATTATAGGCGACAAATTTTGTTGCAGGGGAAAACGACCACAGTCTGCAGTGAATGCCCGACCCTTTGTGCAAGTAATGAGAGGGGACGTTGGCCCATCGATGTTTTAACTGGGATGACACAGAAGGTTAATGTACAGGGCCAGAAGACGGCTAATTGCGTACACAGAGCTAACCCCACGCCTCCAGCCAGCAGGAAGCACTCGTGCAGCTGAACTGATGGTGCCTGAGATCTGTTGTAGAATTGAGCCTCCTTTCTTGTGCACCCTACAAATACCTGGGGTTACAGCACCCCTCCTTCCAGGGAATTAACTGCAAAAACCTGGGCTAAGAAAATGTTAAAGGCGCTCAGCTAAGCAGGCACGGGTGCAAGCCGCATGGATTGCATATCCAGGTTCATCGCTGATCCTGTCGGACCAAGGCAGCAGCTAACCTGAACCCTAAGCTCTTCGGGCAGCAAATGGGAATAACGCCACTCGTGACGGGCCCCGGGCAGAGGCAGCGCCTGCTGTTCCCCTCTCCTGCTCGTGTTTGCGCAGCCCGCTCGCACGCTGAGCACAGCTCCTGGCAAGGGCTCCCTCCGCCGCAGGGCAGCGCAGGCGGGTGCGGGGAGCGGTGGGGAGCGCGGGGCGCACGCAGCCACTGCAGCACCCTGAGCACGGGCACGGGGCTGCAGCCCGCAGGGAAGCACCGGCCCAGGCTCTGATGCATTCACGCTCGCCCCGCTGGAGCTGAGCCACAGCCGTCTGCCGCCACGGGCCCCTCGTCAGGGCTGTGCTCAGGGCCCGCAGGGCTGCAGCTCACGCTCGGAGTTGGGCAGCGATGCTGGGCGCGGGCAAAACAATGTCCAAAGCTTTGACACAAACAGGGCTGTGCAACAGAGAGGAAACATCAGCTGACAATCACGGTCAGTCAGATGGTGCTGGACGGGAGCAGGCACTGCCATTGTCTGAAACGCCGGCTCAGCGGAACGGGGACGAGCCGGCTCCCATTCAGCGCAGCCAGCCATCATCCCCGAACGCTTTCTGACCAGCTGGAGCTGCCACTGGGGCTGCTGGGCAGCGTCCTAACGACGTGAGGGCAGAAGACAGGCTGAGCAGACTAAATTCACCCTGTCCTGCACCAGGCAGCACAAAGCTGAGCCAAGCGCCCGCAGTGCTAGCACAGGCGGCAGATCTCCCCTGGGTGCAACCCCGAACACTCAGACGCTCTGCGACACCAGCAACAGGACTGAATGCATGAAGACATGGGCATATGCAATGACATGAGGACCCTCCCACTGCTGACCACACGCAAACGAAGCAAGAACCTGCGGCGCGAATCTCTCCGCCCAGCTCTAGCCAGAGCAGCGCTCCACCTCCGGCCAGACCTAGCGGCTCTACAACCTTTCGCTCCACCAGAAGGACCGAAGTCGGCCAGATGGCGTCCGAGTCTCCCACACCTCTGCTTAAACCAGCCACGTGTTACGGCCTGGGACTGGAGCAGAGCTGATCCCTGGGGACGGCATCCGCGCGGCTGTCTGGGAAGCGGTACGGCAGCCACCGCCAGCCCAGCGGTGGTGCGGGGCCTCCGGCAAGAGGAGATTCCTAGTGCTGCCGCTCTGCTCTCCCGGGACTGGCCCTGTCCAGCCGGGCACCGGGAAGGGGATGCAGACTCGGAAATTCAGCACTTGGCAGAAAATGACAAGTAAAATCAAACATGAGACTGCCCAGAGCTCTGCCAAGGCTCTGGGGTTGCGTTCACACGTGGAAGCGACACAGATGTAGGTAGCTAGTTTCACACACACTACAGGTAAAAAAAACAGGACAGACAGACAAACACGGAAGAAGCACAACCAAGACCACACAGCTGGCCATGCACACTGGGGAAATTCGCCCGGTGGGCACCCGGCTCAGGGGCACGTGCCACAGCTCAAACCCTCCAGTGCCCACCCAGGCCTGCAGTCACCTTCTGGTGAGGGAGAGGGACCCTGCCGCCCAGCCCAGGGGACCTCGTGCAGACGGGAATGGCCTCCCGCAGGGTCCCACTGCCTGGCCCAGCCTGCTGAATGCACGCAGCTCATCAGCCACGGGCTTGGGAAGGGATTCCAGCAGCTCTGGTAGCAACTGAGACCTGCTGGGGACATGGCCAAGGGGCTCTGCCAGCAAGGACATGGAGACCTGCTGGGGACATGGCCAAGGAGCTCTGCCAGCAAGGACTCCTCCAGCAGCAGTCATTAACCAGTCTGGGAGAAGGGGGGTCAGTTTTCTGTACCCTGATTTCCCTACAGCTGCCTCAGGTAAACACTTATCCATGGTTTAAGTTTGTGCCAGCGGTGACTTCCCTGGGGACGCCGTACGTCACCCGCTGTGGGTCCCCAGGCTGGAGCTGCTGCGGCGCAGGGGTGCCTGCTGGAAGGCAGCTCTGCCCTGCTGGTCCCGTCCAGGCCCCCTCCCCGCTGCTCAGCTGAACCCCAGCCTGGGACGGCTGTAGGATCCCAGGGCAGCAAGAGCGTCAGAGCTGCCTCCTCTGTCTCATGGGACTTCTGCTCCAGAAGGTGACCTAGGGACACCCCACGACTGGGAAGTCACGAACCTGCAAGGAAGGGGAGCCCTGGGCATCAGGTGGATGGGGGGAGCTGCTGGGGCTCAGGAAGGGGACGTTGCCTCCCGGGGCGGCAGCTGGCTCAGCCCTACCCGCGCTGGGGTCCCTCCCCACCCGTGCTGGGGTCCCTCCCCGTGGGGCTGAGTTGCGCCAAGGGGGCCCTGCCCCTGCACAGCCCTTGCTGGACGTCCCCCGGGCAGCCGCGACGGGGGCACACGGCCTCGTCCGGGTCACGGTACGAATCCCATGGAAGCCCGAGGGAATTTCCTCAGTCGTCACCTACGAGCAGCAGCACACGACATCACAGCACAGGGACACGGACATGCTACCGGGGCACACCAGGGCAGGAGGGGACACTCACATGCCAGAGCAAGCGCCGCTGCCCGCTCTCGGCCAGCTGGGGCGGCGGGAGAGCGGGGAGCGGGACCGGCACGGGCGCGGGGAGACAAGGTGAGTTTGCTATGGGATGAGAACATGCTCACTTACACAACTCGCCCACCCTCCGGAGGCCAGAGGCGGTTCTAGACAGAGCAGCGCGGACATGCAGATGGAGAGCAGGAAGAGAGGCAATGAGAGAGAATGTTAGCTCCAGTCCGGGGCAGCAACAAGACGGAGAAGAGCGAACGGACTTCATCGCGCGGCCCGAGGCCGGCACGGGGCCGAGGCCGAGCGGCACCGCAGGAGCCCGGCCATGCAGCGAGGCCCGGGCGCCTCGGCAGGGCCTCCCGTGCCGTGCGGGCCTGGGGGCTCCGGCGGCAGCGTGCACAGCACAGTGGTGCCCCGCGCCGGGGACGGGGCAGGCCCCGCAGCGCCAGGAGCGCCGGGCAGAAAGTCTTCGCCATCTGGGGTGGGGCAACCCCGGGGGCAGCAAGGGGACCCAGGCAACGGCCGACACGGGGCTTTTGGGGCCAGTGAAGGTCGGGATGCTCCACGTTACGTCCGTGTGTTTACTACAGGAAATGGGACATTCATAATTGCATGAATTCGACAGCCAAAGCCTGAAGGATTCGACAGTGCTATTTGTAACAGCTGGGAGGAGAGGGAGGAGGAGGGGAAGAGACAGGGAAGGGACAGGACGGAGATTGGGGAAGGGTGGAAGAGGGAGGGGAAGGAAACAACATATGCATGAGAAAAAATGCCCCACAGCAAGAACAAGAAAGAGCGGCAAATACAGTTCAACATCTTTTCTGACTTTACCCCATAGCTGTGTTAAGTGATTTGCTTCCACGACTGTGAGAGTAACAGCTACAGCTAAAGGTCAGTGGGAAATTATTAGGGCCTTGCAAGTGAGTGAGCGTTCCCCAGAGGGGATAATCACAGTTCCTCTGGTACGGAAGGTTGCTTGGATCCCTTGCCGAGGTCTGTGCTGGGCCAAAGGGCTTTCCCTGGGGAAAATTCAACGTTTGCTCTCCAGCGAGCAGGTCGCAGCTCCTCGCAGGGGCAAGAGAGACCTTGCACCCACTGCCTGGGCGCTGGCCGCTCTACTGAGCTTTCTAAACCTTCTTCTTGTGCATCGCAAAATCCCTCAAGTGCGGCTATCGGGAGGAAGCAAGAGGCCCCATCTCACCTAGATGACATGGCCCCCTCCTCCAAGCAGAGACTGCTCGCCTCCCTGCTCTGCAGTGCTGTATCAGGGGCTGCCAGCAACGGTTCGGTTTGGCACGGTGGCCACAAACACCAGATGATCGCTGCTTTCGTTCAGACTTTCATCCCCTTTCTGCAGGTGGAGTGGCTGCACACAGAATGGGAAGAAATGGCCAGGAGCCGTGCAGCGAGCACAGCCGCCTCTGTCGGGAGCTGTACTGCTCCCGGCGGGTTTGCTTGGCCAAAGAGGTGGAAAGCACTGCTGGGCAGCTGCTGCAGGTCACTAACAGCAGGGCCAAGTGAAGACTGCGCTGTTTCAGCTAGAGGATCTAGCCCGGCGCTGCGCAGCTCGCAGCGGCGGCCCCAGGGCAGGCTGGCCGAGAGGGACGTGTGGTTATCCCCTGGGAACGCCAGGCACCTCCAGGGACGCTGTCCTGGCTGTGTCATGATGACCAACCTGCTACGCTCGAGGAGTGATGTAGAAGAGCAAGAGGACTTCTGAACGCACTTTGAATGCTCTCCCTCTCATGCTTCTCCATACAAGAGGGTCTCAGCCTCCAGCTATGGTTTTTCTTGGGCAATTTTGCAGACGGTGCTGTAACTGGACTGCGAATCTTTCAGCCATGAGCTCTCCTGCCTGTGCTCCGTTGTGGAACAGGGAGAATCGGGAGCAAAGCCAGGTGCCAGTAAACATTTACAACAGGGAGGTTCTGGCAGGGTCAGAGCATTACGGACGTAAGAGCTGCTTACGCCTTAACTAAGCGCTACGCCTCTCATTGCAGCAACCCTGTTTTGTCCTCCTCTGATCTCTTCTTTGTAGGAAAGGGAAATTTAGGGCTGGTATCCACAGGAGACTTCGTCTCCTCGTGCGCTGCCCCTGGGACTCTCCAAGCCAATCTCTTCTTAAGCTCTGACTGGAGAGCGTGCGCAACGGTGGCGGATCGCCTGCAGAGCTGCTCCAAGGCAGCAGGCAGGGACCTTCCCGTCCGGCCACTTTGCCTTCGGGTTGTTGACAAAAGAACTGAGATTTGAATGGGGCCCTTCGTACTTCTCCATACCAGAGGAAAAGCCCTTTTTCTGTGACTTCTACTTGTAGCCCGCTAAAGCCCTGAAAGGAACAGCCCTTACAGCTCCTCTCCTGCGCTTGGGTGACAAAGCAACTGCACTGTGAGACCTTCCCGGAGCCGGACTCGGCAACGAGCGAACCCTTCAGGCTTTAACTCTTCCCCCTTTTGGGCCACGTCGGCACTGACACAGTCCTGGTGGGACCCAGAGCTCTTCTCACCGGGGTACGGACAACCCCTCCCTGCTCTTCCCAAGTCTCACTCTGGACAAGCATGAGGCAGAGTCACAGTTTGCTCTTCTACTCACTCGAGGGATGAGTGGATGAGCTGTGATTAGTAGATGTTAGTGACCAGATGAGGTGAAGCCAGCTGTGCTTGCTGTGACATGGACACATGCTGAGACTTGCTACCCACAATGCCCCTGTCTCCTTGTAGGCAATGCACGTCAACGTCAAAAACAGACCCCCCTGGCCACCAGTGGCGGGAAGCACTGAGCTGGTGTCAGATCGGCGTCACCTCGGATCGAGGGGAGCGTTTCCCTGCCGTAGGTGCTCTCTCAATTACGACATTTTCACAGCACCCTCTAGAAACTCTTGCCTTGCTCCCAAATGCCCAACCTCCGTCAGCTCGTCTCTAAGCAGCCTGTGCTTTCTCACTCCCTTGCTGTCTGCAGAGCCATGTCTACGTGGAAAAGCCGCAGAGGTGGACCGGGCTCAGGAGTGCCCTATCCTCAGCCTGACATCCTGCGGTGAACGCTGGGAAAAATGCCATGGCAACCAGGAGGGAAGAGCATCCTCCGGCAGGCTCTGAGCTGCCAGCAGATCGCGTGGCGAGCCCCCCGCCGCCCGGGAGCCCCCGCCGCAGTGCCGGTGGCCCTGCTGCAGTACGCCTCCACGAGCAGAAGCCTCCTCCCACGGGAAGGGGAGTCCACGGAGCGAAGGATGCAGTTTCACAGTTACCTACAGAGATGCATTAAGCATCTTGAAGTTCAGCTGCCGCAGGAAAGCAGATGGAGACCTGCCAAGCCTCTGCCACGGGACTGCAGGTTTGCCTTCCTCTTCGGTGGCTGCACCCGACCCATGAGGAAAGGCGGGGTGCTCGGGGGAGCTCGGGGGCTCGCGGACAGCATGCTGCTGCGGGCGCCAGCTGGGACTCGTGTCTCCAGAAGCTGCAGGCTTTGCGGCTGTTAGCGGCCCCCCGGCACGGCGAGGCCGGGGGCTGCTGCCGGCACCCTGCCCGGGGCTCTGCTGCTCGGCTGGAAGGCCACCTCCTCCCCGGACCTCAGTGCAGTACAAATAACCTCCCGTGTGCCCCAAACTCCTCTAGGGAAGGCGCTGAGAAGCGCGGATCTCAGCTGGCCTCATCAATGCCAATCTATCTCCAGCTTTTCATCAGCTCTCCACCGACAATTCCCTCGGCTGCGGAAAGGAAGCTCAGCTCCGCTTTGTGCAGGAGTTTAGACACCATGAAGAGACAAAAAGCCTACAAGGAAACAGGGGGTTGTATCTGCAGCGGCTGAAAGCTTGCACCAGAAATGTTACACCATTTAACTAAAACAGAATTAATTGATGAGTTTATATAGAAAGAGGTAGCTTTACCCTAGGAGCTAAATGCCTAAAGGGCTTATTTTTCTTCTCTCTCTCTTTCAGATCTGTAGAAATACAAAGCAGTTGTGGGTTTCCAGAACAGCACCTGAAAAACTCAGTTTTGCATCTAAAATTCTGCTTCACATGATACATTTGGCATGTTTGGCTGTTGCTTAAAGATAAACAAACAAGCAAACAAACAAACAAACAAAACCCTTTGCAAAGCACCCTCTAACCCAGGTTCTTGGCTGCATTAGCTGGAGCCCCAAACTGGAACCGTGTTGACACTTCAGATGCTTCTGGCTTGAGTCAACATGAGCTCACAGTTAGCCTTAAGGGCCGGCCGATCAGCACCGCACCGGCCCCGTCAGCCGAGGCGGGAGGTTGGGAGCCGAGTGTGACGATGCACAATGAGGAATGACACGAGCCTGGTGAGGCTGGATGGCCGCGGCCGCTCACAGGACAAGGGACGCTGCACAAAAATGCCATCTCAACACGGGGTTTAACGTTGCACATTTAACGCGTGAGTCACCCTGAAGCGCATGAGTTCAGCCTCTGGCACTAACGCAGTTCTTCAGCTGGCATTTGCATCGCTAGCTATGACTCACTGGATCACTAATCAGAAACGTACACCTCTCATTAGTTAGCGTCAGCTTTATTGTGGTAATGGATGTCAGACAATGAATCCATTTCAGCGTTCAGCAGCAGCTCTGAGCTGCGGGGTCCTCGCACTGCTCCTGCTCAGTGGAACGACCGCTCGGCATCTGCTGCTGCGTGAGCTCTGTCCGGGGGTGGCTGGGACGTCCAAGTCAGAGAGACGCCAAGCCGCCTGGTCGCTCTCCTGCAGCTCAGCTTAGCAAAGGCTACTGCGTGTCGGGACACCGGATCTTCAAGGATCCATTCATGTTAAACATGAAGATAGCTGCTGCTGGCCTCACGGCAGCCTTCAGAGACACGCTAGGTCAAAGTAACGGTCGGGGCAGCTCCCGGCAGAGCAAAGTTCCTGCGTCCCCAGCTCAAGGGTCATCGCTTACTCCCATGGGACAGTACGAATGGAAGCTGTCGCTCTGCTCTGCTGTCACTGTCACCGCCGAACTACGGCGTCTCGGTGAGGGCCGCGCAGAAGGCTGTATCTCAGCGAGCGGGCACACTACTGCTGCGGGAGCAGAACCTTCCTCTGACAGCACGCAGTGCAGGGGCACGGCAGAGCTCCCCTCGCCGCGCTCAGCCCTGGCCGCTCACACGGGGCCCCAGGAGCGGGGAGGATGGAATAAAGATCGTCTCTATCGATTGCCTTAACTCTGACCTTATGTTCTCATTCTCAGTATTTCTTGGCCTCTTTCTCAGTCCCTCTTGTCAAACGTCCTCCTGTGGAAGACCGTCTTGGAAGGAGATGGAGCCAGAGTTAGAGTTATGGAGAAAGCAGTCTGTGTCTTCTGTTCCCGGGGTCCCCAGCCGGGACCCTCACAGACCTCTGCAAGAGAAACGCACCAGGGCCTGCTCTACAGCCACCACGTGCAAAGAGAAGTTACCTGCTCTTAGATGTAACTACTGTAAATCCAGAATTTAATGTGCTTAGAAAGAAACTCCAGCAATGAAACCTGCCACCGCAGGGAGCTGCTCCGCCCGCTTCAGCAGCTCCGGCAGCCCCTGGAGGGGCACCGGCAGCTTGTGGGTGGCTCCTGCAAGGGCACCTCCTCGGCCCCGAGTCCTGTGGGACTACAGGGCACCTCTGGCTCCAGGTGAGACTTCGGTTTGGCTCACGACCCTTTCTGGAGCAGAGCTGAATGTAAGAACGACAGAAAAAGCTGCAGCCCTTTAGTCCTCCAAACGCCCCGTGGAGGGGCTCAGATGGGCTCTGGCTCCAGCATCACCTGGGCTTTGACGAAGCCTGGCCAAAGGGGTGCGGCACCCTTCGGCCCCTGCGGGGGCTCAAGGGCCAGCCCTGGGGCAGCGGCAGCCACGCCAGCGCGGTCCCACCTCACTCCTCCTTAGCGGCACTGCTGGGCTTAGGGGTGGCTGTTGTGGGAGGTTTAGGGAATACTGTTGTTCTCAGGACAGGCCCAGGGCCTGGAAAACGTGTCCTGAAATGGGTCATCTAAGCTTATCTAACTGCTCTTTACATTATTTTCTGAATTTACAGCAATTTCATAAAAGAGAGGAATTTTCACAATGAAGGAGAGTGGCTGGCAGCATTAAATATTCCATGTACAGCTGACTTCCTGGGAAATATTTCAAGTCTTTGACATCAACTGGGAGCATAAAAATTTCAGAGATGAAAGGCCATGACTTTCAGAAAAAGGAATGAGAGCATTTAACTCTGCAGGACAGTTGAAGGTGCCAAACATTCGGTGGCGGGGTGGGTAAGGAGAGGAGGATGGACCGCGCTTCCCCGGCGCCGGAGGCCAGGCTCCCTACAGAAGGTGACATGCAGCAGTATCGTGTCACGGGCTGGCAGCTTAGGCAGGGTCTGCTGCTCCTGGGAGAGACGGGGGCGAGGGAAGGACACTGCCTACGGGAAGCACAGGAACCAAAGGGAAGCAGCGGTGGAGGACAGGAGGGGTTAAAGAGAGGATGGACAAGGGGTATCCCCTAGAAATGGAGGGTACTTGCACATCTCTGCCAGGAGGCTGCATGAGGAACAGCAGATCAGCCGTAGGCGGTGATCTGGACGGACACGGGAGACCAGGGAAGGAAAGAGGCCAGGCAGCGGGGTGGCTGGAGGCAGATGACCCAGCAGCCCCTCCACCAGCCCCGGGTGAGGGAGGGCCAGCTGGGCCCCAGACCAGGCCTCAGCAAAGGGCCAAGCCTGGCAAGGGTAAGCTGTTTGAGATGCCATGCCTGGTTGCCGTTAAAAGCTGGTACCGTCCAGGTTCTCTAGCGTTGGTGAAGATATGCACGGTCAGCGCTTTTTAGGAACATGAGGCATGGCGTGCCTGATTTCAGAAGGGTCCCCAAATGCATTTAAACTAAGTGCGTTCAGCGCAGGACCCCGCGGTTCCCAACTGAGCAGTGCAGGGAGAAGGGACCACGTGTGAGACAGTGGCCTCCCGGGAACGGCCGCAATGCGCATTTTGGGCCAAATCCAGAGACAGAACAGCGTAGCAGGGCAAGATCCAGAGATCTGGTTCCACACTGCGGTGGCAACTACAAGTTGGGCACCTACGAGAGGTGGATCGCCAGTGCAGCCAGGCGGGCAGTGCCAACACAGGCACTGGCAGGGAGATGTGGGCTCAACGATGGAGCTACCTGAACACCCCCCTGGGGGCAGGTCAGGAGAGGACCTTTTGTCCCCCAGCTTGAAACGTCACCAGCTGTGCTAGCACCCTATGGACTTGTAACCCATCACTGTGATGATCTGGTTAGAAAAACCTTCCCAAAAGAAGGGTTCCCTTTAGCTCAGAGCTCCCTGCTGAACTGGCACCTCGCTGACCCCAGCAACCACCCACCGGTGACGCCGATGGGACCTGCTTACTGGGCTCTGCTACTGTGGGAGGTGTTGTGTGGCTGCATCCTGAAAGGGCAGAGCGAGACCGGAGATTTTGGGTCACTTCCTGCTGTAACTTCAAATTTCAAAGCCTCGTGAGGGTTTGCTCTCAAATCTCAGGCTCTAATGTAGAGTTTTTTGGTTTGGTTTAGTTTTACAGTTAGGTGGGGATGTTGGGGTGCAAGCGTGGGGCAAAGGGGCCGCTGCTGCCACGGGGGCAGCAGGTCAGAACGGACGCTGGGTGCCGGCAGGTCGGTGGGCGGCCTGGCATGGAGGACGCGCCGGGCAGGGGAGCAACGCGGGACACAGAGAGGTCCGTGCTGCTCGGGGAGCGTGGCGGTCACAGCTCCAGCACGGGAGAGCGAACCGGTGTCTCCTGAGTGCCGTGAGGGATGAGGGAACCCGAGCAGGACTTTGTAAGAGAAAGAGGCTCCTGTGTGTCCCGGGGTCCCTCTGCTGTGACCTTTCAGATCTCCTGGGCCAGCCGGGCTCTGCACAGGTCTGTGCGTGGAGGAGAGAATCAGGGGTGAGGATCTACCACGCTTAGGCGCTGCGTAGATACCTCCGAGCCAGCAGCCCGTCCACTGGCCCGCCGGCACGGAGACCTGCGTGACCCAGCGCTGCGCTCAGCAGGGTACGGCCGCTGCCGGCGCCCACGGGAGGGATGCCCGGCTGCACCCCCGGCCCGGAGCCCCGCAGCTGCGCCCTGCCAAAACACCTCCCTGCAGGTCACCAGAGCTGGCTCGTTCCAGAAACGGTGCCGAGCTCTGCCTCAGCCAACAAAGGTCGGGGCGGTGCTGCTGTGTCCTTTCTAAGGGCCGTCACAGACCACCCTCGTGATGGCTCCCGCTCGGCAGGGACCGACCAGAGCTCTAATACGTAGTCTGACAACATTTGGAGATCCTTTGAAATGAAAAGTGCTAGAGAAACACACATTGTTATTAATTGTTCAGGAGCAAACATTTAGAAGGGAAACCCACGAGTAAATACAGCAGCTTCACAATAGCATCGAGACAGGAGGAACATGGAACAACAGGAAGGCAATTTAAAGGGAAAAAGCAACAGTGCGAGCTCGCTACATGTGCGGTGCGTAGAGAGGAGCCATGAACAAATCACACCAACTTCTGGAAAGCATGTCTCAGCATTGTCTCTCCCCGTGCAGCTGAGCAGTCCTGACATCTCTGAAATGCCCCTCAAAACACAGCCTGGATTCCTCGGCACAGTTACACTCTGCTTATGCATCTCCCTGTCCCCCTGGGTGCCTAAGCCCTGCGCCCGCCCCCTCCCCGGCCAGCGACCAGCATCTTACCGTGCTGCGACCACAGGTGACTTCTTCCCGGGATCTAACGTGGACCCGGCCGGTTCCTCCCCCAGTGATCGTGTATCCTTATTCAGTTGCTGTAGTCGGGAACTTAGCTCACTGATCACAGTTGGCTTGTCATCATCAGCCCCATGGATTGGCCTGCTCTCCATGGGGTCCCCCCATAGCTTGGACCTTCTCTGAAAGAGGTAGCGTGGCCGGCCAATGCTGGCTGATGCCAGAGTGGCCGCATGTTGCTGGGAGATGAGCTCGCTGTCCGAAGACTGCTTCAAAAGTGGGTCCCTGAAAGTAACTGGCCCCTTGCTGAGCTGGGACTTGAGTTTTGGCTTTGGAGGCACTGGTGGCTTCTCGAGTATAAAAGTTTGTCCATCCGCAAAGGAAGTGTATGTGTCAGTAGGCTCCCCGCTTTCTGAGGACAACGTAGACATGCTGGAGACCGTAGAGATGGTGCTTGTGGTCTCCAGGTGATGGTCACTTGAACTTCTGGTGTCCACCTCTTCCACTCCCGAGTCTGCAGCAGACTCTGGGGCTACGGGGGCATCAGAGGGCTTCCCTGAGGGTGTTCCGCCAGTGGTAGAAGGTGCTACTGCTGCCGCTGGTATGGATGGCGTGCTAGGCGTAGCCAGGTGGCTGACTGGTGTGCCAGGGGTGGTGACCAGTACCCCGTTTGCAAACTCATCTGGTGGAGGCACCAGCCCTATCTTGGCCAGCTCCTCCCTGGTCTCTTCGTCACTTGAAGACAACTGAGCTGGTGGGAGGGTAACCGTGTAGGGCTCCACTTCTTCCTCCGAACTCCCTTGTCCCAGCGTCTTGTCAGAGGCTGGACTGACTGGAGGCTTTCCCACGGGACTGGGCTGGGTCTCTGCTTTGGGGGACTCTGCTGGCTCTGTGCATGCTTCAGGGACAGCTGGTTTCTCCTCTTTTATCTCAAGTCCTATCTCGTCTTGGCCATTACTTGTGGCATGAACCATGATGAGGCCAGCGGTCTTCTGCTGTGATGTATCCACTATGCTAATAATCATGGACTTCTTGTCTTCTTGTTTCTTCTCCTCCTTCCCAGGTGTTTCTGCTCTCGCCTCGGTTTCTTTTCTCAGTGTGGACGGAGTCCCCCACTGGCTCTTGGTAGGGGCCAAAGTCCCAGAGTCTGTTCCGATTGCTGCTTTGCCTCCAGGTGAGTACACAGGGGACACTAAGCTCTCCAACTCCCCCCTCTCTGGTTCTTTGGTTTGGATGTCCACAAACAGGGGTGCTGCTCTGTCTGAGTCTGGGCTGTGGATCGGGGTGGGCGACCGGGATGGGACTTGAGTTGAGAGGGCCCGTTCCCTTGCGGCCAGCGCAAGCGCTAGTGGTGAGTTCGGATCCAAGGGCTTTCCTGTTAGAGGGTGGATGAACGTTGAGGATGAGCTGCTAATTAATGGCTTTAAAGCTGAGACAGGGGAAGGCAGTAGTACATCTCGGCTTCCTAACAACCGCTCATCAATAGACCTGGACTGCTGCAAGGATGGCATGTCGCTGCTGGGGGGGCTTCCCTCAATGGCCCCAACCGAGAGGAAGACAGTGGATTTCCGCCTCTCATCCAGACGACGGTCTCTGTCCTTCATGACTCCAGCGATGGCAGTGGCAAAGGGGATGCTTGTGGCTTCAACCTGAGCAATGCCGGTGTGGTGCTGATATTCCACTCCACTCAGGCGATGGCTCCTGCGGGTGGGAGAGGGCTCCCTTGTAAAGCCTCCGGTGATGGACAGTGCTGCTCTCTCCTGTGCATCCTCCACTTGTAACTGCTTAACAAGAGGACTCTTCTTCCTCTGTGGCTTGGTGGGAGCAAACAGGCTGACGTTGAACTGACCCATGTTGGCGTAAGGGTTGTCAATCACTCTCCCCTTCCTCTTCAGCTTCTCCGGAGGGGTTGCAGATGGGCCAGGCCGGGGGATCTCTGTTGGCTCCACGGGAAGATGAGAGGAATCCTGTAGGATTATCATGGATCGGGCCCTCTTCTGCCTCTCAGGGTAAGGAATGGAAGTCCTCGCCTGATCATACATCTCAGCTGCGCTAATGACCTGCGGGAGTCCATGGAGTTTAGCCTCCAGGCTTGGCTTAAAGCTTGATCTTATGGTGTCATAAGCTCTTCCTGGGGGTGGAGGTGGCGAGAAGGATGGAGGGGGGCCTGTGTCGAAGTAATATGGAGAAGGAGGTGGGGGTGGGGCTGTCTGAGGTGGTGGTGGGATCCCATGTCCTTCCCTAACAGTGTCTTGCATCGATGTGCTCCGGGGAAACTTTCCATCTAGCAAAGAAGCAGCAAGTTTCTCGTCTTCACCTGGAAAGCAAGAGCAACAGTGAAGTCAGAGGGGACGTCTCTAGAGAGTCCAGAGCGCAACAGCTGCTGCAAATTGGATACGTGACATCCCTTTCTTCCCCCCACCCCACTCGCTTTCTGAGGTGACTTTTCACTTCATCTTTTATTTGCTTGGCGCAAGCACTTGCAGTTTGGCCCTTTGCTCACGTTCGCTTGGCACAGAAGGGCGGCCGCAGACTCTCACAATGTCTTACATTGTTTTAAATCCATCAGACAGTTGTGCCCAACACTTTCCAACCAGGCTGAACACTCTCCAGACCAACACAACAGCGACAGAATTGAACACTTGCTCGATCAAACCTCCCGACACCCAACTGCCAACGTGTGAGACAGCTGAGCGCAACCAGGTTGTGCAACTCACAGCAAACGCTGCCGTCTCCCATGTGCGGGCTCTCGCGCTCTCCCGCTCGCTCCTCTCCCGTCACACTCCCCCCTTCCCCCCGAGGGGTTACATATGCCTCAACGTGCTAGACTGAATTCAGAAGCAGGGTCTAGCAGGAACTTCAGTTATGTCTTTCCAGGATTGGAAGTGCCCAAGGAAGCCAGATTCTGCCATTCTGACTATTAACTTACTACCTGGGTGCACAGCAAGAGCTTTTTCAGGGACTCCTAGTACTCAGTGAGAGAGTATGAGAATCTCACTAAGTAATAGGAGGAGAAATCCATTAATCCAGCGAGTACGGTGTCAGTACCTGCATGGATGCTGGTTAACCAGCCTAGCTCGCTCCAGCCCTCTGCACGAGCCTGCCCCTCTTCACCGAGCCCTGCTTTGCCATGCTCATCACTTGCCGTGCCTTTCTCTTTTCGGTCACAGTTCAGCTGTTTTCAAGGTTTCAAATTGCTCTTGAGAGAATGCTCGCGATGGCAGAACGCCACGTCTTGGCACAGCAGCAGGGTGACCACCTGCTTTTTTGGCTCTAATGCTTTTTCTGTAATGTCCACCAGCATTCAAAGCGCTTTGGCAACTGTGCCTTGTATTACATTAGCAATTTCACCAAATGCCTGCAGATGCAGAGTCCGCTGGGGGAAAAAAGGGAGTATTTTGGCCAGTAAGCATTGAACTTTACATCTCATCACATTGATCAGACCATCGCTGTGTTCAAAGTCATGCTATTTTTGCTGAACGCACTTTGGGGATTTTTAATACCAAGGCAGCATAATGAACTGGAAGCACGAAACAAGTTCAAAGAGAGAGTGGACAAAGCCATGGAAGATGCACTTTTTGTGGGCTATTATGTGCACAGAAACCTCTGAACCGAAGACAGTAGAGGCCTGGGTGAGTATTCAGGAGAAATATCATATCCTCGCCCTGTTTTCACTCTTCCCTGGGCGTCTGCTTAAGAGCAATGCTTAAGACAGGATCCTGCACTAGATGGAGCCATGGTTTGACTCAGGATAGACATTGCTACGTTCTTAACAGCATGAAGATCCAAAAAAAAAGTCCTGCCTTTATGCTTATTTCTACTTCTCACCTGGGAATGGCCAAGAGTTGAAACAAGGAACTTTATGCAGCGCTGCGCTCCGTTGCCATGCCCAGACCGTTACCGAACATGGCCTAGCGCCACCAGAGCTTGTCTGAGGGATGTGCTGACCATCCTGTAGACAGGTACTACTGTGTCAAGTACAGAGCTATTTCAGGAAATAAAACTGGAGAGCTGGCTCATCCTTCCCAAATCGCCTGCTCTGCAAAGAGCTGACTGGCCACGGGGCTGCCAGGCCAGAGGAGACACTGCCTACCAACCCTCACGGGCTGCTGCAAATTCTCGGCTGTTGGCCGTGAACAGCCGTCGGTGTGGTAGCCCCCGTTCCACCTGTGAGCTCACGGTCCCTGCTGGGAAGAGCTTTTAATATGTTAAAGCAAAGTATTTCAAGTGAAGGAAGGGTGAAGGGGACAGTTGGATAATCTAAACGTATTCATGGCGTGGGTATTAGCTTTTGTTTTATTTTACATACCTGCTTCTACAATTACTCATTCTCTCTGTTCCCCACTTGTTATTTTTCTGTGCCGTAAGCATCTCTCCTCCATTTTTTTTTCTTAAACGAGGAGGGGAGCATGATGGAAAATGATATCTGAAGCACTACCAAGTTCAATGACCAGCTAGACATCTCCAAAGGACCTCGACAGGCTGGAGGAATGGGCCGGCAGGAACTCCATGAACTTCAACAAGGACAGACGCAAAGTCCCACACCCGAGAAGGAAGAACCCCTTGCAACTGGACAGGCTGAGGCCTGGCTGGCGGGGAAGCAGCTCTGTGGAAAAGAACTTGGGGGGCTTGGTATGCAGGGAGGTGACCGGGGACTGGCCCCGTGCCCCAGCAGCAAAGGCCAACAGCGTCCGGGGCTGTCTGAACAGGAGCAAAGGCAGCGGACAGAGCAAAGAGGTTATCCCTCTCGCTCCCACACCTACAACACTGCATCCCGTCTGGGGTCACTGGAGAGCCACCAAGACGGCCAGGGCTGGAGCTCCTGCTCTGTCCGGAGAGGCCGAGGGAGCTGAACTTGTTCAGCCTGCAGAAGGAATGGCTTTTGGGGAGACCCTAACAGCAGCCTTCTGGTACCTACTGGGAGGGTATCAAGAAGATAAAGCCAGGCTTTTCACAGTGGTACGTGGTGGGAGGACAAGAGGCAATGGGCAAAACTGAACCGAGAGGTTCTGGCTGGATAAAAGGAGGAATTTTATGATGAGGACAGCCCGTCGGCGGAACAGGCTGCCCAGAAAGGGTGTGCAGTCTCCACCCTTGGAGGTTTTTGAGACCAGACTGGATAAAACCCTGAGCAACGTGATCTGATCTCATAGCTGACCCTGCTTTGAGCTGGAGGTTGGACTGGAGACCTCCTCCTTCCAACCTGCATGATCCTTTGATCCTGGTCGACAGCCACCTGAACATGAGCCAGCAGTGTGCCCAGGTGGCCAAGAGGGCCAATGGCATCCTGGCTTGTATCAGGAATGGTGTGGCCAGCAGGACCAGGGAGGTGATGGTGCCCCTGTATTCGGCACTGGTGAGGCCGCACCTCGAATCCTGTGTCCAGTTTTGGGCCCCTCACTTCAAGAAGGACATCGAGGTGCTGGAGCGTGGCCAGAGCAGGGCAACGAGGTTGGTGAAGGGTCTAGAGACCAAGTCTTATGAGGAGCGGCTGGGGGAGCTGGGGTTGTTTAGTTTGGAGAAGAGGAGGCTGAGGGGAGCCCTCATCGCGCTCTGCAACTGCCTGAAAGGAGGCTGGAGCCGGGGGGGTCGGTCTCTTCTCCCCAGTAACAAGCGATGGGACGAGAGGGAACGGCCTCAAGCTGCACCAGGGCAGGGTTAGGTTGGGGATTGGGAAAAACTCCTTCCCCAAAGGGCTGTCAGGGCCTGGCACAGGCTGCCCAGGGCAGGGGCTGAGTCCCCATCCCTGGGGGGATTTAAAAGCCGGGGAGATGTGGTGCTTAGGGACATGGTTTAGTGGTGGCCTTGGCAGTGATAGGTTAACGGTTGGACCTGATGATCTTAAGGGTCTTTTCCAACCTTAACGATTCTATGACTCTATGACAGAAGAAGAGCGGCTTCGTTCCAGTTCTGGTTCCCAAGCTGACCATCTCTACAACCCCGCTCCTTGGAGTAATGGGAATAATGTCTGTTCCCTGTGAAAACAAATGTCTCCTATGGCTCCTCAGCAGGAAAATCAACACTGAGGAGCAATCACTGATGGGAGAGGTGGGAGGAAAGCAAATTCTTGGCAGGCGCTTTCTTCACTACCTGCAACTCACCATTCTGACACAGCTCCTCTGCTCCCTGTATCTGCGTGCTTGCCATCCGAGTCCTGCATAAACAACGACATCCATTTACTCATCTGCCTCTCCTCCTCTCCGTGCAGCTTGCTCACTCCCTGCATTCTGTTGACGACACTGCCTCGATACTCCCCTTCTCCATCTCCGCTCCAGTCTGGCAGATCAAAGGCACATCCAGCCCAGTGTGCTGCCTGGCAGCGGCCAAGAATAATTGCCTGAGGAAGCATATAAGGACCCAGCAAGCATGCAGCGATGCTTCGCCCCTCCCAAATACTCTGTCAGCTTCCAGCAATTTGCTGATCAAGAGCTGGCTGAGTCAGACTGCCTTTGTGTTTAACCCTTGGCGGAGTTTCTTCTGCCAGACTCTTGGCCGTGCTCTTTGAACTCGTGCAAATTTCTCGTGCTCTCAATACCCTGCAGCAGCGAGCTCTGCAGCTCACCAGCACCGTGTGCAGAATCGCTTCCTTTTATTTCCTTTGAAACCCCACCTATCAGTTTAATTTGATGCCCATCTGGTCTGTAAAGACCTTTTACAAGGCTTTCTTTGAATTGTGTTGCTCTGTTATTATGCTCTCTTATTGCAATCTTTCACTACCCATTCCTACTGTGATAGCAAATTTTGTAAAATACAGTCTTCGTGATAGAAACTCACTCCTCACTGATGTTTAAATGTGATCACACGGGCAAAATGAAACCTCTCCCTTAACACGGAGAAGCATCTGTTTAGAGTTAAGCATGAGACTGATCATTGCTGAGTTTTATTTACTGTCCATGCAGGATGTAGTTCTGCTCAGGGAATCTCCGAAGTCGAACAAAGGAACCAGTAATCCCTTGGGAGCAGGCTTGAAACCTGACGTCTTGATTAAGTATTGCATTTATGAATTGCGTTCAATCCTTGCAGAGCAGGCTGGACCCCGCACAGACCCCTGCAGAGATAACGAGCACACAGCCGAACAGAAATCCCCCTGGAGAAAGCAGTGCCGAGGACGAGGGTCCCCTAAAAGGCGAGGGACCAGCTGCAAGACCAGTGAAACCATCCTGGCAGTTTTCAACCTGGGAGAGAACCTATTTGAGTTTATCTAAAATACTGGTAG
Organism: Theristicus caerulescens; assembly: GCA_020745775.1. NCBI lineage: Eukaryota > Metazoa > Chordata > Aves > Pelecaniformes > Threskiornithidae > Theristicus > Theristicus caerulescens. Next base: position 898,273 of record CM036560.1, on the reverse strand, counting down.
CTGAAAGCATGGCTCTCTTTTATCCAACTCCACTCCTACCGACTGCAATGTTAACAGTTAATTACTTTCATAAATATGTTCATTTTTCACTTTTATCTTAACGCTTGCCTGTTGCGAAATGCTGCGTCAGGCAACGGGCGGACCTCGGCCCAGGGGACGGGCAGTCTGCAGAAGGAGCCTGACCACCTCCTGCAGCAGTTGGAGCCCTTCTACACAACTCAGAGGTACCCGCGAAAGAGCAGAGCATCTCTCCACCAACGTGCACACCCACAGAACAGGCCGTCGGCCGACGCGAAGTCTCCAGTGACGAGCCTCAGCAGCACGACACCAAGGGTTCCTTTAAATCTGTAGCACCTGAACTAGATTGTCCTTTCAGTCTATCGGATCTCAACCTAGCAATTACCGACTTGCCGTTTGCTATTCCCCTGTGTCGCAGGATCACGCACGGCGTCTGCGCTCTGCTTCCCGGCGCACTCTGCTGCCAGCGACCGACCGCTCCCGCCTCCCCCAGACCTCATCCCTCTACCACACACCGACGGGCTGCCAGATGGACTGAAACCTTGTGAGCTGTTCCAGGGTCTCCAGAGGGATGGTGGAGGTGGGGCTGACCTCTGAGAAAAGAGAGCGTTGGCCTGTCGCAAATGGCACGGCCCTTTGGGTGCTGCCCGTGACCTCCCTCTGTGCCTGGTCCATCTTCTCTGTGCCTAACTGGAAGATTAAACTTCAATGACAAATAAACAAACCTCTCCCTTTGCTAACTGCTGTTGAGATTTTCTCTCCCAGTTCTCTTCAAACAGCATGTACCGTGTCTTTATCATAGCGGGGGGCATATATGCTTCCTACAAAGAGCAACAAGACATCACCAGGATCAAACTACAGAGGTCGGCGCAGGCAGGAATAAAGAGCGTGAGTCAAAACGGAGCCTCCAGCGACCAGCAAGGACCAGCAAAGAACCCTGTCTCCGGGCACCCAGAGTAACCGGTCTGAGATGGGAATCACGCTCCCGGGTGCATGCCCCAAGCGCAGCTTGGCACCGCCACAAGCCTCATGGCAACCCCTCTGCAATTCACAGCATGCTCAATGCATTATTAATCTCCGAGGAAAACACAAAAACTCTCCATAATGCTTTTGGGCCTGTTGCCATAACAGCCTAAATCCCTGTGAGAATCTAACTCTGTGCATTAATTTGGGCTAATGAGGTGGCTCTCTCCAGAGCACACCCCACCATTCCCAGCCTTGCCTTCCCCGCGCAGGGATGGCAGAGCAGCTCCCAAAGCCACCCCTGAGCTACAGCAGAAAGGTGCCAAGTGCCGCAGCGTCACTCATGTCAGAGGCGGAAAGCCGGTGAGCATCACCGGCCTCGGATGCGCGGGGCTGGCGTCAGCTCCAGGCAACAACACAGCTGAGAGGAGGAGGAGGAAAGCCCGCTGCCCTTCGGAGAGCGGCGAAAGAACAGTACTGTGCTGGCTGCTACGGCACGAAGCTTAAATCGCAGCTGGGGTGAACCTGGGAACCTGTTTAGAAGAGGGGAAAGCACTGGGAGTTCACCCAGGATCCGCAGAGGGAAGGACGGTCCTGGAGCGGGAGCGGGGAGCTGCCCCCGCCCTGCCAGACCTCCGTGCCGCCACGAAAGGATGTGCGCTCGCCCCCGAGCTGGCAGAGCCGGAGGAGCCCGGCGTCCTCCATGTCTTTTCGAAGACCAAGGCCCCCCTTGTTTCCTCAGCAGCGCCAGCGCTCAGTCAGTAAGGTCCATCTGCCGCCTCCTGCCAGCGCCCGCAGCCCCTCGCGCTTCTGCCTGACATGGGGACACGCGCTGCTTCTGCCCATGCCAAACCACTGTCTGCATCACCGTGAACTTGCTCAGGGAGAGACTGAGCGAGTACCATGATGGTTCTGCAGACTTGCAAGTGTTTTTAACTTCTGATGCTGGAGCAGATGGCGTGGTAGCTATCTTGGAAGTCTGACAGAGATTTTCTTTTCTATCAGCCTCCCCACTGCAATGCATTTATTTTCTTCACATTTTTGTTGAAATATTTCTTCTGTTCTGCTTTCTCTGTAGCCAGTCGAGGGTTAACTACCTTTGTCTCAAGAAATTTTTAGATGCAAACATGAAATGCTTTGATCTTTTGTCACAAGTCCCTGGGAATCCGAACCAGCTGTGTAACATGCAAATAACTCGGCGCATCTCTTCACCAAAAAACCAAACCAACCAACCCCTGCTTATTTTTCATCTAGTTCCTTGCTTTTAGTAGTGATTTTTATCATGAAGTCAACTGACTGTACAGCGTATGAGCCTGTCATTGTGGGTGTGAAATGACAGCTCAAGAAGGACTTCTAAAACAAGCCAATTGCAACCCAATTTCTACTGTTTGGCTCTTTTCTATTTTAGCTTATCTGGAATTCCAGAAAAATTAGCCGGTTCCTAAGAGGCACTGCTTGCGGTGTGTATTGTGGCAGGCAAACTGGAAACAAGAAGCTGCTGTCCCCTCCTCAACAGGAATTGTTCCCTTTTGGCAGACGCGTGCCATTCTTGGATCGAGCATAATTAAGAGCTACGTGTGATTTTTTTCCCTGCCTTCATTGTCGGGTTGTGCTTGGATGCTGTGCTCGTGACAGCTGCAGCCATTCCTGCTCAGAAACAGGGCATCTCAAGGTCTGCTTTTAATCTTCCCTGATGCAGATTAAACCTAGCGTTTCTAATCCCCTTGTTGCGCGGCGTGCGGCTGTAATGGCTGTGAGTCCCGTGCAAGGATCAGGGTCTCAGTGCTCCAGGTGCCGAACAAAAAAGACGTACATGGGACACTCACTCTGTGCTCATGAGCACATAAACCCTACGCACAGCCCAACCAGCCTCGCAGTTGTATAAACCTGCAAACTTCAGATCCCTGTTCTCACGGTTCTCTGCATGCAGAGATCCTTGACAGCAGACCTGCACAACGAGCGTCGCACAACGCGCGCCGCACAACGAGCGCCGCACAGCGCGGTGCGGCCTTAGAGGCACTTCCCGAGTCATTGCCTCTGCTTTCAGAAGCAGAAAGGAGCTCCTTATGGGCAAGTATTTCGTATTTAATGAGTACTTTTCCAGTTTATGATCTATTACTGGGTTAAGATGCTATAGATCCCCTTTAATAGGATTTCCAGCTGCTTGTGGCTTGATTGAACCTTGAACAAGTTCTGCGTAGAAGTGCTTTCACAAACATTCTCACACATAAACCAAACATCTAGCGTAGTTTGCAAAACAAAGATGCACTTTAGACACCACCGGCCACTGCATGCTTGCCTGCCAGGTAGCCGTGCACCCTTCCACTCGATGGGCACTTGTGCGGGATTCACCTCCGAGATCCAGACATCAGATAAATCACGTTAAAAGCGCCTGTTTCCCTCTGGTCACTACAGGGGGTTCCTGGGCACCTTACTTGGGTGGAGATTTCTGCACTGTTAACACGTAAGGCTGGAAGAGGTGAATCCCATCCTGCAGGTGCTACCCATCATTTTTGCCTTCAGGAGAAAATTCACCCGTTACTTCTACTCTAGCGAGTCCACGGGTCGGTGCTGCGGTGAGCCCAGGCACCGAGGCAGTCGGCTCTGCTCCCTTTCTACCACGTCCATTAACAGTATTGCAAGGTATGAGCAGCTAATTAATGCCTGCATTCGCTTCCAAGGCTGCATCTCAGCATCTCCTCGGCCCAGGCTCTAGTTCATCTTCAGAGCTACGGGAGCTTTCTGCCTGCAGGTTTCATGGCAGGACAGCAGCATTATCAACGTGATGTATCAGTACTCACCAGGGCAGGCCATTAAACACCCACTCTTTTTTTTTAAAGATTCTCTCTCCTAGTTTGTTTTTCAGATTAATCAAACACACATTTGATTATCCCTAGCTATCTGCTACTCTCAGACCAGTCGCAAGTGGGACTACAGGTACCAGCCGCTCTGATACAAACACAAATGTGAGGCACGTATGCACAGCAGTTCTGTGGCTCTGTACGTTAAAAAGTACTTTTTGAATACTAACCCTTGCATTTATCAACTAATCTTTACATTCTTGCTGGGACTGTGCTGCTCTCAGCTGGAGCCTGAAGCAGAATTTACTTTCTATTCACTTATGTTGTGTGTTAAACGTACAACCTGTTTTGGCATCACCATGACTATCAAACGATGCCTTGGGGTTACTTAAAACGAGCGCCTGGCACACAGCACACGGCCTTTCTCTCGGCCCCCTGCCCTCCTGCCCCTCAGCTTCCCTATGTGGTAAGGCACTCTCCCAGCTCCGACCTGCAGAGCCCTCGCCCACACCGTGGCGCGGCGGCACCACCCCGATGAACCCCACCGACGCACAGAATCAAGGGGAGCAAACGAGACCCCCATACTGTCGCTGTGCCGCCAGCCCTTGTTCACCCTGCCTCCTCCTCCCATCTCCCTCCTCCAGCACGTTTTTGGTTTTAGCTGCACTGCAAACCACTTGGGACAGGGGCTGAAGATCCCGACATAGCCCACGGACGAGTGCCTGTTCCAGGCCCTGTCCTGTTTTTCCTTAAAAAAATCCAGTTACCTGCTCCACCGTCCCAGTTTGCTACAGCTCATGGTTTTACTCTCAGCCACCCATGTGTTCAGCACGCTGCGCCCCAGCCCAGTTGCGACGTGTTCCGACAGAACATCACCCACCAGCCCTCATTTGCCGGCACGGAGGGTGGGAGAAACTCCCCTGTCCCTGGCAGGGCCGTAAAGAGACCGAGAGCAAGGGGCCTCGGGAGGTCTCCAGTCCAACCTTCTGCTCAGCGCAGGACCAGTGCCAGCGTTAGAACAGGTCTCTCAGGGCACACGCACCCTTCAAAGTAGAAATCCCATTAAACATCCCCTCTTCCAAGATTTTTAGTTACGAGCCAGTAGAGAGGGCTGAGCCTTTCTTTCCTCCTGGTTCTCGTGTGAGCGTGAAAGCTCCACGGGGACAACCTTTCCTCTTTAGGAAGGGATTTCCCCCCATTTTGCCTTACCTACAGATTTTGTCCGTGGAATTCCTTTGCGCAGTGAGACATGGGGCTTCTCAGCTCCCGCAAGGACCCCCGAGTGTGCTGCCATACCCTGGCGTTCAAAGAGTGACTGGAAGAGAAAAAAGGAAATTTCCATTCTGGACATCAGCGAGACTCAGCTGGGAGGACACACCGCTTCGTCTCGGGCCACCTGGTCCTTCTGGCTGCGGGTGAGGCGGGGGCTCGAGCCCCAGACCCCGGCCCTGCCGCCCTGGCCCTGCCGCCGGGACTGCAGCAGCCCCGGGAGGGGAGGCTTCCCTGGGGCAGGGACGGACCCCTTCCTCACCTCTGCCTTCAACAGCCCATCTTCCGTGCTGGCCCATCCAGCGTGTCTCCAAACCCTCTGAAGGGTTAACCCTCCCTTCTTCCCTCTCTCCAGCCTGCCCGCTCCCCCCTGCCTGCCCTCTCTCCCCTCCCTGCCTGCTCCCCCTGCCTGCCCGCTCCCCCCTGCCTGCCCGCTCCCCCCTGCCTGCCCTCTCTCCCCTCCCTGCCCGCTCCCCCCTGCCTGCCCTCTCTCCCTTGCCTGCCCTCTCTCCCCTCCCTGCCTGCTCCCCCTGCCTGCCTGCCTGCTCCCCCCGCCGGCTCTCCGGCACTTTGTGCCCAGGGTGGGGTGGCACAGCGATGCCGACTCCGGCAGCAGCCTTCCTCCCGTGGGAAGGCTTCGCTCAGGCCAGTCTCTGCTCAGAAGCAGCCTGTCCCATTTTACCTCCTGCTCCAGAAGCTGCCTCCCACCGCCTGCAGCACTTTCACAATCCAGACAGCCTGGAGCTGGCAGCCCCACTCCTACTCCATCCATGCTTCCCCTCAGAGACGGCATTTTTCTCTGCTTTGATTCCTCCTAATTTCCAGCTTCACATCCAGAAAACTGCAGCCAGACTAAGCTCTCCAGCTCAGCTTTCCACACTCCTTCAGATCAGCTCTTACATCCTCCCCGTGGCAATCCCGTACCGGCGAGCGAGTGCCAAACAGCCCGGGTCAGCTCCTCCGCCACCTGCCCGCCCTCCTGCTCTGCGTCTCCGTCTCCCCCGACCCTCTCCTTCCACTCCCCTGGGGAAACCCAGCGCCTGCCACAGCACCGTGCGCCCTTCCCTCTCCCACCGCGAGCCCTCCTCTCTCACACTGATTTCTGCTGGCGTGATGCGCCGGCTTGTTGGTCGCTGCTTCACAGTGGCTGCCCTAGAATCTGCTTCGACAATGTCTGCTCTCAGCGCGGGCTCGGCTGCTGCCAAAATCTCATCCAGTTTCTCTGAAAATCCAAACATAAAAGCAAACAGGTTAGCAAGGGCCGCCCTGCCGAGGCAGCTCCCCTACGACAGGCCCATCCCCTGCGGTGCGGCTAAGCAGGGAGCGAACGTCCCCGTAGGGAGAGCGGCTCGTAGGCCCGTTGAGCACGGAGTTGAGGAAGCGGCCGCTCAGTCGTCTCCTCCCCAGCCAGCGGCTAACAAAGATTTTGGAGGTGTTTCTGGAGCCGCCCACCCGCCACGATGCACAACCAGGCACCGGCCTGGCTCAGCTGGGGGACCCGCAGACGACAGCCCGGTGCGGCGGCACCGCGCCATGCCGCTCTCCCACCCCGGCTGCACCAGGCACACCCGTGCCACCGGGCACCCCTGACCAGCCTGCCTGGCCTCCGGGGCCTGACCTGCCAGCTCCCGAGGCGGGGGGCCCGCTCCTAGCTGCGCTGCGCTTTGAGGAAGCCTCAATCCTTACATTAAAAGAGCAAATTTCTGCCCAGATACATTTTTGATATTCAGAATGAGACCAAGACCCACCCCCTGCCGAGTCCCCATCCCTGGGGGGATTTAAAAGCCGGGGAGATGTGGTGCTTGGGGACATGGGTTAGTGGTGGCCTTGGCAGTGCTGGGTTAGCGGTTGGACTCGATGATCTTAAGGGTCTTTTCCAACCTACATGATTCTGTGCTTCTGTGATTCCCGTTGGGCGAAGCGGGGTGTGGGCAGCGGCTGCGCTGCGGCAGGTAAGAGGAACCCAGGTGCCGCAGGGACCACAAGTGACGCAGAAGTCCACGGGACTCCACGGGACTCAGTCTGGCTCCAGCACAACCAGTGTCACTCCAGTGTCTGTTTGGGACAAACTGGGACGTTCCCTCCCCGAGTGGACTCATGTGCCCCAACGGCCCTGACGGGAGTCACCGGGCCCCTGTGTACCCCCGTGTCCGTGGGCCCAGGAGCTCCGGTAAGCGCAGGCCGGTGGCGTCAGTGCCCGCCCAGGCTGTGGTGCACCAGCACCATCTGCAGCGCTGGCACGGCCATGCCTGTGCCGCCATGGTGACCCCCACACCAGCTCCCAGGCTTGACCTCAGCCCTGCCTCGCCAGCGCGGGCCTGCCTGCAGATCTCTGGGCTACACTCGACCTTGGTTAGCCTCACCAGGGCAGATCCTGACCCGGCTCCTGGCCTGACCTCGGCCCTGCCTCATCACTACGACCTGCCTGACGGGCTGGACTCACGGCTGAAGGTGGCAGACCTCGGTCTGCCCTGCCCATGGTGCTCAGGGCACTGGGGCCCATCAGGTCCCTGGCCATGCAACCATGTCGGTCCTTCGGGAGCGGCCAGCACTCGCTGCTCCCCCAGCCTGAGAGCAGCCCCGGTCTGCAGCGCTCACACCACTCGTGCCAGGAGGACGCACCCGCTCGGACACGGCACCAGCCCCGGCTGCCGCTGGGGTTTTGTCTGGGGCCATAAAACGTCCTGAAACTCAGGGCATCGGAAAGGGCAGCAGGCAGATGCTGGCCACCGTCACCACTGACCCCCCCCTGAGCTCCCTCCACGTGGAGCCCCACAGGGTCCAGCAGAGCCCAGCTAACGAAGGCTGCTGGGCTGGTGCTCAGCCCGGGCAGGGCCTGTTCAGGCGTGGCTGCCCCCTGCTCCTACGGCTCCCTGGGCCGGGCAGGGTTGAGTCTGTGGGCTCCATGCCATCAATGGCGTTCGCTGGCACGGGAGCGTGGCCGTCACGCTGGCACGGGGCTGTGCTGCAGCTGATGGGTCTGCCTTGGCATTCATCAAGACTGGATGCCCCTACCTCCATGGCACAACCAATCTGCTGTCCCAGTAAATTGCCCAGGGAGAGGGGAGAACACGGGCAGCGTTCGTCCCGTAAGGCTGGCAAGCTCTGCCTGCGCTCAGGTAAAGCTTGTACACTTCTGGGCAATTTCCAGCCTGGCTGTTGAACTCGGGACTGAGAAATGTCACTGCTGTGGTGTGGGAGCTGCTGATCTTTGTGACCCAAGCGACCCGGAGCGCTCTGACCACCAGGCCTGTATTCCTACAAAACCCCGCCGGGGGCTGATACGAGTCAGGGGCCAGCTTCGGCACCTCCGCACACTGTGGCCACGGCAGCCGTCCGTGGGGCAGTCTGTAAGCCAGCATTCCTGAGTTACAGAAACTAACAATGAGTCCCAAACATTTCAGAAGCCCAGTCTATGAAGGAGCAAGCCCTACACCAACACAGGCCACAAGTGGTCTTTGCCAAGGGGACTCAGGTGTCCTCTGAGGCCAGCACCCTTGGTGGCAGGTCCTGGGACTAAGGCCCCAAGGCCCTGGGACTAAGGACCTGCACCTGCCCCAGGGAAACGGCTCAGGCCAGCTCCTGAACTCCCTTGGCACAAGACCTCCAGTAGCCAACCATCCTTGTCTCTGGGGGACTTCGTGGTTCCTCTTCCTCACTGCCGTGTGACTCGCACGCTGCGCTCACCGCAAGAGGCGCGGGGCGGTTCAGCCTGCTCGGAGGGGAGCTGGCTCATTCCTTGCGGCCAAACGCTGCTGAGCGACCGCGTGGATCTCTCACAGCCAAGCCTCAGGAGGGGATGGGCCACGGGCTGATTCTGAAGAAGACCACGTGCTGGAAACCTGCCTCATCGGTGTCTCTGGAAGCTGCTCTGGGCAGCCCTGTAGTGACGTTAGTGTGGAGACCCCAGAGCTGCGAGAGGAGTAACAGCGATGCTCAGCCCTCTCCACCTGCCTCCGCTTCTGGCTTTATTCCACTCTCCGTCTCGTAATGCCATTAGAGCACAGGGAGACAAATCACCACTAACTGCACTATCTGCCATGCCTTTGCAGGAGATGGAAGAGCGTCCTGGAGTGGATCCTGCCTCCGGGCCGCTGGGCTGGGGGATGAGGCAGTGCTGGAGCCGCCCTGGAAAGAGGGACCCCCCCCCGGAATGGGTGCAGAGGGCTCTGGCTGTCCAAAGCATCAGGAGCTCTCCACCACGCACTTGCAGATGGCTGTCTTCAGTGTCAGGACATCCCTGGTGACCTTCAGCTGATCATTCTCATCCCCGGGACCTCTGCATTGCCTCCGCCTCTGGGTACTGACAGATCTGCTCGGTATAGAGCAGGTCTGGGGAGGTTCCTCAGAGACCTCCCGCTTGTAAGCCCTGCTCAGCTTCTTTCCTATGTCATCACTATTATGGTGGAAGACTTAGTGCCTCACATCTCCTGTTCCTTGGGAAACAGGTCTCTAGCTTCACATTACCAGGACAGAGAGTTTTGCTTCTGAAAGGCTAAGAGCTGGGGTCAGGTCTCCAGGCTCCCTCCCTCTACCCTGTGCCTGTGCTGGAGAAATGCAGAGCTGTGTGCTGGCACGGATGAGCCTTCTCGCTCCATTCAGGATTGTCCACTACTGGCTCTCAGCCCTGGCAGGAACCTCCTGTCGTTGTAGCATCCCTCACGCGAGGGCCACGCAGACACTGCGTGGTGCGACTGTCATGTACGGAGCCCTGCTGCAACCAGCTGTACCCCAGCCAGCTCGGGCACCGGTAACATGGCCTTCTTCATGGTGGGTGGCCCTCTCCACCCGGAGCTCAGCCAATTAATAACCAAACTAGCTCTGCCCCAGCTAACTTGGGTGCGCCCTCGGAGCTGCCACCAAACCCTGCCTGCAGTGCAGGTACGTCCTCAGGTGCTTCCTCGGCACGGGACCGCCGGGAGCAGCAGGGCAGCCTGCACGGGGCAGAAGCAGAGGCAGCACCTGCACTGCTGGACATGGCAGCGAGCGTGGCTGCCATTTCATCTGACGGAGCTCCAGAGGCCTGACCCGGGGCCGAAGGAGACTGTACTTTAGGACCCTCAGACGTGGGGGACGTTCCCGTGGAAGGCATTTTCACCGCGGAGCAAACACAAAGCAAGTACAACACTCGGGAAAGGCAGACCTGGAGATTCACGGGGCCCAGCTGGCACACGGGCATTCCTGCCTGTGCCCAGCAGGAGCCCAACACCACCGCGCCGATTCCGGCCTTTCTGCTGCCCCGCCAGAGCTGCACGGGGCGGCTGCTCCCCATGGCGGCGGTGCCGGGCGGGAGGCTGACCTGCAGAGCCCTGGCTCCCTTTGGGCTGAGCCTTCCCGTGACAACTAGGGGACGGTGACCCGGGCCAGTCCCGTGGGGTGCACCGGGCGCGCCTGCGTGGTGCGACTGGGCGCTGGCTGGGAGGCTGACGGGGAAGGGAGGAGCCCCAGGATGTGCGGTTTCACTCACCCCCTTTTCTTCTCCGCATGGAGGCTTGGAATCAAGAAACAAAAGACAACATGAATGGCATGCACAGTTCCTGCTTTCATTCCCAGCTCCAGCCTCGCTGCCTGCCTGCTGTGTCTCTTCCCCGCACGCTCTCCTGCCTCCCAGCATGCTGGCAGGATCAGGCCCTGACAGTGGAGCGTGTGCCTGCCTCGCCGGGCGCTCCCGGGACGAAGGCTCAGGCAGGGCAGGGGGTGCAGCACCTTGTGCACCCTCCTCGGTGCCGCTGCCCCTCCGCGGGAAGGCCAGCGCCCGTCCTGGCCCCGTGGGCGGGCAGGGACCAACGCAGGCCGGCTCTCCCAGCCCCACGGCTGGGACCAGCCCTCCGCCGAGCCCTCCTCCTCTCCACTCAGACCAGGAAGGCAGAGGGAAGGTGCGATGTAAGACCAGGAGGAGGACTGGATGGCATTTAATGCCCGAGCCGTGGAGAAACTCTTTGAAATCCCTCCCTGAGAAGACACAGCAGCCTGCATGGCTCCCAAAGCCAGCTTCCCCTGCATCCAGTAAACGCCAGGACTGCAGGACAGCAGTGCTTTGTTAGCAGCTTGCTGGGAATCTGCTTTTCCAAGGGGACTGGCACAACATGCAGCAAGAAAATGTTAAGGTATGGCTATGGGCATGTGGGATGTTCTGCAGGGCAGGGACAGGCTCCAAGGGAAAAGGGGCAGGGACCATCCGACAAAGCTCCCTTTAAGAAGCCGCAGGTAGAAATGTCCCCTTCACTAACACCACTGTCCCCTCAGAGAAGGAGACCGGGCTCTGAACTTGCGCACCGCTGAGGCGCGGGGATGCTGACCCGCACTGAAACTCCCCCTTCGCAGTAACAGCCGGAGGATCAACCACCAGAAGGCAAAGTGCGGGAGGAGGAACGATCCCCCATTTTCCCTGTGCCGTGCTCCCTGGGGATGTGTGGCGGGACTGCCTACGGCACCCTCCCTGACCCGCAGGACACGAAGGAGGGGGTAACCGCTACAATTTCATGGAAAACATGTGGACTAAGACCCATCACCGGCTACAAATCCCTCTCCCGGGAGACACAGGCAGCTGCTGCTCCTAGTCCCTCTCCAGGTAGAAGAGAAGCAGCGTCTAGATGCAAAATCCTCAGGGAGACCTAGAGGACTCATCTTTAATATATTCTCTGGCAGAGCTATTCCTCTGCTTTTCGTGACTTCCCTTTCCACGAGCTTGCTCCCCTCCCCCTCGAGCCCAGCAGCTCTGCTTGTTAAAACACATGCACAAGCCCCCTGCCCTCGCACGCTGCGGCTTTCCCGGTGCGGGTCATCCCCTGGTGCTGCCCCACGCCCCGCTTGGCGCTTGCAAGGCCAAGCGCCGCGGTCAGGGTGCCCGTCCCTCTGCGAAGGCGCCTGCACGACGCGCGCCAGGCTTCGACTCGGGCGTGATGGTCACCGAAGACGGGGACATGCAGCTGGGGAACGTGTTCTCACGGAGGCAACATGCTGCCTGTGCGTGCAAGCAGGCACCCACCACAGCGCCTAGGAACTGCTTTCAGGACCAGCAACCGAGAGTAAAAATATGAACCCTGGGGTCTGTGCAAAGGGAAGAGCAAAAAGTGGAAGAAATGGGCTATTCTGAATCCTCTCCTGATGGCGAATAGCAAACACAGTGCCTTCAGGTTTAGTAATACATGTCTGGAGAAGTGAGGAACAGGCGAGGGTGAAAATCAAGGCAGTGGGCTCAGCATAAAATAAATCACAGTGGCCATCAGCGAGTTGATGCAAACCCTTAAATGCCAAGATTTGTCCCTTCAAACCTATGTCTGTGAGCCCGAACCCTCAAGGTCTGTTCCTTTTGGGAGAACCCCGCAGGGCTGTAAAGCCTGGACGCGTGTGCAGGACAGGGAGCAGAGCAGGGCGAGAAAGGTCACGGACCTTCCTTCAACACCTGAAAAAGAGAGGGGGTGGCGGGGTCTCTGCCTAGGTTTCTGCCTCTCCGGTGGGTCTCCTCCCCGGCGGGACAGGGGTCTGCCACGTGCAGCCTCTGCACCATGGCCGGCAAGCACATCTGCACACATCGCCACGTTTTCGCACAGCAAAAATATAAATACAAATAAAAAACCAGCAGAAGCACGAGCCACGGCAGTGGGCAGCGCCGAGAGCGGCTCCCTCTCGCTCTGCCGGTGCTCTCGGGGGGGCTCGCAGCACATCTGACTCCCGCCCTGCGCCAGCCCTGAGCAGCCCGTCCTGGCAGAGCCAACCTTGTGTGCACCAGAGCTCCATGTCGTAGCGTGGCTGCCCCGAAGGCTCCCCCAGAAGGAGGGGTCCCTCCACACCTCCTGTGCCCGGCAGGCTGCGAGGGCTGCATGGCCACCGTTCTGCTAGCCAGCCTCCCCGGCACTGCCGCTGCTCAGCTGCCCTGCGGCCTCTGCAGCGCGCGGGGGACGACGCGCCGCAAAATGGGCAAATCGCTCTGTGCAGAGAGAAGGGACTGCCATTTGGAGGGTGCGTGAGCACCGGCACCCCTGCGGCTCTCCGCTGGTAGGACGCTACTGGGGGCAGCCCAGCGCACTGGGAAGGTGTGGGCCGGAATAGAGGGGAAGACCGAGGGGCTTCAGCACAGGGTACCTGGAAGCGGGGACGGGGTGGAGGTGGAGAGGCTTTAAGAGAATACAGGAAAACATGTAGATGCAAGCTGGGATACCAAAGCATCTGGAAACGTGGGTAGGCTCTGTAGTGACAGCAGAACGTGTGAGCGTGTGCGCTATGTGTGTGTGTGTGTAAGGGGGGAGGGCGGCCCATGGGGATGCCAGCTAATCTGGCAGCGTGCGGTATCTGCCTGGAGGTAGAGGGAAATAAAAACAAGGGGCTGTTCGGAGTGCGGGAGAAGCAGGGTGCCCGACGGACGGGGCACGGGGGCGGCAAGCCTCTCCGCAAGCACACGGAGGCACCCGGCGTCCTTCCCCCAGGCCGCCTCTCCGGGGAGGCGGCACCGGAGGGGAGGACCGGCTCTGCCGGGGGCTCCGCACCCCTGCGGCGGTGGCAGCGGGCTCTCAGCCCCCCGCGCCCCACACGCTGCTAAGCACGACGGAAACTTCAGCGCAGGAGGTGCGCGCGTCGCCTCGCGCTCGTGCTCATGCACCCCTCTGGAAAATGGACGTGGGGCGAGTGTGGTGCCTGCTCCGGCCACGGCCCCGCATGCTCCTCATGCACCCCTGCATGCACACGCGAGCCCCTGCCGCCACTCACCCAGCTCTTCCAGCTCGGCCGTCATGGACTTGGAACGCAGCGTCAGGGTGGTGCTGGGCGCTCTCTTGGGAGGCGGCGGAGCTGAAAGGAAGAGAGACGGCATTTTGCATTTCTTGTCCAGGAACTTACGAGGAGTGGCCAGATGCAGATGCCACTTCTTCTCCACAGCCTGGATCTCCTCGTACTCGCGGGATGAGGAGTCGCACTGCTGCAGGATCTTATTGAGGCTGCGTGTGGAAGCAAACTTCTTCATGGTCTTGGTAGCACAGTCCCGGGGCACGGGGCAGGCCCCGGCGCGGAGGGGCTGGTGGCTCCCGCAGGCACGTGCACGCTGCCCAGGCTCCCACAGCCCTCAGCGGAGGAGAGTCCAAGTCATGTCCCCGGGCTGCGCCTGCCCCCCTGCAGCTACCGGAGATGCTATGGCTATGAAAGCCTCTCGCGAATTAAATCTGTCTCAGGCAGCTGGCTGCCTGCCTGTGGGACTCAGCAAACAGCTTTGATGGCTGCTTCCCCTCCGCACACGCCATGGGTGGAGGGTAGGAGGGAGAAACAAGTCCAGCAGGCCTGATCTCAGTCTCTCATTCCCGCCTCGGCGCGGCGCATCCCCCAGCAAAACACAGCCCACCCACCCTCCTCTGCCGGCTCGGCCGTATCCAGGACGGGGTGAGGCTCCCGCGGCCCTAGCGAAGCGCTGGAGGCGGCCGGCTCGGTGCCGGGCAGCGGAGGCGCATGGCCGGCACGGGGCAGCGCGGTGCTGAGCCGGGGCGCGGGGCTGCCCCGAGGGGCTGCCTAGCCGGGCCGGCCCGCGGGGCTGCCCCGGAGGCGCTGCATGCCATGAGCCCACCAGAGCGGGGACGAGTTGAAGGCTCTTCCTCTTCACTTGGGGTGCCTCCTCCTCCTCACGCTTGCTCGCTGACAATGCTGGATTCAACGCTCAGGCATTGCCATGGCAACCGGAGCTTCAGGCTTTGCTGGCGCTGCCTGCATCAGAGACCCCAACAGGGGCGGATTCAGCCAGAAACCGCCAGTCCCACGCAGGCCTCCATCACCCCCAGAAGAGGCAAGCCCCAGCCGGGGGGCACGGGGGTCTGCGCCGCCCGGCCGTGCTGCAGCCAGGGTCCCGCAGAGGGGACTCGGCTCCGGTCCCCGCACCCTGTGCTGGAAGAGCGGCCGCCCAGCTCCGTGGGCTCAGGGCACGGGCAGCAGGCGGTGACGGGCAGCGACGGGCAGCAACGGGCAGCGATGGGCAGCAATGGGCAGCTGCTCACCGGCTGCAGGGCTGGAAGCACCAGGAGAAGCGACAAGCAGCACTGGCAGTGGTCCCAGCACTGATTCCCGAGCCTCAGCCTTTCCCACGACTCGTGCTTTTGTGCCGTGACAATATAATTACAGCTCTTAGTGTCAGCGCGCAGAGCTGCCTCCCTCCCCCACGCCCCGCGTGCTGCGCTGGGAGCGCCCCGCTCCCGTCCCCCCGCTCCCATCACCCCGCACCCTGCTCCCGTCCCCCTGCACCCCGCTCCCGTCCCCCTGCACCCCGCTCCCGTCCCCCCGCTCCCATCACCCCGCACCCCGCTCCCGTCCCCCTGCACCCCACTCCTGTCCCCCCGCTCCCATCACCCTGCTCCCGTCCCCCTGCGTCCTGCTCCTGTCACCCTGCACCCCGCTCCTGTCCCCCCACACCCTGCTCCCGTCCCCCCACGCCCCGCTCCCGTCCACCTGCACCCTGCTCCCGTCCCCCTGCATCCTGCTCCTGTCCCCCTGCGCCCCACTCCCACCCTGCACGGGGCTCCCAGCCACGCTCCCCCGGGGAACACTCCTGCCCCACAGCCTGCCCCATGCTGCCGGCTGCTCCCAGATCTGCCCCTGCCTCCCGCAGCTGGGTGCCTATGGATGAGGTCCTGTTCTCCACAGCCAGCTGCTGCCAGATGTGCCCCTGCCCTCCACTGCCAGCTGCTCCCAGATGTGCCTCCAGCCTCCCTGGCTGGCTGTCCTCCACAGCTGTCTGCCATGATGTGTCCCCCCGCACACAGCTGGCTGCCTCCCACCCAGCTGCCCTCCAGATGTGCCCCTGCCCTCCTCAGCTGGCTGCCCCCTACCCCGAGGGCTGCCCTGCCCCGCTGGCCATGAGCGCATCAGCCCACCGCCAAGCTCCCCCCCAGGCCCCACCTCTGGCCGAGGGTCTTGGCTCTGCCCTCGGGGCCTGGGGACAACGGGGCGAAGGCCCAGAGCCCTCTGGGGGCCCCACGGCCGCCTGCCCTCCCCTGAGCGAGGGCAAGTCCCACACGGGGCCAGCAGCCCCAGGACTGGCCGTGCCCCCAGGAGCCCCCAGCCCATGGGGCAGTTTCCAGCCACGGCATTCCCGAGCGAGGACAGGCTCCACCCTGGCGCTCCCACCGCCACGGGGGCTGTCCTCCACGCTGGCACCCCCTGCGCTCCTGTAGGCACCATCCTCCACCCCGACACCCCCATCCCCGCAGGGACAGTTCTCGCCCTGACAGCCCCACATGAGCAGGGGCAGCTCGCCATCACAGCCCGCTCGCACAGCGGGGCCGGTTCCCCACCACAACACCCCCACGCACCCTGAAGCAGGGGCAGTCCCCCCCCCACGACCCCGCGCAGGGCACAACCTGCCGCGGGCACCACGGGCTGCGGGCCCCAGAAGCAGCCCTGCTCCCGAGGGGGAGCCGGCTCCAACCTTCGCTGAGCACACACGGCTCCAGTGTGAGAACACAGCTGTCCCTCAGCCTGGCCGCGGATGGGACCTGCAGGAGGCCTGGCCGGCAGCCGCCGGCTGTGCCCGGCTCCCCCAGTGTCAGTGGCAGTGCCCTGCTGCAGCCCCTCCACCTGACCACCGTCCCCGTCCCCCCTGCGCCGCTCCCAGCCGCCGGGCGCCGGCGCGTCCCGGCGTGGCAGTGCTGTGTGTGCAGAGGTCCCTGTGCCAGCACGGGCAGGTCTTCCCCTCGCGGTGCCCTCCTTCCCGCCAGCTGCAGCTCGGCAGCCTCATGGCCACCCACCCGTGCCGGGCTCCCCCCGGCAGACCCAGGGGCTTCGGCACGCCTGCTCACGTTGAGGCGACGCAACCCCCTGTTCAGAGAACCACGAGACTCCACACCTACCCTTCTTCCGCACAACTTCTTCTGATTCTGGCTTGCGGCTGACGGAAACAACTTTCATCACCAGGTGGTTCCCCCCTTGCCGGATCAAGGAGACCACCTGCTTGTGCCCCACCTTCACCACGTTGACACCATTCACCTAGGGGACACAGAGAAAGAGAGCAGTGAAAAGGCTGGCTGCCACAAAGAGAGCGGGCAGAGGGCAAGGCTGATGGATGCCAAGCCACAAAACCAGATTTTGCATCTCTGCATCTGTTTTTACAGCCTAGCACATTTTCATATTTAAGCTGTCCCGGTGGGATGTCACCTACTGGTGATCTCAACCTTCTGGAGAAGCTGAGGAACCTGCAACAGGCCAGTGCAAACCAGTGCACACCAGGGCTGCAGCCAGGTAGCAAGAGCTGGACCTCCCCCTTCCTACCGGGCCATCAAGGCAGACCACTAAAAACCGGGCCTTTCCTAGTTCTGCCTGGGTATTTGGCAACCACAGGGGAGGCTCCTGGATCCGCAAGTCTCCAGTTGTGCCGCAGGTCCGCAAGAGGCGCTGGAAGAGCACAGGCACCCGTGCGGAGCGGCGCGCAGAGATCGCCCTGAGCAGCTCAGGACCCTGTCCCCACCAGCAGCAACGCGTGGCGTACAGACGGAGACGCTCGTCTGCTCCCCTGGCTATCGACACGCTGATCGACTCCTTCCAGGGGCCTACGGGACACATGCTGAGGCTCATTCCTGTCGTCGTTTTAGTGCTAGCGTAACCTATTAGTTTCCTGGACAACAAGCGCTGGGCTGCGATGGCAGGCTAGGCAGTCTCTAAGACGCAAACCCAAGAAATAAACTGGGAAATGCAACCTCAGTACTTGGGTATCTACCAGGTAGCAACGAGCACGAGGGGCTCCACGGGGCATTAACAGCTGGACCCTCCCTCCGGGTAGCTGAGCTTGAGGTGTAAGGGGGATGAGGATGGCGCAGTTCAGATGCTTCACTGCTGGAAAAACCGGTTTCAACTTTTGTGGCTTAGTTACCCCTTTGTAAGGAACCAAAGGTGTTTGCACACTTTGGCAGCCGCTTCTGAAATGGGCTGTGCACTCCAGAACCACTGCCCTAGGCGTAAGGTGACAACTGACGGCAAATAAGAGACGAGTGATTATCTATGGGCAATAGCTATAGAAGCACTTGCGTTAACATTTACGTTAATATTTATGTTCCCGGAGCACTCAAAAGACAGGTAATGATAGGATTTAGGTTGTCCATGCGACATTAATTTTGTCATCCTAAGTTCAAGACCAGAAGCGTTATAGCTGGGCTGTTGCACGCCACCAGCTTCACGTCTCAAAGACACCAGGAGATGGAGAATTCAGCCTTTGCTCTGCAGGTTTGCTGCTAATGTTTAGTAATTCCCACTGCTTAAAAAACCCCACTCCCATGTTGCTATCAAGAAATCCGTTTTCAGTCACAGGCTGTTGTGCCAGCAGCCCCACCGCCCTCACTACCGGCGTCGTCCCCGCGCCGCGGCGCGCGGGATCGCAAGTGCGACAGACCGAACTGCAGAGCTGTCCTGGATGCTGGAAACTTTGGCATTTCAAGGATGTTTGGGTTTTATGCGTTTCAACTCCAGCTGGAGAGGTTTCATCTTTAGGGCAGACTGAACTGTTGTTTAAATAATTAAAAGTATGTAGGTTATAACATTTGCAATACATGAGCTGTAGTGCTCTTTTCTATGGAAAAGGGTAAAAAATATAAAAGTGAAAAAAGGGTTGAACTAAATTCTGAAATGCAACATCAACATTTTCTAAGATGCAAAGCTTTTGAAATAATTATTTTATTTCAAATATTCAAGTACTCAATTGTTTCAATTTTGATTATAATTGATTCAATAATTATTCAATTTGCATGGAAACACGTTTTCCTCAGAAAATCTGATTTTGATGAAATTACCAGCCTACTCTAGTTAAACCACCTCAATCTGGTTTTCGGACGCACTGGATGGAACGGATTGAATCCTGGAGCATGGCTATCCTGTTTTTTCTCCTGATCCTGACCCACTGCAGCAGTTTGTCTTTGCAAGCCCTGTAGTTTGCCAAAGCACCGCCGCCAGCAGAGCCCCGGGCTGCGCGGCGCACCCCCAGCACCGCAGCCCGCTGCACGTCTGGTATTTCTTAGCCGTGATTTCGGGTTCATTTCTAGAAGGCGTATGGACTCACCGAGCAGCATCAGGCCTTGAGCTGAGCCCTGGAGAGACCCCCCAGAAACCCCGGCCCGCGACGGCTCCTCGCTGGCAGGTACTCGCCGAGACCCCTCACCCGGCGCGCGTGCGAACCGCGTCCCAGGCGCTCCGCTGCTTCCGTACACCGCGGCTTTTGTAACGGGGGTGTTACACAGCGGTAAGCAAAACCTATTCCATCCTAACAGTTATCAAATAAATCTGACACCTCAAAGAATGAAATGAGATTTGTTTGGTGAGGCTTTCCGCTGGTGATTTTATTCTACTCTCCAACTCTTTATCAACAGTCTACAGTATCTGATTGTTTATTTTTTGCCAGCACCTGAGATCAGACTCACAGGTTTATAATTAACTGGATCATCCCCTTGCCCCTTCCGAACGCCAGCACTCTGCCGGTCTCCTGGCATTACCCAGCATCATACCATCACAAAACGCAAATACTGAAAAATTACCACCTGGCAGATGCTTACAGCCTCAGTTACTAACGGCCTGGAAAGCGTTTCATCATCTGCGTGTGACACGCGACCATCACCCTGCTCCCTTCCAAATAAAGAACAGAAATACCGACAGAACATGCCTGCGCTTTCTCTTTCATTTTTAATCATCCAAATTGTCCACCCAAATGGGCAGCAGTTCAGGTTTTTTAGGTTACTCGGATGCAGAGAAGCAGGAGTGGGAGGTTTTGACCCTGCGG
Source organism: Theristicus caerulescens (assembly GCA_020745775.1). Lineage (NCBI taxonomy): Eukaryota > Metazoa > Chordata > Aves > Pelecaniformes > Threskiornithidae > Theristicus > Theristicus caerulescens. The sequence continues at coordinate 878,491 of CM036560.1, read as the reverse complement.
GCTGGGAAGGTGGGACCTGCTCCCTCTGCTCCATCCTGGCGCAGCACAGGGCAGGGCGCGCGGTCCCCAGGAGAGCGAGCACCGGCTGCTGTGGCACTGCCGTGGCCCGAGCACCGTATCCCGTTGGTGTTCTGGCGGACTGCTGGCGGTTTTGCTGACAGTCGAGTAACAGATGGAAAATGTTGATTTTTCAACTGTTTATAACTTGGTGAGCTCAGGGATGCGGAAAAAGGTACCAACGTGGTCAGACAGCTTTTTGCCCAGCGTGTTTCAAATGTGCCCATAGATCGACAACTCCTACAAAAGCCCTAAGACGTCAGCTTAGCCCGTATTGTGCAACTTCATCCACCGCTGGGCACTCCTTGACCATCCAGAGCTCGAAAAAGCAGCGGTGGTGAGAGCAACACCGGCTTTACGAAGCATGCTAAGGGCCAGCCGTGAAAGACAAGAAAAACATGACAGTGGCCAGTAAGTGCAAAGTCTCAGTGCCACGCTTGCCTGGGACCACCAACTTGACCCTGTGACTCTCTGAAACACCCCTGGCCAGAAGGACATCAACCCAAAGCCACAACCAAAGCAGCCAGAAACGTGCCAGAGCTGGGTTAGGTTACAAGGTCTGCAAAGGAAAGGTTCGTCCCTGGAGTGTGAATGTAATTTGTCCTGTGGGGAAAAAAAAAAAACATCCCTGCTGCTGTTTAAAATAGAGGGAACAGCACATTAAAGGTCTTTCAGTGACAGCCTCAAAGCATTGGTCCCACGTTGCCAGGCCTTTTCTGTGAAAGATGGAGTAAAACCAAGCAGGTGCTCAAAACCCAGGAAACTGCAGCTCAACCTGACCAACGAGAACAGTGTCTTGTGGAAAGCGGATAAGAAAAGCAGTCAGGAGGCTAAAATGATCCAGGAGGTCAAGAAGGAATGTTGTACAGTGCAGGGGAGGCTGGTCAGACAGTTACTTGTACTATGCAAGAACGTCTGGGAAAAACAATTTCTGAAAAATACGAAATCCTGATTCACTCCCGGTTCCCGGTGATACCCAAGAAGACGAACTACAGAACTCCGCGACTGCAAACAACTTGGCTGAACACTCGTCTGAGCAAAGTTTCTCTAACAGTTGCTCTTGAAAAATTCAAAATACAAAGAGAAGAACATCTGATAAACAGGTTAGCTCACCGAGAAGATGGCATGAAGATTTTCGGTTCTTTTTCAGCTTCAAAGTAGCGCTGAGTCAATATGGCACGATAAACCACGTGTACTGAGATCACAGAGCCTGGCGCCGAGCCTGGGTTTATACCTATAGGGAGGTGAGCTCCCATCAACAGCGAGCAAACCAGTGGTTCAAGACGCTGTTCCACAGCGGGAAGGGAGACCCAACACCAGCGCTCGCAGCCTACCCGCAGCAGCCAGAGACCCCGGGCGTAAGGTGCCCGAGAGGGACCGGGGGCTGTGGTTCGATGCTGCTGCTGATCCGCCCAACTGGGAGAGGATCTCAGCCACGCCAGCCCCCACCTTCAGCGGTAACGCAACGTCAGAACTGCGCTCTCAGGAGCACAATACCGTCTCCCACAGGAGGAAGAAAAGCACTCAGACATAAAAAGAGGAGGCAGCAAAATGAACAAAGCAAAGTGTTTCATCTTTCTGAGCAGACCCATGCACGGAGGATCCCTGTCACGCAGACAGCCTGGAGCTGTCTGATGACGTTAGAGCGACACAGGGGAATTGTCTGAGACACACACACAAAAATCAGGTTTTGGTCCCAGTCTATGAAGTGCAGAGATGAATCCTCAAGAAGACCAGCGGCTGGGAGTCCTGCCCAGTGAATTAAAGACTCCAAACGATTGCTGGCCCTCAAACGGGGAGGTGTTGGAATGAGAAAGATCAGCCAGGCAGTGGTGGAAACGTGACTGGTTTTGATCCAGCAATAAAGAAAAACTTCCAGTTTCTTGGACACAACTGCCTGATGAGGATGCCCTGCTCTTGGAGATGGGCTTTTGGCCTGGAAGAAGACAATAGATCAAGAGTCAAAGCACGCAGAAAGTGTCTACAAAACATAAAAGGACATACACAGAAAGATGGAGACACTGTGTCAAAGGCTGGGCATCATAAACTGCTGCAACTGTCTTCTGAGTAGCCAGATGATGCATCGATGCTGATGAGCTCCGGGAGGACTCCCAAACTGAGTGAGAGGGCAAAAGGTGGCAGATGGGCACCACGTAGATACGTGCAAAGTGATCCTTCCAGGGAAGAGCCACGATGCTGAACACAGACCTGGTGGGTACAGCTCCAGATAGGTCTTGGCGCTGATACTGGCAGCTCTCAAAATCATGGGTTCAGTGCACAACAGCAGCCAAAAAAGCCAACAAAATACATCAGGGAAGAGATGGAAAGCAAGGTGGGCAATGGCATTTGGGGCTGTGCTGATCCTGCGTATGCACGCCCTCAGGGCTGTGTGCAGGCCTGGTTCAGCATCTCAGGGGGGAAGCGGTGGAGTTAGAGAAGGGCCAGAAAAGGGCAACTAAAACGGTCAAGGGGATGGAGCAACCGCCCTACGAAGACAGACTGAGAAGGCTGGGAGTCTCCAGTTTGGAGAAGCGAAGGCTCAGGGAAATGCATGGCCAAGGCTTACAAAACTCCCCAAGGCAGTGGACACAGTCAAGGCAGAGCTGCTGTTCACCAAATCCTGCAGCCTTAGAAGGAGAGGGCTCTCAAGGAGGCTAGTGGCAGATCAGATGAAACCAGAGAAAAGCAAGACTTCTTTGTGCAGCAGGCAATGGTCGTCTGGAGCCGGCTGCCGTGGGAGGCCGTGGAGGTGGACAGTACTGGCGGATTCAGAGGGAGATCAGACGAATTCCTGGAGAGCAGCTCCTTGCACAAATACTAGCAGGACTGAACAGGGTGATGCCTGCTAACATCCCCAGTGCGACGACATTGGATGCTGGAAGGCACAGGGGAATGGACCACCCAAACCGGCCAGGCACATGTGCTCTCCTTAATGAACAGCATCTTGTAACGCCACTGTCAAGGACAGGGAACTGGGCTAATGGACCATCAGTCTGGCCCAGTGGGACATTTCATACAGTCTGATCCCTCTCAGCAAGCTGATCAGGATATGAAGCTTCAGTAGTTGTCACAGGAGATAATGTCCCCATTCTCCTGATCATCTCAGTAGCTTTTCTGTGCTCCTGTTCCAGCCTGAATTCATCTTTCTTGAACCCAGATTTCTAGGCAGTGGATATTACTCCAGATGAGCTCTCATGGGACTTGAGTAATAGCACTAATGTTTCCCCCTTGTGACTGACCAATGAACCCCTACAGCAGAAGAAAGCTCTGAAAAGATAGACAAGGGCTATGCGTTCTTGAAGCCCAGGGAAGAACGTAGGGAGTGACTGACCAGAGCTGTTGCAATGGAAGCTGAGCCAATCTCAACACCAAGGGGGCCAGAGACAGTCTTTGTTTTAGATCAACTGGCTGCACCAGCCGAGTGGGTCAACCGGCCCTGTAACTTCATCCTTGAATTAATGAGAAGAGCGCAGAAGTCTTCCTGAGTTAGCAAGACCAGAATGGGGAGAAGGACTGTGTAAGTGGATTAGCCCAACAGAGATTATAAAAACTAAACAACAAACAGAACGAACTCAAAGACAGCAACGGGCTTGGGCTGGTGTCAACTCACGCCTTTGTGGTGACTGGGGGCAGCCAGTGTTGTGACGGTGAGCAGACTACAGAGACTGGTAACAAGAATCAGATCTGTACGGTGATTCAGCTGTATATTGCATCTGCTGTACTCCGCGAAGTGTAATTTATATTTGCATTTCAGTTAAGTACCACTGTACCACTCTGCTAAATCAAATCCCATGCGATGTCAAATAACTTCAAAGAAGTGAATTTGGTATAAAACACTGAACCCGCCACGTGTGGCATATCTAAAAGCAGCTGGTCAGAGTAGGGGACTGTGACCTGGGTTCAGCACATCGGGCTGTTCTAAGGCGTGAGAAAACGTCCTCCGCAAGGAGATGCCACCTATGTGGAGATCAGTGGTACATTCGTGCGGTCCCTAGCACGGTGCCAGCAGTGCTGGGACAAACAAGATGTTCCCAGCTCAAGTCAGGCTGTGGGAAAAAGAGAACAGAAAACTCTGTCCCCGGCAAGGAAGGAATCCTTTAATGGCGACCGGTATCCAAAGCTACGACAATGCAGTGTTTGATTGCTGAAGGAGGATCAAGGTACCATCCCTGCAGCTTCAGCAAGCGTGCTGTGGTCCGTTCTGGACACTTCATTACCCAAATGATGTTAACCAGTGAGAAGCAGCTTTGAGAAATGCACAGTATTACCAGAAAATTAGAAGGGCTGAGTTCTGAGGAAAGACTGAAAGAACTGCGCATTATGTGGCATCTGTCCGTACCTTCATTATGTGGTATCTGTCCATACATAAGAAGCTTGACCTGACGATGAACCACCTGAACCACGCACATTCCTGGGAATAAGAAGTTACTTAGAGGAAGGTAAGCTCTGAAGCCTGAACTAAGCTTGTTCTGCTCCAGAGCTCTGCTATGGCCATCTACCAGGAGAACAACGGGACATCAACCAGGACACGCACAGACCACTAGGCAACACCCGGGGGGCTTTGGGGTAAATCTTCAGCAACAGGAACAAACCCGTACTAGAGAGTGGAGTTCGCTGGATTTCTAGTGGCCACCTTCACCCTTTCAGCATCTCAAAGCACTCAAACTGGAGAAAGGCTGCAAGATTATCCAGATCCTAAGATGCTCCTTCTGAGAACTTGAGCTCTAAACTCTCCCTCCCACCTCTCCCAGGCAATCTCATTCTCTGGGCATAGGATGTACTGGTGCGGAAGTGTTTGAAATGGGATTTCACTAAAGTCCATGACTGCTGTTATCCAGGGGACCTTCTGTACATGCACGGAGATCTGCAATGAGCCGTCTCCCTCCAAGCTGGGCAACGGAGTTAACTGCCCATGCCCCCGCGCTATTGCCCTCATCAGCCCTGCTTCACCACGCTGAGCAAGATGGACTCCTGAAGCCTCAAACCTTCTTTCAGCTCGTGAATCATTCCGAGGCCCTTTTAGAATTCCACTCAGGAACGCCAGATTCATCCCGCGGTGTGAATGTCTGACTTGCACAAAGTGATGTTTTAGTGATCTTTCAAAGCTGCAACCAGAATACGCAAGTTCACATAACTCTGGAAGTTTGTCCTTTACATATACAAAATCTCTCTGCCACATCCTACGCAATCAACTAACATTAACACAATTATCTTGGAGAAACCCATGTCCTTTGCTGAATTACATTTTTCCAGGGTAATTTCATATCCTGTAACCTACATTCCTTGCTTGCAGACACGTCGCCTTGCACGGTCTGCCAGAACATGGCTGCTTCGGCAGGAGGGCCAGATCATTGCGCAGCACGCGCTTTGCTGTTGTGGTACCTGCAGTCCTTACAGACACGGGGTTTTGTCACTATTTTGAAACACTGATGGAAGCGTTGAGCTGCGGGGATCAAAAATTGTAAAGAAACCTTGCTGGTGATGGCCCCCACACTGGTACCTTCCCCTTCGCAGCTGCTTTCTGAAACATGCCCCTGCATGACTCTGCAATGCTGCTAAGCCCCGTTCGTTCTGTTAATTCCATGTATTGTAAGGTTATTTATACACAAGTCACATGGTTATTAAGGAAGTCAAAACATACTACGGGAAGACGGTCCTCACTTTAACCAGTCCTGTGATGCCGTCACGACAAGACAGCGGGTTTGTTCCCACCTTCCATGGAACCACACTGTACGATATTAATTGTATTTTCATTCTCTAATTCTTTGTTGATTGTGCTCCAAATTAATTGCTTCATTATTTTACCTCACGTTGATGCTGAGCTAAACAAGCCATGGCTCCTGAATCACCTATTTTATACCCTCAGAATATTAGAATAGCAACAGCCCTCTACCAACTCTTTGAAATTTCATAGATGAGCAAGATTTTGAGGTATTAACATCAGTGGTTCAGACAACTCCTCAGCTAGGCTCTTTTAGACGCTTGGGTATATGTTATTCAAGCCTGTTAATTTGAGTATGTTTATTTTTAGCAAATACTATCTCACTTTCTCCTTGGTTACAGCTGGGAAACTTTCTGTTCCAAGCACATCATATGGATAGATACATCCTCCTGATTTGTTCCAAACTCAGAACAGAACATTTCTGCCTTTTTTTTTTTTTTTGCACCAGAATATACAATTTTATCATTTACATATAGAAATGGATCTCTACCAGACTTTTTTTTTTTCTTCTAATGCTCCAAAATTTCTTATTATCTTTACATATTGGCCTTTGATATTTCCTTTGGCTCCCCTTATCAACCTCCTACACACTTTAGCTCAAATTAACCGCATTTCCTTCTCTCTTACTTGCTAACCTTTCCAGTAAGAAGGGGATACATGTCTGTAAGTAATATTTAACTGCTCCTTCATTATCGCACTGAAGTGGGTGATGTCTTGCCCAGCAGATTTTTTCCCCCTGATTTTTTGGACCGCATTTAGCAGCGTGTCCTCAAATAGCCCTGGGATTTTGTTAATTATGTAAAATTTATGTTCCCAAATATCAAAAACTCTGAGGTTCAGAAAAAGGGCCCTCTTTCCTCCCCAGGAGACGCTCACGGGTCGCTGACGTGCTCCACACATGATAAGCACCGCCAGAGCCCAACCAGCAGATCTGCTGCTACACCTGCACCTTTTTATCGCAGCCATCGATTCTTTTTTTTAATCTGTCAAATGAAATTAATACCAGATTCCATTATCTCACAGCAACAACACTTCACATTCAGAACGTGTTCCCCGGTGAGCTAACCTCTGCCACAGCAGGTTTGCTCCTTACCCACGGGGAAGGGGACCGGTGGGGTCTCCAGTACCAACGCAGACACCGCCCCAGAAACCTTCGCCGCCCTACACCCCGCTGTTCCGGCAGGGAGATCCCAGGTCGACTACCACTTGCAATTTTCTTTTCTTCTAACAATGCTTTTGTACAACTGTATCATACAGACCTAAATAATGAAAATATCCACAAATTTATATCCGTATTTGTATTCACTGTCCGTAAGTCCTGTGTGTATACACACACGTGCACAACGAATGCATAAAATGGGAGTGTCCGTACAAAGGCTCTTGTCTACATCACCAGTTACAGGCTCCTCGAGGGAAAAAATCAAGGATCCCAAACCTGCCAGGCTCAGAGGAAGATACAAGGCTGGACCCTACAGACCACGACCATCTCGAAGCCTGGTCCGTTAAAGTAGGATTTTCAAAATCCCATGCCCCGACGGGTCTAATCTAGTCCTAAACTGTGGCACGTTCACAGCCTGGTGCCGCCCCGCCGACTCCAGCGAGCACCGACTGCGTAACGGTGTAATTGTCTGCGTGTATTTCGTTCCGGTGCTGGCACGGAGAGGCCGTCACCCGCGCAGCCTCTGCAGCAGCCACCAGATTCAAATCCCACGTTGTTCAAAGGTATCTCAATAAAGCCCATTGCTGAACTCTGCAGGACTGCCTAAATCTTGGCAGTTTGAAACCTTCCCTCAAGAAAAACCACGTCTTTGTGCTACTGCACATCATCCACCTACGTGACATTGTAACAGTCACATCCACTTCCCTGCCGTCTAAAGCTTGCCCACCGGTAAGCGGAGCATCTTCAGGATGCACTGCCCACGAGCACTTTCACACTCTGGCCGCGTACAGACCCCAGGACTCAAGCACAGCCACCCTTTGCCTCAGCGGTACCTGGAGGGTTTGTTGGCCCAGGCTGTCCGAGCGTAGTACGAAAGGGCAAAGCCCACCTACTGCTGTTGTTCTGCCAAACCTCTCAGGGCTGAGTGAAAGAGCCCAGAAGACACCGTGACTGTGCGCTGGATGCCGAATTCCTAGGAACAGGCCAGCAGCCACCTTCTTTTCTCCTTCAATTCCCTTACCCACATGCATCCTCACTCAACGGTTCATGCCACGCAGCAACACCGAAGTGAAGAGGTGACAACAGCAGACGGAGGGACCGATCCGGGGAGGCGACCGCGCCGCTCTGCCCAGCCCTGCGCCTCACCTGAAGGTTGCAGCACTGGCAATGACGGTAAGCGTGGTACGCACTGAACTCAAGGATGGAGATCCCAAAGGCAACCTGGCGGACACCCGAGCCCTACTGAAACATGGCCGGAGAGCTGCTGGCAGCTCCACCTCCGCCACCACAGCCTCGCCCTGCGCTGCTCCCGGTAAGACAGCCTCTGCGCTCGGACACTGCCTCCTCAGACACCTCGGCTGCAGAACGCAAGAGATGCAGGGGTCTTCCTAACAGATTTTGTCAAAGAGATAAAGCAGAACAAAATGCATTTAAAATGGAGAGAGAGCTCGGCCTTGGAAGGACAAAACTCAGGAAAGAAAACAGAGGCCACCTTAGCTAAAAACCTTCAGTGGTTCTGCCAGGTGACTTTGTGCTGGACAAAAGTGAGGAACTGTATTTAGGGCTTTTGCTCTCTACCCTAGCCCATGTTACTGTCACGGGGAAGGCTGCCACCAGCCACGGCACGAAGACACCACGTGCCAGCCAGAACTACTGTCCTGGAAGGTTTGCTGCCTGCCCCGGGGCCTGGACTGGCGGTGCTGTGCAAAGATTTTGGGACTCCTCTGCCCTTCTGATTAGTACCCCTTGTTGCTCATCCAGGTGGGTAACAGTGATACATCCAGGAAAAGCCCTGAGCAGCTCAAAGGCAGCTGCAGGGCTTTGGGGTTAAGGGCAATGGAGACACAGCAACAGTCTGTTCCAGCTCCGTTCTCAGAGCCTGTCCCCAAAACTCTTCTGGCTGAAGAGTGGAGTGCCCACATCTGCCAGACTGATGCCTGGCTGTGCAGCTGATGCTGCCAGCTACGATTCTCCTTCCTTGACCCTGGTGCCTCACTGGAAGATGGTGGAAGGCTACCAGGAAGAGAAAGACCCTGTGTAACTGGGAGAGGGAAGAACACCTTTGCGACCATGCTTGCTGCCGTGGAGAGAAGGGTGTTAGACCCGGGTCATCAGGCAATGGGGACCTAAGCCCAGAGCTAAGAGAGGCAGGTATGGAGGAGGTACACCAGTAAAGGTCCACAGGGGGACATTCATTTTCTTGTCCAGAGCACTGGGCATTTGGAGGCTTTCCTCAGGTTCACAGAGCATGGACAGCAAACACGAAGAACTGCACGTCCTGCTGCAGTCGCAGGGCTATGATGTGGTCAGACTCAAGACTTGGGACAGCATGTGTTGACCGGGACATGGCCACAGCTGCCTACAGGCTGTTCAGGAAGGACAGGCCGGGAAGGGAGGTGTCTCCACGGGACGGAGCTCCCGGCTGCACAGAGCACAGACATGCCTTCTGAGAGCCTCTGGATCTAGGCTAGGAGCAGGAGGGACGCTGGGTCTGTAACCACCGCCCCAGAGGAGGTGGTGGGTGAGGTTGCCCACAACTAGTGGACGTCTTGCAAGCCCTCATCCTCTCCGGGATTTCAACTGTCCAGACATCTGCTGGGAAGGCAATGGGTCACTGGCCAGGGAATCCAGGAGGCTCCCAGACCGCTGGTGACAATTTCCTAACACAAACACCGGAGCGGGCTGCTGGAGGTGGCCTTCTGCTTGCCTTGCTGCTCACTAACAGGGAAAAAACTGGTGGTGAATGCAGTCACAGGGCAGCTCGGGCTGCAGCAACGGCGAGATGGCTGCACTGAGCACCTGGAGGAAGGCTTGAAGGGTGAGTAGCAGAGCCAGGATCCTCAGGTTCAGGACAGACTTCAGCTTCCTGAGAAGCAGCCCAAAGGGAAGGGGGTGCTGGCTTTCAAAGAAAAAATTTTGAGATCTCAGGAACAACCCACCAACCCTGTCATTTAGGAAGACCGGACAGTTTTGCAGAAGGCTTGCCTGATAAGGTAGCAAGCTTCTTAATGAACTAAAATGCAATAAGTACACGCAAGAAGGAGAAACAGTGACAGGCACCAAAACAATAAAACCAATGCTGAAGCACTAGTGACAATATCGGGAAGGCCAAAGCCCAGCTGGAGCAAAGACTCTGAAAAGACATTAAGCAGAATAAGGACATCTTGTAGTAGTACACTGGCACCAAAAGGAAGTTTGGGGAAAATGCGAGTCTGCTGATGAAAAATCAGCCGTGGACAGTGCAGACGTGACCAAAGTGCTTAACTCCGTTTTAGGTCTCAGTGTTCACGGACAAAGTGTGCTCCCAGACCTTGGAGCGTAGCAGACAATATAAGATGGGCAGCCAGTAGTGGGGAAGCAACAGGTCAGGGACTTCTAAGAAGAGCTGCTGCATCCAGGTCCACAGGCCCAGATGGATTCAGCAGAGGGGGCTGAGGGAGCTGCTGAAGCGATTGCGAGGCTGCTCTTTCCCAGGAGAAATCATGGTGATTTGGAAGGTCGCTGCCAACTGGTCCCGAATGTGACACTCACCTTTGAGAAGGGGAGTCAGCCCTTCCTCAGCCTTGTTAAGGCCACGGAGCATGTCCTCTTCACGCACAAACATTTGAAGGACAAGGCGGCAAACAGCAACGGTCAATACGGATTTCCCAACAGCAAACAGTGCTTAACCAATATAATATGACTGTTTTCTGTGGGCAAGGGGGCAGTGACATACCACGACTCCAGCAAGGCTTCTGATACTGACTCCCACGGCATTCCCATTTGGAAATTAAGGAGCTATGGACCAGATGGATGGGCAGCTAGGTGGGCTGAGAATTGAGTGGACCACCACGTGAAAAGGTAGTGATTAATGACTAGGCAGCTGGCAATGAGCAGAGTGCTCCAGGGGCCAGTCCAGGGGCCCATCTTGTTCAACAGCCTCATCAACACCACAGATGACACAGAGGACACCCTCGGTGAAAGTACAGACGATATTAAGCTAGAGGGAGCGCCTGACATAGTGGAATGCAGAGCTTCAAACCAGAGGGGCCTTGGGAAATTTGAGGACCAGGCTACAGAAACCACATGAAGTTCAACAATAGGAAGAAGAAAGGCGTGCATCTGGGGTGGACCAACCAACACACTGGTCCAGGCTCAGGAGAGACTGCCCGAGTAGCAGCTCTGTTCAAGAGGCTGAAAAGGGATTTACAAGGACTGCCAGGCTGAGTATGAGCCCGTAACACACGCTCTACAGAGAACAAGGCAAGCTGCGTACCGGGCTACATAACAAGCAGCCTGGCCAGCAGATCGAGGGAAGATATTGCCCTTTTTACCCAGCACCGGTGAGGCTGCACCTGTAACATTGTGTTCAGTTTTTGGCCATTGAGAGAGACAGGGAAAAACTGAAGAGGGTCCAGACCCAGATCGCATGTCGAAAAAATGCAGCCTACAACTGCTTGCAGGGCACTTACAAAGATGACTGAGCCAAGCTCTTTGTGGAAGTAGCAGATGATGTCATGAACGTGGCCAAGAGCCACAAATTGTGGTTTGGGAGGTTCAGGCTGGACTCGGACTTTAGCAAAAAAAAATCTCCCGGGAGGGCAGTACAGCCCCAGAACAGGCCGCCAGACTGCGGCACCACCGTCCTGCAGGTGGTTTCCTGCGGGAGGTGCCGAGGGCTTGGCTGGACAGAGCCACAGCTGACCTAACGCAGTCCTTCTCGGAGCAGGATCTCGGAGAACCCTTCCAGACAGCACTGCTAGGACTCTACAGAGGAGAGAACATACAGCTGTGGGTTCAAACACTGGCTCAGGAGGAAGATTAGCCCAAACTTATGGTTTCACTGTAAAACAGAGTAATTAATTGACGGAAAACCCCTCAAAGATCCCCAGAGAGCCCCGACAACGAGCAATGGGACAATATTCTCTTCACTTTCCCACTAAAAGATATTTGGAAACTGTACTGAGACACATGCTCAGGGAACTAAAAGAAAATCCCTCCATTTTAGGATGTAAAAAAGACTCATGTGTAACTGGGACACGAGTTTCTGCAATGGATAAGGATTTGACCGTATTTCAGGCTGAAAATAGGGTCCACCAAGCTATGAAAATGCATCTGCTAATTGTCTGCCTGTTATTAAAAGGAGTATTTCTCACAGGGAAGCAACAGTCTTCAGAGCCATCTGACATCCAGGACATTGAGTGAAAAGCTCTACAGTTTCCAGAAACAGCTAAGAAAAAACATCTGGAGATGCTGCAGAAGTGCGCTCAGCAGCCAAAGAGAGGTAGCTGCAGTGACAGGGGAGCACAAGAAATCATAGAATCATTAAGGTTGGAAAGGACCTGAGAGATCATCAAGTCCAACCATTAACCGAACTGCCTGGTCCACCTCTAAACCACGTCCCTAAGCACCACATCCACGCGTTTTTTGAATACTTCCAGGGACCACGACTGCACCACTTCCCTGGGCAGCCTGTTTCAATAAACACATAGTCTTGGCAGAGACTGGTCACATCCTGCCACCACTGAAGGTCCAGCTGATGGAAGCATCTCTAGCAACATGGCCACAGCATGGCTTTCAGGACTGTACATAAATAAAGCCAGGCCTACACGTGTAGCACAGGGTCTGGGGTATGGTATACCACTCTTGCCTACTCCATATGGCTCAACACACGTAGACATGATGCCTCTGCAGCGATGAACTTGAGGAAAGCCTTAGAGCTGCAATGGAATCTTGTGCTATTGAAGTTCTTGGCCCACCATGAACTGGAGATGACTTCTGTGAGACAGATGGACCGCAATGAGAAAGTCAGCACCCTGGAGATGGGGGAAATGAACCAGATCGCTTCTTGAGGCAATGGAAATATCATGCTCAGAATCGTGTTTAAAGACTGAATCTCCAAATAAAAGCCTTGTGTCCAGGAAGGGTTTCCTTCTTCTACGCCTGCTGCCGGAGATGGCAAAGAGGACAAACTAACAGCAATCTCAGTGTTACTTCTGAGTCTCCAGAGAGGTCAGCACCTCAGAACACATGGATGCCACAAAATTCTCTGACTTCACGTTGGAAAGGCATCGCTGGTTTGTTGTCAAGGCTTTGCCACCCCTAAACCTGAGAAGTACCAGTGGCAATTGCGCATCCAGCCACATCCATAGTGTTGACAGCAGTCAGACAGCAGTTCCTCTGAGAGAAACCCCCAGCGGCACAGAGAACAAACCCCACACGCTCCAAGGAGCTGCTCCATGGTTGGTATTTCTCACCCGCAGTGCTATGGAATAACGTGCTTTTTGCCAAGAGACTGCCGTGCTGGGGTTCACCTGACGGAACGTGCTGTCCACAAAATGGGCACCTACCCTGGAAAAAGTTGCCCTGGGATCCCTGTCTGGTCAGGGGAGAAGCTGGTCAGTGAATCCACCAGATCCTGAGTACGATTTGTCACACCCTAAGGCAGACTCCAGGCTAGGTCAGATGAATGTATTACTCCCTGAATTCCATCTCCACATTTACTCTCTTTACTGAAAGAGTGGTCAGGCCCTGGCACAGGCTGCCCAGGGCAGGGGCTGAGTCCCCATCCCTGGAGGGATTTCAAAGACAGGTAGATGTGGTGCTTGAGGACATGGTTTAGTGGTGGCCTTGGCAGTGGTAGGTTAATGGTTGGACCTGATGATCTTAAGGGTCTTTTCCAACCTTAACAATTCTATGATTCTATGATTTACTTGGTCTCCACAAGCAGAACCCGCAAACTAGACGAGGCAGGCAGGTGCAGGCACCCAGGTAACTGAAGCCTGCAGTGAGGCGAGATGAATCCCACCATAGATCTCTACCAAAGGCCACGTACTGAGATAATCTGTGTCCGTGTTGTCGCAGCAGCCCTGTGGGCTGTAGGACCACAGCGGTATTTAGGAAATTAGAGTGCCCCATGGCTAGCTGGCACCTGGATGTTGAAATGTGAACAAGAACACTGACAAGTCGGCGTTAGCCAAACTGGCCAGAGAAAAGCAGCCACTTGGCTTCGTGTCAGAGCTGTCCTCCAGTCACTCTACTTGGGGAGCGTATGATGGAAGTGAAGCTAAAAGAGATGCTGAGTAAACACTGAAGTTACCTATCTAGCTATTCCTATACATAGAAATGCTGTGGGAGAGAGGGTGAGGGGTGGTGATCTCAGCGCTGGAAGATCAAGGCCAGAGCTTGATGCCTTCGATCCATCTGCCCTAAGCAAGCAGAAGCCCTGGGAATTTTCTGTCCCTTCTCATTCCTGGCGCAGCCCATGTCAACCAGCACAACAGGCTGGTCTGGTCTGAATCACTCATCGCAGACGGGGAAGGGTAGTCACTAGGAGGAAAGGGCGGCCGCCTTATTGGTGATGAACCGACAATCTTTCTTTAGAAGACCTGATGATACAAAATAACTTAGCTTGATTCATATATTTGTTTTAGTGTAAGAATCTGCAAAATAGGATCCTTTGGTTGCTGGATCAGCAGGTAACACAGCTGCTGAGCAGTTACTGCTGGAGTTTCACCTGGACTGCTTTTCTTGAAACCTGGGCAGATGCACATTTTGGAGGTCAACGAAGGAAGGTCAATGAAGCTAGGTCAATGAAGGAAGCAGTGAGCATGCCCATTGGAAAGCCCAACCAGATGTGCAGTTTGAGCCTGACAGGAGCCATGGAGGGGTCAAGGAAAGGAAACAGAGAGACAGGGCTTATGAAGTAAACAAAGGGGTTATGAAGTCAATGAGAAACTAAGACCAGGACTGAGCAGCAGCTCATGGGAAAATGCTGAAGGACTGCAAGACAAATGCAAGCCACTTGGCTGGATCCCCTGGCAGACTGGAGGGGTTGCCATGTTCTGCCCATTTTCTGCCTTCAGCCAGCCTGAGGCACAGCAGTCAGGCTCTGTCCAGGCTAACGGAGACGGGCACGCAGAGGATGCATCCCTCTGCCCTGCTTGTGCGAGACGCAAAATGATCTGTGATCCCCCGTCTTGCAGGCTTTATTCTCCTCAAGGCAGAATCCTCCCTGTGAGCATGGCACCAAATGGGTCAGGACAGGCAGGTCCAGGCATCCAACAGTTCCCCTAGAAGCTTACCACCTAGACAGTGGGTAAAATCTTAAGTAGTAATAACACTGGGATCAGATTCCCACCCAAAATACACTGCAGCAAGCAGGGGCTGAGCCAACACAAAAAGCAGGAGATTTAGCGCTAGTGACCACTCCACATAGAATCACAGAATCATTTAGGCTGGAAAAGATCTTTAAGATCATCGAGTCCAACTGTAAACGTGGCTTGCTGGGATTAAAAAATGAGCCTGTTCCCTCCAATACGAAGAGAAGGCTTAAGGGTCTAGACCTCCTGAGAGAGAGGATTTGAAGCACGACAAAGGAGAGGAGAAAAAGCAACAAGCCCAGAAGGTGAGGAAAAAAGAGACAGTATCTCTCTATGGAAGGAGAGCAAGGGACGGATATTCCAGTCTATTATGGTACTTCGGAGCTGCAAATACTTGGAAGACTGAGGACTCGGCTAGCATAAGGGCCTCGGCAGAAGCTGTAAGGGCAAATTTTTAAACATGCTGCTTCTGATGCTTGAATTTCTGTTGATAGGTGGCATTGCAGGATTGAGGTTACGTCTCTCCACAGCTCCAGGCTCCCTCTGCCACAGCTCAGAGCCAGCAGACAATCCGAGGTGGAGAAGCGTAAGGGAGCTGGGCAGCCTCGCAGCAGATGCTTGTGTTGAAACTGGGATCAGCAGGAGATAAATTCCACCGGAGAGGGGTGAGCAGGCAGCGTACGTGACTACGTACAGGCTGCAGACTGGCTGATGGGTTGTTACTGCTGGATTACGTGATCAAAGGCTCATCGCCACAGTCATAACGGAGCAGAGGAACAATGACAGCTGGAGAAACCCCAATGACCCCATCGGTGTCAGCAGCGCACCCCGGCTCAGCCACCCCCAGGGCCACCAGCGGGGAAGGCTCAGCCCCCGGTCTGCGCCCAAGACCCATGGGATGAGCCGATGGGAGAGGCTCTCTCCAGGTCACCCTGCGGACCGAGGGGAACCAGTGCCTGCGGGGGTACAGGCCTCACTACGGGATGCCAGGAAGAGCATTCTGGGATTGTGCCAGACCTACCGAGATGCTCACTGAAAGGACCAAAGGCAGGAAAAGGGAGGGATGATGGTGGATCAGGAAGAACAAGCATGGGAGAACAAAGGGAGAAGGGTGTGGAAGAGGCCAGCTGAGCGTACCACGTTGTTGGTACTTGTCTGGCCATGCCCTGCGCCTGGGCACCCGAGTCTGCTGCGTTTTGTCACTGCACCACTTCTGACCATTTTTCCGGGTGAGGGTGGGCTCCATATCGTGTACCTCTGCATGCGTGTGTACGAAGGTACAGCCGCCAGCAGCTGGGGAAGGGGCCATGGGTGGCAGGGCCCATAGGTGCTGGGGTGCCAGCAACTCCAGAGACCGGGCTGCACGCATATTGTATGTCAATGCATGTGTAGGTGCATTTAATTTGCTAGGAACTGTCAAGCTGAATCGGCCAGTGAGTAGGATAAGAGGCTTGGAGCCACGGACCAGAGAGTCCATAGACCCGGGGCAGATCCTGGAGAGACTGGGGGTCTGGGAATTTGCTACTGGAGGGACCAGATTGACCAGTGGGTTTGAGAGTCAGCTACTGGTAAGGCCCTGTGTTTGGAGCAGCTGCTAGGGAGACTGGGTTGCGTTTGTGCATGCCTGCCTGCGCGCTGGGCAGATGGGGAGACCAGGGGCCTGGAGACCAGCTGCTGGACAGACCAAGTGCCCAAGGTCTGGGGAATCCGGTGCATGTGTGCGTGGACGTGTCTCAAGAGATCCGAGTACCAACAAGTGGGTCTCGGGGGTTCACACGCTCAGGTGCCAGCAACTGGGGAGACTGGGGGAGCTAGGGGTCCGCTACTGGGCAGACTGGAGGTCCAAGGCCAGCTACCAGAGGGAACTATATTGTATATACATATGCATATATGTATATATGTATAAATTCTCTTCTGACAGGCTTTCATTCTGGTCAGCTGGGGAGGAACAGGGTCAGGCCATTTGTGCTGCTGGTATTTGCATGATGCTGTGCGTTTTCTGATCGGTGTGGCGGGCTGTGCGCTTACCTGTGTATCGTGCATATGTGTGTACGCGTCGCCATCGGGAACGCACGCTCAGCCTGGCTACTGGCCGAACCGGGGAACGCGGAGCTGCAGCAGCCTTGCATCTATTGGGCGACTGGATGTAAAACTCCCGACAGTTACCAGGGAGCTCTCACTTTCCTTCTTCAAGACTGTCTGCTCCTCCTGGAGGGTTCTGGTGAAATTTTCCACCTTCACAAAATTAGGCAGAGGTTTCCTAGTGAAATGTGAATGGAGACCAGTCTTGCTGAAGAAAGTATCAGGTGAGGGCACCAACGCTCGTCGAAGGAGCATCCTGAACTCCCTACAGCCATCCCATGGATCTCACCGACAAAGCCAGGATCAACGTACCCCCACTTGCCGACCGAACAGGCTTCAGCCTGTCGTGTCGGTCCAGGCCATTCCCAGCCCTCCATTCGTACGGAAGGTGCTGGTGAGAAACGAAAGGCTGAAAAGGCTGGGGAAGCAGTGTGGCACAGCAGGCTTGACCAGAGGGCTAGGACATTGCAGTTTAAACACGGTACAAGTCAGTCAGGTCCTGTACTACAGTTGTTGCAGGTTGGTATTAAACATTCAAAAAGCCTCAATGCCAAACGTTGAATTTCCCCGAAGCTCTGCTCCCACTTCAGGGGCGGATTCCCCTCTGCCCACCCCCTTCTCTGGATGGCCTTTGCTGCCTCTTTCAAGCCACCATCAGTTGGGCTCCCAGGTACGGCCTCTGGGGCAGCTCTGCTGGCTCCTCACGCCAAGGCCCCACAGAAACACATCTCGCTCCTCCCCACAAAGGGGAGCCTCGCGGAGGAACGGGAGCTGCTGGAGCATCCACCGGACTGCCTCCAGCACCCCCGGCCAGCCACCCCTCTCCCCGCTCCAGAAGGGAATTAGCGTGAGGAAGACTAGGGCAGGCCAGGGCTGGCTTGGAGCTGTAAGCAGTGTCCCTGCCACCTGGTCCGTGCATGAAAGAGCCATTCTGTGGTACCGGAGGAGCTGTTCCCCACCGCTGGGCCAGGTCAGCCCTCACGTGGAGACTGTCGCTGCCACCAAAACTTCTCCGCCTGCGAACACCTCTCAGGACTTCCCACCTGCGCTTCTTTATTTGAATTTGCTAACTCCAGTGTGAAAGCACCTTACACATATCTGGCTGTCTACCACTGATCTGCAATACTAAGAAAGCTTTAAAGCAAAAAGACTAAAGATTAATTTCAGCAAGAGATGGTCTCAGGCTACAAGTTACAAGGCTAGAAATGAAGTCTCACACTTAAAATGCCCATGCACCTTCCATCTAAATTTAACACATCTCTAACCCACACACTTGGACAGGTTGATGAAGATGGTCCCAGAGACCTGTGCAAGGCTTCAAGCTTTACCACAACATCTCCCTTTCTGACTGCTGCCCTCGGGATGTGGCTTTACATTGCGGCAAAGTTGCTGTGCTCATTCTAAACCCACCTCCAGCTTCCCTTCCCAGGGAAACCACACACGCTTATCGCTCCGCTTGCCACAGATTTAATGATCACACAGCCACGGGGGAAGTCAGCTCAGCTAGCGGATCCAAAGGAAACGGTAACACGCTGAGGGCAGGCTACCAGCTAAATACATTTATTCTGCAGCTGAACATCCAAACCGGGAGGGAGGGGAGAGGGACTGCGAGCCTCAGCCGGGACGAGGCTGCTCCACTGCAGCGCTAACCTCCTCCTCGCACCCCACGTGGCTTTATAGGCATTTGAAATTCCTCCTTGCTTTGTAATGTTTCTAAGAGTACGTATCAGAAAAAGTACCAGGTCTATAACGACTGTCAGGTTTATGACAACTGGTACTTCACTGGCGTTCTTTAGAGGCTGCAGAGGACACACCGACAACGCGGATGACATTGTTGGCAGCAGGCTATTTGGGTCACGCAGCCTTTGCCAGCACTCTCCTGCTTGCAGCTTTCAGGGGACTTTCCGGCTGCAGGAACCGTGCCCACGCACAGGACGGACAGAGCGAACGGCCCCACCGGGAGCTGCTCTCCAGGTCTGGTGCAAGTACGGAGGGCAAATCTGGGCCCCGCTAACAGCAGAAAGGAGAGCAGAGGAGGTGTGCTCTTCCCACTGGGAGTAAGGCCAAGCGCCGGCCTGCACCTCTGCTGAGACATCCCCAGGCCTGGCTCCCCTCTCCCCCTCCCGCTGTGGTCCCCCAGCCGCGGGATCCCCATGCTCCCGGCAGCAGGCAGCTCCGTGTCCCCGCACGCCGGCTGTCGGCCCTCCCGCCTGCCCTGCGGCAGCGCCACACGCGTGGGCACGGCACCACCCGTGGGACTCCCCGTTTCGGACAAAGGGACAGCACACACAGCACCCTGGCATGGACACATCGCAGTCGGTCCCTGCTTTGGGCACAGGCTCTCCATCAACTACGCATTCAACGTCAAGTCCATCACTGTGTCTGAGGTACTCGCCCTGGAAAAAGTATTGCTAAGAGATCCCACAGAGCACTGACAGGAGCTCCAGGGTGCATCGACCAACTGCCCGGGACAGAGGTGACGACCGCCCCTGGAAAAGGGAGCATTTCTCAGCGTAAGCTTCAGACTGCAGAGCGGATCGCAGCAGCTGAGCTGAGCACAGCCTCTCCACCCGCCTCCCCAATCCCAGGAACGCTTCCACAACAGCACAACTTCACACGTCCATCTGCCAGAAGTGTGCGGCTCTGCTTGCCTTACACCACGCACAACCACACCTACACCGCACCACCACCACGTTGGACCAATGCAGATTTCATATACTGCATTACTGGGTTTAAAGCCTTATGATTTTTGCATGGGAAGATGCGAGAAAGCAAAATCCCACAGGATGCCAGCCCTTCCCCGCCCATACGGACTGACTGAGGAGACGCAGCGAAGCCTGACCACGCCACCCACCTCAAACCTTCACACCAAGTTCCCCTTCCCATCCCACCTAATGCACGGTCGTTTCATAGACTCGGCGTCAATTCGGCCTCCCTCCACCTCTTCTGCCACCGTTGCTCCCTCGGAAGGGGCAGGATTCATCTCACATCTCTTCCTGCACTGACAGTGTATACCTCTCCATTTGAAACAAACTCTCTGGGATCCTTTTAAAATTAAGGCATCTTGACTCAGTGATTCACAAACGTTTAAATAATTTCTCAACTGCCTTATTGTAACAGCCTTTTCTCTGGCTTTAAGAAATGAAGGCTTGGCCTATTGCTGCCATACCCATTTGGCACGGATTCTGAACATAATTTTCACTTGCAAGTACCACAGTAATGTCTCCTGCACTTTCCTCCTATAGCGAGGAGAGTCCCTATACGCATTAACAAATTAATGTTACCACTCTCTCTTAAATCACTCCTTAAAGCTATCACCTGCTGCGTTCACTACAAGATGAAGCAGCTGATATGCCAAGACTGCTCCTTGCAGTGTCATCGCGCCTTCCAGAGACGGCGAGCGCCAGCACGGGAGCAGCCCCGTCGCCCGTGCGCTGGGACACAGCCGACACCTCCGGTACCACCAGACAGCTCCTACCACGAGGTTCTCCTGCCCTGCCGCTGAGGTTCTGGGCGTACACTAACACAAACAATAACAAAATAGTAATAATGGCAAGCTGCGGGAGCAAGCGAGCGCTGTCGCTGCCGGAGAGCTGCCAGCCAGCTTCGGAGCCCTACCCCGGTTTTCTCCTCCGTCTCCTGCCCGTGCCCCGGGGAGCCTGCACCTCTGCTTCACCTCGCTGTGCCTTGCAGCCGAGCCCTCGAGCCACTTGTTTAGCGTGAAGTTGCCAGTGACTCTGATCCTTGCTTTCCTTTGTTTTAAACGTAATCAGGAAAATCCAGTCGGCTGTGGCCTCCGAGCAGATGAAGGCAGTACACAGCCTCCGACATCGCCTTCCCGAGAAAGGGAAAGGGCCAAGGGGAGATACAAGAGCAGAGCCCTGCGTACCTGGTCAATCTAATTCTTCTCTACAGACCCCAATTCTCGTACCAGGGTGGGCAAAGCTGCAATAAATATCAGTACAGAACAACCCGGATTGGCCTCCAGAGAGGGCATCTAATGAGTCTTTTCTCCAACCTCCATTTTCCCCGTAATTTCAGTTAGCAGAAGGGAACCTGCCAGCTCATCTTCTAGCACAGAGAACACAAATCTGCTTCAATTATTGTACCTGAAGCACATTTTTTCATCAAGACATCCAGGCAGCAGGCATTTCAGTAACAATTATTATGCAGCGTTCAAAACACCTCATAAAGGAAAATAATTTTATGCAAGACACAGGCCCTTGTCCTGCAGAGGAAGATGCCGCTGGCGGCCATCGGTCCCTCTCCCTGCCGCATCCAGGCTCACCTCAATCAGAAAGTCTCCCGTGCGAAGCCCTGCTCTCCAAGCGACACCTTCCACATCCACTGATTCCAGGTACTGGAGCGCTGGGAAGGCTGGCGTTGGGGTGAACTCCTCAATTGGGGTTTCAGCTACAAAACACAAAGAGAGAGAGAGATTGAGACACTGTGGGAAAAAGCAAGCAGAAGGTGGACAAGAATGTCCAGGAGCCTAGGAAAATCTCTGTATATCGGTTCAGAAAGAACATGTATGCAAGGCTCAGCTTGACTTCAACGCAGGAACTGGAGCTAACGCTCATTACTGGCTTTCACGTGTTACCAGACAGACGGCCGTTCCCAATAGCCTGTGCCACCGATGAGGAAAGAGAGGAGTTACCTTTCCAAGAAAAGCGCTGCTGCTCGGCACCACGCCGCCTGGCTGCGTGTTCGCACAGCCTTGCAGGGAGCAGTACCTACAGGGTCATTCCGGCCCTGCCTCCACTCCGTGGTAGCCCCGGACTAGAGAAGGGACCGTGCCACCTCCAGTGAACTGCGCTGCACTGGTTTTGGAGCTGTTCGCAGCCAGCAGCAGCCTCAAAGATGAAGCTGAAGATGGGCTACCAGATACAGGAGTACTCAGCAAGTGGGGGCTGGGGGGTGAGGGTGCAATCTTGGATCCACCTGCCCCAGCTACTCTGTTTTCCCTGCCTGCAGAAACCGGGGATGGTGTTGGACATCACCTGGCTGTCACGGAGAGAGGAAATTATCGACACGTTAAGAATAAGGGGCTGAAAACCCCAGACATGCTCTGACAGATCTGCCCTCTCCTGAAAGCGTGATACGCATTGGAGGGGCAGCGAGTGGGTTTTATTCCTCCTCCACCTGGGACAGCCACTTTGCTCAACGCTAGCTGTCAAATAACAGATCGCAGTCCTACGGCAGAAGTCCTCTCCTGCAACGGCAGTACAGCAGTCATTCTGCTGAGTAGCTCTTGAACATACTTAAATCACCAGGAGGAGATGGGGCTAACAAGCCGTTGTTTTGCCTAATGATGCAGCGTGTGTCACGCACCAAGAGATATTATTGTGCCTGAAACATTATTGTGCCTGAAACATTATTGTGCCTGAAACATCTACAGTTTGGCTGCTGACCAGTGGCTGGCCAACCGCGGGGCACCGCCGCTTGCACAGGGTCAGTTTAAAAGCGCGATGCACAGCTTGTGGCACCGATGATGTCGATGCACATTAGCTCAGGCCACTGCTCTATACAAGTAGTAAGTTTATGTCTAGTGCTCCTGACTGGGGTGCATACAGATTCCTGGCAGATGGCATATTTGATGTTGCAATAAATTACTTTGCATTACTTTCTTTGAAGGGTAATTAATACAGGAACGTGAATTAATACAGGGCTTGCAAACCAGCACCAAGAGCAGCACAAGAGACTCTCAGAGCTTGGCTGCGATGGCTCGTACCGTCCTCCCCTCGAGCGGAGTAATCCTCACAGGTGTAGGAGAGAAGCTAACGCTGGTTGGTAAGAAATGCAACAGCCAGGCCACAGTTGCATGAAACAGCTGGCTCAAACATACGCAGAGCCTAGGAATTCAAACCAGAGACACGTTCCTCAAGCCCTGGCCAGGCTGGCGGCTTTGGGGCCAGGTGAACTGAAGGCTCTCACTCAGGGCTTTTCAGCGGACTGAGGGAGGTGTCTTTTTCTCACATGAATCTTTAGTCCATGCCGGATTCACTGTCTCATCGTCATTCAGAAGAGCCAGGGGTGAAAGACACTCTTCGCTAGTGTAGGGACAGCTCTCAGAGGATGCACCGAAGGATCCAGGCTAACTTTCTAAGAAATCAAACACCAAATGTCTCCTTTAGTGGCTGATGGTGCTTGAACAAACCATTTGCCTTAGAGACATGCAAGAAGCAAGTCAGAAAAAGCCACGATTATCTAGTCTGATATCATGCATGACGAGGGCCAGAGCCTTCAGCAAAGGTCCCTGCGGCTCCACCTCTCACCTCAGCTGATGTATGCAGAAAGCGTGGTTTATTTTTGTTAGCAACAGAGGTAAAGATGTATTGTATCAACAGGCCTAGATAAGTTATCCATCCCTGTAAGGCTATTATCAAAACAATGTATTTTTTAAGAGCTGCGTCAAAACCCTAATGAAGCAGATTTACTAACAGTCAGTGGATGATCTTGCGCACACATCTCCTTTGACGTCAGGTCACTCCAGTAAATGCGACCTACATTCTCTTCCATTTGTGTAAAATGCATAGACACTGATTTCATACAGGTAGAAACATTTCCAACATTTACCACACTACATCTTTGTCACTTTACTTACAATTTTTATGCAAGATCTTTTCTGCTCACTCAGATAGCCATCAGCTAGCACCAGGCCAAGACAAAGTTTGCCTGACAAGATGTTAATATACTGAATGATCTGATTATGCTTAGATGTTTTTTATCAACAGCTTCCCATGACTTCTTCCTTTCACGGAAGCTAGCTTAAGTGGCAAACAGTTGACGAGTCATCCTACCTATTTTAAGAAATGCCAATGTAACATTTCATTTCTCCAAATCCTTCAGGACTTCCCCAGTTTTAAATCCAACTCTTCGGATCAGTGACGACCAGATAGTTCTTTCAATAGTCTGAAGTTCAAAGAACCACAAACGTGACCCTGCTGCAGACTGTAGCTGCAAAACTAGGTGCCCGTTAACTTGTGCGAGGCGCAGGCCCAGAATGATATCAGGTTTAAGGTGAGAAAGACCTTGTGTATTGCCTGAACCTCTGAAAGCGAGAAAAGGGGAGACTCAGGCTCTCTGAATGTCAAGTAAATTATTTATATAATGCTAATGAGACGTAAGGTCTCTGCAGAATATCAGCACTGTACTTCACAAAACGGGAGCATCAGCGTGACATATCAGCACTGCCCTCTCATCACACATGCATCATAATTAAGCCATGAAAAGGTTAAGTGGAAGTCCTGATCCCTGGGCAGGACAGAGCTGGGCAGATGACAATTTAATTGGTTTCCTAGCCCGGAGAAGGAGCCTGACGTGGGCAAACCTGGTATCACAGCGGCTCCAGATACACCCGTCCCATCAGGCTCACCCCCGCTGCGACCCCACAGTTGCACAACTCCGAAGCGCTGCCCCACGTTCCCCCACCACGGGGCTGACGGCAGCCCGCGGACGGCGGAGAAATCCTAAATTATAGCTCAGAGAGGAGTCATCTGAGGGATAGTTCAAGGATGCATTTTCTGTATTGGTAATCAAGGATATAAACTGATAGGGAATACAGATAGAATTAACCTAGGAAACCCAGCCTTATAGCCAGTTTTGTCACCTGCATTATTGATGTGCTACATGAGGACTCCAGGCACACCATTTTCCGTGGGCTGGAAGCCATACATCTACAGTAACTGCACGCCGTGATACACAATTTGTAAAGTGTCACTAGTGCCTCAAAGATTCAGTAAACAAGAAAATGCATCCTGAAGTCAGAACTGTACCCTTATGAAACAAATACTAGAAGCATAATTTAATACAGGAGGGGGAAAAACATAGGCAGAGGAAGCAACCAGCTCTCCCCTGCTACTGCCTGAAGTCCCAGCACTCGGTCCCAGGGAACAAGAACGAAGCTCTAGTAACGGACAAGTAAACATAAACTAATCCAGCATGGGATTTCCCATCTGCCTCAATTAACTCGGAGACTCGGGCAATGGAGGGGAAACCTACTGTTTACTGGAGTCTGCAACTGTGCTCCCATGTTTCAGACCTTCCCTTACAGCTGCTTTTAGTTATTACTCAGTCAAATGCATCAGTGCCGTGCTTACACCTGGTCAGTACGGAGACTGCTGTATATTTACTGCAAAGGACCTGCAAAGGGAGAAGATTCTCCTGCAGTACACAGCAATTAAAGCTTCCTGGGTAAGTGCCAGAAAAGTTGTAAACCAGCTTACCTGAAAGCCCAGCCCTGCCCTGCCTGCTAAGCTGATGGATACCGGGCACATCCTGATGGATACCGGGCACATCCCTTTCTCAGAACGGAACAGAACCAAATGAAACGTAGGTTGACAGCAACCCTACGGAGCACCTGCAAACCACGCCACGCGCAGGAGACCTTGGTGGTGGGGATAGCTCCTTCCAAACCACAAGAGTCTGCTGAAAGGGGCAGAAGCACCTCTGGAGAATACTGCTCGGGCAAAGGCAAGGGGTGAAGAGAAAACCCACTGGTATGGGAGGAGCCCTGACTGCCACCCCTCTGTCCCCATGGCAGTCTGTCCAGCCCACAAGCCTGCTGTGGGAAACCCACGCTCCTCTGGGTCATGGGAGATGGAGCCCTGCACGGGACGCGCTGCTGCACACGCTGCCCGAGCACGGCCGTAAGGAGACATCCACGCGCCGGTGGCAGACAGCGCGCCCTTGGAAATACCCTGGAGTCAGCACTGGCCACGGTGAAGCGATGGCTCAGAGCAAACCTCAGGAGCGCTCCCCGGAGGTGGTGGACAGATGCTGATGCTGACAGGACTGGAGCAGGCACCACCCCGGCACTGAGATGCTCGATCCGTCTCTAGAGCTGTTCTGCTGACAGCCAGAGACCAAGGAGCAGGTTGGACACACAGGCGATGATCAGAAGGACAGATTCGGTTTATTGCCCTGATCTGGGCTGTGGTGATCAAGCACAGAGCTGCCCAGCACACACCCTGCCAAACAGCCCCAGTCACACCATTCACGTACCTGGTAACCTTTTTCCCGGTTCTTCACACTCCCTTTTGCTGCCCCAGCTTCCTCCCAAATGAACAATCTGCCTCTAGCTGCTTTTACCCCGCTCACCCCAGTCCTGCTACATCTGCACTCAAATCTGGTACTTCCAATACCATTACCAAGGTCACCTTGGCCTTATCGGCATCACTGAGAGGCCACCCCAAGGGTCTCCCGTATTCCCTGTCAGTTATCGGTGAAGTCTGGCCACTTCTCGCATCCCTCCCCCTCACACACCGACGACACCCAGCCGTTCCGCCGCAGCGCTGTCTGTGACTTCACCAGCTCCCTCGCTGCTAGCTGCCACATCCAACCTCTCACGTCACATCCAGTCCTTCTCCGCCTCCTGTTCAGTTAGCCTAACCTCAGCCTCGTCAGCAGCCCGGCCATTTGCCTACAGCCCCAACACCAACGAAACAAGAAACACTAACCAGAACAACCCACAGCGTTCAGAGCGGTTGTAGCCCCGGCGATGGAGGAGGAGGACTCCTTAAGCAACCTGGGAATCCCGACCTCTGCCTCTCATGGAGGCCCGAGCAAAGGCTGAGCGCAGCAGACCAGTGACCACAAAAGCCCGCTTGGGACCAGACCCTCCAACAATACCGTTCCCAGATCAGAGCCCGCGGGAAAGCGTTAGGTCAGAAGTGTGTAATTCGGTGGCAATTCATCTCTAAGTGCCTACCCAGGAAGGAAATAAAATCTAAGGAGGCTCTCTTATCCAACTGGCAAAGGCAAAACTAAATCAAAAGGATTGGAATTAAATTACAGAAATTCTCGCTGGTAATGAGGTGAAATTTCCTAACAAGGAGGTCTACTGTTCATTGCAAAAGCTCATGACTTTCATACCTCTCAAGGAACCGTCACGTTAATGCTACAGCTTTGGTTGTGCCATTTGATCACTGCGGCCATTGCCTGGTCTTAAAAATCCACTGTCCGGGCTGTCTCACACCAGGGACGCCGGCTTCAGCTGCGCCCAGTGGGCAGGAGAAGCCCTGGAAGAGCCAGGTCACCTGGAAGCCCCGGGGTGGCTTTGACGACCCACAGGTCTGAGGGCAAAGGCCCTGCGGCACCCCAGTCCTGCCCGTCGGCACAGGGACGCTGACAGCCCCCCAAGCCAAGGGGGGGTCCCCAAGAAGGGCTGGCTCTGCCTCTGCCGTGCCGCCGCCGCTGGGAGGACAGCACCGCTGCTGGCACGCGGCGGCATCCTAAAGGGACACCCACGCCACAAAGCTGGTTCAGCGGTACCTGCCACGGCCAGAAGCCTGCCCAGACCTGCGAGCTCTCTCTTCCCCTGCCCATCTGTGCTGTCTCCTCCCCTGGGCTGCCCATCTTCACGAGGAATTGCTCCTCAGGACCTGATACGGTAAACCCCAGCTCCAATTTTGACTCTTGCAGCATCACAGTTGATGGCATTTCAAGATGTGGGCTTCTTGGGACTCTCTGCAAATATTGCTTTTCTTGGACAAGTTACTTTCATTACTAGCCAAGCTTAGCAGTGAAAAATATTACAAGTTAATCCAAGCAGAGCAAATTGTTAAAATCCCAGTTACTTCACCGGAAACACATTTAGAGAGTGAAAAATAAAATAAGAAAATGGGATTCTACATTATATCGACTGCAGAGTATTGTGGGTGCCTTGGCACTTCTCACCTAACGTCCTGAAGGCATGCCTCAGTTTAAAGGCCAGGGCGGGAAGCCGCACACCGCTCTTCTGACACCCAAAGAGAGCGCTGGAGCAGCCGGTACCTGCTGCAGCTGGGTGGTCAACAGAGAGCAGGCACCAATGGAGCACGTGAACTCGGGGGCGGGGAGAGAAGGGGTGCTGCTATAAAAGGTGTGCCATGAGTAGCATTTGCCATATCTAGACTCTGCTGGGCCTTGTTTCTAGTTTTCCATTAGATCTCCATAATGGAGACACCACCCTTAACAACACAGATGACAGACGCGGTGTTGGACGTGCTCTGTCTGAACATCTGTCCCAATTTCTGTCCATCCTGAGGGTCACAAAGCGTCACAGCACTCCTCTGCACAAGAGCCAAGCTCTGAGCTCTTCCACTGCCATGAAACTTTGTGATACCAGCACTGCCTTCCAAAACTTGTTGCAGGGCTTTAGGGCAACCTCCCCTCTGCCGCAGACCAACAGTGAGATCCTCAAGCTTGGACTGGCCTTCCCTCACCGTAGCCCTCCTCGCGCCCCCAGGGCTGAGCAGGGCGGGAGCTGCGGCTGTCAGAGACCCCGTCAGGTCAACGAGACCCGGCACCAGGCGCTTCACAGCACCACAGCTCAGCTTGCAGAGGCTTCTGAGCCGGAGGTCTGCACACCAAGGGCTGGACAGGAAACAACGCTAAACTCCCTCAAATGACCCACTGATTGCTACGGATCGGGCAAGTTCTGTGCTTGGGTGGCGGGATCACTGCATTCACCTGAGATCTGTCTCAGTAACCGCAATACCAGCTGCTCTGGCTGGTCTTTACACAGAGATGCAAACACAAACATCTGATGCTGAACATCAAACTTTAACCTTCCTGCGGAGAAAACGCAGCAAAAAACAAGTGGGAGTTTGTGAAGCAGACGACATCCACGCAGAGCTCCCCCCGACCCGAGCCCTGAGCTCTCCGCGCTTTCCCCCGCAGAGCCCGTGCAGCCAGAACTGGGTCTCGACTGTGGGACCGAGTCACTGGCGAGCGGCACGCGCGCACCGCTGGAGGAGGAACGCGGCCTGCCGCGCACGAGCTCGCCCCGTGGCCAGGCGCTGGCAAAGGGGCGTTGGCGATGGCTGCGTGGGCTTCCAGGCGCAGGACTGGAGGCTGTGTGGTCACAGCGCCTGATTTTCCTGCAATGCTGAACATAACAAGACGCTCCCGGGGAGTGCTCCGGAGCGACCGCGGGGCTGGGGACAGCAATGGCTTCCCTGGGGCCCTGCTGCAGCCCAGACGGGAGGGATGGGGCTGGGGTGCAGACCGACCCTCCCCATCGGCGAGTCCCATGGATTGGCACTTTGGTCATGAGCTGTGACCTGCTGGTTTTACAAGCGCTCCTCACCGGTCCGGCTCGAATGCAAGGACCAGGAGGGGCACTGAGGGGCAGAGAGGCTGCGGCAGGCAGAGGAGAGCAGGAGGGACCAGGGAGGCCATGGCGGGCAGATGAACACCAGGAGGGCTCGGGGCTGTGGGGAAGCCATGGCGGGCAGATGAACACCAGGAGGGCCCAGGGAGGCCATGGTGGGCAGATGAAAACCAGGAGGGCCCAGGGAGGCCATGGTGGGCAGATGAACACCAGGAGGGCCCAGGGAGGCCATGGCGGGCAGATGAACACCAGGAGGGCCCAGGGAGGCCATGGTGGGCAGATGAACACCAGGAGGGCTCGGGGCTGCAGGGAGGCCATGGTGGGCAGAGGAAAGCAGGAGGGCCTGGGACTGTGGGGAGGCCATGGTGGGCAGAAGAGAGCAGGAGGGCCCAGGGAGGCCATCGTGGGCAGATGAACACCAGGAGGGCCCAGGGAGGCCATGGTGGGCAGATGAACACCAGGAGGGCCCAGGGAGGCCATGGTGGGCAGATGAACACCAGGAGGGCTTGGGGCTGCAGGGAGGTCATGGTGAGCAGAGGAGAGCAGGAGGGCTCGGGGCTGCAGGGAGGCCATGGTGGGCAGATGAACACCAGGAGGGCCCGGGGCTGTGGGGAGGCCATGGCGCCGGGGCAGGCAGAGCGGCAAGGGCACTTGCTCCAGGGAGCAGTGAGAGCTGGGAGGTGCGGCGAGCTGGGCAGAAAGCTGGCAAGCAGGTCTGCGTTCTGCATCAGGGCAGGTGCACGCGGTAAAGCAGGTGAAGTGCTTGCTCGGCTGGAGAACTGGGGGGTGGGTGGGGGCAATAAACCATTAACAGCATTTTGGAAAGAAGCAGGAGCAACCCGAGCCCCACAGCGGATCAGCACAGCACTGTCTCCCCCAGGGAGCACAGGATCAGCTGCTTCGGGAGACACACAAATCACGGGAAGCAATCATCTCGGGTAACCGTGAATAACCTGCCCGGCCTGGAGGCTTCTCCCCAGACTAAGCAGACAAAAGAAAGCTCACACCCTGAAGCGAGGACTTAGAGCCATCTCCTTTTCTTTTTTCAACACATCATTTGTATTGTTGGCAATACCCTTGCTATTCATATTATCTACTCCTTTTTTAGAGAGTAAATTGCCAAGTCGGGGACGGTGTGTCCCTTTACCGCTTCCACAGAACCCACCATAACCAGACGCCAGTGAGCATGAACTGGCCCAGGACCCATATTCCTCTGCCCAGGGAACTGGTAGCAGGATCTGCTGAGACCGTGTGAGGTGCAGTTACAGCTGTAACAAGCACTCTCTACAGGGATGGCCCCAGGGAAGTATGTATGAATATTTTATGAATCACATTACTAAAGAGATAGCGCCTGATCTGTGGTCAGGTTAGCCAGCAAGAGGGAGGTTGCTCCAGTCCAGGCACAGAAGACTGGTTGAGTTCAGGACATTACAAGCCAAGAAATATCATCTTTCAGCATTTTGAAATGCTGAACAGGTCTATCATTTGTGTATGTGAGAGGCAGGGATGGTCTCTTTGGGCCAAGGAATGAAGAAGTGAATCCACCTGCTCATCGCTTGCCATCACGGTGCTGAGCGAAGGGGCTGCTACACCCCTTCCCATCTGCCCCAAACGATTCTCTGAGGCAGCGGCTGCAGGCAAGTCCCAGGTCTGAAAGCTGCAGCTCGTCTCCTGCAGGGACCAGGATAAAATAACCTTTGTCCAAACGCTCAGTTGGTTTGACTGGGACATCACCTCCTCCTGGTACTGGACAGAGGTGGACGGGTCGGGCTGGGAAGGACTGGCTCTCCGGGGTGGCGGACAGCGTTCTCTGCCTGGGGTGCAGCTGAAGGGCAGCTCGCACAGACGGGCAAATTTGGGCTTGGGAAGGAATCAGCCCTCAGCAAGACTGGCAGAAGCCATGCAAGATTTTCGCCATCCTCTGCGGCACGAAGAGCAGTTTCCTTTGAGGATCATCCAGCTGAGTCTCACTTAATAACCAGCTCCCTCCTTCTGCAGGGACCGTGCTGATGCTCTGGTCCCTCCCGTTTCCAGACCCCTTCTCTGGTTCACCCCACCAGGCCTGAACTGTTTCGCAGAGTATCTAAATGAAGCGGGAGCGGTGGTGACACCGACCGGGCCGAGACAGAGAGCCTCAGCGCTTTTTCCAGTTTCAACCCCACGGCAGCGCAAAGCACCAGGCTGAGTGGCTGGGAAATACGGGGGTGACTCAGAGCCACCACGTTCACCTCTCAGTCAAGAGGATGCTGCTCCCCAAGGGGCATCGGCAGCCTCAGCAGCACCCCTGTCCCACACGGCAGCACGACAGACCATGCCCACCCCGCGAGGGCTTCCAAGCCACGACCCTCTGCAGCCACGCGCTGCTCCCTGCCTCCTGCAGCAATGCCAGGCTGCCAATCCGTAAGCCAGACCCAAGTCCCACACAGCCTCACGCCCACTGTTTAATCCGCTCCAAGTCCTCTCTTTCAGCCTCAGCAGACAAAGGGAAATACAGAGCCTACAAATGTTCGGAAGGCAAACAAGAAAAAAGAAAGAAAAAAGGAAACAGGACACAATTTATCCCATTTTTCCTAACACAATAGCTGCAAGTCTGATTTGGCAAAAAAATGGATGCCATTTTGAGCCCTGAAGTTTCACTTCACGTTCCACAGACTGATGTGAGCAGCACACGGACAGACACGTATGTCACATATATAGGGAAGGGGAGAGAGAGGGGAGGAAGAGACAGCAACCATGTTCCGACAGAATGCAAACACACCCACTGGCACACAGAGCCCTTTCCTGATACGGACAGAACAAAGACAATTCAGGAATCCCCACGAAAATCACACCCAAGATTAAAGCCCAAATCACAATGATCTTCAGCCACACTGTGGTCCAGGAAAGGAGCAACGCTACCGAACGAGCTGGCAGCCACTGGTTTAAGCCTTCCCTCCCGCATCCTGCACCCGACATGCAAGGAAGGGAGGGAAGCATGCACTGCTGTGCCTCTGCTTTCAGCAGCCGCGTTTCTGAGACCCCTTCGCCTCTCCCCAGCCTTCAGCCTGGAACTGCTGGAGAGAGCACGCTCCAGCCGGAGGTGGACCTGCCTCCCGAGCACAGGGGCTGAAGCCTGTTTCCCATGTGCATATGAGCACCTTCGTTACCAGTCCCCAAGGGACTCTCTTTTTTTGTAGCAAAAAGATCGGTTTCTGGCACGAGGAGCCACAGTAACGACCCGGTCCAAGGTACCGGCTGCGCGAGCTCAGGTGCTCCAGGGCTGCGCAGCGGACGCGCGCCCCAGGCGCGAGCAGAGGCTCTCTGGCAGCACAGGGTTGAAGGTATGGTGGCAGCTGCAGGACAGACATCTACTGGTTTGCCCTCGTGCTGGGGCTGAACCCCAACACAGCCAGGGCTCCCAGGAGAAGGACCCCCAACTCTACACAGCCAAAGTATAGTGAAATACTTCAAGCATTAAAAAAAAAAGCCACGGAGGACACAGGCCCTGCCCCACGGGGCTCACATCTGCACCTGAAACAGAGCACATGCACTTTATACGCCCAGCAAATAGGCAGAAGTGAAAACTCCTACGAATACCAGCATCTGTACCAGAGAAACACCCCGGAACGTGCGAGAGATGCACATTTGCCACGAATGGCATTTTCTGTGCAATGCATGTAGCCGGAGATAAGCTGCACTCACGCTGCCTAGCCGTCGGAGAAGAAGAGAGTCCCCTAAGAGACCCCGATGCACAGGGGCTCGCAGGCTGCTCGGTGCAGCCAGGGGAAGGGGGTCCGGAGCACCAGCCAAAGCGAGGAGAAGGAGCTTTCCCTCCCAGCCCCGGGACCGAGCGAAAGAAGCAGCCCTTACCTTTGGCCCCTCGCAACACAAACCCGAATCCCTCATGCTCCCTCTTCTGCAGCACGGCCGTCTTCTCCTCAATGATGTAGTCACTGGGCAGGAAAGAGCACAAGAGAATGATGCTAGGGTTAGATTTCAGCACCATGCTGCCAGGCGGAGGTGGCCTTTGTGCCTGTGACAAGGAGACCTCTTCTCATCGACCGTTTCATCTCAGCAAGGAGTTGGGCACAATCTGCTTCCCTCCCTCCCTTGCCCAAAGTCAGAACAAAAAGACGAGAGCTACTTTCCCTCAACGTGTAGGTGGAGGAAAGCCCCGGCTGCCTGGATCACCCTTCTGCCCACCGGTCCCCTTCTCAGTCACCTGCATACGCATGCAGGGAGCTTACTGATCCCACTTTGGGCTTCCCTTTAAATGATGCCCTTAGCATATAACTGAAGAGTGGAGCGCCTGAGCAGAGGAGGTGCGGGGGGAGGCAGCCATCCATCCATCAGGGAAGCAGCTCGCTCAGACTTTCCGGTTGCCTCTCGTATGAAAAAATTAGATGCTTGACAAAAGGAGAGGTGCCTCTTTGGTAAGTTCCCTGGGAGGGAGAACGGCAGAGTTTATATCCTCATCCCGGCGCTCTGATCTTCTCTTAAAATCCCCCCCTGCGTTGCTAAGTAACGGTCTGTCATTAGCAGAGGGGGGATGCATTGCATTGTCCTAGCCTAACAAAGCTGCTCTCCCTGCCCTCCGCCGCGGCCAGACAAGAAGAACGGGGAAAATCCGGTGGTGGAGAGAGAGGAACGGACGCGCAGCTCCGTGCGGACCCCGGCCGCCAGCGACCCTTCCAACAAACCACCTCTACGCGTGCCGGGAGGGGCGGGGGGCGTGCGGGGAGGGGAGACGGGAAAGGGATTCTCTCAGCAAACGGGAGCTTAAATGCAGCCCTGCAAATCCCTCCCAGCAGAGCCGCATGTCTGACATCAGAGTGGAATTAATCAGGGACCTCGGTCCTTCTCGGCAGCGCGGGGAAGGAGCTTTGCACACCAAGCCAAAACCGAGAGAGGCAGAGAGGGAGCGATGGCGCAGGCCGGCCCGCAGCCGCGGGCACGTGCAGCCGGCGGTGGGGTCTGCCCAGCGCGCGGCAGCGGGGAACAAAGACCCGCGCCCCACCGCACTGCACAGAAACGCTGCCAAGGAGCAGGTAGAGCGGCGGGCGCGCGGGCAGGCACGCTCGCAGGAGGGAGGAGACGGCCGTAGACAGGCGCTGGCACAGAGCAGGCTGGGTTCGCACACTGCGGTATGAGGTGCCCCAACATGCGCGGTACCGCCGCTGCAGGCAGGCACACGCCCCACCGGCACACGCGTCCCGCGCCGCGCCTGCTGCCTCCTGCCCCTTGCTGCAGGGAAGGGGCCGCCTGCCGGGGCTCAGGCTGTGCCCCGCGTCACCCTGTGTCACCCCGCCGGGACCCTGCAGGGTCGGGGAGGGGCGGGTGTCTCTGGATGGAAGGCGATGGGCTCGCAGGGCTGCTGCGTGGACTGCGTTGGCAATCCACGTTTTTGTGTGGACCTTCTAGCAGCCATGGCCTGCGACCGGCGAGCACTGGGACAGGACACACCTCTCTGCATCCCATCCGTCTGTAGCCTCATCTGCCAGGGCTGCATTTATAGGCATCACGATCCCTTTTTGGGTAGGTAGTTCTGCGATTCTGCCATTAACACCACAATAGTATCTAGCTCCTAGCAAGACGGATAGAAATATTGTTTTCCGGACCAAGGGAAGGTGATCACAAAAGTCAATACACGCAAGGGCTGCAGGTACCGAGGCACTCCAGAAGACGTACAACAGGCATCGTCCGTGGAAACTAACGCAGGACACCAGCCTGAATCCCTTGGACTTCCCTGGCAGTTCAGTTTGCACTATAATTTTGGACATGCTTAGGCATCATCCACGAAAAAACAGGGTATCTATAAAAGCAGTGACTTCATGCAACAAAGTACCTAGACGTGGATAAACTTCAACCAAATTATGTGAACCGCTTTAAAGGAGGCGGCTGCTGTCATACAGTCATCCCTTTATGTCACATTTTCAACACATTGCCTGTCTTTCTAAAGCAGAGCTGGTTATGCATATGTTCCTCAATATGCGTAAAACTCTCTCCTCTACAACGAAATCCTCTCTTCCAAGTGTAGAGTGTCCTCCTGGAAACAGACTCATAACCACCATGCCCAGAAGAGGTCATTACGGTAACGTAATCCTCCTGTCCCTGTAACAAGAGCCAGACAACCACAAACCGTGACTCCTGTCTCAAAGTAGTTGTGGATGCCCCTCCCTGGACGTGTTCAGGGCCAGGCTGGATGGGCCTTTGAGAAACCTGCTCTCGTGGAAGGCGTCCCTGCCCATGGCCAGGAGGTTGGACTAGACGATCTTTGAAAGTCCCTTCCAACCCAAACCATCCTGTGACTGTGCGATAAGCCTTTACCTTCTATGAGAACTATGACTTACCGTTTAGGAGGAGAGCTAGAGCTAACACATTTCGCACCCACAGGAATATCCCCCCTTTTCCATATGACATGCCTTGTAGATGACCTGTGCCAGATCTTAACCCCACACCAAGAGCAAATTCTGCCACCTCTACAAGAATGTGTTTGTGCATGTGTATATGCAAGAGAAAGAGAGAGAAGGAGAGGGAAACAAATG
Source organism: Theristicus caerulescens (assembly GCA_020745775.1). Lineage (NCBI taxonomy): Eukaryota > Metazoa > Chordata > Aves > Pelecaniformes > Threskiornithidae > Theristicus > Theristicus caerulescens. Next base: position 842,772 of record CM036560.1, on the reverse strand, counting down.
TTTATGTATAAAATCATGATTTCTGTTTACCTGGGGGGTGGGCTGAAGTGCCCAATTAGTCCCGCTGCGATTGCTTTGTCAGTGAGAAAGTGAGGAATCCACAATGAAAGAAAATTCTGTACCTCTAATTCTTCCCATAGGACCTCTGTGGTTGTTTCATCCACATGAAAAACTGAAGAAACTCTTGACAAAACTGCTTGTACTCTGTACAAGTACAATTTCACCCAGCCTCCCCCACCAATCCTCATCTGCCAAGATTTCCTGCAATAATGTAAGCCTTTGAATAACTTCAACCTGCTGCTGCTCCTACCCCAAGTTATTCTGCATAAAGAATATTCGATTCTTTCTGCCACCTCTGAATTATTCCTCCTCCTACAAATAAACTGGCAAGAAGTACCTGAATTCAAACCCCTAAACTTGTCAGAAGCAATAGGAGAACTCCCCAGCACGCTGCCTTCTGTCCCTGAACACTCCAGAAGTACGTATGTAGAGCTGCCCGCGGGAGTTTTAGAAATGCTGGACGTTTATTTGTTTTAGCTCACTCTCTTCCACTGTGTCGTCCACAGAGGGATTTGTGAAGTCAGACTTGCAGGAGGGATCTCACAAGAGCACTCCCAGTTCGAGCCCCTCCAGAACCTGCAAACCCTTTGCCTGTTGCCATCCAGCTCTGCGGGCACCCAAACCCCCTCAGGTTCCTAACTGACTACAGTAAGATCCACTGGACACCTTCACGTTTGGCTATAACCCCACTAATTAGTTCTATAGATAGATGTCTATAAAAAGTGAAATAAAAAGTCCCTACATTTTTGTGAACTAGAATTGTGGGGGAGTAGTGAGACACCCAAGATGCCGCTGATCGGCACTGCTGGAGCTCTGAGGGCTGGAAAAAGCAGTAAAAAACAGCCTGGGGAAGGAGATGAAGCAGTGTAATCAAAGACCTGCGATAGTGTCATACTTAAAAAATAACCTGAATTACTCATTTTTTTTTATTTTTGTCTAAATAAAAATAGGAACTTTCAAAAAATAAGATGTAGTAGGGAGTTATTTTAAGGTATCAAAGAAAGATTAAGCAAAATGCCTGACCAACCTAGTGGCCTTCTATGATGGAGTAACTGAATCAGTGGATGAGGGCAGAGCTACAGATGTCAGCTACCTGGACTTCTGTAAGGCCTTTGACACGGTCCCCCACAACATCCTCCTCTCTTAATTGGAAGGATATGGATTTGATGGGCGGACTGTTCGGTGGACAGCAAACTGGCTGGACGGTCACATCCAGAGGGTGGTGGTCAATGGCTTGACGTCCAGATGGAGACCAGTGACAAGTGGTGTCCCTCAGGGGTCCGTACTGGGGCCAGGGCTGTTTAATATCTTCATCAATGACACAGACAGCGGGATCGAGTGCACCATCAGCAAGTTTGCAGGTGACACCAAGCCAAGCGGTGGAGTGGACACGCCTGAGGGATGGGATGCCATCCAGAGGGACTTGGACAGGCTGGAGAAATGGGCCTGTGAGAACCTCATGAGGTTCAACGACGCCAAGGGCAAAGTCCTGCACCTTGGGTTGGGGCAATGCCTGGTATCAGCACAGGCTGGGGGATGAAGGGATGGAGAGCAGCCCTGAGGAGAAGGACTTGGGGGGGCTGATAGACAAAAAGCTGGACAGGAGCCAGCAACATGCTCTCGCAGCCCAGAAAACCAACCATATCCTGGGCTGCATCAAAAGGAGCGTGGCCAGCGGGGCGAGGGAGGGATTCTGCCCCTCTGCTCCGCTCGGGGGAGACCCCCCTGGAGCCCTGCGTCCAGCTCGGGGGTCCTCAGCACGGGAAGGACAGGGAGCTGTTGGAGGGGGTTCAGAGGAGGCCACAAAAATGATCCGAGGGCTGGAACACCTCTGCTATGAGGACAGGCTGAAAGAGCTGGGGGTGTTCAGCCTGGAGAAGAGAAGGCTGCAGGGAGACCTTATTGCGGCCTTTCAATACCTAATGGGGGCTGATAAGAAAGATGGGGACAGACGTTAGCAGGGCCTGTAGCGACAGGACAAGGGGTGATGGTTTTAAACTAAAAGAGGGGAGATTCAGACTAGATATAAGGAAGAAATTTTTTACAATGAGGGTGGTGAAACACTGGAACAGGTTGCCCAGACAGGTTTTAGATGCCACATCCTTGGAAACATTGAAGGCCAGGCTGGATGGGGCTCTGAGCAACCTGATCTGGGTGAAGATGTCCCTGCCAATTGCAGGATGGAAGGACCAGATGACCTTGAAAGGTCCCTTCCATCCCAAAGCATTCTATCATTCTATGATTCTATGAGCTAAGGTAACAATACAGAGGCATCAGAGCATGGCTCTTCAGGGCTGCTCCTCGAGATGACACAAGGTCTCCTGGACCGTCTCGTTTCTGCAGGGTTGAGTGCCAGACCTTCTGCTGGTTTGTCTTTTGTTGAAACCAAATTCAAGACAGTTAATGCACATGATGCTTGACTGGGACAAGTTATTTTAGTAACTTCGTGACTCTTTAGAGGGACAAACCTAAAAAAATAGCATGGTTATGGCTGTACTAAATATCTACAGTTAACTCCTGGCAACACCGTAACAGCAAAGATTGGCTCTGACCCTAAAGTGAAAAACCAGCAGTTAGAAGAATTGGAGGTTTTTTCAGTTGTCTGGGCCGGGTGAAATTCACTGAACGTGCCTAAGCAGCCAGCAGAAAGCATCCGACATCTGCGACGGGCTGTCTCTGAGCTTGCATGGGATGCATGACACTGCAAAAGATCTGAAAAAGGGATGAGGCTCATCTTTAAAAACAGGCAGTAGAAAGATCAAAGGAAGTATAAAATGAAGCAACTCATCTTTAATTCCCAGAAAAATCCTCTAACAAACACCACAACAGTTTAATAAAACATCTAGAAGAAAAGAAGGTAATAAATACCAGGTGGCACGGATTTGAAAGAACTGATTGCGCTAAATGAAGCTAATTTCTGTTTGAACATAATAGGTCTCATGCACATGGGAAAGGCAGTTCTGTGATACGTATCGATGTCAGTTAAGCATCTTGAATGCTCTCACAAGGCATTCTCATAAAAACCAAGGGGAACATAGACTACTGCAAGGTGAGTAAATAGCTGGTTTGACACATTTTGACACAAATCCCACTGTTGAACTGGAAGGATGTATCAAGCGGGATTTCACAGGGGTCTGTCGTGGGACAAGCTCAATGTTTTCACCAATGACTAGGATGTAAGAGAGAGTAAACTTAATAAATCTGCAGAAGATCCCATCTGGGAGGGCAGCAGCATGTTGGAAGAGCGGACTTGGATTCACATGCTACTATCGCTGGAGAAACAGTCTGAAAAATACCAGAGGAAAAAGGAGAAGTGCAAGGTACCACAGCCAGGAACTATGAAAAGAAAAGCAGAAGATGGAGGAGGACTGGCTGGGCAGCCAGCTGGCAGGAGAGGCCACGAATACCATCCCGGGCTCATAAGCATTAGCAGCAGTGTCGCACTTTTGTGAGAAAAGGACGACAGACTGACTGGAGATATATAAACAGGAGTGCTGTCTAAGACCTGAAATAAGCCTGCCCTACCCCATGCTGCAATAGCCTTGGGAGTCATCTAGTTAAACGCGGGCATATATAAACCAAGCACCTACAGGGAGCAAGGCGCTCTGGGCTCCTTTTAGGCTCAATGGAGAGCTATTCAGCGAAGTCAATGGAGCTGTGATTCATCCCATGCTGAAATGACCGCCTACATTTTGTCAAATGAATGGCACCCCTGGCTCCACTGACTGCACACATCTGTATCGACTCCCAGGGTGAGCCAGGGCGATGAGCTCAGACACCTACATGGTAGACACCTACAACGCAGTGACGCGAATCACATTACTAAAGTTAGATAACGCTCCAGTTGCCCAGTTCTTAGCACCACACTTCCAGAAGGATGTGGGTCAAGAGGAGAGAGTCCCGAGGAGGACGCCTGGAAGAGAAAAGGCCCAGCAGAAGAGACCTGGTTTGATTGATTGGCTTGATTATTTCCATGTCCTGCACTTCAGTCACAACAACCCCAGGCACCGCTACCGGCTTGGGGAGGAGTGGCTGGAAAGCAGCCTGGCTGAAAAGGACCTGGGGGTGTTGGTCGACAACCGCCTAAACATGAGCCAGCAGTGTGCCCAGGTGGCCAAGAGGGCCAACGGCATCCTGGCTTGTATCAGGAATGGTGTGGCCAGCAGGACCAGGGAGGTGATGGTGCCCCTGTATTCGGCACTGGTGAGGCCGCACCTCAAATCCTGTGTCCAGTTTTGGGCCCCTCACTTCAAGAAGGACATCGAGGTGCTGGAGCGTGGCCAGAGAAGGGCAACGAGGTTGGTGAAGGGTCTAGAGCACAAGTCTTATGGGGAGCGGCTGAGGGAGCTGGGGTTGTTTAGTTTGGAGAAGAGGAGGCTGAGGGGAGACCTTATTGCTCTCTACAACTGCCTGAAAGGAGGCTGGAGCCGGGGGGGTCGGTCTCTTCTCCCCAGGAACAAGCGATGGGACGAGAGGGAACGGCCTCAAGCTGCGCCAGGGCAGGGTTAGGTTGGGGATTGGGAAAAACTCCTTCCCCAAAGGGCTGTCAGGGCCTGGCACAGGCTGCCCAGGGCAGGGGCTGAGTCCCCATCCCTGGGGGGATTTAAAAGCCGGGGAGATGTGGCACTTAGGGACATGGTTTAGTGGTGGCCTTGGCACTGATAGGTTAACGGTTGGACCTGATGATCTTAAGGGTCTTTTCCAACCTTAACAATTCTGTGATTCTATGATTCTATGAGAAAATGCTTAAAAGGTGTCACACAACTTCTCAGTAGTAACATTGCTGAAGCACGGGAATGGGGTGGTGATGGAGGGCCACTTACTGGGAACTCTTAGATAAATCTCCCTCAAGAAAAATTTAAGTTCAGCTGAAGCTGATGTTGGTGGAGGGATGGACTGTTTCAGGCCTCTCCCAGCAGAAACCTCACTCACGTACTGTGGTGTTGCAGACCCACAGCCAGGCAGTGCGAGGAGTTTCATGCTGCTCAGCTACCTCCTGCAGAAAACATCTCCCACAACAGAAGGATGATTTACAGTAACAGTAAACAAGTGGGGCATAGACCATGCTCTGGCCCCAAGAGCACGTGGTACAGCCTGAGTCTTCATGGACAAACTTTCTCCTCTCCCCCCGAAAATCGAAGCTGTAACACAGGGTAGCTCTGTCCAAACGGCATTCTAGAAATTGCATCTGGCTAGGGCTGGCCTTGCGCTATGGCTGGGCTTGTCCAGGAGCGCAAGCTGGATCCAATTTATCCCATGGAGCAAGCTAGCAATGAAACAGCGCGGATGACGATGAGATGGCATGCACGTCTCCTTCCTACCCCATCTCACTTCACAGAGCAGACGAAGCCTTAGGGAGAGAGACCACAGGTGGCTCTTGGATTTACGTACCAAACGGTTATGCTTCTAGCAGAAATCAACAGGGAACAGGCATGTCCCGGAGACTTGGGATCAGCTGGGCACACTGCTACTGAAGGGCTGGCCGAGCACAGCATCCCCCGCGGCAGCGGAGCCTGGAGAGACCCACCCAGAGCCGAGCGCTCTGCAGCGGCTGCTCTCACACGGTCCTGCTCTCCTGCAGCGCAGATGCCAGCCAAAGCGCAGCACAGCTGTATTCCTTGGCTCTAGTTGAGTACGAGAGAAAAGGAATGACCACAGCGGGCCAGCTCAGGCGTCTCGTCTCGAACACGTACCGACAGCAGCAGCCTGGAGAAGAGGAAAGGAGCGGGTCTGAAGCGCGCTACTGCTGCCCCAGAAGAGCTCCCAGCCCAGACGCTGGCAGCCAGGGGACCTCAGCGACAACACCAGAAGAGAAACTGGGAAAAGTCCTATCCCGAATGGAAAAATAAACCAGTTAAATCTCCACTGTAGATGAGGAGATCTCTGGGAACACAGGTGACAGTGGTGCTTCTGTATCGCAAGCAAAGGACAGCAGGGAATGGAGAGGGGGCTAGAAAGGAGCCTATTTATGCTCCTAACTGGTCCTGAAGCACTGATTATCATCAGCAAGATTTTCTGTTTAATTCCGTCAGGAGGCAGCTCATCAAGGCACTGATTATGAACTACGTCAAAAGCAAACTGACAGATGAAAAGCAACCCTAACTCCAGAAGAAACCATCTTCCACACGCACACGTGATTTGGAAGTGCAGCAAGCCCCCAGGAAGGACGTGTTGTTTGAGATCACGTTCCCGCCAGCACTGGTCGAACGCATTTCAGACACCAGTTAAAAACCCAAAGCCGGCGCTGCTCAGTCCCAGATGAAACGTGGGCGGTGAGTACCGGAGAGATTCTGAGATCAGGTATTGCGGAAAGTGAGGAAGACCATCAGTGAAAGGCACTGAAAAGCAGCATCTTCCCCATTCAAACATGGACGGTTTTCATAGAAAATTTTCAGTATGGATTCATTTCATTTAAACACACCAAGCTAGTAACTTCCAGGGCATTAACCCAAACATCAAAACAAGACAGCTCATTAAGGGAACAAGAAGTCTAAGGAAGTCCAAGACATGTTTTTGCAGTGGTACGGAGAAAGCTGTTCAGACCTCGCTGTGAATGGCGGTCAAGTGGAGGAAAAGACGCCATCGCAGAGATGCACAGAAGACAAGCCCCTGGAGTAACCAGGCTCACGTTTACACTGGCAGAAGGACGCTATCTGCCCCGGATTTTTATCCTTGCTTGCCAGAAGAGGCACTGCAGCTGGACAGGTGATGTATGCAGCTCCTTCTCCCTGGATGTGCTCTCCACCAGATGGGCTGAACCCCACGCTGACAGTGGCAATGGACCGCGGATGAGCGGACGCGGTCTCAGTCTGCAGGGAGAGGAGTTCAGGTCCATCATTCACAGCCTCCCATTATCACTTCTTCAGCAAACGGTGCAAAATGGTGTCTACTAAAAAAGGAGCAAAGGCAGCCTCTGATCCACGCTTAGCGCTGCCAAATCACCGATGTCACCTGTGGGAATTCTGCTCCCCGGGAACAGCATTGTTCAGGGCTGACGTCGGAGCCATTTGGCTGTGCAGATGCACAGAGAGACAGATAAAGTAACACGCCACAGCATCTCAAATCTTAGCATGTCTCACCAGCTCACGAAATTCATACCGCATATATTTAAAGGGGAAAATGGTCACAAAGAGGGGGATGTTACAGTAGTCCCACCGCTGCCTTCAGTTGTCACGTGTACTGGGAAAGGACAGATGACACCTGAAATCTCCCTTTGCCTGAATGAAAGGAGATTAAAGAACATTATGTCTGCCTCTTGCCCGATATGCATCCGGGAAAGAACAATGCATATTTCTATAAATAATAAGAACAAGTCCTAGAAAATCCAAATTCTACAATGTGGATTTATTCCATCCTCAGCAAAGAGACAGATGGAGACCATTTAAGGGCACTGTGCTGGAGACACAGTACAAATACATGCCACAGATTGAGAAAGAACAGAAAGAAGCTGGCATGGCTAAACAGCAGGGAAATGGAGGTTATTAAACCCAAGAAAACATCCTTCGTAAAGCTGAAACCATATTCAAACGAGGAACATGGGAAGGATCGCGATCTGTTGCAGGTTAAATGTAAAAACACAGCGTGACATGCCAAATATGCATCTGTGGAGCAGTTTGTGAAAGACCTCGAAACCAATGCTAGATCAGTTTTCAAGTGCGTGCAGAGCAGGCAGCCTACCAGAGCACCTCGGGGGTCAGATGATCGTGGTGTCAAAGCAGCACCCAGGGAGGGAAAGGCCATAACGGAGAAACGAAATGCAATGCAATGCTTCCCTGTTGTGGGGAGGTTTCCCCTTCAGAAACGCAGAGGCTTGTAGGCAGATAGATCCAAAATGGAAGCGTCTCTACAGGAGGTTATGGGACAAAAAGGAGAGGCGCAAGCCACCAAGACCAGAGAGCAGACAGCTAAGTGTCTAGAGTACGTTGTGGGTGACGGAGCTGTGCCACTCACGGTGCGTAGGCTGCGGTGAGAAGCACTGTGGCATCTGGGGCCAGGATGGTGGGCCTGTGGCGCCTGTTTTTACAGGGTTGCCGGCAGAGAAGGAAGGTGCCGTAGGTCCATCATCCTGACACTTCCCTGGGCAAGGCTCTAGCAACTGGAACAAGCAGAGAGCCAGCCAACACATGGATAAATATTACACTTGGGAAAGCTAGCACGGCATTTTAAGTGAATGTCTTGCCTCATAAACTCCAGTAACGAGCAGTGTCCCTCAAGGGTGCGAATTGGGACCAATACTATTTAATATCTTCATTAACAACACAGTGGGATTGAGTGCACCCTCAGCAAGCTTGTAGACGACACCAAGCTGAGTGGCGAAGTTGATTCACTAGAGGGACGGGATGCCATCCAGAGGGACCTGGACAGGCTGGAGGAGTGGGCCCATGCAAACCTCATGAAGTTCAACAAGGCCAAGTGCAAGGTCCTGCACCTGGGTCGGGACAATCCCCAGTACCAATACAGACTGGGAGATGAATTGATTGAGAGCAGCCCTGCGGAGAAGGACTTGGGGGTACTGACAGATGAAAAGCTGGACATGAGCCGGCAATGTGCACTCGGAGTCCAGAAAGCCAAGCGTCTCCTGGGCTGCATCAAAAGAAGTGTGACCAGCAGGTTGAGGGAGATGATTCTCCCCCTCTGCTCCGCTCTCATGAGACCCCCCCTGGAGCCCTGTGTCCAGCTCTGGGATCCCCAGTATAAGAAAGACATGGACCTGTTGGAGCGGCTCCAGAGGAGGCCACGGAAATGATGAGAAGGATGGAACACCTCTCCCGTGAAGAAAGGCTGAGAGAGTTGGGGTTGTTCAGCCTGGAGAAGAGAAGGCTCCGGGGAGACCTTATTGTGGCCTTTCAACACTTAAAGGAAGCTTATAATAAAGATGGAGAAAGACATTTTACCAAGGCCTGTAGCGACAGGAGAAGGGGCAATGGTTTTAAACTGAAAGAGGGTAGGTTTAGACTGGATATAAGGAAGAAATGTTTTATGCTGAGGGTGGTGAGGCACTGGCACAGGCTGCCCAGAGAAGCTGTGGATGCCTCATCCCTGGAAGTGTTCAAAGTCAGGTTGGATGAGGCTCTGAGCAACCTGATCTAGTGAAAGATGTCCCTGCCTATGGCAGGGGGGTTGGACTAGATGACCTTTAAAGGTCCCTTCCAACCCAAACCATCCTGTGATTCTATGATAAAGCACATACGGGTGCAGGTAAGCGAGGTTCCTCCCCACCTCCAGGAATTCTGGGATTCTGTAGTCAGTGGGGAAAAACCCAACCTACAGCGCTACCGTCAGCCACGTCAGGAAGCACTCTCGGTCCCCAAAGCCAATCAGTGCAGAAGGGCTTGTGTCGACATCGCTCGGGCACTCTCCCTTCGAGTGCAGTGCCTGCGCCCAGACCGCCCAGCGCTGCCTCGGGGGTCCCGGGGAACAAACGCACCACCTTTTTATTTTAATGTGGTTTTGGTTCAAAACGCTCAACTGACCTGAGGACTGCGCAGCACCTGATGAAGCAGTGTTTCACAACATGGTGCTAAGGGGGAGCACTACACGAGCACGGCAATGGTGTTCGAGGATACAGGTCCTGCCGGGATTACACCGGAGGATCATGCAGGGAGGAGACAGCCAAACTCAACAGCCTCTTCAGCAGCACCTTTAGCGAGTGCTCGCTAGAATTAAATATCCCCGGAACCACAATCAGGTTTTGTTCCAGAGATGCAATGGGCCAACACCAGAACAGAGCAAGGGGTGAACTGGGACATAGCCAGAGGGAATGATTGATGGGGAAAAAAGCAGAGATCTGAGTTATTTGACAACAAAAACTTAACTAAACCCTACTTAGATTTCCAAAAGCTTTTGACAAGGTCTCTCATTAAAATCTCTTGAGGAAGCTAAGAAGCCATGGGATAAAAAGGAAGGTTTTCACATGTGAAATTTGTTAAAAGGTTTAAAATAAAAGTAAATGATTGGATTTCACATCAGAAGAAAGGTCAGCAGCGGAGTCTCACAGGGATTGGTGCCAGGACTTACGCTGCCCAACACAGCCCTAGATCATTTATGAGAGAGGAATGAAAGAGAGGTAACAAGGTTTGCTGATAATGCTGTATTATTCAGGATAATGAAGAGGAGGAGAACTGTGAGGAACTGTAGAAAGATCTTAAAATGTAAGATGAAATGTAAGGTGGAGAAAAACTGATGCACATGGGAAAAAATAATTCTCTCCTCATATATAAAATCACAGGCTCTGAGCTGGCCATTACTCCTAGGATTAAGAACTTGGGGATATGACAGACAGTTCATGAAGAGCGTCAGCCTAATGTCCTACAATGGCCAGGAACGATGAGCAAATACAAGTGAGTTAGACAGAGGAAAATTATACCACTGGCACAGCCAAAATGCTTGCAGTAACTCTGATCCTCCCATTTCGGAAAAGAATACAACGAAACTGGAAAAAAAAGAAAGGTGATATGGACTGTCCGAAGTATGGAAAGATTTTCTGCACAAGGAATGGCGCTGCTTAGTACCACTTAACCTGGAAGAAACACAACCCGGGGAAATGGTTCTACCAAATCCCGCGTGCTCCGGGGGGACTAATGGTGGTGGCCTGCCTATTGCCTCCTCCAGCACAAGGACTAGGCCACATCAGATGAACCTAGAAGCTAACGTTTCAAATAAACTGCAATTTCACATGACATGGTATAAAGTTTCTTCCTGCCACAGGATATTGTGCTAAAAATTTACATGGAATCAAGGAGCAACTGGACAAGCTCCTGGAAGAGCAATCCCTTGAGTATCACTGCATACAGGACACACTTTGGATGGAGAATTTCTGACCCACAAGCTGTTGGACACGGACAAAGCTTTCTGGGGAAGCATCACCACATTTATGCCCTGTTCCCACATCCTTCCCTGGTCACCCATAACTGGTCTCTGTCTGAGAAAGGAGAGGTGGACTTCTTGCCTAAGCCAGTACGACCATTCTTAAAAAGCTCTGCAAAAGCTCTTCTCAGCTCACAAACTACACACCTGAGCTGAAGAGAGACACGTCTGCAGTATGTACACATCACGCTGCTCCAAGTCTTTTCTTCTAGAAAACCCACCGAAGTGTTTGAAACGCAACGTGGCTTGAAGGAGTCAAACCCATCACACCTAAATCCCTCCTGAAAGCTTGCTGGTAAAAAGGGCAGGAGCAGCAGGCTGCACAGCAGACACAGCTGAACTCCTCGTACAACCGGAGTCGCTCACCGCGTGAACGCAGGGACGTGCAGTTTCTGAATCAGCCCCGCGAACAGCACTGAAGGCTGGCTGTCCTCGGCCCGTCAGGACCATCGGTGACCAGACTGGCCGCCCTGCTTCGTGCTCTGGCACCTGGGACATGTGAAGTGATTCATACTGATTCATCCATAGCTCTGTTCAGACCCTAACCTGCAACACCGGAAAAAAACTTCACCCATAAAACAAAAGATTAAAGCTCAAAAAAAGCGAAGCATTTAATCATACCTGATAGGAGGCCTGAGCCTCAGTAGCTGGAGAATGGTTAGAGCCCAGTCCTTCACTGACAGCCTGCCCTCAGAGGCTTTTGTCCGTTTGGTCATTGCTGCATCATCACTGCAAGTATTAAATCAAGGAAACTCAGCGCAAGACCTTCCTGAAGAAGGTGATTTGGACTGTGTTTAACTTCTCCTGGTAAGCTGACTCTGTCCACTCACATTCCCACAACCACGTCCTCAGAACTGCCGAAGCATGGGCTACTAAATACTCCGATGAAGGTCGCTTTTGTGACGGTACAGGGGACAGCGGCTGTTAAGTTCTCACCATGTCTCCTGGTTTCCTTGTTTGGCCAAACTATACTTTGGACAGATCTGTTAGACCCTGTCGGAGTCAACAGTTATTATGAATTATGACGTGATCCTTGTCCTGAATCCTTCTTGCTTCGCCCTGTTCAATCCTAGCACGGCTGCCGATAACTACCTTTTCTTTCCTCATTTGGAGCATGTAGTGGCTACAGTCTGTCTTCCTGCTGGGTCCAAAGGACGAGGAATGGTACGCGCAGCGTGCGGTGACGTTGTTGCCATCCTCCCGTTAGCAGAGTGCAGGTAGTCCGCCAACGAGCCGCCTGTGCAGCAGCGTTATCAGCACACAGGACTCCTACCTAACCCAGCATCTGCCCTGTGGGCAGCCCAGGTCAGCAGCTCAGCCTTCAGGGCTGGCTGGTTTTACTGCTGATTGTGTTTGGGGTTATCAGCACAGGCCATGCCTGTGATTCCTGATCTACTGCCTCTCGTGGTGCCTTCTCATACAGACATTTCCACCGATATTTTAACCATACCACCCTTCGTAATTCTCTTACAAAATCTCCACACCAGGACTCACCGGTATCTGGGAGTCCCGTCCTCGTGGTGGTGATGCTGGCCCCTGTCGCAGGCTGGTTGTGCCGACCAGCTCCATCTGTGGAGTTGGCCACGCTGGCTTTGATGAAATACTCGGTGCTGGCGGGCAGCAGCTCCAGGGTCACCAGATGTCAGATCTTCTTGACACACACTTGCCTGATGAGCTGATCATCCTCAGGCAGTGCTTCGGTCCTGTAATACTGGAAGCTGCTGCACTCTGCAGATGTCTCCAGCCTTTCTCTTGGAGTTATTTAATGGTACTGATGGCCCAAGTGGCCCAAGATACGGGCACTGTTTCTTCAAGTCGCACCAGTTTGCATTAAAGGTAAATGCAGCTCCTTGTGGTAGCTGCAATAAGTTCTGACATCATCCTTACGAAGCCCAAAGGTAGGACCCGAGATCACTGAGAACCGTCTTACTGCCTTTTGAAAGATCTTAGATTCACAGGCTATTCAAAACAGTAAGACAAGAAGCTCACGTCCCCTAAATGGAATAGCGAGCGCAATGAGAAAAGGTTTTTGCTGCAAGCACGCGCTGGGGTCCAGTTTGCTGAGCAGCCCAACACCTCGCAGCTGCGGAAGGAGCGCCCGGGTTTCGCACAGCTGCTGGGTGTCTGAGTTTCCCACTCCTGCGGAAATACCAGTGCGTACGCGCACGAGCTCAGAGGGCCTTGTTCCGAGGACCGTGACCGCACACCAACACCTCATCAACTGATGCAGTAACTTGCTTGGGGGTCCTATGCTGGAACTGATTTTCAGCAGCCTTCATCAGTGGAGGCGGTACGCAGCGAGGCATCACTTTATCCGTGCTGTTTAACAAATTATTTTATTTTACCAGGTGTACCGCTGCAACTCAAGGTTTGACCAATTTAGTCCTAATTCTCTAAGAGCTCGATAACAATTATTTAATTTCTCCAAGAAGACAGATGTCATCTATGCAGCATCTTACGCTGCAGCTGCTCCCTTGCTGTTCTGGCAATCCACAGGGATGACTTCTAGTGCCAGCAGACTCTTGTCATCGGCTGGTTCATGAGATGAGTCAGAGGGGACCTTTATAACTTCTTGGCGATGCCACGAATGGCTGTGCCCACCCTGAAGCAGCTTTGTATGTGTCAGAATACAAAATGCCCATGTCTCAGTCCTAATCATCAAAGCGTGTCCCTGGACAGCACTCCCACCATCATCCGCAGCTGCTGGCTCGGAGGTGAGGCTCTTCCCCTGACTGCACACATGGATACGCTGAGCCTTTCCACGACGCTTGCACCAAGAAACACCCCTAGCATGTAGGCATGTCCAGATCAGCCGTACACCGCGACTGCAGCTGCTCCAGACGCAGCATAGGCAGTGCAGTCGCTGTTGATCAACGCATCCTTTATGGTCTTAACTGACAGCTCCTGTCTCTTTAATAAACGACTTAGCACCTTCAGAATGAGAAAAGCCTGAATGATGTTTTCTGGGTTTATGTCTTCAGTTGTCTAGCTGAACAGCCTTCTCATGAATCACAGCAGGTAGGAGCTGCAGCGTCTCTGACCCGTGATGGTCCCTCTACAAGGAGCAGCGTGACTGTGCATCGCCCCAGCCAGGGCTGCACGCAGAGCCCCGATTAAATCTTCACCTCTCACGCCGGCTCGGCTGGGAGAGACCGCTGGCAGCTCACACAGACCGAGCTCGGCTTCCAGGCTCCTTTTAAGGGGCAGCATCGTGCAAAGATCATTTCACAAATGTACTCATCAGGTGGGAATAACTTAGCTCACAATACTGGACGGGTCCGCGTCACAGAACCACGCTGCAGCGTTCTGCGGTGGGAAGAGGCCAGGAATATCCTCCCGGGTTATCCCCGCGCAGCAGCCTCCGTCACTGTATCTTCTTTCCGGACTCACGTTTCCATGTCGTACTCACGATATCCAATAATTTGCACAATTCTCATTTTAATACAACGGCTGTTTCCCTTGGGTCTGACACATTTCCTCTGTAATAATTATCATTAACTTTTTACTGTAATTAAGAATAACTTTACGTTAACACACTCTGGCTCTCACAATATGTTTTGTCATCTCTGTTTAGAAGGTGAACACCCAGAAACAAAACCTCTTTTTTGTACCTTCTATGCTGGTAATTTAACATTCAGTGCTTACAGTGGGCTTCCAACCAGCAAAGACATCACGTCAAAACCAATTAATTCGCTAAGCCGCCTCCTGTGTTTATCAGCTACTTCTACTGACTTTAGTGACAAAGACATCCGTTCCACTGACACAGCCAGACGTGGCGTGAGAGAGATTCTGTTGGCACAACCCTAGTGCTGCTAACGTTCAACACGAGCGCTCCTTTGCTCCAAGTCCAGCTAGATGTGGAAAGGAACCTCCCGACCTCAGGGAGCGATGTAGATGTGAATCATCAAGAGTCACCGTCTGGCACGAGCCGCTTTTCCGAACGTTACTGAACTGTAGTTAATAATCAATCACTTCCCCTTTCTTCCCCATCCTCCCGTACTTACTGTCACATACCCATAAAACGGACTGCAGACAAACCCCAAATCTCTCTCTCTGTTCCAGAAACGTATTTATTCCTTCTAATTTTGTCCTGATAATACTACACGCTGGTTGTCCAGAGCCCCAGGTGTTCTCCCACCCATAAAAAAGCACCTAGAAACAACACGCACTGCTATGCAAGACCAGCCTAGACCCGTCTCGGGACAGGAACGCGACCGCAGCAAAACACAGCCCATCCGAAAAGCGAGCGGGGTCACTTCCCCGGCCGAGGGCTCGCTCCTCGGGGCACCGGGCTCCCACGCTCCGCCAACGCATCCGAGGCCCGGCAGCCAAAACCCTCGGCTGAGCTTTACTATGGAGGAGTTCACGCTAATTTTTGAGAGAGCCTTGTGCACCGCTGATGGTCTGAATGGGAAATCAATGCAGCGCATACGTAATGTGCTTAAGCCCAGCTTTCCTCGCTGCTAAGTAAGCTGTTTGTCACAGCATTGAGCTTACAAGCAGTCTTCAAAAAATGAAAAGGCCGATATGACCATGACATAGGCATATAATGTCGTGGTAAGGATTGTATGGGAGAAAGTAATCATCTGCTGAAAAACCAAATGTGGAAAATAGCTTTCAGGCACGGTTGCTACTCAAGGAAGCAGAAAAACATATGGATCCGAAACCTTGCGTTTCTGTGGCTGGCTGAAAAAAATGGAAGCTGCTCAGATCAGCTGCCGAGGCAGCAGACACCGCGATACGGACTGCACCAGCGGCTCCGCAGACACCACCCGTCCCCTCGGCCTTGGTGACTCCAAGCGTCATCCTACCCTCATCGAACTCTTAACCAGTCTGAACTCACAGCACAGGGGTAATACGCCAGAGGCTTAACACCAGGGATGGTGAAGTGGAAAAAAGATCACATTTATTAGTGATCCAATGCTTTTGACTTCTTGACTTCTTATACTATGTCTTTATTAGTCCACTTCCGTTTAAACAACGAGGAAATGAAAAAGTATTTCTATATGAAGACCATATCATGAAAAACCACAAGATAGCAACAGGAATGGAAATACTTTGACAATTAATACTTGCACCATGGGAACACATATAGCAACCCTCATAACTATTCCTGAAAAGACAGAAAAGAACATAAATGAGAAAAAGAAACTTAAAGAAAAAAGAAACTTAAGGAAAAAAACCCGAATACTATTTTTTTAAAAAAAGATAAGTGATCCAAGTAATCACCAGCCTGAAAGTTAATTAGCATTCCTAACAAACCAAACATTACAAGAAAATCACCCTCGCGAAATATCCACAGGCAGCAGCAGCGTACCAGCACCCTCGACTGCTCCGAAGCCAGCGCTGCAGCCAGCGTACGGCGGAAGAGGGACAGATTTATGGTTTGACTCTCTTCTGCCCTGCGGCTCGAGTAGTAATTTACACCCATGCAAAGTAATTATAAAACCTATCGTGATTTGTTAGTATGTTATTCCTGTCGTGCACGACTGTTAGTATTCATACATGCAAATATATGCCGCTAACATACGGGTAGCTCCACACACTCTCCTCCGGGCTGATGCCAGCATTCCTTGTCCGAGGACGCCGAGATCCTGCGCTCAGCAGGAGGGCGAGTGGCTGCGTCGGCTCTAGCAAACGGCGAAGGTCCTGCTCGGGCCCCGTGCCACACAAAGGACAGCTGGGGGTAGCTTGTGTCTGGCCAGAAAGCAGTGGGCACAGACTTAACTTCTGCATGCCTTAATAACGCCATTTAAAGATGCCCTTCACAAGCACGGCAGAAGGGACCGCAGGGCAAAGCAAAGGCTTTTTTCCCCCACAGCATCAGTTATGAAGCTGATAATTATACTGGGGGATAATCAGCATCCAGGCCCGCTGCTGACAGACTTCACTCATTATTTACAGACGGGAACCCATGACAAGCGCCGTCCCGGGGACGGAAAGGTGGGTGGAGAGGAAGTTTTAGGCTGTCGATTTTGCTTGCTCAAACCACACTTATGTTGTACCAGTACAACACACCGCGGCTTCTCCTGCTCTCTGCCATTACCTCTACCTATGGTTCGCACCCAGCGGGGTTTCTGTGCCTTTTTCCGAAGCGCCCTCCCCAGGGACGTGCCGTCCGTTGTGCGCGCTGCTGCTCACAGCAGTGCTGAGAAATGCCTCCAACGGGCAGTTGCTTGGTGAATCTCACGTGCCTAGAGCTAACCTGATTCATACGCAACCAAAACAGTTTTCTTTAGACTGCAAAGCACTGCAGGTTACTATCACACGCTTATTTCTTCTGCCTTCATCTGTAACGTGAAGCTTTGTCCACCACTGGGGTCATTTCAGCACTTCAACACTCACGCAGAGTTAGGAAAGCAGCAGCACCTCATTTGTACTGGGCACTGGTGAGGCCACCCCTCGAATCCTGTGCTCAGCGCTGGGCCCCTCACCCCCAGAAGGAGATGGAGGGGCTGGAGCGTGGGCAGAGCAGGGCAGCGAGGCTGGGGAAGGGGCTGGAGCACAAGGGTGGGGAGGGGCGGCTGGGGGAGCTGGGGGTGCTCAGCCTGGAGAAGAGGAGGCTGAGGGGAGCCCTCATCGCTCTCTGCAACTGCCTGAAAGGAGGCTGGAGCCGGGGGGGGTCGGTCTCTTCTCCCCAGGAACAAGCGATGGGACGAGAGGGAACGGCCTCAAGCTGCGCCAGGGCAGGGTTAGGTTGGGGATTGGGAAAAACTCCTTCCCCAAAGGGCTGTCAGGCCCTGGCCCAGGCTGCCCAGGGCAGGGGCTGAGTCCCCATCCCTGGGGGGATTTAAAAGCCGGGGAGATGTGGTGCTGAGGGACATGGGTTAGTGGTGGCCTTGGCAGTGCTGGGTTAGCGGTTGGACTCGATGATCTTAAGGGTCTTTTCCAACCTAAACGATTCCATGATTCCCCAAGCCAGCTGCCTCCAAGAGCTGCGGTTCAATCTTCTCTTGCCACAAGATCTATAGAACCCACTGCAGAAAGCAAGATATTTAATTTCATGAGGATGAAAACAGCTCTTCCAGAACACCAGCGGGACCCATTATTAAATGACATCTCTGACTGAAACATCCAGTTTCCCATTTGGTGATTGAATTTTCCCTCACCCTACCAAAACCCTACTTGGCCTTTATGTGAAGCGCCAGAACCAGCTATAATCATTCCTCTGGAATGAATCTTCTCTTCCTCAGCATCTCCTAGAGAAGATGGGCCAAGAAGCTACTTTCAGATCCCCACAACTGATGTCAGCATATTAAATGTACTAACTGGATTAAATTCAAATCACAAAACAAAGAGCCGTTATTACTGTTGTTTGAACTCCAGGGTTCCTACACCCTGAGTGGGTCACGGCCCTCGGCAGGAGCCCTCCACCTGGCCAGGGCACCCATGAGCAGCAGGGTGAGGAGGCTGGGGCATGCCTGGGAGCCAGGACATGGCAGTGCCCAGCTCCAGCCCAGCCGGCAGCCTCCGTGGGCAGCCTCCACGGGCGGCTCTGCCAGCCACGCAGCAATCCAAGCTCCCTGGCCTGCCCCCCTCCCCAGTCAGGGCGTGCATCACCTGGACCTCACCAGTGGGCTCTGCGGGGAGGGATGGAGGAGCCAGTGAAGGGGTTGTGGGTGGGCTGCCTGCAGGCAGGTGGTGACCAGGGACCTGCTCTGCTCCCGGCACCCCTCGTGCTCAGGAGGTGATGGTGGAGCTCGGGCACTGGGGCAGGAACGCAGGTCTGCTCTGCACACACCGCCACAGCAGCCTCCCGCAGAGCACAGCTCCTCCACGGCCCCTCCAGCCCCACCTGGCTGCCCCCACCACCCCGTTTCAGGTCTGTCGAGTCCTGACGGTGCAGCGTAGCAGGCGCTGGACAGCCACAGACACCCCTGGCCCACCAGCTTACGCTGAAACAACCACCCACAGCCTGGGAGGACTCAGTACCGACGTGGTCTGCTCCCGGCCGGGTGGTCACAGCCCTCTGCCCCGACACGTCCTGGCAGTGCTCGTGTTCGCCCCGCTCTCCAGGGGCCACAGCAGCACTCGCCTCTGGCACCCACGGTCAACGGCAGCACGAGGTCCAGAGACCGGCATCGGGCACTTGCTGCGACAGTCCCGTTCCCTAGTCGGTCCCAAACCCTTGCCTCGAGGAAGGTGGCTTTTCATTGGAGTGCCCTCACCAAGGACAGCTTCCCGGCATGAAGAGGCTGCAGGTTTTTGCTGTGTCGGTCCTGCTCAGATGCACGCCTGCCCAGCGCTGACGGGTTACCCCACGGAGGGGAGCCCACTGTATTCTTCAGCTGTTTGACAATAAATTACCCTTACTGTTAAAAGTGTTCGCATTATTGCCAAAGCGACGGTATTCGGCCCCAGCCAGCAGACTCCAGCCTGTCTGTGTCTGCAGGAGCCTGACGTGACCCGCGGGCGCGAGGGGCATCTCCCCGGCCCCGCACAGCCCCCGTGTCGTGATCAGACCGAGCTCTCACGGGTAAGTGAGCAGTAAAACAGCGATCACAGCACTTCTGTTCTGACTAGATGATTTGCATCACATTTTTAGTCCCTGTTCTTACAAAGCGTGTTTCTAGCAGATGCATCACAAGGGTTTGAATTACCCTTCTCTGTAATCTTAGCACAAGTCACGAGTTACTTTGCTGGAAGAGTTACAGGCAGCTGAAGTCCAGGCACGCAATCCAAGAGAAAACGCCACCACAAACCAAGAGCACGTGCTGCATTTGATCTTCAGGACACCACTGGCATAAAGACATAACGGCATAGCAGCCTTCCAGTACCTGAAGGGGGCCTACAAGCAAGCTGGAGAGGGACTTGTTAGAAGGGTACATAGTGACAGGACAAGGGGTAATGGCTTTAAACTGAAAGAGGGTAGATTTAGATTACACATAAGGAAGAAATTCTCCACTCTGAGGGTGGTGAGGCACTGGCACAGGCTGCCCAGAGAAGCTGTGGATGCCCCCTCCCTGGCAGCGCTCAAGGTGAGGTTGGACGGGGCGTTGAGCAACCTGGTCTGGTGGAAGGTGTCCCTGACCGTGGCAGGGAGGTTGGAACCAGATGATCTTTAAGGTCCCTTCCAACCCAGACCATTCTATGATTCCATGATTTTATGATCTTGGCAAACATTTGCCCAGGGACTGTTAAAAACAAACAAGCTAACAAACCCGTAGTAGAAACCTCTTACTTTAACTGAGCACAAGGGATGCTGCAGATCCTGCTTTGGCCAGAAAGTCAGTATGAGTCCGGGTGAAATAATCTGGTCTCCCAAAGCTCTCTAGTGAGGTGAATCTGCACAGATTACATGGGGCAAAATAAATTTTGTTCACTTGCTGAGTGTCAAGATTCATGATTTCTCTTGAAGCATCTTACTCCTTCAAGAGCATTTACAGCCTGTAGTATACACCAACTACAGTTTCAACATGTATTCTTCAAAGCTCCTACAGCATCGCCATTGCAAGAAGAGATTGCCTACAAGTCAGACGTGGGTCAAGTATAAGACCAGCATTGAGGTGGGTGAGGAAATGCGAACTGTAATGTAGGAAAGACAGAAATGTCCAGCAGGTACTTTGGTGCCGAATTTGGAACAGAGAAGGGCACTGTCATCATCTACTAGAACGATGTGCGTGGAATACATGACTTGTCACCTCTACGGAGAGCATGAGGCAGCGTCTGTTAAAATAAAGCATTTTCAAATCCAGAAGCCAGAATGCTTTACACTGAAGAGCTTTAGAGAAACCAGCTAAGGCACTATCTCAGTAACAAAGGGCAGTATTTAAGAAATTCTGGAAACCTGGGAAATTCCGGACCCTGGAAGGACTGCCAGGAATGACACAAGAACTATAAACTATCAGCCTGACTCCAATCCTAAGTAAATTAACAGAATGCTTTATTTAGAAGATCGAAAAGGAAATCTCATTGGTGTGGTTAATGTGAAGTTGATCCTTTCAAACATCTTGTCAAGATCCCAATATAACTGATGATGGCAACCACAGGAGATCGTGTACTGTGGCTTAAGGGTTTGGTACCACCGCACATGAATTAACTCCATACACTGCAAACTCCTCACAGGACATATTAGTATACTGAAAGTGCACTCACCAAAAGGCCAAAAAACGTAATCAAAAGCATGCAGACACCGCGTGGGCAGCTGTCTCCAGTTAGCCCCACAAGGACCAGTCCTAATCCGTGTCGCACTCGCTTGTCCATACCAGGGCTGTCCAACCTTTGCACCGTCAGAGCTGTGTCCCACCTCACCGTGGTCACACGAGCGCGGCAGCAGTCCCAGGGCTGACCACACAGGTATCAGGAAACACCCCAAGTAATTTTAGAGATTGGACAGACTCTTTGAATAAGCCACATCCCGTTTGTGAATAACAATATAAACCCCTGATTTAGAAACTCAAGATCTTTGTGTCTGGAGTTTGAAGAGGATACAAAGAACATCGCCATAGCAGGTAAGAAGTGATTGTCAGAGCGATCTGGACTGCATCATTAAATACTCCGGACAAAAGAAGTTTTTAATACAGGTAAATGCAAAGTATCAAAAATACAGGCTCTGTTTTCAAGATGAGACATTCTTGGAAAGCAACAGTTCAAAAAAGATACACTGCCACGACACTAGCTCTCACTGCAATCAAGTGAAGAAAGGCAACTCTGGACTTATAAAAATGATACTGTGGAAACAAAATGCTCTTCCCTCTGTACAGGACTTTACCAGAATAATCCAGCTGCTGTCTTCAAGAATGACGCGAAAACATTTGAGACCACAAGGCAATGAAAAAAGAATCCCTGGAGCAGGAAAGGAAGTCTTACAATGTGAAATTCAGCTTGATTTAGTCCTGTCAAAGACAAGGTCAAGAGGCATCCAGATCACTATACATAGGCACATACTGAAAGAAAAATACTTTCAATATTTTAGAATCTTCAAACAATGCTGAGAAAAAAGATTGGATTTCAAGATGTGACTCAAGAGCCTTGAAATAAGGCAGAATTCCCTCTAGAGAGGGCAACTAAACATTGAACACCGCGTCAAGACAGTGGTGGACTCTTGCTTCTCCAAATTACGTATGGGAGAGGACGAGGCTGTTTGGAAGTTGTGAGTGCTCCTGATCTTGAAATCTGTAATGCTCCCCCCTTCTCCTTTCTGCTCCCTCCCTTTGCGGATGCTGCTTCAGGAAAAGGTGAAACACAAAAACTGGTCAGAACGGGACAAACGCCAGCGGACGGGGCGAGCCAGCTCTCCGAGGCCGTGCAAGGATGCTGGCATGCTCTGGGTCAAACAATTCCTGTATCTGAAGAGGGGAACAAATCATCTCCCAGATTAGACTGGTAAGAAGTCCGGGAGTTTTCCCTTCCTTTTCCTCCTGTGATGCTAGTCCTCCGCTGGAAAACTCTCTCTGTTAAATCCCCGAACTGCGGAAGGGCTTGCGAGGCAAAGATCAGCTCAGCCTTGTGAACACAGGAATGCTCTGGTCTGCCAAAAGTCTTTGTAATCAAATACAGCATCTAGGTAAAATTTAATGGGCTGTTCTACACAGGAAGTCAAATTAAATGTAATTGCCCCTTCTCATTAATATTTTATCAAAACAGAAGAGTTTTTTGGTAATTCTTACCTATTTAATTGAACTACTGTGAGTTGAAGAAGTGCTAGAGGAAAGAACATTTGACACCATTGTTTTAATTTCATTTGTTTATAATGATCTCATTATCTTCCACCCGGAAGAACAAGAACCAGCAGACTCTAATCAAAAGAAAAATCCACCAAAATTCACTGAGAAGATACTGTGTAAGAATCTGCAGTATTTTTCATAATTTTAGTTTCTGCAGATAATAATATAGCTCAGAGAAATATGACAATCTCCCTGTAATACCTGCTGTTAATTGCTTTCTGGAAATAAGTACAAATAACTTACAACTGGTCATGTGGAAGAAATACTTTTGTTTCCCTTTCCTCATGAGACGCAAAGAAGAGCTACCAAGGCTTGCAGTGACACACGCAGCCCCATCCATCAGGAGCGGGACCCTTGATGAAGGACATTTAGCAAAGGAACGATAATAAAAATCACAGAAAGCCCAGTCTGCAAGTGATTTTAAGAAGGCTTGCCCCAGTGCGGAATCAATTATACCACCACATTCCTAACAGATGTTTGTTTAAAATGTTCTTTATTTTCCAATGAGAGACCTTTAAATAACTACCTAATCTTTTCTAATGCTATGCTACCCTCATAACTAGAAATTTTCTCCTACTGCCTTGCTAAAATTTTGTTTGCTGTGATTGTTGCTGATTACCTCTTGTCCTATTCAAAAAGGCACGGTGCAGAGTTTATTCCCATCTCTGCAGTTTAAATTATGCATCTGAAGACTGTTACCATGCACTCACTCAGCACAGCACCTCGATTTACACTGCCCCAGTGCTAACCTAAGGAGAAGGCTGGCTGGACTTCTGTTTGAATATTCCATTACCTTTGGTTTTTACAACATTTTGATATTGCTAACTGATGCTCAGCTTAGGATTCACCGTAACTTCTGAACCTTTTCTCCATTCTTCTCTTTCCTGCATTTGCACAGCTGATAACTTTTCTGCAACTGCGCTAATTTGCATTTCTCCTTACTGAATTGCATCTAAGCGTTTTCAAACAATAGTTTCTATCCGTCAGGATGATTCTGAATTCTCCTCCTGCCTACAAATTTGCAGTATTTGCAGTGACTCACTGAGGGCATTTTCCATGTCTTCTCTCCCTCATCAAGCAAGTATTCTTGTCCAGAAAAGGGGAGGATGATGCCTGCCCCAGTGCTGAAATGCTTTGGGGAGCTGAAGTTAACAGAGGGGCTGTGGGTTTCTCTTCTGCTCCTTCAGGTCTCCAAGTCAGTAACAACAATGACGACGCCGAAGACACTCACGGTGCTGGGGCACAGCACAGGGGAAGGGACCACGGCTGTGGCAAGTCTTGGTGCAACGAGGGGAAAGGCAGTGATGGCAGGGGATGGGTCACGTCGTGGTAAGGAATGTATCTGAAGTCAGATAATTTTTGCTGTGGAAGACCCTGTTTTTCCGCACCAAACCACCGGGTTTAACCGGGCAGTTAAATGAAGACCTTTTGTTGCCAACACCTAGAGTAGGATGCACCTTGCCTAAGTTTTGACAGTGATGGTGTACATGTCTCTACGTGCGCTAGTACTCCCGTGGTTCCCTCATAACCTATGGAGCGAAAGATGCATAACGAGGTCATGATTCATCTGACTTAAAGGATTGTTTTAGATGGAAATTGATTGCACCCTGCAAGTCCCCTTTTGCTACTGCATACTATAAAGAGGACCTTGACAATAAGGTCAGGTAGACAGGTACTGAACTGCCAGAAGTTACAGAAGATGAATTTCTCCACTAACGACAGATGACAAAAGCCTCTCCTCTCTCCCATTCGGTAGATTGGAGAAAACCGTTACACAAGGTGCAGCATCAGAGAAAACATCTACGCCTTGCTCAAAGACACCAAATCACTGGCAGGAAAATAGTTTTCAAAGGCCAACCAAAGAACTGCACCATGGAAGAAAACCAACTAAGTTTAATGGTGGTAAAATGTTCAAAAAACTAAGTCAGTCGTTCATCTCTAAAGGCGGCTGAGAAGAAATTAAAAGGCTTCAACATGGTCTAACTTGTTCTATTCTTCCACCTAGCATGAAGGAACAAGAAAATACCCTCTACGGAATTTGTGACTTTTTGTGGTTGGTGCTTTGTTGCTTTTTTTAAAGTTAGTCTCGAGTGTTCAATTGCGCTCAGTGTTAAAGTACAGAGGGAGGCTGATTCCTTCCACCTGATGTCCTTTTGGAAACCAGAACACAAGGACAGGGGTACTGCAAAGACCAGGGGTTCTTCCTGCATCCTTCGTGAGTAACGGTCAGTAACAAACAGCAAAGGCAAGAGCATAAGAAACAACATACAAGACCAGTGATCCACCCGTGCGACACCTTTCCCTCTCCTGAAAGCCAGTAACCGCATTCCTCATCTCAAGCCCCTGAACAGGTCACAATGTTTCTTGGTCACAAATTTACTCTTCAGTAATTTTATACTCTCATTTTGAATCTATTTATATTTTTGGCCTCCACAACATGCAGTAGGAATAAATTCTACAATTTAATCACCTGCAGTGTGACAAAGTACTTTGTTTTATTTTAATCTTGCTGCTTGCTAATTCCACAGAGTGCCACCTCATTCCTTTGTACTGAGAAATCACTATTGTTCCATATTCACCTTCTCCTTGCCTACTCATGATTTCATAAAACTCTCTCCAGTCTTCCTCGGGCACCTCTTCCCCGAGCTGAAGAGCTCCAGTCTGTTTAACCTGTCCTCAAATGAAAAGTGGCCTGTGCTTGGGGTCACCCTTGTTGGTTGCCTCTCAACCTTTTCCAATTCTCCTTATTCAGATGGGTAAACTACGACTGCAAGTAAGAGACTGTCAATCCGTGGATTTCCATAGAAGTATAACGCTATTTTTAGTAGACTTTCTATTTCTTTCCTATTTCCTAACATCCTGTATGTGTCATCAGCTGCTGCCCTGCTGATGCTTGCTGACAACTACCCACATGACTCCAGAACCTCTTGGAGTAAAATGCCTTACAGGAACCCATCGCCACGCAGGTACGTGCTTCGAAGACTTGCAATCCGAGAGACCGCAGGAGCCGGAAAGACTTTAGTCTCAGACGAGCTGTTTAGCGACCAACAGCTCTACCAGTCGTCACCTCTTTCAAGTTCTGGTTGTTTTCCGTCTATTACCTGACCAAAACTTATTGCAAATGTACTGCAGAGAACAGGACTCCTTTGCCCAAGTCTCCTGACAAATACCGAGGCCGGTGCGCGCCGTCCCTCCCGCCGCCCCGCCATAAGCCCTTTGCTCCAGCATTTCACCCACAGCGACGTTCACGGCGGCGACACTGGGCACGGCACCCTTTGCTTACCTGCAAAAAGAAGGAAAAAACTAAAGGGAAACCCCCCTAGCTTTTCTGCACCTGGCAAATAATTTTGGGGCAGATTGTCCGTACGGTTTCCCAGGACCTGCTTTTCCAACTGCTAACCAGTTTTCCTGAGTATTTTTTTAAAGAGGAGAATGAATGGGGTTTAGTAACCAGGTCCCCTTTCCAGCGCTCCTCTCACCATTCATAAGCAGCTCTGAAGGCTGGAGCTGTTCTGCTTGGGCACCTTTCTTAACAGCTCACGCTGGCTGGCTCCGCTCTGCCTCAATCAGTTCATTATATCATTACCCGCTCCTATTTCTTGTATAAAACAGGCCACAAAGCCGCGTATTACCCAGCAGTTCTGATATTCTAAGTTTCAGAAACAGCCGAGCAGTCTGGCGCAGGACCCAAGCACAAGGACTGCGGAGGGAAAGCTCGGGGCTGGGGGAGTTCGCTTTTCACCATTTCATGTTCTTGAAAGTCTCTGTGAAAGAGGTAAGTGGTCCCAGAAGATACTGTTCACCAAAAGATCTTAAAAGACTGTTTTGAAGGCACGTTAATTTGACAAGTGGGATTATACAGCAGCCTTTTCAAGAAGAGATTTAATTTTCTCCCTCTACACTTGTGTTGCTATAGAAATGAAGGTTGCACTAGCCCAGTGCAAATTATCTTTTTCCAACTAGATGGGCTTGCCGCTATAAAACCCCATTTTCTGCAATACGCCAAAAGCAGGGAAGTCTCCAGATCAGCTGCCGCCATCTGACCAGCAGCTCGAGCTGCACAATACATCTGTCAAAGATTCATTCCCCTTCCGCTCTGCTAAGCATGAAACTCCTTTTGCAGGGGTATTTTCGATGCCCTGCCCTGCGAGGCCATTACCTCGGCCTCTTCCATGCTCCTTGCTGAGCCCTGCCTGTGACACGGCTTCTCTCCGGGCTTGCTAATTAGTCATAACTAGACAGAACGACAGAAAACGACGATGCAATTTCCAACTCCCTGCCTGCTGCTGGCCTCCTAGACGGTAACTCGCAGGAGCAGAAATCAGGGAGGGTTCCACCCGCTCGCACGCTTTAATACCAATCCCGAACTAACGGTGCACTGGGGACTGACGAGGCAAGAGCAGCCAATAAGTAAGCTGCAGAACGGAAAAGACTAAAGGGAATTGCCTCAGAGCCACGCGCAGCCATGAAACAGCTCGAGGGAATCCAGAGGGACTCCTTTTACTTGGTCCCATCTGGAAGAATGGGAACCAGCTCTTTGCTCGTACGTCCCCACCGCCCGCAGGACCCTGGCCTCCCCGGAGGCACGTACAGCCTTAGGAAACCAGTGTGCAGAGGAGGTGCTCAGGGGCGGGAGGCCCCAGTGCCTGACGTAGGCAAAGATGCCGGTATCGATGGGGGAGTGCGAGCTACGATCACACTGCCAAGAGGGATGACCCCTGAACAGGACCTAGAGAAGAGAACGGAACGGCAGCCACTGAACTGCATCTGTGCAGGGCAAACGCGGGCACCGCTCTCTTGCGCGTTGGGGGAAAGGAGAAACACCAAGTTATTGGTGCGGTCCCAACCATTTCTAGGTGATTTTACCAATCACTTATACTACTGATTTGCTCACTCAGTCCTCCTGAGTAGGTGGGGGCTAAAGTGTACGAGGGGAGGCTGAGAGCGCTGGGCTTCCTCAGCTTGGATGGTGGCCACCTCCCTGCCACCTGCAACTACCCCATGGGAGGCTGCACAGAAGAGAGAGGCTCTGGAGGCGCACAGGGACGGGACAGGAGGCACTGGACACAAACTGAGGCACAAGAAATGATAATGAGATGTACAGAAAACTTTTTCACTCTGGAAACAAAGACTGGGACATGGGCCCGAGGGGGTGGTGGGACCTCCAGCCTTGGAGACGTGCAAAGCAACCCGACCTAGCTGGTCTTGCTCTGAGCAACTGGTTGTGCTAGAAACCTCCACGCATCCCTTCCAACCTAAATTATTCTGTAATTCTGTGTATCGACATGTTTGGCCAGTCACAGCATCTAAGGGCACAGAAATGCCTGCTTAGAGACTTCTTCGTGTTTTTCCTCTCCTCTAAGGGGAGCCCATCCAGATGGCTTGTGAATACTCACGGTTGTAATCTCTCTCCCTGGTCAACTAATCCCTGTGACTGAATAATAAAAAAAAAAATAAATCCTAAATTGTCTATTGCTCCCAATTCTTTTCCTTCCCAGCTGTGCCATGTAGAATGTGGGCTCTTAATTTTATAGAGTTAATATCGAACCACTTTAATCTCTTCCCTTAACATAGTTCATCAGAGAAGTCAATTCCCCTTGTGATTGCCTCTTTCTGATAAGAACAAGCTCAGACTTCTCTTCCTGTCTGCCTTATTCCTGTTTCAGGCCAGATTAGGTTTGCTGAGCCCTGTCCCGCGCTCCTCGTCCTCAGAGGTCTGGGGAAGGCTCTCATTGCCCCTGGTGACCTTGGGTGCACCCCAGCACACCTCGGCTCCAGAGCAGCCTCGCGCTTGCTTCTCTGACTACAGTTATGCTTCCAAGTGACAGCAGTGAGAGGCAGGGAACCTGCCCCAGGACAGCCCTCACCCTCTGCCGGGGCAGACCCCGTCCGTCCCTGCCGTCTGTTACCGACAACGTGCCAGTGACGTTACACCCTGGGAACACGGCTTCCCCGGGGGCTGGCCCCACAAAAGAAAGGATCTTCATTCAGCATACAGCCTAGTATCTTCCCATGTTCTCATGTATACCCCTCCGTATAGCCGCAGCTTTCTTTTCATCTTAATAAGCCAAAAAAGAGTAAATTGCATACCTTACCCGAATCCGCAGTTCAGCCGTGGGAATGCTGTTCCCTGCTCTACTGCACAGGGCATCCATTCAAACCTGCAACTCTTTCAAAGGCTTTTCCTGAAATCTAAAGTCACTTGTGTGTAATTTTCTCAAGTACTTTTAAGTTGTTCCTCAAACATTGTCATTATGTTAATCTTCTCCCACGTTTGAGACCTCCAGTGAAGTCAGAGATGATGGAATAAGCACTCTCCTGCAAATCACGTTAATCGATCTGCTGCAGTGATCTTACAGCACCTTAGTTAGTTCTTAATTTCTGCTCCCAAGCAATCTATTGGCCCAAATGTTAAATATTTTAAAAAAATGGGAAAAAATCCATTTTGTTTATCCTATTTATTAAGGCGAACCTAAAACCACCACGTGAATCCTCATACCACACTCCTGACTGCCACCCCACATCCACCAGCTGCCTGCTATCGAGTCCAAACCCCGCTTCCATCCCGTAACGCTGACAAATCGCTCCCTCGCACCCCGACCGCTCCGCCCCCCGGTGCTCAGACCCATGCTGCAAGCCCGGTCACCAACGCCATCTCTCTGCTTTAGCCATAACCACATTTTGAACTCCGGCAAACAGAGCAGAGGAGCTTCTGCTGAAGCGGTGCTTCTGCAGGCGCCCGGTGCCCCCATGGTGGGACGGCTTTTGCTGGTCGGACGGCTGATGGCTGCAGCAGCGCTGCGCACATCACCCAGCCCCGCAGACAGGGCGGCGGGTGCTGCACGGGCTCTGGAAAGGCCAGCGCATGGTCTCGAGGACGGTAACAAAGGCAGCCACGTGTTTTCCCTCGCACCACGGTGAGGCTATGTCTCGCTTTTGCACTCAGAGCAACCTACGGACGAGTGACGAGCGTATATCTATGTGCCTTAGGAAACTTCTTCCTCGGTTCCTGTCACCGCGCTGGAAGTGTTTTGACACAGCAGGAGCAGAAGACACAGGTACCCCCTGTTCAGCACCACCGCTGTCTCTCCGTCCCCACCAAAGCCAACCCTAGCTCCTTCTCCATGTCAGGAGAGAGAGTGAAAGCACTCGAGTTGCATGTCGTTGGGCCAATTAACAGAATAACGATCCATTAAAGGCTGTTGAATACAAAGACATTGCCTCTGGCTCAGGAAGACGCTGAACAGAAAATTGCTGCAGGCAGGAATAATATTTTGGGTTGCTTACTCTGTTCTCATAACTGCACGAAGCACCGGCCATTGGCCACCGTGCAACACACAATACTGGCCCAGAGGACCTGTAGCGTGCTCCAGAGCGGCCGTCCTCGTGCTTTTATGTTGCATGACTGCGCCCCATGCTACGGGGATGCAGCTAAAATCCTCCAATCTTTTCCAATTCAACCCACTGAAATCTGTCAAAATGCCAAGTTTTCACAGCCCGCGTCAGCATTGTTACTGTGACCCCAGTAGATCCCAGTCATACTTCAGCAGAGCAGTCCAGTTTATCAGCAATTTGCATGCACCGACTGCCTAGGAATGCCAGTGCCACCTGGACTATGATCTGCAAGAAGCCATATATGATTGGGTCCGGGACGCCTGTTCTGGCGTCCTCCTGACACATAGCCCTGGGGGACCTCAGGGTGGAAAGACGTGGTCTTCCTCTCGGCTAAGGGTGCAGCCAAAGGCATGCGCGTACACACGACCTCCTCCTCCTCCTCCGCCGGTCGATTCTGGGGAAACGGGGCCACTGCGAGCAAAACTGCCCCCACCAGAACAATCCAGGCACTTTGCTCCCAGCTGCCCTCCTTCACGAGGGTCCCTGGAGAGCAAGTTGTACGACAGATGGGACACTGCTTAGTCACCTGGGGGAGACGGCTCCATTCCGCCACCCTTCCCAGCACCCTCCCCCACGACGCAGCCTCTTTATACAGACACATACTTCTGTGGCACGCGTATGGCAGTGGAGGGGATTTCCCTCAGACTGGAGGGAAAACGGGAACAAGCCAGAGCCGAGATGGGCTCCTCCGCAGCAACGCACGACCCACAGACCATAGGATGAGCACTGTTCTCTAGGTACGGTTTTTGTTTTGCCTTACCTGGAAAATAAACTGGCCTGAAGGAAAGGGTCTGAGCAAGGGGCCCGAGCTGGCAAGGGATTCTGGGAGCATGCATCACATAAGGTGCAATTCTGGCAATAACTATCCAAACAGCAGGTGTGCTCCTGTGGAGATGTAGCTCAAAAAGAGGGCTTAAAAGCCGCGTCCATCTCCATCTGCTGTCAGGAAACTCACAGAACTGGTGAGGTTGGACGGGGACTCTTGAGACCATCCAGTCCAACCTCCTGGCTCAAGCAGCGTGCCCAGGACCACGGCCAGCCAGGCTCTAACATCGCCACAGCTGGAGGCTCCCCAGACGCAGGACTTTGCACTTCCCTCGGTTGAGCTCCACGAGGTTCCTCTCTGCCCGTTTCTCCAGCCTGCTCACCTCTTATGGAAGACGTTTCACAGCTTTGAGCACCTGTTAGTTTTCTCTGCCAACTTTTCAAGTATTACTTTTTAAGTCTGAAAGACCAAAACTGCACGCAGGTCTCAAGATGTGGGTATAGTACAGATTTATACAAAGATATTAATAATTACGTTTTCCATTTTGTTCTTTTTTCCTAACAATTAAAAAAATTCAATTTTTTTTTCTTTTTGTTTTTAGGTTTGGACTGGAATCAAAAGCCCCAGATCTTGCTCCTGAGCAGAAGTCAGCCCAACACCTTCCCTGAATATGAAATATTACTACTGTTTTTTCCCCCCCATATGCATTACTTCTTGTTTTTCTGTGTTGGTGTTCAGCTGCTGTTTGACCACCCAGTACCCAGTGTCATCCATGACCCTCCTTCACAACGGCTTTAGCTGTGTTTTCTGACCTACTCTTTTGTCTGGTTTTTTGAATGTCTCAGTGCTGAAGATGTTTTCACTGTGATGTCACAGTGATGCCAGATCTTTATTCCTAAGCAATTATGAAGAGCTGAAAAATCTTTAACGGGGAAGAGTACCCCACAGGGCTGCTTCTGGTGTGTGTTATCCTGCACGTGCCAAAATAAATTTATTTTACTATCACACTTTTATCAACCCAGCTTGATGCAATCCCATCCACCTCCTCTTCTTTTGCCTAAGGAATGTAATTTTGACTGACCTGCAAATTTTGACCTATTTCCTGCCCTTTAAGACCAAGAGCAACCGGCGACCCCAGCACAGACCTTCTGGGGGTTCCCTGTAGCATTCGGCCATGGTGGAAACAGAACGTTTTCCTCCTCTGTTTTGTTTCTTTACTGTTTTCTGAGTCATAGCAGCATTTTCTCTTTTGTCCCATGATCAGTTAAGAATATAAACAGCCCCGAAGAAGCACGTCACAGGATTTTTGAAAATGAAAACAAGTTACACACATAACTTTGCGTAAGAAGTGCTCAGACCCAGAGACAGATTTGCCAGTGAACCAGAACACATTCACTGCTTTGTTGGTAGGCTCCACGACTTCAGGATAACTTAGGTTTTGTGTAACGAATTCTCACAATTTGCTCCTGTCACGCCATAAGCAATAATGCCCACCTAATTACTTTAATGACCAATAGTTTTTAAGAGCACTAAAGCTTGACTGCAAACAGAGACTGTATTCCACAGAGTAACCCTATGTTTATCCCTCAAACACAGAAACCCAGTGCCAAAAGCGTATTCCTGAACCCGACCAGCAGACCCGCTCCTACAGCCCAGCCTCCCACGAACACGTCCACCAGCCACATGCGCTCAAGACCCAGCACAAACCAGCAAGGTCACCCCTGCTTCCAGGACTGGTTCCCTATGGAGTCTGACCATCTTCCCGCAGGTCAGTCTCCACGCCGAGGCGAGCACGCTCAGTTGACGCGTCCCCGAACCGCGCTGGTGAGCACCCCTGTGGTCCAGGCAGCGCGCTCAGCACTGCCGACAGACTGCAGTGACAGCTGTCTTCATGCCACCCCCCTGCACAACAGCATCCCCCTCTTTTCCCCTCCAGAGCAAAGCTGTAACTCTGCATCCAACGCATGTTCTTCAGTTCCCGGAGCACACCAAAAATTCTCCAGAACTTTTGTTCCTCAACTGAGCCAGACTGCCCTGCAGCTTCAACGTTTTATCCAACTAAGCCTTACCTAGGACTTATGATTTAGACTATAACCGAATTGACCAAAACAACCAGAAAAGTTTCCTTCCCATGAAATAAAAACAACGGATACTGCTCTGTCAGGAAAAGGAGATACTTTTTCCACGGAAACGAATCTCCTCACAATCACAAAGCAAAGATGCCGATGCTTACCTGTGAGAGGTGAAATTGTCGTAAGAGCCCACAGTATAATGTCGGAAGAGACGCTTGGTTCTGTCTTCTCTGGTTTCTACAAGAAAAAAGACACATCAAAGCTGAGAGTTAAAAGAATGCTTCTCCGTTGTCTCTGCTTCCCCTCCGTGTTTACAAACAGAGCGAATCCTGCCTTCATGCAAGCATTTATTAACAAACAAGCAATAATCTGTGCGCAGACAGGTGTCAATGTGATCAGTCCCATGCATGCTTGTGTACAGTCCCATGTGCACACAAACAGCTCTGTGAATGTAAGGCCTCTTCACTAGAACTTCTAAACCACATCAAGGCGTCCAGTTTCACCAAGACTCCAAGGCAGAGCCAAAGAGGAGAATCAGCGCCAGTAAGGCAAACACACGCTCCATGTCCCAAGGCAGCAGCCGGATTCCTTCCCCTTCTTCTGTTTGGCCACATCAGTCTTGCACGTCTCAAGGCCGGGGCCAACTGTATGAGGTTCAACAAGGCCAAGTGCCGGGTCCTGCACTTGGGGCACAACAACCCCAGGCACCGCTACCGGCTTGGGGAGGAGTGGCTGGAGAGCTGCCTGGCTGAAAAGGACCTGGGGGTGTTGGTTGACAGCCGCCTAAACATGAGCCAGCAGTGTGCCCAGGTGGCCAAGAGGGCCAATGGCATCCTGGCTTGTATCAGGAATGGTGTGGCCAGCAGGAGCAGGGAGGTGATGGTGCCCCTGTATTCGGCACTGGTGAGGCTGCACCTCGAATCCTGTGTCCAGTTTTGGGCCCCTCACTTCAAGAAGGACATCGAGGTGCTGGAGCGTGGCCAGAGCAGGGCAACGAGGTTGGTGAAGGGTCTAGAGCACAAGTCTTATGAGGAGCGGCTGAGGGAGCTGGGGTTGTTTAGTTTGGAGAAGAGGAGGCTGAGGGGAGACCTTATTGCTCTCTACAACTGCCTGAAAGGAGGCTGTAGTGAGGTGGGGGTCGGTCTCTTCTCCCCAGGAACAAGCGATGGGACGAGAGGAAATGGCCTCAAGCTGCGCCAGGGCAGGGTTAGGTTGGGGATTGGGAAAAACTTCTTCACTGAAAGAGTGGTCAGGCCCTGGCACAGGCTGCCCAGGGCAGGGGCTGAGTCCCCATCCCTGGGGGGATTTAAAAGACGGGTAGATGTGGTGCTTAGGGACATGGGTTAGTGGTGGACTTGGCGGCGGTAGGTTAATGGTTGGACCTGATGATCTTAAGGGTCTTTTCCAACCTTAACAATTCTATGATTCTATGATTCTAAGGCAGAGGGATGCAGTTCCCACAGAAGAGATGGTAATAGTCCTGGCTAGCCTTCCTTCTCACCTGGCGGTCGCCGAGCTCTCCAGATGCACAGGAGTTATGAGGAAGGGAAGGCGGGAACCCAGAGAGATTTCTGCTACCACTCATCTATTAGCTTCGGCACCATCCCCAACAGTGCTTTGGCCAAAGTCAGGGCAGCAGGCTTTTCGGGCCATACTTGTCAGATCAAATCTCCCCTTTAGGGTGCAGCAACTCAAGAGTCTACTCGCCTGCCTCAGAAGGGTGAAAAAGCCAGAGAACCTGCCAGCCTGCTCTGTGAAGCCAACAACAAAAGAGACGCCAGGGCCTCCAGGCTGCTGGATGCTGAAGGAAGGCAGCCCGACTCATGGCGAAGTGGACACTGCAGACATCCGAAATATGGTCTGCAGCTAATGGCTTAAGAGGAGACACGACAGGGAGATGAAGAAGAATTTAAGTTACCGTTCTCCTAACACAGAAGGAATTTGCATCGCACTACCAAAAATGAATTTATTGCATGACCCAGGATTAGCACGTAAGACTCACCCTGCAGAAAGCAACCGCGTCCTCGCACTAACCCAACTGAGTACTTATATCGAACCAACTCAGCCATAGCTACAGTAGGGTGATGGGACTCCAAGCAGCCAGGGAACTCCACTCCTCTACTTTGTCACCACTTTCCCATGAAGCCCTCGGTGCTGCTCCCTGCACTACTGGCTACAGCGCCAGGGAGGCTGTTGGTCCGGTTTGAATTCAGCAGGTCTTTAAGCACGCTAACTAGGGCAGCCAGGTAGAAGGAATGAATCAAGGGGATGGGTAAGAGAGGAAATGAAGAGCGAAGTATAGATGAGACTCACCTTTTTTCTTCAGTAGGGACATAAACTGTTTGCACCCAAAGCAGTAACAACACAAACTAAACACTTGTTTTTACCTGTGTTGGAATTCAGAACATCACCAGCCAGTGGGAAGGGGCTGCAAAAGCAGAGGGGCAGCGCTTACCGTTATTACAGCACTGCAGAGCCAACGAACTTCGTTTTAAGCTCTGGACAGGATGGACTTTCAAACCTTTCATCCTGGTCTCACGATCACATCAAACCATTGCTGCTGGCAGAGGGAAATGCTGCCACAGGAGACCCTACACCTGGGGACAGGCGGCGGCAGCAGCCACGTCACCCCGCCAACGCGCGGTCCTGCCTCTCGCGCGTCCCCAACAGGCACTGGCTGCCCTCCGCTGCCGGACACCGCTTCCAGAGCCCTGGCTGCAGCCTCGCCGATCCCAAAGGCGCCTCTGCGGGGGGTACAGGTACGCCCTTCAGCACAGACGTCCTGCTCCTGGGGAACCTCACCCTCAGCACGCACCTCCATTTCACACGCAAAACGCGCTTACTATCGGCACGGCTGAAAGAACAATTAACTTTACCAAAGTTTACAAATAAAATCGCCAAATACAGTACTTGTTTATACTGTTGAAAACACAGCTTTGCTTTTTTCCCCCTGATTCTTGTTTTTCTGTTCCTCTTACATGTTTGGGTTTTTTTCTTTTTTTTAGCTTTTTCCTTTCCTTCTCGGAAGCGCTGAAGAGCAGCCCGAGCATCCTGGCACTCGGTCCCCCCAGAACAGTGCCCCACACGGCGTATTTCTGGCTCTCCTTGCCACCTCAGGCAGCCTCCTACGGCAGCGGTCTCCAAAGCGGGGCACAAGACAATCCACTGGGGTGTGGGAAGAAAACATTTTTTTTGTACCATTAATAAAATTTTAAAACATTTTAAAATGGTGTTTATTCTATCTTTATCTCACTATTTTTCTTTTCTATTTTTGCATGCGCTTTACAGTGCACATAGCATATAAGCAGAGTAGTACAGGTATATAATTCATAAGGAAATATATCTGTACAGGGAGTGCGTGCTCAAAAATCTTTTTTTTACCAAGGGGCACGTGATCCAAACGGTGAGACCCCACCGCACAGGACATGCAGCACCCCAGAGATTAACGCAGGTGCTCTGGCAATGCCCCCCAAAAGAAGCGAGTGCCCAGCAAGCCCCAGAAAGCCCATGCAGACAGCGAGGATGCCGCGCGCTGGGTGAGGTGCGGCCCAGCCCTCGCGGTGCCGTGGCTTAGGAGCATTTAGGGGACGTCACCGCGCAGGGAGCCGTCCCTGGTGATCCAACGCGCTATTCCGGCCTCGCCGCTGTGCATCACCTAATGTGTTTACCTAATCCAGAGGGAGGTTTCTTGGAGCCTGATGATACAAGGGGGGCTGATGGCTCCCCGCGAATCTTCCAATTAGGTGGCCGTCCACCAAGTCCCGTCCCTGTGGTCCTGGGAAAAACTGTCTCAAAGAACGAAGGAATTAATCTTACTGGCAAAAAGACATGCTACGCCAAGAAACGGAGACGTTAAGGACGGCTCAGCACAGCAACATGCCGCAAAGAGTAAAAGGAGATAACCCTTTCGTCTGGGTCATCTGAGGCAGCTCCTCGCCTTGCTCGGCACCCTCCGGGGAGTCAGGCGGGGATACCAGACCCTGCCCCCGGCAGCACAACCAAAGCACGCTGCGGCCATAAGGAAAGGAGGCACCACGTGTTCGCAAGGGGGGGCCGGCGTGCCGTGGGGAAGCACCTGCCCCACGCGCCGGCTCCTTCCCCGCTGCTGCGGGAGCGCCCAGACAACGGCAGCAGGGAGCAACCTCCCGCTCCGCTTCTGCCTGCGCGCCGTGCACACAGCTGGGATCCCACAACGCCTTCCACTGAGGAACGAGGCGAGACAGCAGAGGCCTAAAATATACCTAAGCCATCAGGACAAGTCTTGTGTGAGTGCTGGCACCCACAACTCTACAATTTGACACAGATGTACAAAGACCGTGAGGGGTGAAGGGGGAGAGGGAAGGAAGCAGGGCTCCCGTGGAGGCGCTGGCATGGCACAGCCTGAGCGGTCACAGCAGTGATGGTGAGCACGTCCACCCTCTCTGCCTCACGGCACGCAAAGACACTCTTCAGCGAGAGACATCCACCGTCGCCTTAGACCCCTGCGAGGGAGGGAGCGCGCTGCCGCTGCTGCTGTGGCACAGCAAGCCCTGTTCAGACAGGCACCCCTGCCTCGCGTCTCCCTCACTCCTGCCTTTAGGAAGTCCTGCCTCCCCCAGCCCCGCGCGCCTGTGCTTCAGTCCCTTCTCCTCCCTCTTCTCCACCCTACTCTGCCTCCTCCTCTTCATCTCCTGCCTCCCTCCACGCACATACGGACATGCATACCTCGTCTGCAAACCCCTCTATCGCTCTCAAACCAGATAAAAGAATGGCAATTTGGTGACGGGAGCTGGATTTATGGGCTGTCCGCAGCCCAAAGGCTCGTTCTCTTCCTGACTCCTAAATATAGCCGCTGCCGAGCGCGTGTTTAATGGAGCCGTCACGGAGGCACCAGGGGCTGAGGCTGATGGATGGAGAGGAGCGAATCGCTTGGAGATAGGTGTGGAGAGGGAGGCTCTATATTTAGAGAAGAAGGAGCAAGAGGAAGCCAGGGCAGCCCGGTGGGACAGGCTGTGCCCACGGGGTGGCAGGGGCTCAGCCAGACGCACGCAGCAGCACTGGCAGCCCGCAAAGCACAGGCGCAAGCAGGGAAACAAGAACAGGGAATACAGAAAGCTGGAAAACTGCGGCCTGGAAACCAGGAGGAGCACGTGGAGGGGCGCAGGCTGTGCTCCAGCTGCTCTGCACACTGTCTGTAAAGCGCTTTTGTAAAGTTTCTGAAATGCAGTTCTTTCTAGGTAAGTCTGCCTAATACATTAGATAGAAATACAGGAATATTAACATCCCATGGCTGACCGAGAGCGGTCTGGACATGCCAGAGAAAAGGTTCTCTGCAAACTGACCGGACAGAGAGCCCTGCTGGGCCAGGGCGGGCTGACAAGAAGCTCGGGTGCCGTTCCCATGCACCCTCCAGCACCTCGGTTGTCCCCATCCTCTCTTCTCTCAGGCACCCACACTGGGTTGCAAACAGAAAAAAATAGCTCTTTTGGCATGTGAAAACATAGCTTTTTGTTTCTAGAGAATGTTGGAATTACATTTCTAAATACTAGTTAGAATTTAATTTAATTCAATTTAATCTTATTAAATGCAAGATTCATGCACCTCTAATTATTGGCAGCAATTTCTCTTTCGTCATCTATTTTTGACCAACTGCTCCTGCATCACAACAAGCACCTTAACAGCAGGCGTTGTCAGAGGTGAGCCGGCAGAAGTGCTCCGTGCCAGCCACGCGAAGGACCGGGCCTTGCCGCCAACATGCCCCAACAAGCACCTTCCCCGATGGTCACTGGCTGCAGGCCCTTTGGGCCAGCACAACGCAGACGCCTGCACCGCAGCACTGGGTGGAGAATGATAACTCATTTGTTGGAAACCGATCTCTTTAATCATTCGATGCAGAAGCAGGGACGTTACCGTTATCACCCAAGAGCTCCATCAAATCACCTGAGAGGTCAAGGTCACAGCAAGCCGTAGAGCCATCAGGCAGAGATGGAATTGAGGAAGGGAGATACCAGTTAGAATCTGTGCTAGTCGAGAAAAAGGGTTTAAAATAGATTGTATCCTCTAAGTTGAAATGCCAACTAAAAGCAGTAACACGCAAATCAGAGATGTGGCCTCAGGAACGGAGAAGGCTGGGGTCCATATTTGTGCCTTCTCAAGTACATGGACACTTCTTGTGCCAACACACCCACGGGGGAGGCTCGCAGATGCCCTGTCTCAGTTTCAGCGATCCCTTACGGGAACACTGATTCATTGCTTTGTGAACTGCCTCATCGCCCCGGAAGAGACGTCGTACGCGGCTCATGCTCTCAGCAAGACAAGTGGTGGGTAGTCTCATCCTCTTGCAGCGGCTGGACCACAAGCCTGGCTGACGCTATTCTCAGTGCCCAGGGAGAGCTGTGCTGCTCTGCAGGTACAGCCAGCGCCGGGACGGCAGGCAGAAGAACCCTCCAAAGCCAGGGAGGGTTTCGGTGGGAGAGCTGCGGTGCCACAGCACATCTGAGAAGCGGCGTCTCAGGCCTGGAGCAAGCGAAGCGCTGCGGCCCCCCCGGCGCGGGCAGCCAGCGCACTGCTGCCCATTGTGGTTTCACCCACGCCTCCCAAGCCGTGCTCTCGAGCACCTGACTCGGAGTAGGCTGCTGAGCAGATGCCACCACAATTAAAGCCTCTTCCAGGCTCTGTGCCAGGCAGCCAATCTGGCTGGGGCAGCCTCGGAGCGCTGGTGATGAAGAGAAAGGGAATTATTTCAGAAGAAGAAATGCTGAACTACGCTGGGGGGACGACGACAGATGGACACGCAGTGCCCGAGACCAGAGAGAAGCCTGGTACTCCTCCTCACAGAGAGGGAGCCAGAGCAGGTAAGATGCCGGAGAGCATCACCTCTGTCGCCAGCAGCAGCGACCGCTGCCCAGTGCTCCCAGGGCGGCGGTGGGAGCTCGGCGTGCGGGAGGGGAGTTTAGGCAGGGGCTCTGCCTGCCGCAGCTCTGAGCCTTATTTCAAGTGCAAGCAAGCATGGAAACCCTTGAAGTATGACTCTTCCCCTTCTCACAGGGCTGCCAGGAGAATGAGCTAATTCATGTCCCTGCGGTACCTGGATCTGCTGACTGAAAACAGAGAAAAGCCCAAGAATGTATTTGCTTAGTGATTTGTGGTATTACTGTATTTTATGCAGAATGGTTAACTAATTTATGCTTTCCCCATGACTGCTCTTTATCCTGTGAAGTTTAAATACAACTTTTCTCTGAGAGCGAATACTTTCAGAAGCTTTGCTGTATCATTCCTGGTTTCATACAACAATTTACATACAAGATATAATACATTTGGCGAAACTTTGGCCTGCGTTACGTGAATGCACAGAGGAGATGATTGTATCGGTCCCTCTTGCCCTTAATTTATGAGTTATACTTGCGATACAGTTATGCTTGTTAGAGTTTTTAGCTTATCTGTAACCGAAAAAAATGCCAATAAAATGAAAGTCTACTCTCAAATAACTATGAGTCAGAGAGCAGCATCTGTGCATTACCTCGCACGGGGACTTAACAGCCGGGCTGTCAGCCTGAGAGGAACGGGGAGATCAGTTAAAGCCACGACGCCAACCCAACACACGTAGCAGAGCAGGACCTAGGAGGTTATGTTCAGCAGAGGGTCTCCACAGCTCTTCCATGTGGATTTACCCACATTTCTGCAACAAAGGTACTTCCAGAAGTGCCATCCAGGCAGCTATAGCTGTTTCTGACGCAGCCCTAAGCCCGCAGGGAGGGGGCTCTGTCCGACTTCGCCTTCCTCCAGCGCGGTGCCGAGGTGCTCGGGGCCGGCAGTCCTCACCCGCAGCCTCCCTCGCCGCGGGGGGAAGCACCAGCTGCAGCTCCCCAGCAAACTGCTCGCTCTGGAGACGCTGCCCCCGTGAACTCATCAGCAGGACACGTCCCTCGGGAGAGCCCACAACTCCTCCGCAGCACCGCGACAACACAATCCCAGCAGGGATTTTCTTCTTCTGGTTTGTTGTTTTGTTTGGGATTGTTTAAAATAGATATAAAACAAGTCTATGAGGATCAGGAACTCCCCAAACTGCTAGTTACCTCCAGGGAAGATCATTTGTGCCAATGGTTTCCACGGCCAGATCCTAGGGTAGAGCCTGCCAGTCTTGCACCAACACCTCCGTGCTAGGACAGACGGGGACCTGAGCAATGCCATCTCCTTGCTCTCCAGAAGGCCAGCAGCAGGAGGCCTCAGAGCCACAACCCAGCGCGGGTTGGTTTGGGTTCCTGACCCCGGACCACACACAGCAAACGGGGGACTCGGAAGCAGAAGGACCCTACCCGAGCGTGAAGACCCACCCAAACACCTTTGGTACTGACAGCCTGGGTTACTTTGCCACGTCTGCACCCGCCACCTGGCACACGTCACCTCCCTCCAGACCACTTTCCCCTGCAGGGACAGGAGCCATCCGCATGGCACACAAAGCCCCGGGAGCCACCTCCCCGTTACAGGGACCACGGCTCTGTTGACGCCGCAGCGGACCGCATTCCTCAGCACAGCCCGGGACAGGCGTTTTCGCTCTGGACACTCGCACAAGTTACCGTCTCACCCTTACAGGGACGCTGCTGTTGTGAGCAACGGAAACTGGGCAAAGCTGCTCAGAGGCAGCAGCGGCGGGCGCGGCACGCACTCGGTATGCTCCTTCTCCACGTTTCACAACGCGGGTGAAATATGAACAATTTTCAGTGGAGAGCTTCCCATTGAGGGCTGCCCTCCCGCTGACGTGCAGTCTGAAACCAGGGCAACCGCACCAGTAACGCAGCTGCAGCGCCTCTACGGGGCTGCGCAGAGGTGCCACCGAGCAGCATTTTGTTTACACATTCACATGTTTTTCCCACCGTCCCAAATCTCTAGGGTTCAGCAAACGGCACGGCAGTGCCTAACGCTGCTTCACCCTTTTACCATCTTGGCCTTCAACACTCTGCACAACACGGTGACGTGGCCCAAGGGTCACACAAGCCCCGAAGTTCTGAGTATGACAGCACTGAGACAGAGAGGGGCTTCCTTCTCCTGCGTCTGAACCACAACAAGCTAGAATAAAAGCATCCTCACCGAGACCAGTGAAACCTGCGCCAGGTGAAGCAGAGGAGAGAGGTGTCCATCCATTACAGCCCTGAGGAGCCACCTGCCATGAGACCAAGGCCCTGCTGGCCATTGGGCTTTGCCTAGCGCCAAGGAGGAGACAGCTTCAGGAGGACATAGCAGCTGTCTCCCCGGCCACATGAGAAGGTTATTGAGGAGACAGAGCACCGAGGTGTATGGCAGGAGCTACCCTCCAGGGGATGTAACATCTCCCTTTTACACCACTGAACCTACACAGAAACTTTTTATGCCAAATGCACACCATCTCCACGCCTGCCAGCCCACTCTTATGGGACAAAAGCACTTCAGCCATATATCATCATGGATGTACATACAGCCTGGGGAAGGAGAGGCTGGAGAGCAGCCCCGCAGAGAGGGATCTGGGGGTTCTGGTCAATGGCAAGTTGACCATGAGCCAACAGCGTGCCCTGGCAGCCAGGAGGGCCAACCGTGTCCGGGGGGGCATCAGGCACTGCATTGCCAGCTGGGCGAGGGAGGGGATTGTCCCGCTCTGCTCTGCACTGGTGCGACCTCATCTCGAGCACTGTGTGCAGTTCTGGGCCCCACAGTGCAAAAAGGATACGAAGCTACTAGAGAGTGTCCAGAGGAGAGCCACAAAGATGGGGAAGGGTTTAGAGGGGAAGCTGTACAAGGAGTGGCTGAAGTCACTTGGTCTGGTCAGCCTGGAGAAGAGGAGACTGAGGGGAGACCTCATCGCGGTCTACAGCTTCCTCACAAGGGAAGAGGAGGGGCAGGTGCTGATCTCTTCTCCCTGGCGACCCAGCATAGGACCCGAGGGAACGGCAGGAGGATCTGCCAGGGGAGGTTGAGGTTGGACATTAGGAAAAGGTTCTTCACCCAGAGGGTGGTGGAGCACTGGAACAGGCTCCCCAGGGAAGCAGTCATGGCGCCAAGCCTGACAATATTCAAGAAGCATTTGGACAACTCCCTCAGACACATGGTGTGAATGTTGGGGTTGTCCTATGCAGGGACAGGAGTTGGACTCGATGATCCTTGTGGGTCCCTCCCAAATCAGGACATTCTATGATTCTGTGATATTTATGCTTCTCATCCTGGCCCTCTGCAGACAGAACCTATGTCCCCATGTCTTCCAGGGAAGGCTGCCTGCACAAACCTTTCACGCGGACGATCCAGCTCACCGAAGCATGCCCGGTGCTGTCCCACACCAACAGGCTGAATTCTTTGTCCCCGTGCACATGGGCAGAACTGCAGCCCTCCTATAATGTAGCCTTGCATCTGTTCTCAACAGAGAGATGACACCACAGAGAGGAACAGTCACACCAAAAATTGGGTGTTTCTAGTAGAGTAAGGTCTCTGGAGTCAAAAGGATCACACTGAAGATACGATAATGGCCAGGCCTGTGGACATTTTAGTGCCCACAACACTCAGGGCAGCCGGCACTGAAGTTCTGGCTATGAGTTAGATCCTAACCAAAGCCTGTAATGTCCTTTCTGGAGTTCAGAGAGTACATGGATGCCAATACAGCCAAGCTATCTGAGGGTGGCATACCTTGTAAATGAAGTGCGTCTGGTCATCTGGCAAAATGGAAAAATAGGAACGTCTCTGGAGTATGCTCTTTTGCCCACAGTATCTAATTTTCTGGAGTTCTGACCTAAAGGCTTAGCTTAACTAGACCTCCAAGTGGTAGTCAGGACCATCAGAGCCGAAGTAAGGTACATAATGGGAATTCAAGATCTTTCTTGGATTCTGGTCCTAGGTCTATTTTTAGGGGCTTTAGCAGGGGTAGGGAAGTGCCAGATGGCCACAGCAGGGTCTGTTATGACCTCACTGATGGACAGGGTCACTTTAACAGAAGCTATATGGTGACAGACATCCAAGAGCACATATGTTCATACTGCTCAGAGTGTGCAAAGATGCAAGAAATCCGACATCCTGCTGAAGAGGCCCTGAAATGATATTCAGTAGACCCCACAGAGAACGGAGAACAGTCTTCCCATGAGGGAATCACACCTCTGTGACAAGCTGCTCTTTGAAGGGTGCTGTCCCAACACCCAGCCAAGGGAGGGGATCACGAAGAGTAAAGCGGGGAAGCTGGCAAGTGAGACTTGTCCCCTGCAAAAGCTCATTGCCAAGCTAGGAAACCCACTGACAGCACAACCAACCTGGAACTTGGTGCCAGCTACGGAGAATGGAGATTCTGGAGACACAGGCACCCACTGGGCCACGGAGCACAATGGTGACACTGCAGGCAGTGCAGGAATTACAACCAGAGCAAGTCTGGGGAGGATCATTTGTGTTTCTGTCTGTCGATCCTCAAACACTACACTCCTCCTGCAGAAGGAGCAGGAGAGCAATGGACACAGAGAGGTCCGTGAGTTGTAAGCATGACAGCCGAGGGGCCAAAAAGGCATCATTAATGATCTCTTCTAGATCTGACTTAGCAAAAGACTGGCCACTACTCTAGGATTCAGCAACAAGAAACAAAAGTACCGATGATATGGCAACTGGAGTCGTAATACGAAAAGCAGGTGTGGAGGGAACCTTAAGCCTGCTAACGATCAATAACGTTGCTGATCCGTTGCGCGCCAAGAACACGGTGCAGAAGGAAGTCAGTGGAAAGGTTTAATCGGGCCTCATCACTCAGGGTGCTGATAAAGACCTGGAATAGTTATGACCCTTGTTCTTTGGCTTAGTCCTTGGCAC
Source organism: Theristicus caerulescens (assembly GCA_020745775.1). Taxonomy (NCBI): domain Eukaryota; kingdom Metazoa; phylum Chordata; class Aves; order Pelecaniformes; family Threskiornithidae; genus Theristicus; species Theristicus caerulescens. The sequence goes on along the minus strand of CM036560.1, from coordinate 798,166 downwards.
CAGACCCGCTGTCTCTGGGATCGGCACCAAAGATTGGGGTGCTCTCATTCTCCACAGTGACTTAAAAGACTTCCCAGATGGGAAGGCTCTGGAGGAAGACCTTGCAGGAGTGTGGTTTCGGGGAGGCTTTGCATGCTGGCAAACAGCAGTGGTCAGTGCAGATGCTCTGAACAAAGAGCGTGCTAGCAAAGGCTTCGTTTTTTTCCCCTCAGCAGCAGGAGTATCTGAATCGTGACTCTCCTAAACCTAAGGAACACAACCTCCATGGGTTTGCCTCACCTCCTTTTGGAGCCTTTAATCTGCACTAGCGGGGGCAATGAGATCCACCACTGCCTGCTGTGTGGAAATAGTTCATTTGGTGGAGTTAAGCTTGCTGCTTAATTTCATTGACTGTCCCTCAATTCTCACGTTTAGACAAACAATAAGTCACTGAACTTCTCCATACTTTCTCAGACTCCCATTGCATTCTCCTGACAATCTCCCCACACTTGCCTTTTTGATTCAGTCTGTCCTCATCTGGAAATGGTCTGTGGCCCACCACTGGCAATCTCCATCTGCTGTGGAACCTGCCTGCTTATTTCTATCCTTTGCTTCTTATCTTTCAACCAGTTTTGTTTTTTTTAAAGCAGACTTTGAGAAAGCCTACTTAAAAGCTTTTGGAAAGTGCTGGCACACTATATCAGTCCTCGTCCCAGTGGTTGTTGACTACTTCAAAGACTTGTAGGACATCTAGTGGACTTCCCCCTAAAAAGGTTTTAAAATGAGGAAGAGTCAATAAATTATTGCTTTATTCTAGTTTTCACTAATTTGCAAGATGAAAAAAAAACCAAAACAAACCAAACCCAACCAAAAAACCCAGACTAACTGGTCTTTATATCCTGGCAGTGGTGCTTGTCTATTACAATAATGAAAAATAATGCAGTTAAGGCTAAACTCTTTAAGCAAGACTTCTTTTTTTCTCTCATACATAGGAAAGATGATGCCTACTGACTATGTAGTTTTTATTCTAGTGGTAACTACAGGAGATGCTGAACAACAAGTATGAGAGATGAGTGCCTTAACATCAGCAGTTCTAGGTAAGAGTTCTTAGCCAGGATCTTTTGAGGATCTCACTGATGATCTCTCCAGAATAACATTTTCAGTAAGCCCTGGAACACAGAGCAAGTAACTGAGGAGCAGAAGAAAGCTGAGCCAGTGGCAAGTGTTTAAAGGATGAGCGGGGACGACTCTTGTAGTTATGGCATGAAAGATTGACACTGATCTTGAGGTACATGTAAAAGCCAACAAGAACTTGATTATTTAACAATTTGATTAGGTCACTCATTTTGATGTTACTCAAATGGATCTCCTGGAACATAACAGCAATGCTGCATCGTGTTTTACCTTCGGAGCATGTATCACAAACCAATTGCAAAGTTATAGAGCAGATCCAGGTTGCCTGAGAGAAAACTAACCTTAGCCAATGCCCCATGTGTTGAGACACCCGGCCCCAGCAGGGCCACCCACGCTACCTGGGTTCCTGGTGCGGTCAATGGCAAGACAAGCACTACCAAAGGCCTCCAGACTCGGACCCCTCTAATTTGAACCCGAGCTGCCTGAACCAAAAAGCTTTCTGGAGCAAACCTGAAGGGCATTTTCACATACACACATGTTGGGATTCTGACTGCGCAGCCAGCTCTGAGGACGGGCACCCAGTGAAGAGCAAGGCGTCTACCGTTCACCAGCTGCCCAGCAGCCTGCCGCTGGACAAACACTTCTTGCAAGCTCCAGAAGATAAGAAATGAAAAAGCTAACTGAGAAAAGCAGGGAACTAGATATAGAAAGGATTTGTCTCCATTTCTTTTAAGACTGTTGAGGTACTGAAACAACGGGAAGTGCACAGTACAAATGAAGAGTACCAGAAGGTATTAGCAACTAATAATGATACAGTTGCTCAAAAAAAAGACAGAAATACTAACTCACTGTCTGAGCTAATCTCAAACAGTGCCAGAAATGAATAAAACATAAATCAGCCTGAAACAAAAATGATCAGAAGACACTAACTACAGCAACTTCCATAGCATCAACAGACCAGCAGAGACACCAGAGCTGAAACACCAACCAGCCAGCGGTCAAGCATCCAGATGACAATAAAAAGGACTAACTTCTTTCAGGAATTCTGGAATCAGGTACAGCTAAGCCTGAGTCCACCACGTGCAGACTAGTGCTTTGCTGAAACAAGAGAGATGCAGAATTCAGAATTATTCCATTCGGAGCCTGCAGCCAGCATCTCCTCTCCTCCCAGGCTACAAGGAGCAGCAGTGTGAATCTTTGCTCCAGGGAATCTCTTGTGCTTTATGCTCTGTAACGTCAATAAAACTTTTCTGCTGAGTCCAAATTCTTTCTGCAGGAGGCCAAATAGCAATGATGTGGGTTGTTTCTTTTTTTAAACTAAGTAATGCTACAGACTTTTTTTTTCTTTTGCAGACCTAAACAAATCAGTCCAGGAGAAACCACTTTAAGCAACTGCTTTTTTTGTACTTCAAATTCCTTTGCATTCTGAACAGTTCAAACGTCAGCCTAAGTGTGCTTTAAGACAACCACATCCTTACTCCTTGGAGACATAGTGCAAGGGAGATAAATGGGCTAAGAGTGCCAAGGCATCGATAAGAGGTTCATACGGAACTGGCACGGGAAAGCTCGGTACTTTGTACTGTTCCTTGGTACACCCTGCTTGACCTTAATACTCTCATATCCGCCACTGTAAGGAGCATGGATGTTCAGAACACGCCCAGCACATTTGTAGTACCTAAACCTGACCACTGAACTACTCATGATACATGTATGGTTTTTGTTGCTAAGTGGTCAAAACAGTACGAAGTGTTCTGTTTCCAGAACCGTTAAGGAAAAGTGAATCTGGAAAGAATCTAGTGTCAAAACTTTTAAGTTCCCACTTTGAGAAGGGGAAAAATCAGCAAATCTAATAGATATTAGCTTTAAAACCTAAGCAGCACCTTGGGATATTCATAACATCGACCTTTATTCTTGACCGCAGGAGGAAGCTGCCAGCAGAGCAGCAGATTAATTAAGACAGGAGGAAAGTTCAGAGAAACAAAGGGGATCCAGGTTAAAGGCAGCACAGCCAGAGAGGGAGCCTAAGATACGCAGCGATATAATGGAGACAGGATCAGGCTTGGAAGGAAGTCACAAAAGTGAAAGAGAAATTAAGAGGATCTTTAAAATGCTGGTGAAGTAGCCAGAGGACTGGTTCCCACCTCGGGCATGACAAGTGATGCACGTTGGAGGGGAAAGCAGCTCTGCCTGGGAGGCTGGACGGTGCACCAGGCCCGGGGGAGACGAGAGGTTATCTGAGCTCTTGGAAGATGGATTTAATCTGCATGCTTTTCCAGCGGCAGCTGGCTGGCCGTGTCAGTCAGTGCTCCATAATCTACAGCTCTACTGTTACCACGTCGTCCGCCGTTTCTGCACACGCTCCCGTGTGTTCATGTGCTGCATGCCCAACCCCAGCCAGGACAGCGGTCAGCTGCAGAAAGCTCAACACACGCCTTCTAGCTGCAGATGAGGAAATTCTGATTTCCCATCCTGTCAGGGAATTGTCACCTTAGGAGTGGCCAAATGGGAAGAGTCATCTCTCTCCAGCCAAGAGACCGTGGTAAAAGCAGACACGTTTCTTTGCTAACAAGGAAGCTACTTTAGGCTGCAGATCTACTCGTACCACCACTCTTCGTGCGGAACTAAACGGCTATAAGGATAGTACAGGAGATTGTGTCAAAGGCTTCGATAAAAGCCAAGGTGTACAGCAACCACTGGCCTCTCCTGGAGCACAGAGCCAGCCATCCCAATGCAGGAGGCCACCAGGCACCGTCACTCCATGCTTTTGCTCCCCTGCTTCCCTCGTTCCTCCTGTCCCAAGCTTGGAGATCTCTTCAGGTTGCCTGTCTACCTGGGCAAAGTCTGAGCACTGAGTGCATGCTGGCGGGGTCATGCAGTGACTTAGTGGCCAGCAGGCCGAGCAGGGCTCCAGCGCAGTTCATGCACGAGTCTTTCCCCAGGACCGTTAAGTGCACAGACCAAAGGAGGGGACTGAACTCAAAGTCAGAAGGTGAAACGCAGAGAGTCACAGCAGGGCAGTTGGCAGCACTTGCGCTGCTCCCAGGCTGAGCCTGGCGTGCGAGCTGTCACTTGGTGTCCTCCGAGAAAGCCGCCTCCGAGCTTGTCACCCAGCGCACACGCTTGTCACACAGCGCCAAGGTGCAGATCCGCTCCCCAGAGCGGCTGCAGTGGAGCGTTTGCACGTCCATCCTCTCGCTGATCGTCCTGCAACGCCACATGGAAGAGCCGGAAAAGTAAAAGAGGGAGCTTCCTTCCCGCAGGGGCTCTCAGGACGGTGCTCCAGCTCCTGAGCCTGGCCTTGCGCCGCTTTGACTCCCAACCTGCTGCTCCGAGGCAGATGCCTCCTTAGGGGCTCCTTCCCCCCACGCAGGGACTCTCAAAACACCCGCTCAGAAAAGCCGCAGTGTGCGGACTCGGCGCTCGCTGCTCAGCCAGGGCTTCTCCTTTCCAGCCCTGGAAAGTTTAGCTGAGTGAATGTTTTCATTTCCTGCTGTCCGTACTTCCTCTCCCAGTGTAGTCTTTCTCCAAAAAGCAAGGTATTTGTCAAAAGCAATGATTGCTAAGTTACAACAAGGTACATGGGTGCTACGTGCAAACCCCTTCAACCAGTGAGACCCAACCCGTACAAATGGCCACAGGGGACACCAACAGCATCTCAGCTGCAGGACTGCAACTCCATGCCGTCACTCTACACACCATCCCGTCTCCCTGTGGATGAGGCTATATCCCCCCTTTGTTCAATACCACCCCAGTCTCTCTTTATCCTAAAGTTCTCCAGACGAGGATCACCGTCAGTCGAGGCAGACTCCGTAACGTACCAAGAAAACAAAAGAGAAGGTGGAAGATAGAACTTGTTCCTCCACATGCAGGACACACAGAGCTAAGTTATAAAATGGGTACCATAACAAAACAAGCTGACCTCCCCAAAGCCTGGTGCAGACCTCCAGGAGGGAGACGATCAATTCACTGCAGGAAATTAGGGAGCTGTATTTCATTAAGGCACCATAATCCTCCACAATCCTCCTCCTCCTCTGCAACCTACGCATTTGCATCACCTGAGGTTGGCATCAGAGACGAGTGAAGAACAACAGTGCCCTCTACCAAAAGAAACAGCCAACGACTTCTGCAACCTCCCGTCCCGAGCCCGAGCAGCCGGGACAGAGCGAGCCCTGCTCTCCGAAGGCAGGCAGGCTCGGGCTGGGCTCTGGACGACACAGTCCGGGTTCAGACCACCGGGGCCAAGCATGCGCACCAACACTTCATCTTCTTCGGTGGTGGTGTGCCCCGGTGCCTCTGCTGTACCACGCTGAAAAATACCTCCAAGTCTCTTACACAACACAGGAATGGATGATTCAGAAACACAATACTAAGCATTTTTTTTACATCCCATTGTTACACCAGCTGCTCTTCCCATACCTACGCTGGCCACCAGGAGAGACAGTGAGGGGACAGGCCCAGCCAGCAAGATGCTCTCACTATTAGACTTGTAAGTAATTTGAAGTACCCAATAATTGCTATTTCAGTTTCAAAACATTTCAATTTCAAAACATGAGAGACTCATTTCTTGATCAAAAGGTGGTTCAAGCTCCCAGTTCTTTCTTCAAAAAGCCTTTCCACAACGGGAAGAAGTGGTAACACTTCCACCACCTCCACTGCTACCCACAGGTACCGAGGAAGTAACCAAATGCATCCCTGTCATACGAGGGGGGTGTATTCCATCCTTAAAATTATTTTTCTTTTCTCAGAAAAAGAAGAAATGTCAAAGACTAAGTGGTTAACATGGTTTCATGTAATAGTAATTTAGATGCTATGATGATGGAAAACAACTGGAAATCTTGCCACAGACAGACAGACAGACAAGGAGCAGTAAGGAGAGAGGTCTCTGCCATGCAAAACAGACGGTTCCCTGGACACCACTGACTCCCACATCCTTCCACAGGAATCAACGCAAGACAAAAAGGGAAAGATGCGATGAAGAAGATACTCGTGCCATGGTCATTGCGCACCCAGGATCAGCCATAGCTCTTAGTCGGTCCCAGCCTCCCACAACGCGCTCTCCACAGCCCCAACCACAGCCGGCATCAGCACCCTCCCAGTCTGCACGGCTGCACCCCTGCATCTCCCAGTGCCGAAGACCTGCCCATCCTTCGGGAACCCTTGCCCCGGAGAGCAGGCGTATCTGCAGCACACCCACCGCCCGGGCCTGCAACCCTCTGAACCAGGGCACTGCCGGAGCATCCCAGGTCTCAGCTGCTTCCGAAGGAGACGACAGCTGTACGTCCCTGAACAGCGGGGAAGCAGCTGCAGGAAAACCCAGACCCCGTACGTCTGCAAGTGCTCTTCAGCCCACCAGTTCAGGGGCAGCCTAACTCAGCTTGCAAAGAGCTTCCTACATTTCTCTCCACAAAGGCAGATTTGCACGTCGAAGCAGATAAACAGCACAGAATGTTTCCCAGAGGAGACGGTACAGCATCTCTCCAAACAAACACAACTTGAGAGAAGCAAATAGTAGCAAGGTGATATCCAACAGTCTTGGATTTCTACCAAGGCCAGGTTCCAGGCTTGCAGTGCATGGGGGAGCTTATGCTCCGTTCTCACACCTTCTCTCAGTCCACGGACGAGTTACTGCGACAACAGGCTGCTCGCGCATATGCGCCGAAGCATTTGGCACATTCTGCTTCACACACCCAAACTTGTCCTTTAATTTCTGGGTGTCGCTTCCTGAGAGATCAGCGAGCTCTGTACGCAAGCGAGGTCTGTTCCACCGCTGAAATCAGGCGGGAGAGACAGCCAGGATGCGCCGCAGAAGGGGATTTTGAAAAAGGCAAGGCAGTGAGGGTCAGGGGAGAGAGAGACGATAGCCCAGGGTGAAATCAGCCCAAACTGGATGCTGACACTACCACAGGACTGCCACATTTCAAGGGATAATAAGTAAATGCACATTTTACAGTGCCTGCAACCTATCCCAAACGGCTATTTTGTCTTAACTACAGTTACCAAATGTTCCTCTGCAATTTTAACCAAAGCTGCAAGTTCTTCTCCCATCGTTTCCCTGGACCACAGACTCAGGACTGCTCTGTAATTAACCCAAAGCAAGAATGAGTTGTGTTCAAAGCAGAGGCGCAGCCATTCCAGCGCCAACTTCAGCAGAAAGTTGTCCAACAATTGACAAACTAGGTCCTGAAAAATGAATACTTGTATTTAATTTCCTATATTGCAAATACTCCGTAATGATACTACTGAGATTTGTGTGTGCAAGCTCAGTGCGTAGAGCCCCAGCCCTATGAGCCGTTACTCAATTCCCGTCCAAGAAGGGATCCCACCGTTGAGGCTTCTGTTCCTCGCCGAGCACAGGGAGGCTGCCCACATTTTGACTTTCTCGTATGAGAGCAGCACCGCCCCAACAGCAAGCACGTGTACACGAGGAGAACAAGACCGATGTGAATCCAGTTCCTGCGGACAGTGGTCCGAATGACAATCGATTCCAGATCAGAGGTTAACAGCTCCCCGTGCCGTAGCACTAACGCCTCCCGTGTACTGGAAACGCCTTGTACGAGACATCCCAGGCTCACGTCTGCCTTGTTCACAGACACATGATGCTACAGTCATCTCCTGAACCACTAATATACCTCCTCTTGTTGTTTCAAGAAGTAAAATGTTGGCTTGTAACTACTGAGAAGATTTTCTGTTAAGTGCAAGATCCTGCATTTTATCCTACTGAATTTCCTCCTATTTCTGTTACGCCAACTCATCCAGCTCTGAAAGAGAGATGTTCTCACCTCATAAGACGTCACAAGGAAACATTAGCAGCACATTTCAGTTTTCTTTTGGCCACAGCTATTAGTGAAAGCATTTAACAGGTGAAATCGTTAATCAGCTAGTGACAGATGACAAATTTCCAGTGCTCCCCCACATCTCCTCCAACTTTACTCATAATTTCCCACATGACACTGAAATCCAAGCAAGCTGGAACATCGCAATTTCCTTAGCCAACACAGTCAATCAGTCTCCTTTAGCACAAAAACATTCCGGGATATACGCCGTTCTGTCCTACCCCTTTTCCCATCTTCCCCCATCTCTCTCCTTTCAAAATCTGGTTTAAATACTTCTGTACCAGTGACCTCAGAGCACCTTAACTGGGGTTGCCCAGAGCGCTCCCACACCCAAGGTTCACCGTTACCTCATTGAAATCTTTGCTAATGTGCCGGTAATTTTCCCTATTATTTTCTCAGAATGCTGGTCTCATTTGTTTGCTGGGGGCTGCAAGGGCAGAGCTGCCCCCAAAGGGGGGTGGGCCAGGAACCCAGGAGACCCCACAGCCGGCACAGAAGGGGCCTCGCTGGCCATGACTCGAGCAAGGCCAGCGGGACAGAGCCAGAGATGGTGGCCAGGTCCAAGCAGGAGTCCAGCTCATAAGGCAGCAGCACAGCAATGGGGCAGGTCCCAAGACAAGCCAGGAAGCCAATCTGCAGGTCGGGTTAAGGCCAGGTCTAATGATCACTGGGCATGTCCACAGTTATGAGGCAGGTCTGAGGTCAAGCTGGGCAATCAGTCCATGGGTCAGGGTCTGGACCAAGAGGGTCCACGGCCAGCCACGGGCATGACTATGACTGAGCTGGAGGCCAGGACTCCTCCCACATAGTTCAGGCAGGGATTGAAAGCCACAGTCTGAGCTTAAATAGAGTTCCTGGGACCAGTGGTGTGGGAGGAGACCCCAGGTGAAGGTGGTCAGGGACATTAAGACATATTAGTGCCCTCAGGGCCCTGACGTTGTTCTCCCTGGCTGGTAATATCAGTCCCACCATAGCCCATCCATCCAACATCGTGCCTGCTTTGACAGGGAACTGTTCTGGTAGATTTGGACCTTTATCCAATTAGCTTTGATCTTATCTCATTCTTGTACTGAATAGCTCTACATCCTTCTTCCTTACTCTTTTATTTGTACAGCTGAAGAATCTACTATTACTCCTCTGAACATTCCCAAGGTCTAGCTCAGCTGAGTTTTTGGCAAGTTGCACCTTACATTTATGATTTCAGATCCCCCTGATACAGACTTTTTTGCAGATGAATCTTAGTCCTTGTTCTTGGAGAGCTTTGCTTATTCCTAGAGGCCTAGGAACAATCACATTTGGATTCCCTACCTGCAAGATTTCTCTTTTGCCAGGAATACATGTTAGGGCAGGTTTTTGTAGCTTTGACTTAAAATATTCACTCAAAATTTCACCTCTGTTTTAACTCACTGAAGACAGCCAACTCCATTTACTTCACTACATTTTTCTTCTTTATGCACAAAAATCTAGACTCTACCCTTTTTACCAGGATATCTTACCCCATCATTTTCCAAAGCAATGTGAAGGTGTATGTTTTTGTCCTTTGTTCCTGCACAGTCCATGCATCACACACACTTCCTACCCTCAGCTTTATCATTACCTCTGCCTTTCCTCAAAGCACACCCGTGCTGCTCTGGCCTGTTCTCACCCATAACAGCTGTCGTACTGACCGAACCGCTTGGCTCGGCTTCTTCCCCTCTGCGCTCATGAGCTGGCATTTGTATTCCAAATACCTCAGCCTTATCTCACTGGCCACCATCAATTCCATCGCAGAGAAGACAGCCGCTTCTCAGAGCAGTCTGCCTGCTTTGCTGTGGCTTTGACCTGTCCGCTCCCCTCCCCTCTTCTGTTCCTTTAGGCAAAGATATGTCACCCTCTATCTGATGTTCCTCCTCTTGTACTAAAACGAGCAACGCAGATAGCAGCCTATCCAAATCATCCTCCCTCATTTCTTGGTTTAAAGCCACTTTGATTTCTGAGGGACCAGACATTTAGGTAGAGTCCCTTCCCCGAGTGCTCCTTCTCTCCATGCTTTCAGTGGTTGCACAGCAGGGACTTACCAGCGCTGGGACCCACCACTCGCGTGTGCCTGGGGCACCACCACTCCAGGCAAACGGCTTAGCTCTAGCACAATCATAGAATCATAGAATTGTTAAGGTTGGAAAAGACCCTTAAGATCATCAGGTCCAACCGTTAACCTACCACCGCCAAGTCCGCCACTAACCCATGTCCTCAAGCACTGCATCTCCCCATCTTTTAAATCCCTCCAGGGATGGGGACTCAACCCCTGCCCTGGGCAGCCTGTGCCAGGGCCTGACCACTCTTTCAGTGAAGAAGTTTTTCCTAATATCCAACCTGAACTTTCCCTGGCGCAGCTTGAGGCCGTTTCCTCTCATCCACAAGCCACAGGGCCACGTGCCCCCTTCCCTCATTGATGATGCACATCAGGCAACTCCTGCTCACTGACCTGGTGCTCCCTAAACCCTGAGCTATTGGTCCTTGGGGACATGCTGAGGAGGAGAGGAAGGAGAATGAGAAGCAGACATACGTACGGGCTGGGCATGCTGAAAAATGGTCACTAACAACCAACCTCTTTTTCTGTTTCATTTTAGTCAGAGCCCTACACACATTCACACCATGAAAGATCATCTTCCTGCATCATTTGGATATAGATCTGCAGTCTCTCAGGTACTCGTACAAGTGCTGCCCACCCATGGTACCTGCCACCTCCCCTGGTGACGCTCCACAGCATCTCTGCAAGCGTGAATGAAGCTCCAAGTGGCCGCTCGACAAGCAGGAGCGCAGTGCCTCTGGACCCAAGTGCCACCACTGCCTCCACGCAGGGAGACAAAGACATTCCTCTGCAGAATCACACGATGCAGCTTGAGATCTGAGGGGAGGCACTCCCACCGCCCCAAGGCAGGGCTGCACACCACGACCTCATAATGGATCCAGAGACAGGGAGATCTGACTAGCCGATGCTTGCATGCGGGTTCTTACGCCCACCGATCTCAGACTACCAACAGCTGTGAGGACCACCTGGTGAGCCTGATCCTATACTGGCAGAAAGACAAGGCCTGTTTCAACCACATGGAAGGCACAAAAAGATTAATTCCCTGAATCCAATAGAAATGTCACACCACTTTAAGTAGAATTTAGGGTATGGTGTTAGAGGAGGTGCAGACAGGAATAAAAGCGTGTAACGAAGTGATGGGATGGATAATTAGAACTTGGATCTCCTCTCGGGATATCAGGATGATACGAGAAGGATCACCTCCATGGGAAGATGGGCAAAAGCAGAGCTCTCCGACTCAGTAGGGCCAGAAGAAACACAGTTAGAACATACAGAAACTTTGAGTTATTTACCAAAGAAACTCTGGTTAGGCCCCAAAGGATTTCAGTTCCAGAGACAGGAGATATCTAAGGAGACCCTCACCGGGAAGTGAAAAACTTAAGTTTCTGCCTTGGGGCCTGTAACAGAGGTGGGCAACAGGACATCTTCCTTCAGAGTCAACAAGCACTGCAGCGTCTATGAACTGGGACCTGGGAGGGAAGAGCTGACCCAGAGGCACCCTTAGAGAACTTGGCTCATTTAGGCAGATCAATATGCAACTCATGGCCTTTTTCCTCAAAGCATGAAGACACATGCAGGTTAAAGGAACATCCTAATACCATCTCCAAAATGTCAACCCTGAAAGTTGCTCTCTCTGAATTTCAATGAAGATCACAATGAATTTCCTGAGCTGCTCTCGTCCTTGTCACAGTCATCTTCAATCTGTTCCAACAAGAGTGTAGTCAAGTATCTGCCGTGCAACCCTGCTACTTTCCTCAATCAACAAACACAGTTGGAGATGTCCGCAAGTCTGATGTGGCTTTGTTCCCCAGTATAGTCAGGCCAAAACCTTTCCACCAGTGCTCAGCCTAATCAGCTGCCAGGCTACACTTAAACTCCTAAGACAGACACTTCTCTTTCTTTGATCTTGATGACAAGTGGCAGAGCAACATCATGTCCACGCAGCTGAACTTTCTTTTGTGCACAAACATGATGGCCTTATCCAAACTACCTTCTGCAAACAATCTGTACCTGAAAACTACCCAAGCTTTGTCTGGAAAAGTAGAAGTTGGCAAAAGCCAAAACCATGCTGGGGGACATGCCAACAACCAAACAGTGTGGACAACTGGAGGAAAATGCTCATACCTCTGCTCCAGCTTTAGTGTCTAAACACCATCTGTTTTTCACATTTCACTACACAATTTAAATTTAACCCAAACACGTATCATTCTCCAAGAAAGCACCCAGCAAACATGAACTCCTAGATTCAGGAAGGGCTTGTAAACCACATTGACTAGTCTGCTCTCTTTTTGATTGAGCATCACAAAAGGGCAGGGCAAACAGCTCCTGCGCACTGAGACGGCTCCAGAGTAGAGCTCCAAAGCAGCATGAGAGCGCAGAAGGTGGAACCTCCTCAGTGGAAGTCTGAGGAGGTTCAGCCCTAATCATCCCTGAAAAAGGAGAAATATCCCAACCAAGTCTTCACTGTCATCAAGCGCTTCCCATCAGCACAACAGAAACGCATCTGCTTCACTTCTCATGGGCCCAGAGCACAGCTGAGTTCACAACACCGTGCTCAGCCAGGAGCCTTCTCTGGCCAGGAGAGGGCAAAGGCAGGGGTGACCAGCGCAGTAAGATGAAGCACATACAAAGATCATTTCAAGAAAGAATACGAATGAGCATTGGAAACACAAGCTGGAACTGCAGACTGGAGCGCTAACAGCTGAACCAAATCAGAGGCGGGGGGAGAAAAGCTTTGCTGATGAGACCCTGCAGTGTGCAGGTTCGTAGTGCTACCGGTGGAGTTCCGCTCCCACTACGCCCTCCGCGGCCACAAGACCGGGTCCCAAAGGCACCTAATGCTTTATCCACAGGGACCAACACGCAAGCGTCCCAGAGGACGTGCGACCTGCCACATACTTGTCACAGCAAGCACAGGGTTAGTGGCTCACTTATGGAATCCAAGCCCCCTGGTAAGGAGACGCCTGAGGGGGCAAACATATACATTTAAAACTCTCAGGCAGGACTGGGATCAGAGCAAAGACTTTATGAGTGGGTTCAGGCTTCCAGAAACTAATTAAAACTAGTTGTGCAAAATGGAGAACTGTATTTTATTGATTTTCTTTTCTCTTCTACAACTTTGTTTCCAACTTTGCAATCAAGGTTTAACTCTCCCCTACCAGAATCCAGCTGTGCAAATTTTAAAGCTCATTTAATATGCAAAGTGAGCTACACTGAATCTGTCAAACCAGGACCACTCCTCCGCTCTCCTAAGTAATACATTGGAAAAACCCAAAAATCCAGATGTTCTCTTCAGTTGCTGTACACCGGGACAAGTTCAGCCTTGCCAGAAGTGTTTCGCACCCAGTCCTGAGGCTGGGAGAGGAACGCTGCCCCGGCAGCTGCGGTGATACGCCCCACAACAGCAGGAACCCATGAAGTCATGGCGACCTCTAACACCACCGGACTGTTTGGCACATGCAATCTCCTCCTCCTGACACCGCTGTCCTCCAGGAACAGCAAATACTGTTAGGTGGTGGCTGGCGCTGGAGACGGAGGGTCAGGAGTGCCAGGCCTGAGTCACAGCCAAGTTTAATATTTTCTGTTGGACTAGAACAAACACATGTGAATTACTCAGGATCCATCTACTGCTTTCTTTTGAAGTCTCCTACAACGCAACACGGGGCTGGAGGTTCAGATCACCAGTCACACTCTCTTGCTCCATCACCCACTGCCGCTTGCAGAAGACCCTGCCACTGCAGTAACCTCCGCAAAGGGACCGATGATTGCTCTCCCCCTGACAGTACCACACACTTACTGTGGGGATCAGCGTGACTACGACTGGATGCTAACGCACTCAGTAACATAAACTACACCTTGAGCAATACAATTCTTCAGATGCATCCATCACCCATTGCAAAGAATGGGCAAACTCAGAGACTGCTGGAAATTTGAAGTGAATACTTCTGAATTCCCAGGGCTGTTCAGCGTGGCTGCTGAAAGACGCCCAGATCTAAGAAAACAGCTTACCTTGCCGTGGATCATACTGTCGCATCTGCACCTCCTCAACACATTCTGCCGGGAACCAGCCAGTCCTTCCTTTCACCGTTCCTTCCCAAAAGCCACCTTCACCAATACTCAGCACTGTGGGAAGACAGAAACAGGTACGTGAGAACGAGCAGGGCTCCCAGAAAAAGGGAAGGCCAGAATGACCATTGCATAGTGTTAACACAGCGGAAACACGAAAGGGCAGGGCACAGAAAATTTGTCTGGGGTCAGGAGTGGTCTGGAGGAAGAAAGCACCTCAAGAAGCCTTCAAAAGCTTCTTTCACCCATGTCCAGAAGAGAGACAGTGTAGACAATGGTCTTCATGCAGCCATGCGCTGTGAAAACTAAACAGCGAACTGGTAGCATCCATCTTTACCGCGAGGAATGCTGATGGGGGACCCAGACGTAACATGGGTTTGATAAAACCATTCCCTGGAAACACGCTACTGACTGTAACTTCTGACACCTCAGAGCAACAGAGAAATCACAGCCCCGTAAGGAAAATGAGATGGGGAGAGGGACAGAAATCGGCCAAGGCGACCATTCAAGTCACTCTGAGAACTGGGGTGTCCCGACTGGCCTGTGCCCAAAAAGCCAAGAGCTGGTTCACTCCAAATGACAGAGCAAACAGGAAAGTACTTCACTGTCACAGCAAAATTCTCCCAGCCCATTAAGCCTTCTTTTTACTTGCTCAAAGCTTAGAGAAACAGAAAGGAAGTCTTGAAATGCGCTCTGAAGATTAAATGAATTCAGAGTCAAGGAGATTTTAACGGAGAATCATATCAGGAACGTCCTCATTAAACCAGGGAACTATCAGCTTGAACTCCCCACCAACCGCCGGCTGAAAAGGATGGCTTTCGGGTAGCCAGGGTACAAACTCCCAAAGAGCTACAGACAAAACCAGCAGTTCTTATTACGCCCGAAGAATGAAGTGGGGTCCGAAGCAGAGCAGCCAGCACAGTCCGAGGTTACAGAACAGCCTGAGGTTTCTGCTATGAAAACCATTGCCAGCAAAGGTACATTTGATGGCAGCTATCATCTCCTAGTTCCCTGCAGCTGGATCCCCCACACCTTATGCTGCCAGGCTCTGCAAGAAAGATCTGCATTGTTTTGGGACATTTAAAAATGCATCAGATGTGACCATTACATTTCCTACGGCCCCAGAGAAAACGATTGTCATTCCCAGAGCACCCAAGAGAACAAAAACGTGCACAATGCCAGGGAGAAAAAGGGAGGCGAGAATGGTTACTAATCTTCCTGGATGCTCCCCGTTTATATACTGTATCCAGAGTGCCCAGATATTACCCCGATTTTATCCAGAAGATGGCTGATGTGCACCTCTCACTTGAATTCAAGCACTTACAAGGCCGATTAATTGTACCATCCCGATCCAGGGAAGTGGAGAAGGAGAGCACTTACATATGCTTTCAGGTTACTGTGGCTCACAATGCTTTCCTAACTCTTTGTAACACCGTGGTCTCTGGAACAGATTGTGAATTAACGTGTTAGATGTAGCCTATAAAATGCTGTAGATCAAGAGAAACTGCTGCACATCACCCAAAAGCGATAAGCTTTTGATACATCCTTTGGAAAACATTCGTAACAGCAATCCGTTTGACATCCAGACAAAAAATAAACACAAGAGTCAGCATCCTGGGTCCCTGCTGTCAGAGTGAAATCTCAAACGATCTCAAAAGTATTCCCTCAGCGTTATCTGGATAACAAGTTCGTCAAAACAAGCCCACCACATCAAGAGATCCCCTTGATTAGCACAGGGACGTGGGGTTTCCTGGGACTGCCTTTGAAACGTCAGGAGTCGTTATAAAACCCCCTCATACAAAGAGGGGGCACTAAACTGCGTTCTTAAGCTCCTCCACAAATCCCTGGACAACAGGCGAAGGAAAAGGCTGACACCGGGTCAAGTTTAAAAACTTGCATCATTTTTTCTTATGCTTTTTTTCCTATGGCCTTTTCTCCAACTTTGTAATCATAACTTAACCTTGCGGCTTTGATAGCAGAAACTTCATCTTCATTTTGAGCTTGCCTACGATCTGAAACATACTCAGGTGAATTTGGCAGTTAAAGAGAGAGCTGCTTCTCCCCGAGGCAGAGACCGCAGGATTGCGGACGAGTCTCGGGACCCGACCCAGCACAAAGGCAGTGACCTTGGAGGCTGCTGATGCTCCCTCCAACCATCAGGCAGGCCCCCATAAAAGATGAGGAACCTCCTGTGGCTGGTTTCCAAAAAGGCCCTTTGGCAATGGGATGACAGTGATGAGGCAACCAGCAAGCACAGGGAAACCTTACCGTCTCCTTCTCCTAGGGCTGCACCGCAACCAGGCAGAACGCACAGAGCGGATCAGCAGCTATTCAATTCAGCTCTCGACGCAAGAAACCACCAAGCAAATGAGACCACTGGTACGACACGATCCCCAGCAACCAGATCTTCGACCCTCAGTAGGAATTGCTCTTGAGATAAACTCTTTGATAATAATAAAATTTGTACCACAAGGGTATGCAAGTATCCTACGGCTGTGCATGGTGCCAGAGCCACACAAAGAGCGGTTACTGCTCGTCTTCTCCATGGTACAAGGATTCTGCACAATTCCCAGTATCCCATTGCTCCTCACTTTTTCACCTATCACCTCCGAATGGGCTGGGCACTCTGCGGAACGCACGAAAATGCCCAGTTTGAACGGGTGAGCCCCCACTCCCAAAAGCCATCCTCTCAATTACCTCCCCGTGAAGACACTTCCACCTACAGCTGAAACGCAGCGAGGCATCTGTCCTGAAGGCCCCAAAGGGCCGCGGAGGCTAGCACGCTTGACTCCTCTCTCCTGAATGCCTCTGCTTCGCCATAGCACGGGGAGGCAGCGGGGAGGCAGGAGCGCTGTGTTTGAATGGCCACACTGCTGCCTGTCACCCCTGTGTCACCCCGCTGGCCTCCCCTACCCCCAGGGTCCCCCCCCGCCCCTCCTGCAGCACTCAGGCTTCATGCATGTTAGCTGCACTGCTTCCTGCCCCAGCTGGTAATCGCTGCACAAATCACTGTGTAACTAGTGCAGTGGTGCCTTCCAAGCCAAAGACCTCTGAGGAAAATGGTTTCTTTTCTCTTTTCCCGTCTTGATCCAAAATATCAGCAACCCCAACCATGCAGGCGTCCTTGTGCTCTTGGTATGTCCACTGGGGCCAACACAGAATCACAGAATGCCTTGGGATGGAAGGGACCTTTAAAGGTCATCTAGTCCACCCACCCTACAATTGGCAGGGACATCTTCAACCAGATCAGGTTGCTCAAAGCCCCGTCCAACCTGGCCTTGAACACTTCCAGGGATGGGGCATCCACAGCTTCTCTGGGCAGCCTGTGCCAGTGCCTCACCACCCTCACAGTAAAGAATTTCTTCCTTATATCTAACCTAAGTCTACCCTCTTTCAGTTTAAAACCGTTACACCTCATAGAATCATAGAATGCTTCGGGATGGAAGGGACCTTTAAAGCCCATCCAGTCCAACCGCCCCCCCCTGCCATGGGCAGGGACATCTTCACCCAGACCAGGTTGCTCGGAGCCCCATCCAGCCTGGCCTTTAATGTTTCCAAGGATGGGGCATCTCCCACCTCTCTGGGCAACCCCTGTCAGTGTTTCACCACCCTCATTGTGAAAATTTTTTTCCTTGTGTTCAGTCTAAATCTCCCCTCCTTTAGTTTAAAACCATCACCCCTTGTCCTGTCGCACCTCTGGGGAACTCACTCCTGCTGCGGTGCTCACCACCCGCCCCGAGCGATGTGCAAGGCTGGAAGGGAAAGCCGTCCCTCCCAGGTACAGCAGACAAGTGCCAGTGGTGGGAATACAACATAAGGCTGAACTCCCAGTTGGCAGATTTACAGGACTTTCAGCTCAGGAAAAGAAGAGGGTGCAATTACTCACACAGCAGCACACCTTCCCCTGACACGGACCACGGTCCTGCTGCCGGGCTGGGATTTCTGTTGCTGGTAACTGAGTGGACAACTCTTTTTTTTTTTTTTTTAATTAGTTAACAAATAAAAACCTGAATTACCATGGCATTCGATATCCCAACTGGCAGAAGGCACAGACACATCCACATTCTACCACGTGCTGCTTCCTTTCCAGTTCAGCTCCCTCCTAACACCTCACAGACAGCACCATCAGATTTATTCCCTGCACCCATCACCACAGTGCCCATGTGTCATTCATAGCTAAATCCAAACACCAGAGTTATTAATAAATTAAGTACTGCTCCATGCCAGCCAAAGCAAATTCCCCAAAGAAGAGGAACTTCACAATCGCCTGTAGGCATTAATCCTATAGGAAGCAAGGGAAAAACAAACAAACAAACAAGCCTGATTTACAAGCCAAACAGGAGACTCATTTCAGTCTCTTCTCTAGATCTTTTCTTAAGATGCAAACGCTCCTGCTCTCTGAAGGTTATGATGTTGTCACAATTTGGAACAGACCCAAATCCTGTACCTTATTTCCCACTGCTCTCATCCACGCTTTAGAAGCTCTGCTAACACTTCCCAAGGGAAAATTTCCCTTTTCTAGTACTTTGTATCTCCAGCTTCCAAACCAGCCCTTTGTGGAGGACAGCTCATCCAGCTCTCCAGAGCCTTCTGTTCTTGTATTGTTACGCTTGGCTCTTCAATCCCATAGTACTCCTTTTTAAGATTTGCTACTTCCTGAGGACTGGAAGGACCGAAGTTTCAGCCTGTCTGGCATCAAGCCGAACACAGATTTTTAAGGTAATAGCAAACTAAGTCTATTCCAATGAAAGGAAAAGTTTAAAGTTGTCCACATTTCACCAGTTTGTCCCTGAGGATGTTACATGAGACAATATAAAAACCTTGCTCAAGTCAAGATAAACAACATCCACTGCTCTCCCCCCATCCAGCAAGCCAGTCACCTCACTGTAGAAGGCGGTCAGCTTGGTTAAGCAGGATTTCCCCTTCGCAAATCCAGGCTGGCTATTCCCAATCACCATCTTGCCCTTCATGTGTTTGGAAATGGTTTCCAGGACTAGTTGCTCCATCACCTTCCAAGATGAGACTGACCGGCCTGGAGTTCCCCACACCCTCTGCCTTGCTCTTCTTGAAGACAGGAGTGGCATTTGCCTTCTTCCAGTCATCAGGAACCCCTCCTGACCACCATGACCTTTCAAAGATGATCAAGGGTGGCCTGGCAATGCCATCAGCCAGCTCCCTCAGCACTCTCTGGTGCATCTCACCAGGCCCAGGGACTTGTGTATGTCCAGGTTGTTTGAATGTTCCCTAACCTGATCCTCCTCCACCGACTGTATGCCTACCTTGCCATGGACTATCCCACTGGTCTCTGGGACCTGGGATTGCTGAAGCCTGGTCTTACCAGTGAAGGCTGAGGTGAAGAAGGTAGGTACCTCCGCCTCAGTCAGCTCATTCAAACTTTTCTTGCTGTATAAACACACAACTTCTTCAGAAATGAGGTACAGAGAGTGTGAGCTTGGGGCTGGCAGGGAAAGGAGCAGATGGGTGCCAAGAAGCTCTGAAGCTACAGCAATTCATGCCTGGCCCACTGAAAGGACAGCACTCAAAGCAGCAGCTTGGATTCATGCGGACTTCAGCAGGGCCTGACTTGACACGTGGATGCCATCTCGCAGCAGTCTCTCCTGACAAGTCACTCCAAAAGCCTGTATCACTTTCTTCCGCAAAGTCAGGCTCCTCTTCAGCGCCAGGCTCAGAACTCCCCATGAGCCCTCCTCGCCTGCGACAGCCCTCCTCTCCTGCGGGGGCCCTGGACCAAGCTGGCAATACCACAGCGGTCAAGAAAAAGCTGGCGCTGACAGGAGAAGAGAAATAAATGGTCCACTGAGGCCTACAAATCATTGATGCAAGCTGGGCAACTCATACACACAACCATTAGCTCTGAAGGTCACTGGTAATTTGAATAGCTATAAACATGGTAATGAGGCATATACCAAGTCGTGTTGGGATGCGCACATGAAATGCTTAAATATGCTTTGAAGAAGTTAACAAACAAGACATACTGGGAAAAAATTTCTTCAGCTAATCAACGCTGGATCCCAGACCCCGGCCAGTCAAGTCCCACTGCCATTTCCCAGTGTCGTGCTATACTGCTGTTGGCTCCATGGCCCGAACAAAGAAGCCCAAGGGACTGCCACATTCTCCAGTTGGGTTTGCCTGCAAAGGTCCTTCAACCTGCTGCTGCAGGACCCTGGAGGAAAAGCCTGCAGCAGCTGCTGAAATCATCTTGGCTTTCTCTCAACCACTCCTGAGGATTCTCTTGCTGGCTCCCTCTCCACTCGCGTACCAAATGCAGACATTCCTACCTTCCCCTTTGAGGCACAAATCCACCTTCCACTACTGTCCTACATGGACCTGACCCTACTTTTCCCCCACCCCCTTCACAGCCCTTACTCATCTCCAAACATGTCTTTCAGACCATTTTATGCTGCCTCCTACACACTCCACTGTACCTGCAAACTTCTCCCGAGACCCACTGTAGCATCCTTCAGGTCTTGTGGAAAATTCCTTACTGAAGTAATGCTTATGGACCCCAGCCAGGTGCAAATGACACGGCAGTTGTCTTGACCAAAGACTACATTGTTCCCCTGTGTTCCTTCCATTCATTTCAATCCCGTTTAACCCTTAAAGCCTACGTATAGAACCAGCTCAGCAGCGTCAGCTCTTTCATACCACCTCTTTGCACCCCATATTTGCATTGCCAGCTGTTCTACTGTTTGACTCCACAACCTGCAAGTGCAGGACCTGGTCCTGCCTCTGTTGCACAGTGCAACACGGGTCTCCAGCCTGACAGGACTCTAGATGCTACCAAGATATGCCTTTCACATGGGCTAGCAACGTCACAGATGGCTGGGACTACAAAACTCTTGAGTTTGTTCTCTGGAAAGTCTGTTCCTCTTGAAGCTCCCACTTTCCTTTGTTTCACAGGTTCCAAGACCAAAAGAAAAGAAAAAAGAAAGACAAAGAAAAAACCAAATCCATAGTGGCCATGGGTTTTCCCTTTCTTGAGTCCCCTACACACTGATATGTGATTGCTCCTTTCCAGAGTAATCCCAGAAGTTGCAATCTCATCTCAGATACCGACTTGCCCTGCTTTGCTTTGCCAGTGTTTCCTCCCTGTTAGAAATGCCACTCCTAGCACCCGAGCTGCTCCTTTATTCCCGAGGCTGGGCTCAGGCCAGCCCTCATCTCGTTCACTGCTCAGGCAGAATCCTCCTCCTCCGTTCTGCCTCGCAAGACAATTTCCCTCTCCTGCTCTGTCGGTGCAGGGATCCCTCTGGCACGTGCTGGGGACGCAGCAGCTGCTGGCCCAGTTCCCACAGCGTTTGCTCGTGAGGCATGGTCCCCATCTTGCTCTGAGGAAGACAGGATCTCTCTTCAGCACCAGAGGTTTTCCCCTAAAAGGGATGCACCACGCTATTCCCCCTCCTGGCTTCTCCGTGGTGAACCCTGCACTGCCCGCAGAGCGCTCCGATTCCACGTCTTGCTTGAGAAGCTGCATGACCCAGCCACCTGCATCCGCACGGACTCAGCTTGAACCTGGGCTGCCAACAGACCCCTCTGGCCTTTGCAGTCGGCGGTATCTTTTAAGAAATGTTGTGGTTGTTATTCCTGCCTAGAGCCATTACTACAAGGAGAGATGAGAGCTGGAAGACTAGGACCCACCCGTGCTGCAGGGAACATGCCTCAGAAAGGTTCCCCCCACGGGCTACCTGTGGAGTCACCATGAGCCATAGGGGAAGGTCTCCTGCTGTCGGGCAGCGTGAAGTGGCAGCTGTGGGAGACACAAGTGCACCCTGGGGGCCTCTACGCTTCTAACCCCGGTGCCACGGTAGCCTTCCCCAGCACACCCATCAGTTTATTACCTCTGTTCCTAGATGACGCTGCACGATAGGTGGGTAACAGAGTTGCTGACCAGCTCCCCGTACCGGCCAGCTCTCGCGTCGGGAGGTCCCATTTGCGCTCTTTCCATTTGTCACCCCTGAGCTAATGACACAGACTCAGAAGTTCATAACATACTGCGCCCCGTCATCTATTCCAGGACACGAAAAACCAACCAAGCAAGCGATTTCACAGCCGAGCACACGTGACCGCTGTCCTCGCTCACAGCGCTGCGAAGTCCCTGCCGAGGGGAGAAGCTGAAAGGACCCCAGCTATTCCAACGCAGCTATTGCAGCACGCAAACGTGCCTTCCAGTTCAGATTCTGCTGTGCTGGGGACAAGTTAATGCATGAAGATAGAGAGCAACTTAGAGGGCAACAAGGGAAGCTCTGCAGGCCCTGCTTCCCAGTGTGTAACACCCTTAATTTCATTTTTCACAGGCTTCCTCGTATCAATCCTCACCCATAGCTCTGCTCATCTTCCCTTCGGACTCCCACACTGAACTCTGCTGAGGTCCCTCATGCTTGACTCACCGCCAAGGTTTCCCACTTGCTCTAACGATGTTAACGATGTCAAACCCTGACTCCTCGGCAGTGCCGAGAGGGGCCTTGCTTTTTCCAGCGTTCCTCCGCCAAGTGGCCCAGGCAGTGTTTGAGGACAGTCCTGGTATTCCCTGTGACCTCCCCTAATGCTCCAACACAAACCTGCTTATCCCAGCTCTCTCTAGGCCACTCCGGCACCGTTCAGACTTGCCCTTTCCTTCGCTGACCCGGGGACCGTGAGACACGGGACCCCTTTGATTCCGACCCCCCGCAGCTCCCCGTCAGCCTCGCTCAGGCACGGCACCTGGATCTCACCCACTGCCGTGTCTGTGGGGTTTCTGAGTCCTTGGGAGCTGTCATGGCCAAATTGCTAGATAACGGGCTAATTTCATTTCAGCCCCCCGAGGGGCAGAAAAACATCATAATTCACATATTATGTATTGAGCTGCAAACAAGGGACAAAGCCATTCTGTTTATCTATTAAATGACTATCGGGAAGCCGCTCGAGGGACAGATATAGAATCTGAATCCAGAGACTTTCAAACCTTGCGATAAGGCACACCTCAGAAACGCAGAGGCCTCGCACCGCACCTTTGCACCAGGCAGCAGAAAGACGTGCGCTGCTGCCCAGGGAGGGGTTTCAGAGACCTTCCCCGACCACTCTGATGGAAAGGGCATCCTGAAGCCACCCTGACCATGTAAGATGCCCTCGATGGTGAGGTAGAAAGGCTGATGCAGTGTTCGTGTTTCTCTCAAACCTGCTACGTGACTCCAAGTGGCACATCTGCAGTGCTCGGTAATCCATGAGGATGATCACCCGGGACCCTCGTGCTAACAGCACTATTGCTGCCCATAGGCCACAGGGCTTCAGGGCTTCCCAAATCCCCAGGCATGCAGGATTATTTGCAGTTCCAGATTAGCTACGATACGCAGCTGCCGAGCGTGGCTGGACCTGTGAACTTGCCTGCATTGCTAAGATCTTGTTCCAGTCTATAACCAGCCCTACCCCAGCAGAGTTGGTCCCTGGAAGATGTGTTACAAGCAAAGACAAACTCCAGAAGGTTACAAAATGGAAAAAAGTTGAACAGATACCCTGACCTCACTCCAAGACTAGATGTACATCACATCACGGAAACACCACCACTACATACTTGTACGACAACTCCACGCCCTGGACAACCTCTCACGTAACCTGGCCATTATACAAAGCACCCAAATCTGTCTGAGAGGCTAACACGGAGATCGCACGGCCTCTCAACCACACTCTTCGCCTTTGCGTTTCTCGCTTCTGCGCCACTGCCGTACTAGGGACCCAGAAAAAGGGAAGTTGCCAGAACCATGCCAACAGCACAGTTCTGCTCAATGTCAGCTGTTAATTACTGTTGCTGAGCTCTGAAAAATCGTCAGCAACTGACCCATTTTTTGGTCAAGTCCCTCATCTGAGCAGCAGCGTTGTGCTGTGACCTTCGCTTAGTTCCAGAGCTTATCAGGCTCCGAGTTTCTTCCTATTATTGTTTTCCCACACTAGGAAAGGTTTCTCCTCCTTTCCATTTAATTTGCCCGTGTCTATACTGAGACATAGTCAAAACTGGAAGTAAGCCAAGCACTGCAAAGTTTCACATGGCCTTAAATCCTTTGCTCTGAGCCCTGTTAACTCCCAGCTCAACTTCAACACCCGAGCACACTGCCCAAGGGTACGCACACAGCCTAGGAAGCCCGCACACACGCAGGCTGCGTGTCCTCACGTGCACAATTACTCAAACTTCTGATCCCCAGATCCCAGGAGTGTTTGTGAACCAGCGCTGGCAGTATCCTCTTTCCAGAAGAAGCCCACCTACTGTGCCGCGCAGGTCTCGGGAACATTAGACCTGGGGAGGTGCAGGTTCTAGTACCAGCACCTTGAGTCTTCCTCACTCCCAGAACTGGGGGACTCTCAAACCCCATTATCTGAGGAAGTTCACAGATCCCTGGTGGGTCAAGCTGTAAACCACAAGGCATTTCTAGAGTCAGCGAGCCCCCAGTATATGCCACAACAGCCCAACTTTTCACTCTGCCCAGCTGCTTTATTTGTTATGAAATTAAAATGCAATTATAGAAGCTGATTTTAAATGCCCCATCAAATTAATAAACTGACTGTGTACAATCCATCTGGCAGATGTTGCAGGGTCCTTTCATCGCAACAATGGATTTCACTTGCGTTTATTAATAAAAAACCAAGGGAGAGACAAGTTGGCAGTTAAAGAAATTAGGGAAAATAGGAAAGCCTCATATGGGGCCCGCAGATGAACAGAAAAGATGGTTTGTCCACCAGCCTCATAACCTTCCAGTGAAATGCCCTGGGGAGGCTTTTGATCCTGGTTACACTGAACAAGCCTTCATTAGACACCTCTCCTTTATTGACAACAGATGAGAAGCCAGAGCCTGCGTGCAACATGGAAATGGAGTCCTCCTGTCAGTCAGGCATGGATGTAGATGTCTTCCGCTCCAAAGACACATCCACCATCCCACTGAATACACCTGCATTGACACAGACCTCAAAACACGCTACAGAACCATGCACGGACAATGATCCATTGCCACATTGCCCACGAGCAGAAGCACACCCCAGTGCAATTTTGGTTCGTCAAGGAAAGCATTTTGCTCTCCAATGGCAAGTTCTACATATATCCTGAGGCTGGATCCTCTCCCAGCCCTTCGTACGTGCATAATTCTCCCTAACAAAGGCATTCCACACTTCTCCCTGCTGTAGACCCTAGCAAGCCTGCTGCAGAAGAGTTACCTGCCTCAGAGGCTGTATGCCACTGCGGTGAGAACTTCTGCCCAGGTCTTGCCTTAACCCAACCTGTTTTCCATAGCCAGACTCTTCCTCCACACCTCCTCTCGAGGCATCCTACACTTGGTGTTCAGAGCAGTTTACCACACCAACAATTCAGCAGCTCAAATGCAGGAGCACCTGCATCTGGTTAGCTGGGCCACTGCCGGGTTACACCAGGACGTAAGTGCACGTGAAGCTTCCTACAACAGCCTCCAGTCATTCCCATCCAAACAGGCTTTGTGTGACTGCTCCTCCATGAGGGCCATTCGGCATCCTTCAACCACAGCTACCTCCCCTACCTATATTACTTCAAGGTAATAAAATTGCCTGGGTCGGGGCAATCCCCAGCACCAGTACAGACTGGGGGATGAATTGATTGAGAGCAGCCCTGCGGAGAAGGACTTGGGGATACTGGTGGATGAAAAATTGGATGTAAGCCAGCAATGTGCACTTGGAGCCCAGAAAGCCAACTGTATCCTGGGCTGCATCAAAAGAAATGTGGCCAGCAAGGTCGAGGGAAGGGATTCTCCCCCACTACTCTGCTCTGGTGAGACCCCACCTGGAGCACTGCATCCAGCTCTGGGGCCCCCAACACAAGAAGGACATGGAGCTGTTGGAGCGGGTCCAGAGGAGGGCCACGAAGATGATCAGAGGGCTGGAGCACCTCTCCTATGAAGACAGGCTGAGACAGTTGGGGTTGTTCAGCCTGGAGAAGAGAAAGCTCTGGGAAGACCTTATAGCAGCCTTCCAGTACCTGAAGGAGGCCTACAAGCAAGCTGGAGAGGGACTTTTTATGAGGGCACATAGTGACAGGACAAGGGGTAATGGCTTTAAACTGAAAGAGGGCAGATTTAGATTGGATATAAGGAAGAAATTCTTTACTGTGAGGGTGGTGAGGCCCTGGCACAGGCTGCCCAGAGAAGCTGTGGATGCCCCATCCCTGGAAGTGTTCAAGGCCAGGCTGGATGGGCTTTGAGCAACCTGGTCTGGTGGAAGGTGTCCCTGCCCATGACAGGGGGGTTGGAACCAGATGATCTTTAAGGTCCCTTCCAACCTAAACCATTCTGTGATTCTATGATGGACGTGACTTTTTTTGGTCCCCTACTATTTTGCACTCATGGTACTTTATGTCTAAACAATTTCTAAAACAGAGAAGGATGACAAGGAAGGAAAACCTTCATTGCTGTATTAGAAATAAAAGAAGAGGGGTGGGGTGTGTTTCCTCATTGTTCCTAAGGAAATCCTGGGGAGAATTCCATTTTACAGTGGTCCAAAGAATCAGCTGAGTAGCGCTGCAGCAGCCACCTGCAGTGGTGGTACATGCAGCTGGGCTGAGGCTGCGGACAGTAAGGTTGTGCTGGGTTCTTGCTGCAAGAGTTTCTTCTGCAAGCTTGGACCAGCTCTGTCCATAAAGAGAGAAGCACTGCCTTTGCTGGGGACTGCGCTGCGTGCCTGAGGAGCAGAAATCACCACTCCTGCTGTGCCCAGGAGCTCAGGCCCACCAGCGCAGGCGAAGGACAGCATGCTGTTAAGCCCGGTTCAGAAGAACACAAACCAAACAAGCCTTGATGGGTCTGGCAGAGGTTTGCACGTACTGGTCCCCTTTCACATCGGACAGTCCAGGCACAGCTCTGTGTTGGCAGCTCTGCACTGTCTAGGGGGACACGAAAGGGACGCTCTCCAAGCAGAACAGCTCTTCAGAGCTGCCGCCTCCCCTGCGCGGCGGTGAAGCATGGTGGTGCTGACAACGACTGAGCGACGGCATCCAGTCCCTCCTCGCAGCTCCTGCCCACCGGCACAGCCTGTGCTTGAACCCCTCCAGCCAGAGACCCGGTGCTTCCCACCTAGGACCACTAGAACATCTACTGCAAACACATACCTGCGTTTTGATGGATGTAGCCTATTTTAGAGGCACACAGCTCTAGCCAAAAAGAAACAAAAAGGACTTCTCTCAACGTCTGTTCCTACCATTGCTTCATCAGTGCACACTTAAATAGCTTGCAACTTTTTTTTAGAACTGCCCTTGAACATCATACTAAGTGTTTATGCTTTATTAAACTTGCAACCTTCAGCTTTTCACGCAGACTACCCTGACCCAGGCACGGCACAAGAAACAGTCTGGGGTGAGGGGCGCTTTCTGAATTGCCTCTTCTGTATCTTGTTAAGTTTGGGGCTCCAGCTACCACGGAGGAACAGAGGCACAGCTGGGCCCAAATGAGATCCGAGGTGGCACAGAGCTCAAATATAGCAGTGGAAGAAATGAGATCATTATGGATGAATGGGGACATGACCTGAAGAATGGGCACAAAGAGGGAACTGGCACGGCAGAGAGAAAGCTCAGACCACCCTTGCTTCCACCATCTGTCACCGACTACATTGCACCTTTCCTGGCACATTCTGATGTAGGCAGGTAAAAGCAATTAAGCTCAAGGCCTGGGGACCTGAAAAGTCTCCAGGAGCAGATGGGATCCACCCGAGTGCCATTAGAAGGGAAGGGCAGGAGCCCATACAGAAGCAACAAGACCAGAACATCCCGCCCTTGGCCCCACACAGTCCTGTAGCACAGCACATGGTCCAGCAGAAGACAAGCCACAGGCTCTGCAGGGGTTTGTCACGCTCCCTCTCCTGGGTCATTTCTGCCCTGTTCAAGTTTCATGTCATGCTCATCAGCGCTTTAAGGACACATGACAAAGGCTGGCCAACGCACCCAACTGTCAGGTTTCATGCCCACCACTCCTCATGGACGAGATCTGCACGAGCAGGGAGAGAGCTGGTGACTGGGTGGGGAAGGACCCGGTTTGGTCGTACACTGACTGCGTGTGCACGCTAGCGGAGGTGGCCCAGCGAGGAGCGGCGGTGCTCAGGGCAGGAGGCAGTGAGGCCAGGAGGGGAGCTCGGCGAGCTCTCAGAAAGCTGGCATGTCTCACCCTGGCTGGGGACAGTGCCGTTGTGCCCGAGGAGCAACGCGGTCACTCACGGCCTTAGCCCAGAGCTTCAGGCTCCTCGTGCTGGACCAGTGCACCCTGCAGATAAGGACTCGGATTTTGAACTTGGCTCGCCTGTCTGTGGGGCTCAGAGCCCAGCAGAGACCTGAGGCTGCAGCCGCTGCAGAAATGCATTATGTTTTGTAGCTTCCTTCATGCCACAGCTCTGCCCCTCATCTGCAGTCATCCTGGTAGTAGGCAGCAACGGCACATCTGCCTTTCCCCCACCTACTGCTGGTTTAGGCTGAAATTCCTTAAGGCAGAAGGTATTTCTGCAGCAAATCCCTGCACAGTGCTCAGAACGAGGGGGCCGTGGGCTGGGGGTCCGTGAGTGCAACAGCAACAGAGATGCTGCATATAATCAACTTGTGAGCACAGCCTCCACAGCACCGCCACACTGATTCCTGCTCTGAGCTATTCCAGCCCTGCAGTCTCCAGCTGCTAAGCTGATTTTTATAATCATCTTGCTTTTAATACAATCATTATACAGTCATTATGCCTTTAATTAAGCATTTATTGTACAAAATAGTGCCAATCAAAGTCAGCAGGTTGGAATAGGAAAGGAAGGGAATTAACGTATTCCCAAAATGTTAATGAGGACTTTTCAGCCTAAGCAGAGCTTCAGGATCTGGTACCCAGTAAGCAGATTCAAAACGTGATATGGGAAGCTTGAGCAGGGTGGCCGTGACCCAGATGGCCAGGGCTGAAAGGCGACTGCTGCGGTTCTCTTCCACTGTCCATGCTTACCCCCATTCTCTCCCCGCACCGGCTGATCTTTTCCTCTTGCCCTTCCCTTCCTCCTGGGAACATTAATCCCACCTCGGCTGCTCACAGCAGCAGCATTTCCACACCGCGAGTGGATTCCCCAGGGACCCAGGCCTCGTGCCCCTTCCATGGCTGCCCAGACCAACCAGAGCACGCATCCGCTGCTCGGGATTTCAGACAGCCCGGCGCTGCAGAGCCCCGGCCCCAGCACGAGCAGCCAGCCTGACAAGCAGTCTGCAGGGAGATGTCTCGGGACACTGGGCCTGTCAAGTCTTCCCTAAAGCCAAGTCTGCCCTGGAAAACTCTGATGAATCACGGCACAAGTTACTGTGCTCGGCATCCCAGTGCATGCACCACCAGCAACTTCTGATACAACAATTTTCTGTCTCAGGGAGCTGAGGTCTCTTTACCCCTGGGGTATCCCAGCTTCCCAGCGGGCAGCCCCAGCAGGGCAGGGGCCGTGGGACTGGCAGCCAAAGACTCGTCCCAAGGGCACGTTTCTGCTGCCCACCACGCGTGGGCCACTGGAAGGGGCTCTGCTGCGCCAGGCGAACCGGCGTGGCTCGCCATCAAAATCTGCCATTCACACTCACCAGGACTAAGGGGAGGTTCCCCCAGTTCCAGCTCCTGCTACAGCCGTGGTGTAGGGAAACCGGAGGCCACGTGTGTGACCGTGCCCTTCCTTCTCAAGCCTTGCAAAAGCACACGTGGGAACAGCAGAGCAGCATGAAGACAGAGTACATCCAATCTTCAGCGACGACGGGAGCTGCAGCAGGCTTTCTCCCAGACTTCCCTTCCACGCGCGCGCTCGTGCCGTGAACGATCACACAGCCCTGCAGCCAGTCAGGGGTACCAACGCTGCAGGCTGGCACTCGGGGAGACGTGCAGCAGAGCCCCTCGCACCTTCGATTCCCCCCTCACGCTCAGAGCTTCCCTATGGGAGTCTGGTACCGCGCGGTAACGCTCTGTGCTGCTGGGGAAAAGCGAGAGCTTTCACAAAAACCTGTCATGAAGACCCGGCGGGGCCCACGACCCCTCCGCGATGTGGGCGGCCCCTTCCAGGATGCCGGCTGCTGCCAATGGCTGGGAACATGGGAAGGGTCCCGGCCGCTCCTGCAGCAGGACCAGCCAGGGCTCAGCTGCTCAGGAAGGTCCGAAGGCGCCTGCGCTCAGCAGCCCCCCAGGAGGCCGGGAAGGTGCCCGGCTGGAAGCGCTCCAGGGGAGAAGAGCCAGACCACGGACATCGCTCCTAACGCTTGCAGCGTGCGACAGCGAGCAAAGGGGCAAGGAAGCGACAGGTCAAATCAAACACAGGCAAATGGGCCCTGGCTGCGTATGAGCAGAAGTAACTCGCACTGCATGTACGATGCTGGGCTCTGAGCTGATGCCCCTCAGGAATGAGGTTTTGATTTAGATCTTTGTGTGAGAACAGCTCAGTGACTGACAGCAAGAAAAACCTAACCAAGTGTTAGGGATATCAGGAAAGAGAGAGTATCTTAAATACCATGTGCAGCTCGGCTCCCCCAGCTCAGAGAGGTCACAGCGCAACTGGGAAACATACGGAAAAGGGTGACCAGGGCAGTAATGGCTCCCAGCCAAGGAATGTAGCCTGGGAGCAAAGGGCTAAGACAAAAGAGTACAAAGTCAAGAGCAGCACTGCATGAACAGGGATCGCCTTGCCTGCTGCTTCTTTCACCAAAAATTTAGGGGTCATCAAGCAAAACCAGCAGATAGCAGGCCAAAAAAGCCTCAGAAGAAATGGCTTTTCACACAATGCACAGTTAAGCTGCTGTAGCTGCAAATAATTTGTGTGGGCTAAAGAGAGCAAAGAGACAAGATCCCTACAAACCCCCCAACAAGCGCTGTTAGGGACTATGAACACAGATGAAGAGCTCGGAGCCTCATACGCTTCCCAATCTCATTCTCTTCCCCAGGCACCTGGTGCTGGCCACTGCTGAGGACAGGCTGATGGGGTTGCTCCTATTCCCCTTCCCAGCAGGCAGGATCATGCCAAGGACTAACGGGCTGCTTCTAAAGATGTTCTGCAGCTTCTGGTCCCTTGTGAACGCGTTGACCTCGTGACTGCGTGGCTTGTAGCTGCAGCACGTCACGCACGAGTTCAAGCGGGTGCTGCCCCGGTGCCAGAGGTGCTGACCGCGAGCGCCGGTGAATGGAAGAACCGCAGGCAGCTGCACGGGCCAAACCGACTGTTGGCTGGCTGTCTCTCCAAAAGCCACAAACAGCAACCCCCCAGAGGAGACTTCTTAGGAAGTATTCCAAGTTTCCAGCAAAGGAGGAGAATACAGCACTGCTGGAGGAGAATACAGCACTGCTGGAGGAGAATACAGCACTGCTGGAGGAGCCTGCTCGTGACGCGGCCCGTCTCCCCTGCGCGCCCAGGAGGAAGAGCCCTGGGCATGCAGTGCCTTACAGGACAGGCAGGCCACATGCACCCTCCACCTGTGCTTCTCCAAGGCTCCCTGATACGCCCGCTCACAGGAGAACAGAGCCTCCAGCCGAAGGGCCAACTTTGGATAAGAGCAGGTCAGAGAGAACCGGTCAGAGGAAGCACCACCAGCAACCCCCATCGCAACCTCCCCTCCACCTAGTGCCAACTCTCTCCTTCCCTCCGTCCACAGAGCACCAACACATCCAGCCTTTCCACCCTGCTCACATCCATCCATCCCTTTCCTAGGTCTCCAGAGAAACTCCTTCACCCCCCAAAGAGATCCCAACAGGACTGACCTAAGACTCCCACAGAGACGCTTCTCCCTGTTACTGGGCGCAACTGGCACCCAGTGTCCTGTCCTGGCTCTAAAGCTTCTTGTTTGCATGTGGTCAGCCCCCTTTCATTTGAAGGTGGCATAACAGACCTCACGGGAAAACCTTTGGTAGTTCTGCTACCGCTGCATACTTCAATCAGATTCATCACAGCTCCTCACCCGTTCCCGGCATGGCTAACTGCATCGAGGCAGAGAAAGGGAGGGAGAAGCCCAGACTCCATCCCTCTGGATTCTGAAAGTGCCCCAAAGAAAGCTGGTTTGAACTGAAAACTGGTCCCACCGATGCTCTTCACTTCGCGTACCAGAAATACGCACAGTTCAGCCTGCAACACTTCCACGCCATCTCTTCCCTCCCTGTGCTCGTCAGCACCTGCCTCACGACATGGAAAGACTTTTGGGAAAGCACGGGTGGGCACCTCAGGTACATCTAAATCCAGCTGCAGGTGACAGGCACCGCCGGGCTACCCTGTGCCAGCGAGCACCGACGTCAGCAGCGAGCACACCGAGGCAGCTCGGGCACAGCAGCGCTGTTCAACGCGTGCCAGGAGCGGCGGGGGTGGAGGACTCACATGTGTGTGCAAACACAGGTACGGGCAGCAGGCGCATCCAGCACTTTCTGTACCCGAGATGTCGATATATGTGCAAAGCACAAAATAGGTTGATTTTAAGGAGCCCTGATTAGAACACAAAGTTGGTAATTAGCTAGCAATAGATCCGCTCCCGTAATAACTAGCTGTCGACGTGCTGGACAGAAGGTGAGGTACGGTGGTGCCTGTGAGCGGGTGGGCTCAGAGATCGCCCGTGATAGAAAGCAGCGTCTGGGGACTGCCCGAGGCTCCGAGGCACAGTGAAAGCGATGCCGGGAGTGACGCAGCAGTGCCGACAGCTGTTTGTAATGCTTCTCCTCCTTGCTTTTTCTTTCTTTCATTACCGAGGAATGACTATGGAGGCATTCCAGGTAAATAAAAAGGAGAGAAAAAAAAGTGGGGGGGTGTGAAGTGCTGTGCATCTTGCACAATATACAATAGGCACACACCCCACACTCATTCCCTCTTCCTCCAATCTGCCAGCAACAGATGACAACACAGCAGCAGTCATATCCGACAGTCTCTGGATCCGGACAAACCAATCAAAAAGATGATGTCTGAGGATGAGCTGAAGGCTACAGAAGTGTCTGCCTCAGGAGGATAAAGTGGGAACTAGTCAATAATCCCTGGTCAGAAACAGTACCAAAAGCAGCAAACAGAAAATAGCCTATTTCCACCTTTGCTGGTGATGAGGTACCCAATACGGCAATCTGCAATTCCTAAATCTCAGAAATTCCTGCTGCTGTGAACACAGCCCACCCAGACCACAGGGCAGTCTCGACCCTATGCTCTACGCTCCCGTTCACACTGGCCCGAGCTCTCACTTGTCCACCCATCGCGTCGGTCACAAAAAGGCCAGCTCAACCCCTCTAAAGGCCACGTTTATCTTGGCTAACGCGGTTACCCAACCGAAGCACCCACTGGAGCAAGTGTTAGGTGATGAGCCTCAGCTAGGAGCCGCGGTGCCAGTGCGGTACATGGAGAGAGACAAAGGGCAGCCAAGGCCGTGCACCATCGCGTGCTCCGGCACCTCCCCTCTCCCCCCAGCTTGGTGCAGCTGGGCCCCAGCCACTGAACATCAACCACACCTGTGGACAGCCTGCACAGTGCCTGTGCACACCCCGACTGCCTGTCGGGCAACCACGGGCACCACCGGGAGCGGTGCCGGCAGGCTGGGAACAGGCGGGAGGAGCAGGTGAAGCATCCCAGGCACAAGCTAGAGCTTCCATGGCTAAACCTCTCTGCAGAGGCAGGGCCGTCGGAAGAAGAGATCGCTGCTCGCAGTTGACAGCACCACACCACGCTGCACAGGATGCTGGCAAGCAAGGCGTCATGCAGCTGCCTGAGCAGGACTTCATCTAACTCTGGAACAGGCTGCCCAGAGAGGTGGTAGCTGCCCCATCCTTGGAAACATCCAAGGCCAGGCTGGACGGGGCTCTGAGCAACCTGATCTGGTTGAAGCTGTCCCTGCCCATGGCAGGGGGATGGACTGGATGGCCTTTAAAGGTCCCTTCCATCCCAAAGCATTCAATGACTCTAACCTACTCTCCTGTCTCTGAAAGGAGAAAGAGGCAGATGTTTGGGGGACGGAGCAAGGTTCCTTCTAGCAGAGTGGAACAGAATCACTTGCCTTGGCGAGGGGGATGGGGGGAGGTGTCTTCCCAAATCTGTCAGAAGAGCTGGTTTGTACCTGAAGCAGAAGTTTTATATGCTCATGACTTCTGTCTTGTGCAGACAGCTTCAGGAGCGTCCTCACGGACACACGTGCCCAGGAGCTGGCTCAAGGTCTCAGGGCAGCCCACATGCCAGGTCTGCCAGGGACCGGGCAGATGTCCCATCCACGGCATTTGGTAACGGGGACAGTCAGCCTCCAGGAGGGCAGGCACGTACCCACCGCCACCGACCGCTCACTCAGAGAGAAGCGAGGCCAGAAAAGGTGGGACAATAAGGGCTGTGGGAGCCTCTGTTTTGAAACCATCCCGTCTGCACAAACCAGAAACCAAGCCTCCACAACCAACGCTGTTCACAGTGAGATGAACAGATGACAAACAACACTGAGTCCATGGGTTTCACTAAGTATAAAGTTTCTGACAGCTTCTGAACAGGGAGTAGCAGCACAACTCCAGCGATCCCACCCTGGTCACCTTTGCTCTCCCTGCTATGGAATCTCCCACTGACCCGTAAGTGAGGCATAAACACAGGTAAAGGATTTCAACATCTACACTAAGCTCAATCCCAGTAAGGTGAGCCGCTGGAAATGAACCACCAGTCAGTAGGAAATCAGAGCCAAGGCTGGACAGGATTTTGTGCTGACCACAGCTTCCACCGCTCAGGGAGGGCTGGAGAGAAGCTCCCCGTGACAGCCCTCAGCTGGTGGGCACGCCAGGGTCACTGTCCTCGACTTCACCACTGGGGTCTCAAAAAGTTTCAGCTGCAAAATCCAAACGCTTGTCTCTTCCTCCATCTCCCTCCACTGCCCGCTGATGGTTTCAGGACACGTGGGCCTGGGTCTCCAGGCTGCAGGTCCCAGCAGGGACTTTACAAAGAAGTGCTGGCTGGAAGAGTCCCACGTTGCATCCAGTCAGTTCCCCTCATCCCCAGGAAGCTCCCACAGCCACGGGCACTCTGCTCAGGCAGGTCACGCAGCAGGCCAAACCCAACGCGCTCAAAGATACAGGGCTTTGTGAGTTCGTGTTTTTTGAGGATGGAGGAAACTGCTGTGTTAATCTTGCTTTGCCAACCACCAGAATCTCTGTGTCCTGCCATTGCTCTGTATTAGAACAAGTGTTTTAGAAAGAAACACCAAATCTTTCTTTCACTTCAGGGGCTGGTAAATCCACCACATCCCATCTTCAGTGTCCCAACAATTCACTGACTCTAGGCCAGGCAGGGAACCCACTTCAGCCCTTGATAAGTTACTTCAGTGGTTAAATAGCCCCAAGATTTAAAACAAACAAAACCCAACCAACCAACCACCCACCCCACAACACTCAGCTCTTGTAGCCTGAAGTTTTCATTTCAGCTTCTACCATCCCGTTTCCCTCTGTGCTACATTAGAGTCCTGTCTATAAGCTGCCTCCTTCTGTAAAGCTGTCACGTAAGCTTTCCAGAGTCAGATCCCTTTCCTAAGATCTCCTCTACACTTCTTCTAATTTGCTAACATCTCCCCCAAAGTATGGACATCAGATAGACTCGGGAGACAACGATGGATGTACGACTGGCAGACACAGAATTACAAAGGGGTTGCCCAGACAAGAAGGGCTAAAGGTGACTGAAATCTCTTGTTTTAACAGCCAACAGAGTCATCTCTGGATGACCACGTAACTCTAGTCCGTCTGCACCCTGCAGATCTCCTGGTCCTCAGACATCTCCTGCCAAGGGAAGGGCACGCAGAGGGCACAGAGCTTGGGAAGGACCAGAACTCCTCCCATCTGCGCAGAGGCAGTGCTCGTGAAACACTCCTGTGTTGCCTGGAGGAGACAGGAGGACACAAACACAAGGAGCTCTTCAGAAGGTGCACCCAAGAAGAGTTGCAGGCAATTGTATTCCTGCTGCTCGATCCTCATATGTCAAGCTTTTGGAAGGATCACATCTCCCTAGTACGACTGATACCTGCAGGCAACCAGGAGATGAAATGGCTGGATGACAGAAATGGAAGTAAGAATTACGTGCCCCTAACACAGCTCTGCCCCCTTCCATCGTGTCCATCCACACAACCAGCAGCAAGAGGACCCACTATTTGGCAAGACACTCACAGAGAGCAGCTAGGAGAAGTTAGCTATGAGAAAGACATGACTTTGCAGACGCGCTGTTATAGGGTTTTTTTTTAATATATAATTACACAGTTAAAATTTAGAGGGCTCCTGGATTCCTTGCAATCTCGAGCGCTGCAGAGCAGTATGTACGACAACCACCTGCATGATGCTGGGCACCTGCAGGCTCAATATCATCCTGAAGGACAACAGCCTGGTCTTGTTTTCACACACACTGTACTACTAGATACAAGAAACAACAAACCCCGAACCCTCAGGGACTCACCACCAGAGCACACGCGCCTCTCCAGCCACACAGGAGCCAGGCTCCTGCACGCCGACTTCTGCGTGGTTTCTCACAGAGCACCTGAAAGGACCCAAAGGCCCGGGAGGAAGACCCCAAGAGAAGGCGTTGTCGGCTCCTTAGACATCAGGGCATTTCTTGCTGCAGGAGAGGCAACACTAAAGCCTTTCTTTTCTCTCTCTCCTAGGATGTTGGTGGTTTTGGTTTTTTTTTTTCCTTCTCTATTGCTAATATATACACAGAGCACAGAACAAATGTAATACATTCATTAAAAATTACATATGATCCTTGCTTGATTTCCCAGCACAGGGAAGGAAGGAGAACTGCACACTTCTAGTGCTGTGGGCAGCACACAAGGTGAGCAGACACGCTGGTGACAATGGTCCGAAGAGCAAGGCCGAACAGCGGCCAGCCTCTTCCTTCTCCAGTAAGGAGAGCAGAGGGAAAAGCAGCGGCTGCCCAGCACAGAGCACTCTCAGTTGTCCATGTTCTGCCTTCCTGGCCCGGTTACACCAAGGAACGCATCCCCTAGGACCAGAGCACTGGGGAGGGCACTCTGCGCTGCCCCCCCCCTTCCCTGCTGGCAGGTTCAGCCCTGGCAGCTCCGCTATGGGAGGACTTTCTGGATTCAGAGCCCACGGCTCAGCAGTCCTTGAGCGGGGGGCCCTTTGCATCACCCCTGTCTTCTGCACAAAGGGGTGACACAGACGCCGCATCCCCCCCCCCCCCCCCCAGCTGTCGCCTGTCTCCGTTTTCTCCTCAGCACGAGACATTTTGCTTCTTTTGCCTCATCACCATCTTACATGCCCTTGCCCATCTCATTTCCAACCCTCTGGTGGGCAATCAGAGAGAAGAGTGGGGCCGTTAGAGCACGTAACCGCAGAGCCCAGCACTGCCGCGGTCCTGCTCGCATACCGATGCCTTGCCACGCTGGGCATGGCCGTTAGCGCTGCAGAGCAGGACGCACGCCGTTGGTCTGCAGGGGTCACAGGCTCTCAGTGGCTTCAGTGGCGTTGCTGTTGCGAAGGAAGCAGCAGCACAGGCTTCCCCAGCTCTTGAACGCGGAAAAGCAGCCAGAGAACTCTCTCAGCCGGCTCGCACCCAGAGCTCAGCATGCTGCCCACAGAACAAACTCGCAGCCACGCACCAGCGCCGGGGTTGCCAGGAGGAACAGAGATCCAGGAGAAGCGCAGCCACCTTGCCAAGCTGCATCACGCTGCTTGCTCGTCTCCCCCCTGCTCCTCGCCGACAAGCTGTTTTCCTGGAGGAGGAGTCCCGTCAGAGTCCCGGAGTTCAGGAAATCCCTTTGTCTGCTGCCTGAATCCTCTTTCCATTGAAGGGCTGTGACGTGCTTTGCCGTATTAACACCACTCAAGCAGCTAAAATGCCTTGTCAAAGAAAGGCAAGAAAGCGTCTTGGAGGTTATTACGGGCTGATGTGATTTTTCTAAACCCTCGCTGAATGTGTCCCGCTCTGAGGAACATTTCAGGATCAGATACTTATGCAGGGACTGGCAATTGCAATTTTAATTTACTGCTGCAGCTGAGAAAGCTTGTCCTTAAAGACAGGAGGATTAGGAATCCCCCAGATCCACTCAAGAGCCATATAGAGAGGAAAGCCTGAACTGTAAAGCACTCGGCGGCCTCTTGGGAAGGAATCCCCGCCCTGACACGTCGCTCTTAAGAAGCGGGCAGGAAAGCAGAGTGACTAGCACAGGCTCACTGCGGAGGCGTCAATAGCCATCCATCAGCTGCGAGAGCTCGGAGCGAAGGCTGCCGTCCAAAACGCTCTCTTCGAGACCAGAGCTAAGCCAGACTCAGCAGTCAGAGCCCAGGCAAGCCAAAGAGGGCTCAGCACGCACCGCCTCACCTTGCCCTGCACGACGCTCGCTTCCTCCCTCCTCCCTTTGCACATCGAGCGCAGCACAAAGGACAAAACCGTTCTCGTTTCTCATATTCCTGTTTGGGACTGAAAACAGCAGCCATAGAAATCAGGCGAATTCTTTCAGGGGCTTGCCAGCTGCCTGAAACAGAGAACCCAGTTCCACGTCCACAGGAGGAGCTGTGGGCAATGCCAGCTTAGCCCTTGTGAACCCAGCCGAAGGCTCAGGCGCCCACCACCCTGTCCCCAGCACCCATACGTGATGGCAGCCGCCTGGGAAGGGCTGCGAGGAACAGCACGCTCGGCTTCCAGCCGCCGACAGTCCAGAGGGTTTTCCAGAGCCGGAGACTGCAGCGGTTGTACTGCCTAACAGACGCTGACAAACCTGCCTTCCATAAATGAACCTACTCCTTTTTTAAAATCCGTTCACATTCTTGGCCTCCACAGTGTCCTGCAGCAATAAATTCTGCAGTTTAACACCACGCTGCACAACAAAGTGCTCTTCTCTGTCTTAAGGCTGGAGCCAATATTTCTTTGAGCACCTCCAGGTTCCCATATTAGAGGATTAGTAAGCAGCCTTTCTCCAAACTATTCACGAAATTAGACTGCTGTCACACCATTTATTTCCCAAACGGATAAGCCTTAGACTGCACAAGGGTATCTCCTTGTGCAGATGCCACTGCAGGCTTCTGATCGCCCTCAGCACCCTCGCTGCGCTCTGCCAACGCAGCTGTATGCCGCAGGGAGAGGGGGGCTTCAGCTGAGGCACATCACGGATTTACTCTATGCACCTTGACGGGTTTGTTTTGGTCTTAGGAGCTTTCCTAGTAATTCCTAGCTTTCCATCAGTTGGGCTGGGGTTGACCAGTTCTGGAGCACTGCACTGATTTTACAGAGTATCGCTGGTTATCTCTTGATTTATAATTATTATTGACAATGCTACAGAGAAACTGCTACTCCAAGATCTACTGTCTGAATGCCAAGAGCTAATTGACTCCCGTTGCTGCGTACGTATCATTTGGCCATCCTTCACTATATCCATGATTTGCATTTGTTAGCTCTGAACTTCAACAGACATTTTACTGCTCGCTCACTCTGCATCGTGTCATCCCTCCACAGCTCTCGGCAGCCAGCTTTCAAGCTCTCCGCCCTGGTAAGCATGGATGCTGTGCTGTCTGCAGGCTGCTCGGAGAGAGAGAACGAGGGGGGCTGTTCTCTGCCTGACTCCACAGACAGCTTGCGGCACTGCAAGTGCTAGTATGTCACCTTTTCCTTTAACACTCGGAGCCATTTCACTACTGCCTTTTTTTTAAAAAACCAAAAATTACCAGATCACATACTTCTGAGCAGCCCACCGACACCTTTGCAATTTCAAATGCCAAGAGCTCGTTGCTCTGTAATTAGCAGCACAGACCTCTCCTCCTGTCCAAGGCGCTTTGCAGCATGACACTGCACTTCTTCCAAACAGAAGCGAAGCACTTTGAAAATTAAACATCTTCTGTGATATTAAATACACCCAATTTGACACAAACGTACAAAGCACAGAATTAGAGCACTGTTAGGGCCGCTCAGCTCATCACTTCAGCCTCCAGAGCGATACTGCCCTGGCTTTTGTCTCCCATGATGGCAGAGTACAAAGTGACTGAGAAGGCGACTTACCCTGGCACGTTACTGGGATATGGTGGTGCAGGGCCCCACGGAGCCCCACCACCAGCGAGATACGGGGAAAGGGCCAGGGAGAGCCACCCCAAGTGCTTCCCCAAGTTAACGCCGACATTTGGTGTCATCACCTATGGAAGTACAGTCAAAAGACTTGACAGTCGACATGGAAACCTTACAGCCCTGTAGGAAATAACCACAGCCAGAGGGGCAGAATTGGAGCTGGGAAGCTCTCTGCTTGGAGCCAGCAAGGGGGGAAAGGACCACGTGCTGATGAGTCCAAATCACAGCGGACACCAGAGCGATTAGAGTCAGCATTAGAATTCCTTGAGAAATAAACAGCAGGCACTAAAAACCTGCTCAGTCCTTGTGGAAACTCCCAAATTCATTAATACTGTATTTAATTTTCTCTTCCCAAGTCTGTTATGGACAGGCAAGCGAACAACTTTGCCACGGCCACTCCAGGGGCTGGATTTGATCGAGCAGCAGGGCACCAGATGCTGGAAGATTCCCCGGGGCCATCGGCTCTCCGCAAGGCACGGCCGCTGTGCCCGTCCCCGTGCTGCACTGCCTCCCGCTCGCTGGCCTGGGGGCAACCAGGGCCCCGGGGCTCGCGCCAGCCTGGCTGCAGGTCAGCGGGCGCACGGCCGCCACGCTGCCCGTGCCAGGGGCCGGAGCGAGCTGCTGCCGCTGCTCCGGCACTCCTCGCTGAACGCGGCTGCCGCCTCTAGCCGCCGGCCTGAGCGCTGGAGCTGCGCTCCCCACTTTTCCCATAGGCGCTGCTTCATCAACCTGCAATCCAATTTGCTTGAGACAGAAACACCCACACAGACACGAAGGGAGCAGATGAAAGGAAGGATTCATTTCTGATTAGCAGCCGCCCCCGCAGCCCATTCCTGCGGAGACCAGTGAGGGACGCGCAGACCCCAGCCGGGGCAGGGAGAGGCACGCCTGAGCAGCAGCCCTCCTCCTGGCACCCCCGAGCGAAGCCAG
Source organism: Theristicus caerulescens (assembly GCA_020745775.1). Taxonomy (NCBI): domain Eukaryota; kingdom Metazoa; phylum Chordata; class Aves; order Pelecaniformes; family Threskiornithidae; genus Theristicus; species Theristicus caerulescens. The sequence continues at coordinate 757,144 of CM036560.1, read as the reverse complement.
GCACAGCGTTAGCCAGTCCTGCAGACAGCGCGGCAAAAGCGGCTCGTGACTCACCTCGGCGCGCCGGCGTTTCCAACCGGCCCTACAGCGCCGAGGGCTTGCCCACAGCTCTTGGAGACTGCGGCCAGACATCAGCGGCTTCCCACCTCTTCCATCTGGAGCGAGCTGCTGCCTTGTTCTGCCTCTCCCCACATCTTTCCTTCCCTGCCTTCTCCTCTGTGCATTCCCACTGCATCCCTCTACTACTGCTTTATTTCTTATCCTTTTCTTTTTCTGTGAAAAGCCTGGGTTAGCTTACGAGGAATATAACGTCACTTTGAACAAATGACCAACGGCAGCCGAAAGCAACAGAGCCTGGGAGAGCCTTGAGGTGAGATGAGTTTATCAGGTCTCTGAAGAGCTGACCACATTTTGCACTATTGCCACGCTTTCCAAGCAGCAGGTCTGAAAACAAGGATGCGTTTATGCCGCACAAGGTAGTTCAGCGCACAGACACCCAAAGCTGCATCAGGAGCAGAAACTGCTTATTTTATCCTGTCTTAAAAGGCCTGGATTCCACCCCACTGCTCTAGATCATCGTGGCTAACTTCCACTTCACCTCCCCAAAATAGCAGGTACCAACAACAAAAAAAAAAAAAAAAAATCAAGCATGGAGGTTTCAAATACTGCTCCCTCCTGAGACATGGAGAAGAAATGTTAAATTGAAAGTCTTATTAACTGCTTTGTATTTTTTTAAGTTATTTTTTCTTTAATTTCCACAGTTAATGCAAGGTTAAAAGGGCTTTTAAAGCCAGTTTCTGTAAAAAGAATAAGCTGGTAATAGCCACCCTTTAGCACACTATTATATGGTGAAGACCAGCTTCACCAGTGTCTTCCTTCTTGCTGGGCCCGAGATCATTCCCTAGCACTATTTCTCTTCAGGTTAGGAGGGGACCTGAACATTTTGTTCCCTCGCTGCTGCAGGTTCAGTACGGCCAAGCACGAGCAAAGCTGTCACCGAGCCACCACGTAATCCCGAGCGTGCCCACCACGTAAGAGCACGCACAGCTCCAGTCTCCCCCTTTCAAAGGCGACAGAGGGAACTGGGAGAAGTTCCAGAGAAGGGCAACGAGAACAAAGGTCTGGAGCAGCATCTGCACACGAAATAATACACAGACCAGGACCCTTCAGCTTTAAGAGACCAGTGGAGTGGGGGGTCGGTGGAATCGCACGTGCGGGAAGGGATGGACATGCATCAGCCGTTCACTGCTTCTCCTAACACTAGAGGTGGGGTACACCAACCGAAACGCCGGGCCGCGGGTCTGAAACAAAACCAGGGAGGTAACTCTTCATGCAATGCTTACTAAGCTGAGGAATGCTTTGCCACAGGATATCATGACAGTAGAAGTTATCATGGGTTCAATATGCCACTGGAGAGATTAATGAAGAAAAAAAAAATCACCAAGAGCTATAAATTAAGGCTTGAGTCATTCCAAGTGCAACCTCCCAGCCGCCAGCCAAGCACCACTATGCACCCTCCTCTCTTCACAGTCTTCTGCAGACCGCTGCTTTGGGCCACTCTCACCAACAAGAAGCGGAGCCGGGTGGTCCTTTCTCCTGATCAAACATGACCGTTTTTACATTCTTGTATTAAAGGACCATGACATGGAGAAGAGAAGATGCCCTTGCACTGAGCTGACGTCACACAAAACTGCCGCTGCTAACTGGGGCAAGGTGATTATGCAAGGAACACGAAAAACCATAGCCCCAGAGGGTAACTGCGTCACACGACCACGGACAGCAGTTTGTATGACGTGCACCACGCAGTGAGCTTTAAGAAAAATCCGAGAAGCTCACGCTTTATTGCATTCAAACTAAATATATCCCCAGAGCAAGGAGATCCCAGAAGCATGACAAGCAGGTGCTGAGACTTCTGGATAGCTGCCATAACTACAAAAAACATTTTAAAAAATCAGGAGAACAAAACACATGCCACGATAAGTGGGCCACCTCGTCTGTGCGTCAAGTGCAACACTGGCCACTTCATTTCAAGAGTACTTCACAGCTACAGAGAAGTTACAGACCAACAAGTGACGTGACCAGGGCCGCGAAAGGGCTTTTTATGGTAAAAGACTGAAAATCCTGGGAACTTTTAAAGAGGAGAAAATAAGGGCGGAACGACGAAGAACTATAATAATGAAACCTAGGTACTGCCCTGCACGCACTTGTCAGTTTTGATATTAAGAAAGAGGTGTTAGCACAAAGTCTCATCAACGATCCCGATGTCACGCGGGTTCTTAGCAGAGACTAGGAGTTAGCAACCCAGTAAGACGTATGTGCAGTAAACACTTCGTACGGCGTATGGCTGACAACATATGCTACCCATGTTGCAAGTGCTGCAAAGTGAAGGAAAACCTTTCGGGGGGAAAGAAATGTGCTAATTAATGAAGCTGCCTAGGAAAGCGAGAGAAACTCCTGCCTAGAGAAAAAGAGATAGGAAGGAGTTCCGAGTCCTTCGCAGCTGTGCTTCGTCTAAGACCTAGAGCAGCATCCCTGACACAAACCAATGGGGAGGGAAGAAAAATTCAAAGAAAATTACGAGGGAGGAAGAGAAAAATATTCCATTTTTATGGAAGTCCTTAAAGGAGTGGTTCTGAAGTAGCCCAAGGAAGCCAAGGATGAGGAGCAAGTAGCCAGCACATAGGCAGAGGAGGTACTCCATTTCCTAATTAAGAGTCAAAGGCTACTGAAGGTACTGGATCCAAAAATTAATACTGACAGCATGGAGCGTTGGTGGAAGGTTCCCAGTAAAAATGGCAGGAGAGAGGCCGCAGCAGCAGCAGAAATACCGCTACATTTGAAGCGGATATTGATAACACCTATTTTTTTCCTCTCCTTTTTGAAGCAGCGCTTCCACTCTCTGCTAGAGCACCTCATTCTGCACTTCATTGTGCTCGGCAACGAGAGCACTTCACGGTAAACTGGCAAGCTCCACCGTTCCTCCAAGAACAGCGAATCCCTTTACAGCAATGCTCAAATTCACGATTGCACTTGCACACAAGACAAGGTTTGGGATACCGAAGAAGGGGGCACGCTTCGCTCGCCAGCCTGCCAGACTCCGGCCGCAGACCGATGAGATCGGCGTTCTCCCGTCGCGCGTTGGCGTCTGCCCGGTGCTGGCTGGCAGGGTGGCACCGCGGGAGAGCGAGGTTCCTCCTCCCGTCGGGGCCAGGCAAGCCAAGCAGACAGGGCTGTTGCACAGATCTGGTCTCGTGAGTCAGCAGAGCCCCAGGAAACGCTCCCAAGCAGAATCAGCACTTGCAAATGTAACAGCGTTTCAGGGAAACACTGGCAACGGTTTACAAGAGGGTAAATCATCACGGTGGAGCTGCCAGTGCGTTATGACATCCCACGTTTTTTCATCAAAACGTTCTGTTTTCAGCAACCCTTAATGTGCCTGGAGTTAACTGTTTAGCATGACTTTTCCTATACCAAGTATTTGCCTCAATGACCTTTTAAGCAACAAGCTCCAGCCGAGCCTGGAACTGAACTGGAGCCCAGTTGTGGTTCAGAACTACAGCTGAGAGAAAACGTTTTTGTGTTTGTCTAAAACAAACACAAAAACCTCTCACAGATATTCCGCACAGGCAGCCGTGACACTTGGACACTCCAGACAACGGACTCAGATTTGGCAGAAAAGGTCTCTGCAAGGTGCTTGCTGCCACCAACACACAAAACCAACCCCGTCTGGGAGCAGTTTAAGCTTAAAAAAGAAACCCAACCAAACCACATCTGAACACATGCTTGGTGTCACTTTTCCAAGTCTGCAGATAAATTTCTGAAGCCTGTTCCCATTGAGAACACGTAGTGCCCATTGCTCTGACAGGCTAAGAGGTCCTCTTTCATCCTAGGGAGGAAAACCACTTCCAAACCTGTTCCTGGCCTCCTGCCTTTCGCCTTTTCTGCGCTGTCTCTGCTGCATCCTACCCTGAAGCTAGACCCTAGCTGTCCACAGCGTTCCCGTGAAGCCCTGCCTCCTCCTCCTGCTCTCCAGCCTGGAGAGCTGCCCTCCCGTGCCAAGGCCACAACCGGTAACACGGATGGGAGAAGCAAGCCTGGGAAAGCCCAGAAGGTGCATGGCAATCTCAACTGCCAGCTCTGCCTGTAATTGTAAACTACAACAGTGTTTACGGGCAGAAGCCAGCTATTATTCACTGTGAATTAGGAAGACAATTTTGTTTTCATGCGGAGTTTCCTCTGCCCTTCCTGCATCGACTAGCAGCTAGCTTTATCACCAGAACAGCAGCCTGGAGGAGGCAGACCCTGGGTTTAACCCTACCTGGCCCCCCCGTGCTAGAGCAAGGGGCGAGACCTGTTTGGCAGCGGGAGGGCATCTATCTGGAGGGAGCGGGGCTTTCTTTGCAGGCCCAGGAGTGAGATGGCGTTTTCAGCGGGACTCAGCTCAAGGCTCCCCCATGGAAGAGGGCAACGGGAGCAGATGGGGATGCTGGTGGTGCACAGCACTTCCCAGGGGCAGTTCTGCTTGACCTGATGCTCCCCAGTCACATCCTCACGGATCAGGGGCTTGGATCTCCAGCCTGGGGGGACTGGTATCCCAAAGAAGAGTATGGTATCTGTCCCTCTTGACTAAGCTCAAACACTTATATCCTGGCATTGAAAAATCCAAACAACCTACACCAAGACCACATGACCTGGGTGCGAACTTCGCCACCTCGTTCATGAGCAAGAGGGGAAGAAGCAGGGTCTGGCACTGCCTCTTCCCTGCTGTCCTGCACCACCTTGGCAGCAAGCAGCAGGCAGACAGCTAGCACTTCTGCAGAGACTCTCCTGGCATCAGCTCGTGCCTTTCCACAGCTCGCACCAGACACCACAGGAGTATCTTCTTAGGAGGCACGTGCATCTCCTCAGCTGGTCTTCCTGTGTACGTCACAAGAGTTATACAAGAACGGAGAAACTTCAGGGACTGTGGGAAAACCAGCAGGATGGGAAAGGAAGGTCCCTTCTTGTACTCTGCCCCCCAACCCCATCCAGGATAGACAGCAGGACTCAAGGAAAGAGGAGGAAAGACTGGTCTGCAAAAGCCCTTGTAAACTCCCACACACGGAGGACACGGCAAGGAGAAAAGTGGAAAAGGATGGAGTGGAGGGAAAAAAAAAAAGAAAAAATTCATAGTTACCTAGTTCACGAAGCTGCTCGTCTACTGTGAAGCATGAATGAAAATGAAAAGAGAAAAATCATGGGACACATGCACTAGCTGAGAGCAAAGCAGAAAAACACAGAAATGAAGCACAAGAGCTGTCTTCAGCTCAGTCATCAGGACACATCTGGGTTAAATTTCATGCTATTGATGATTGCCCAATGCTCCAATCTATTTAGATCCCTCTGCAAGGCATCTTGTCCCTCAAGAGGTCAACAGCACCTCCCAAAAGATCACAGAATCATAGAATCGTCAAGGTTGGAGAAGACCCTTAAGATCATCAGGTCCAACTGTTAACCTATCACTGCCAAGTCCACCACTAAACCATGTCCTCAAGGACCACGTCTACCCATCTTTTCAATACCTCCAGGGATGGGGACTCAACCACTTCCCTGGGCAGCCTGTGCCAGGGCCTGACCACTCTTTCAGTAAAGAAGTTTTTCCTAATATCCAACCTAAACTTTCCCTGGCGCAGCTTGAGGCCGTTTCCTCTCGTCCTATCGCTTGTTACTGGGGAGAAGAGACCGACCCCCACCTCACTACAACCTCCTTTCAGGCAGTTGCAGAGAGCAATAAGGTCTCCCCTCAGCCTCCTCTTCTCCAAACTAAACAACCCCAGCTCCCTCAGCCGCTCCTCATAAGACTTGTGCTCCAGACCCTTCACCAGCTTCGTTGCCCTTCTTTGGACACGCTCTAGCACCTCAAAGATGCTGAACCCCAGGCACCATTAAATCAAGACCAACCTTACTCCTTTACAAGAGGCAGAAACCTCTCCCACTTCGTGCTAGAGTGCCAGTTCCTGCCTCACCCAAGCTGGGACGCGGTGAGGAGCTGCGTGGGGAGGGCACAGTCCCTTCCAGCAGTAGGGAGCCTGTGCCACGCTGTACAAAGCAGAAGGTGGCTGGTGCTGCAGGTCAGAGCATCCTAACGTAAAGCTGGCTCCACACTTCACCGTCTGCCTCTCCCTGCCCTTTGGGGATTTGCTGGGTCTTGGGCTTATGGTGCTGCCAGAGATGGTTCCCACTGTCCCTACAGGGAAACAGGCTACCGTAATGCTGCAAAAAGCAGTCAGGGAACATCACTCTAGAGGCACAGAAGTAAGCAAGAGGAATGGAGTTGTGTGTTTTCTAGCAGCTTCTTGAACCAAAGGGCCTGAAGAAACCATCGGTGTGTATAAATGCCCTGCAATGGCAGAAGACGGCCTTGCATGCCTCGCTACTTCGTGGTGCTGTGCAGAGGAGATGTGAACAGTCCTATACATCCAACTAATATGATCCTCAGCACAGTGCTTGGGTAAACCGTGAGGACGTTAAACATGCATTCATCTCGAGCATGGATTTGAAGGCACCAGACCAAAGTCCACCAAGACTGCACGTACCTGACTGCCTCAGCAGCCCCTGCCCTCCAGGTGCTTTCAGGCCCGCTTGCTCCCAGGTTCAGCTCCGAGCTCTTGGACTTGGTTGAATGAAGGACATTGAAATTTGCTCAAACAAACACCATGCTGCGCATGAATGGTCAGCATCCTCAACATGGATCCCCAGCTCACGTTGAATACCCAAGTCAGACTGTTACACAGCCCTTTCAAACCTGTTGCTACCATTAAATCAACAGGTACGAAGAATATACACCCATGAAGAGAGATGCCACGGGTTCACGAGGCCGTTCTCTGGATGTCTAAGAACTTGACTACATAAGCAGGCTCTTGAAGAACATAAAAGCATGCAAACATACAGTCAGTGCTTCAGCTGCTCTGCACAGTTGTCCATATGCACAGCCCTACCTTGCTGTGAACACAGTCAGCGAGCAGAAAGCTAAGTTATCCTAGTGCACAGCAATCCTACAGCAACTAAAGCCTGGCGAGCTCACGCTCGAGTCTTCCCTCTAATAATAGGTCTGTGTGCCCCCATAGTTGGAAACTGGGACACTACTAAGGTCAAGCTGAGGCATACAGAAGATGCTGACTTGAATTAATGAAGCATTTTCTAATTCTGGAAGGTAAATAGGGACAGCTGCCAGCTCAGTGCACACCTAAATGCATTTGACTTGAATGTCTTACTAATTTAAGTAGTTTCCGAGGAAAGACAGACTATGTATTGCTAAAATGGCATCCCCAAATTCCAGCAGGTCATGTTTAGAGGTCATCTACAAAACACACTTTAGCCTCAAATTTGCTTGCCGATATGTCTGGCAGGAAGACACACCTCTGCCATGTTACCAGCTTTGCCCACAGCCAAGGCAAGAGGCAAGCCTCTCGAACTCCTCGGACGGTCCAGCCAGCGATTACCAACACCACCCCCAAAACCCAGAGAGCGTTCCGTGACCAAGGAGGACACAAGTACGATCTTGTTTACCTGCATTTGTAGGAATGCCCCCTAAGTCTGACTAACAACTGATTTACAGCCTACAGAAATCTCAGTGAGGAAGGGGAGTACAAGGAAACTTTGTCCCAGCGGACAGAGAAAAGCAATGCTCAGGGACCAAACCATGGATTATACATGCAGTAAGAAGTAAGTGCCGGGAAATGTAGAAATAATTAAACCTTAAAAGAAAGAGGGGGAGGTTTGTTTATTTTTTAAAACTACAGTAAGTTTGCTACTACGTTTACTGTTTGTATGTCCAAAAGTTTGTAAATAGCAACTTTGGTGAGAGGTGTGTGTGTCCTTACCACTTTGTACCGACCAGCAAGGTTACACCACCGGGGCATCCCCTTTACCTGTCACCATTAAAGAATCTACTACAACGTCAAGGCTCTGATGTGCCAAAAGATCAGTTAATTTCTATCAGTGATCTGAACGGAAATGTATTAGTCACAGCAAATCGTATTTATAAGCGGATGCTCTTACGAGGAATTAAAGCGAATATAATTTCTTTTATCATAATTATAGCTTTGGGAGTGAATTGAACTAAACCAAATGAACTATCTTAGTTCCAAGTCAGAGGCCACAACTGCTTTAAGTGGGTAAACTGGTCTATTACAAAGGGCAGCATGGATCAGCTCTTCTGGTTACCCTATCCAGCCAAGCCATAAAGGAAAACATGGATTGTGGGATCTAACAAATAGAAGTCTCAAAGGACCACGCTGTTGATAAGCAGACATTCACCACTCAGTACCGCCCGTGCTGATGCTCACTACAGCCAGCCAATTACCCAGAAATCCCTGGGTTCAGAAATGACGATGATGGGAAGTTTTAGCCAAACAAGTCCCCAAAACCCCAGCAGCAGATCTAGGTGTCAGGGCCACAGAACAGAGACGAGTAGAAGCGCAAAGAGAACTCCCATCGAGTGAGAGGCCAGCAGCGCTCTGGGGGAGGCCAGGTGGCCAGCCGCAGCTGCTCCCGCTTCTGCCGGCACCCAGCCTCACCAGCACCTTCTGCACTGAAGAAGCGACCCTGGGCAGATCGGAACAGGGCTGGACGCTGGGCTGACAGCCACAAGCCACGTAGCAAAATCTTTATCTGACTAGGTGCGTGCCTCGTGGATCCATGCCACGCTCAGGCCTCTCCCCACAGATCTGCGGTACGCTGGCCAAAAGCCGCTCCGAAGAGGCCTCCTGGCGCGGGCTCAGCCCCCTGACGAGCCCCCGCGCTTCAGTGGAGGGGGTCCCCCTCGTCCTTTAGGCGTACGAACGCGTACGGAGCACAGGGCATCTCTCCAGTTACCTGCTACGGCAGCCTAAAGCAACTGCCTTGAACTGTATCCCTTGTGCTCCTAAGAAACTGCAGTCATTCTCACAATTAAAAGTTAACCAAACAGTATTTAGAGATAATGCACAGACGTTACAGAAGATCATTCTTATCATTACTTGTATTTTAGAAATAGATAACATAGCTTCTTCTCGTCAACCTCCTAAAAACCTGCTGGGACACCCCTCCATGCCTCCCATGGATGGGATTCAAGCTCCGCATCCTGGGTTTAGCTTTTACATTACAGAGCTGAGCTCTTCCCAAGACTCAGTTCAGACTCAAGCCTCCTCCCCGAAGGCTCCCCAGGAGTTAGCAACCGACGTGCTGGCGCTCGGGCACACGGAGGCAGCAGCATCGCTTGCCCAGTCTGTAGGCAGACTATATTAACAACTGTCCCAACATTTCACTCAACTATATCAGTCATGAGCCCACTGAGAAGGAAACGCCGCTTCTGACAGGCAGCAGGGGATCAAAGGAAAATGGTAATACACAGCTACGATTTGACAGCAAGCTTTAAACGAGGAGCAGAGCACGTGGATCATTACTAATTCTTAATCAAGACAAGAAACAAACACACCGAGGATGACCCCTCGTGCCCACCAGCTATTCCCAGCCGGCGTGACAGCAATGCCTCTCGTTTTAAGAGACTGTGATGCATGGTTTGGAGAGCTCAAGAGAGGCAGCCCCTGCTGCGCCTTACAGGTGTTAGACCCAAGGTCCATATTTAATCCACAAACATGTGGCTGGATTCGAAGCAAGCTGTTACTGTCAGGCACAGAGATTTCTGCTGGCATGCTTCTTCCCAAAGCTGAAGATTCAGATTATCTAGCAAGCCTCTGTGCCAGCAGAGTCCCAGACAGTCAAACAACAGAGTTCCACCTTGGGAGCAAACTGCTAAAGTGCCAGTCTCACCTCTCCTGAGCGGGAAAGCCTTGAATAGAAACACATCTGATCTTTATGCAAAAGACACCCACCGGTAGGTTTGTTCAGTCGTTAATTAACTTCACCCTTAAAAGATTAAAGATACGAATTCACTATTTAAATGAAGCAGTGTACGCCGAGGCAGCCACGAACATCCGTCTCGCACTCCCTTTGCAAAGCGATGCTTCGGCGACGTGAAAAGCAGCCTTTACGTGGGGAAAGCATGATGATTCCTTAGGGAACGTTTTGCTGGTTCCAAGAGAAGACCCATAACTTTGGTTAATGCCCACTTGGGATAGGTGAGGAGCATCGGATTGATGACTGCCCTTTTCATTAACCTCCATAGCGGGATGTTAAAGACAACAGCAGAGCACACTTTCTGGACAGAAGGCAGATGCTAAAGTCAAACAAACCCTTGCTATGGCTTGCAAGAGCCACTGCTAATGGTCAAGTCAGATGAAACAAACAGCTAAAAGGCGATCTATATCTGAGCTAGTCAACAGAGAAATAGGCTATTTCAGAGTGTGATTCATCAGACTTATTTTAAATGTCTAACTTGGGATGAGATAAATTGCACTGTGGAAGAGCTATTTCTTACCACTGACTACAGGGAGTCTAGACAACTACCTCAGGTGTAGCTGTGTACATCAGCCAGCCACACACAGCCAGATGCATCACCCCCTCTCCCCTCCGACAGCCTTTAAACTTCCCTCTGGACCAGGGAGGAGGCTCGCGTTGCTCTTCGAACACGATGGCAGCTCTGCCGGTGACGGGGTGACCCTAACCCCACCGTTAGTCTGCACGAGGGCCGCTGCAGCCGAGGGCCTCGGCGGGGGCTCTCCAGCTACAGCCACCCCAATGGCTTTAGTTCGTGCTCGCTGCCTCCCGCCCCTAAGGACACGCTCGGTCAGAGATGCCTTTGCCCTGAGGGAGCCGTGACTGCCTCAGGAGGAGCTTTCAAAGACCCCAGGCTTCAGGAGAATGCGTCTTCCACCTAAGCCTCGCCTTTCTAAGGCTGCCAGATCAGCCAGAGAAACCCTACAGAAAGCTGACGGGGGGGATATCAGACTTTCTGCCCTTTATAGAAACAGCTCAAGTGCAACGGACAAGAAACTTCAGAAGAAAAACTTCCAGAGCTAGGAAAACAGCTTGGGAGGAAAAAAATAACCACTTCATAGTGGAAACCTGCTGTGCAAAGAGAGATCCTGGAGACTACCCATCCATCCGAGACAGCCAGCTTTCGCCGCGAGGGTACGTGGAGCGGGAAAGCGCCCGATTCAGTACGGTGTCTGGTTAAGAACTGCTCAAGTATAACAGAAATCACAAATACCAGAGGAAGCCACAGATTAAAGGCAGACACACAAGCACTCCCAGCAGGTCGTACTGGAGACAACAGCAAAGACCAAAACGCCGTGGGTCTGCGCTGACGGGCAGCGAGGGACCGGGCAGGCGCAGCGCTGGAGGGGGCGACCCGGACCCCATCACCAGCAGGAACGGGGAAACGTGACAAGCAGGAACGTTCTGGGGTATGCGGGGGGCTTGTGGGACTGTGCGAAACTTATTATGGGATGTCGGAAAGGGGCTGTGGGATTATGTGAAATTAGAGAGAGAAACAGAGACACGCATATCTATAAATAAATAACATTCTGAGATTAACAGGCAAATTTTCTGCTATAGCCTAATACAAGTTTCAAGCTATTCAATGTTTAAAATGAAAAAAAAAAAAAAAAAAAAGCAGCCACAAGCAAGTTATAGCAGAAACGAGCAGGCCTCTTCTGGTATGGAGTGACAGCAGGACAGGGATTACCGGGGCGTGCGGCTTGGTTACGGCAGCTGGAGCCGGCGCCAGGTTCACAACGGGCTGAAGACGGGACTGAGCTGAAGGAAGAGCTGTTTAATTGATCAGCCGTGGTCCGGGAATGGGATGGGCTGTGCTCGTACGAAGATGGCTTGGTAGCACCAAACAGCATCTGCCAGGAATTTGACTGAAGACATTCGGCAGCTAAAACAAACCTTGCTGTAATTTGATTTAAGACAGAGAGGCAATGCTAGCTGTCAGTACCCGACTGTCCTGAAAGCACATCTGACAGATGTGGGAAGTAGAGGAGCATGTGGTAGATGAGATGAGACATTTGTATTTGTCCTGCTCTTCCTGTGTCAACAAGCAGAAAATGTCATCGCGTTAAGGAGAATTCTACCTTGCTAGAAGAAACCTGAGGAGGGAATAACCTTGGCTATTATTTTGGCAAGGACTTGGTTCAGCAGCCACTCATGAGGATATTTTTTAAACTCTTTATGCTTTCAAACACACTGTTTAGCAGTGCACAGTTCAGAGACAAAATTCTCTCTGCTGTAGAATTCAGATACAGGCAAAGCATAGGAAATGGAGAAAGACCTTCAGAAAGAGTTCAGGAGCATAAATCCACCTTCCCCAAACACACCTTCTGAAAAACACTCTCAATGTCAAATTAAGATGATTGATTTTACATTTTTCCCCAAGAACTTGCATCTGTAAGTACTGCAGTGCTAGAAGAGCATCCAGGGGATGAAGAACAAATTGGATCATAGGTTGGGTTAAAAAAAAAAAAAAAATTAAAAAGGGGCTATCTTCTTTCCTTTCTTCAAAGGAAAAAGTCCATCCAAAAGCAAGATGCAAGAAAGAAACAGAGGCATTCTGAACAACCTGTTGGAAATAAGACTGAAAAGAAAGGACAATTTCTGTGCTAGTCAATCTCAAGCACATGTTTTTTCTGTACTTGGGTCGAGCTACTGAAGCGATGCACACAAGCCAAGCACAGCCACCCCAATAAAGTCTGCTGGGAACCTTCTGTTTCCCCGCTGTGCACCTGGGCTCAGGATGCAGCCGTAGATAGCGGGTACCTGACAAGAAGAAAGCAGCAGACAGAGGATTTCTGCTATGGAAGTAAGAGTTTTGATGGTATCTTGTTCTTTTGAGTTGTCAACAAGGTTTCCTCTCCTACAATGACAAGCTGATAAGAATTCTTAACATTATCGTCGCAGATGCCAAGTACAAATGTTATCATTTTTATGGCAATACGCAATAATCCGACCTCACACTGGGTACCTATATGACTTTCAACTGGTGTTTGATCCACACACTAAAGAATCTCATTCTGGTGTATTTCAGAGAGACGCTGGGACAATGTTACTCATTGCTGAATATGCAAACGCAAAGTTGTTGACATAGGAAACGCTTATTATCCTTCTCTTAATAAAAGGAGAGAAGAAATTCCATTAAGAACACACAGACGAAGAAAGAATGGAAAATACAGAACATCGTAGAAAATAGTCATCTTGACCTAAAGGCTTTCAAACACTTTAAAGCTTCAGTGTGAACACTCATAGGCAGCAGAGCCGAGTCCTGCGTGGGAAACGGGCACAATAGGACAGACTGCATACCTGCACAATAGCCATTAATACAAACTCTGTTATCTTACACAGCTGTTCTTCCAGCACCTAATTATCTCACCAGTATGGCGTTACACATATAATGAGCATCTTTGTAGAAAGCTGCTACTAAAAAAGCTGGCATCTGAAGAAAGTTCCCATAAGTTTGAAGACTAATATTCCCTAGCAGAGGAATTTAGGCTGAGGAAAAAAGAAAGCACAAAAAAGTTTGAGATTTGTTTTATCGTAAGCGAGCAAAATCTCTTCACTTGTGTACCTGAATGGAAAGCAAAGTTGGAGGCAAGTGGACCACAACAGTTCAGGCCAGTTTTGTCCTTCCTACGTGCGGCAGAGAAACCAAGATCCTGATTCTGTTCTGCCTGACATAGTCTCTAAATCCTCCCTACATTTTGTGATTTTTTTTTTCCCTCCAAATTCTTAAGCAGAGAATTTCTTGTCAATGACACCTCGATTTCCGAAAGGGTTATTTGGCCTTAGCAGGACATTTTCAGTTTAGTAGCTCCAACAATCCAGAAACCATGCTATTGACCTGCAACACATAAGATCTCAGTGGAAAAATCCTGTCCTAACCTCAAGTAAAGAAATTTAGCACAGCAGAAAGCAGGACTTATGACAGACAGCAGTCCCAAGAGGTTGTATAATTCTCATACCAGGCTACAGCAACTAGCCGCATCTTGGCTTCTTCCCATCTCTTTCAAAATGACCTTCCCAGCAGACAAAACAAGAAGGAACAGAGGGAGAGTTTCCTGACCCCGGTAGGAAGGAAAAGCTTCACCAGTAACTCCAAGTCCCTCCCAGCCCTGAAGTAGACACAGAGACACTCTGTAATAAACTCATTCATGGAAACAAAGCTAGAAAGGGAAACACAGGATCAAGGGAGTTTTGTTAACTTTTGTTGCTAGCGATCATAAAAACCACTCAGCTTAAGCACGTGCCAAGAGACGGTCTCCTACAGGCCACGAACAGCCTGAGCCAACCAACCACCCGAAGAGCCCTCGGCAGCGATAGAGGTGTTGGGGGCCGACCCTGTCTTCAAATACAACAACGCTGGAGATACACCCCTGATGCCAGGATGCGGTTTATCTATATTTGCGTGTGCACATGATCTGCTTTGTTCAGGGAAGGGGCTGGGATTGCCTGTCCCAGGCCAGTTCAGTGCTCTCGAGCCCCAGGGCACGAGCACAAGGCACAGAAGCACTCCCCTCAGCGAGCAAGTGTGCTTATCCCTTCAGATGACACTAAGAAGCCTGAACGTGCACAGTCTGATTTGTGGCAAAAATTAAACTTTAAACAGAGTGAGAAAATTTTAGGCCAGACCAATTTTTCTAGCCATAGTTTAGGAATACTAAAAATAGAGTTTATAATGCCAACTGGTGGCAGCTTTAATAATCATAGAGGGATTACTTCTTCTGTGTGTCCTCAGGGAATCTCCATCTCTTCTATGCACTGAAGCAGATTTTGACACTTCTTCCCATTGCACTGTCCTCATCAGATCCCACCCGACCTTCTTAATCCTTGATTGATATTAGACCATAAACAGCATTCCAGAAAGCCTGTAAGACTAACAAGCTTCTTTCCTCTCCTCCCCAGTGTCCTACTGTACCTCATGGACTCACAGGATCTGATGACCGTTTCTCGCAAACGCTCAGAGCCCCAACATCCAGACATGTCCCTGGTGCTACGGGCTGCCCAGGTGGATGCACATATCCAGCAGACTTCGATCACCTGCATTCGTCAGGAAGGCAGGGACCTCAGGGCTGAAACCCTTGCACTCCTACCCAGGCTTCTGGTCTCTTTCTTTCTTTCTAGGTTATGCTGCTGTGGGGGGTATAAATCAAAATCACCACAAACCTGCAGCCAGCTCTGAATGGAAGAGACTGACTACTAAATAGTACTTCCCTCCAAAAAGCACATTGCTCCCTGTGGTCCAGGTCTGTTCCAACCACCAAACGACCAGCCAGTGACATTTCAGGTGCCAGAGCCCAGCTCAACACTAGCTACCAAGAACTGGCCTCCTGCGCAATCCCGGAGAAACCCAACGCAGTCCCTGGAGCTGCTGGTGCTACGTGGCTCTGTGACGGCGAGCACCAGGGAGCGTGATGCCGTGACTCCTCAACGTAACCCAGCTCATCAGCCCCCTCCTCAATAAATGGGAGGGTACAGCCATAGGATAGTCTTGGAACAACTGTATAAACCGCAATCCAAGTTGTAACACCCCTGAAGAAACAATACATGAAGTACAGTCGCCTTTATTTGTGACTTTCATGGGCTGTTATCGACATTTAACAAGTGAATAAATACGCAAACGGAGAGGAAAGGGAGGTACGGTTCACACCTTAAGGTTAATATTCCTAAACTTTGTAAAGTTATTTGCTTTAAAAAAGTAAAACGGCATATAAATTCTAGGTTCTCTTTATCTTAAATCACTAATCCAAAGCGATGCAAGATCCACCTGGACACCACCCAAGACTGCAATCACAAAGACCTATTTATTTGTAATAGAAACCAAACTGGGTTAGAGAAGAGCAGAAGGGTTGATCAGAGGTATAAGAAAATTAATTGCAGGAAAAGATTTAAAGAATGGGGCACATTAATGGCAAAGCAACATGTATTTAAGTAGATACAGAACAGACATATAAAATGGAGAGTGGGATTTCAAAAAACCAAAACTTCCACGGAGCATCTGAACAAGAGAACACTTAAACTGAAGAGTAACAAATTTATAAACCAGCAAGATGAGATACTTTTCTACATCAGGCATAATTAGCTGTCTTATGACACAACTGCCATAAAGAGCACAGCAGGCATCAGAAAGAGGTCAGATATTTATACAGAACACAAGAACAGCCAGAGATACGCTAGGCAAGATATAACAAAGTCCACTGACTGCAGCCCACCGCTGAGCCACAGCTGGGAAGCCCACGTCCTACAAACCCCATCGCCGTGGCTCCCTGTGCGCCCACAGCGGCACAACACTACCTGCTCCCCACACAGCCCCACCGCAATATTCCCAGCCACCCCCTTGCTCCTGCGTGGCCAGAACGTGGCAGATCACGTCATGGCTGTCGCGGAGCTTGCACAGGCTCGGCGGCCAGGACCACCGGGCTCGCTGAGCCATCACCTGGCTGCTTTCCCCACCCTCAGCTGCCATGGCTCGAGCAACTTGGCCTTGGAACCACCACACATTGGACAAATTTGGTTGAAAATGCTTAAGTGGCTTGAGAGTGAGTAGGAAACTATCAGAAGACAAGAGAAACAACAATTGCTTATGGCCAACTGCCTCAGGAGAACAGTCTAAAAGTAGGGACCATGGATCTCCCTGCGTGGGGGCAGGAGCCAGACAAGGACCACTGGGCTCTCTCAGGGGCCAGTTCTGCGGGTCAGTGCGCTACCATACCCTTTCCAGGAGCCCCCAGCATTAGCTAGTCAGAGACTAATTACCACGCAGGGACAGGACCTAGGATATCTAGGAGAGAAATTACACAAGCCTACGGTGGAAAAGCGTTACTTGTATGTCCCGCTGACCTGAAAGGGAACAGGATCGTACCCTGTCACCTGGCCACCGCAGGCTTGGCCATGCAGTTGCACACGTCATAAGGAGCAAAACCACTTCTTCCAAACACATTTTTTCACGTCCCCAAGATATTTTAGTTTCATTCAGTTCATTTTCTTTTGTCTTTCATGAGCAATTCTTCTCTTCTTCCTCTTCCATGACTCATTTTTCAAAGTTTCCAACAACAAAAGGAAATAATTTATCCATGTCTCAAGAAGCTCTTGTTATTCCTGAAAAATCTTTTAACTTCCAAACACCGACCGCTAGACAAACAGCACAGAAGCATAGCTCCCAG
The DNA here is from genome assembly GCA_020745775.1 of Theristicus caerulescens. NCBI lineage: Eukaryota > Metazoa > Chordata > Aves > Pelecaniformes > Threskiornithidae > Theristicus > Theristicus caerulescens. Next base: position 740,066 of record CM036560.1, on the reverse strand, counting down.
GCTCCCACAACACCTAACCACCTCAGCCACCCAACTAGGGTGCCTTGTGCTTGGTTCCCAAACAAGGTATCGTTCAAGTCACTCAGGGCATGTGTCCAAGACTGCCATGCTCATGGCAGAGCACCTTTGGTAAAGCCATGGCACAGGATAGGCACGGGAACGTACAACAGTGGATGGGGACAGCTCTGCACTGCTGTCTGCCGTCAATCCTCCAGCACATGATGAGAGATAACAACTCCTGTTCTCCAGAAGCCTGGTAGAATCCACACTCGTGCCTAATTACTTCTGAGGAACTTAGGGCTGCAGAGAACTGGAACAGCATTCATCCACTCTCACAGCCCAGTTCTTGGCAAACTCACGATGTTGGGGTCAAAAACAGTTTTTTACTGCATTTCAGTCCCCAGGAGAGTTAAAGAGCTCCTCGGATGGAAAGCAAGAACGGTCAGCATCCAAGGGCTACAAGAGAACGGAAAGAGTGAAGCACCACGAGCTCAGAGGGCAACAGGCTCCCGACGACTCCCAGCTTTGCCTGGTGCTGCAGAGAACGCTCTGGAGTCGGCGCCCACAGGTCAGGGTGGCTTGAGCTGAAGAGACCATGGAGACAACGAGCACCAGGAGATGCTCTGCAGCATCAGGTGGGATACTGCTCTCACGCACCCAGCCCTCATCAGAGCCAGTGAGCCCTGGGATCCCTGCTCGGTGGATCACTAAAATAAGGCTAGCAGGCAGTACTCCTGACCAAGTCATTTCATTTGTTAGGAAAGGAAAAAATCAATCTCTTTTTTCCAAACGAGGACCTGGTCACAGTGCCTTTGATGTCTCACAGCCAGATCACAGCAGTCTGTTGTACCTAAAGGCACACCAAAAAAACGATTAAACCAGCCATGAGCACTTATTTCAGAAGTTAGAAGAGATGAAGCCTGAAGTCTGGAAGGTTCTGGAGCAGCCTCCCCACCAGAACAGCAGGAGGAAAGAGTCAGCAGTTTTAAAGGTGGAGCGTGATCAGTTTACAGGTGATCGTAAAGCCGTGCAGGGCCAAGGTCTCGACTCACTGACCACGAGACTCCTTCTCCATCTCTGTTCTTCCAACGCTGGGAATAACGCAGCAGCAGCAGTCTGGCGAGGAGGCAGCTGTCTGTCACCCCTTTGCTCTAGATCACTGCGGCACAGAGAGATTGAGGGGGAAGTTTAAAGCTTTGGCTTGACCTTCCAGGTTATTAATGGCTCCGTCTCTAACCAGCTGCATCTAACCGCCAGAACAGCTGCCTTCCTGCGGCGTAGCGGGGATCCTACAGCCCGGAGTGAACTGTGCGTGAGCAGCCTCTCTTAAATGTTTCTGGATGGATAAAGAAAGTCCAGAGGAAACTAGCTGGCTGAGCATCAAACAGAAGCTGCAAAACCTTCCACTAACAAAACCTATCTGTGCAATAACAACTTTATTCACAAGTAAAATCATCCCCTCTATCTAAACAACCTCCAGCACAACCGAGAACTGCTACAATAATAATTCAAGAAAACCATAACCACAGCCAACAGAAATTCAGTTTGCCGTTTATTTCACAGAGGGTTAGCTTAGATATTGCAGTAGGGAATGTCAATAAGGAACCACGCTAGAGAGGAAAACCTACTGTCGGATGCACATGGTAACAGTTGCTGGAGAATAACTCCTCCTAATCACAAAGTGCAAAGAAATGAGACTCCGAAGCCAGCATGTTCATAGCGTTCCTAATTTCTCTCTAGTTTGAAGGCTGGAGATTCAGTCCTCATCGTGCCTTGTCTCTGAACCATTTCTCCCTGTGACCTTGTGATTTCAGTGCTGGTGACTACTGGTTCTCCCTTTGCTTGGGGCGCTCACATCTCATTTCAGTTCTCATTATCAGTAGCAAGCAGATCAAGGACAGACTCTCCTCTGCTTGAGTTCTTTAGCTATCTTACAAACGCAATAACTGTATTGATTATTGCCTTTTGCCATCCGACAGCTACCGGGACAGTTACAGTATACAGTCAAGTCAGACACCCTAACTTTCACCATGCTCTTGAAACCAAACCAACTCCTACTGAAAAGCCTCGAGGAAATCCGTCACGCAACACAAGGTTCAGCGCAACTCTCGCTCCACCAAATCCAGTACGCAAGACCCATGCTTAACATCAGCGTTCAGCAGAACCTTCGCAGGAGTCCAGCGTTCGACAAGGAACGCAACCTCCAGGTGTAACCCTGGGTGAATGTTCAAGGATCCTCAGCTTTCTCTCAAGACAGCACACCAACAAGCAGCATTTGCTTCACAACCCAGTCCCGCTTCAAACACGGCCATACGCAAACCCTTGCATGTTTTGCCATTCTCCTCTCTGACAGGAACTGCTTGCAGCCCCAGCCATCTGAAATCAATGAGCGTCGTTGCCTCAAAGGGATGGCTGTCAAGTCCCCTCACTAACACATCTTAAGATGAGACACCAGCCCTATCGCAGTTTCCACGCCAGCGATCTCCCGTCCCCAGCCTCCGCCTGCTCAGCGCTCCCTCCCCGTGGAGGACCCTTCCCACAGCACACGCGTGCCTGTAGTCAGCTCTTCACTCAGGCGTGCATCTTCGGACAGGTTCCTCCCCCAGCACCAGGCTCTCAGAGAGCTCCCTCCATGCAGGGCTCTCACCCTTGCACATCTCCCCAGACGCAGTTAATCTCATTAGGCAACTGCCTCCAGCAATTCTTTGACAACACTCCCCAAATCTGCGCCCACCCTTCCCCAAACAGCTCTTCTGCTCATACCCACCACACCAACACTTCCTCCAACTGCCACCTTCTCCCTCCAGGACCCTCCACCCCCAACACTCTGATTCCTGAGCAGCTCAGTTAGTCCCCACTCGGCTGGTACATCCTTTTCAGGACCCTGATCTGAAGTCCTCCCAGCTGCCCATGGCAAGGCACCCTCTCAAACCGCATTCTCCCAACGCCTCTCACCGCTGCTGCCCGGTTACGGACACCCTGGCACCCCCGTTAGCTCGAAGCAGAAGTCCAGCACCACCTCAGTCAGGGACCTTCGCTTATACCAACTTCCATTTCCCACAAGCCAGCTGTGAGAGAGTTCTTCCCACCAACTGTAGATCACCCCCCGTTTCCAAAAGGCGTCACGAGTCCACCAAACATGACAAAGCACCAGCCGCAGCCGTTCCGCTCAGACTGCCAGGTTCCATTTATCCCCATCGCTCTACCTGTCTGCAACGCCAGGGCACCCTATCCAATAACTGTCAATACTCCTATCCTCGCAAAAATTAATCAGCATCTCCAAAGCAGTAAATAACCGAGCGCTGCCCATCTACGCTGCCTGGAGATCTTTCATAAGCGAGTCACTGAAGCGATTCTCCTTTAACTCTTATTAAGCCTTCTCAGCCACACATTAAGCAAGCCAGCTGAGAGAGCCTCCGGCTCCGCGGAGCCATTGCCCATCACAGTCCGCCCGTCCTCCCCACGGCACTTCCCACCACTTGCCTCCTCTCTGGAGATCCCATGAAGAAGATATGCAAACAATTACAGGTGAATACGTGAATTAAGGATTCTGTTGCAATTACTAAGGAATGGCATCAGGGCCACCTACTTAATGCAAATGCGCGAGGAGATGCAGAAGGGTGCGATGGAAAACACTGGGTAAGTGGGTGAAGACAAGGTGGGAAAAGCACTTCTGACCCAAAAGCCCTGTCCATCTGTTGATTCCTCCCAGCCTCCTGGAAGCAAACCCCTTTACCCCGCGACGTGTAGCTCCACACATCAAACGGCCGCTAACTCCAGCTACCCCGCTGCAGAAGCCTCGCCATCTGGCACATCAGCCAAGTCACAGGCACTTCGCGTCTGCCTCCTCCTCCACTCAGGGGACAAAAACACGTCGGTGGGGGCAAGAGCAAGCCCGCTCGGACCGCCACCTCCAAGGGGAGGTTTTTGGCACCCACAGCACAGGACTCGGAGGTCTGATGTGCTCTGAAGCAGCAATTCAGAGCATGGAACAGCCCTATCTCCCACTCCCAGGCTCAGATCCACATTACAGCTAATGCAACCAGTCGGATTAGCGACTGCTCCAGCCTGTGCTGTAAGAGGCATCAGCAAAAAAAAGTGGAGGCAGGAAGATGAAACGAAGATCCTTAAACTTTCAGTGAAAAACTATGGAATTAGCCCGCTTGCAGAGGAAGCCTTTTCTTATCCCTGTCTGCTGGAAGCTGACTTATGACCTACCGCAGGGTTTACACGTCTTTCAAGAAGCCTGCCCAACATAATGGGCAATGCCATTATCCCTCTAAGCCTCTCATCTCCCCGCGAGCTCTGCACCGCCGTGGCTCCTCAGCGCGTATGCTTGGGAGTTTTGTTTAGGAAGCGCTTCCTTGCCCACCTCCCCCTCGCCGCCCTCAGCCCGCGCCGCCGGCGCCCAGCAAGAGGTGGGCTGGCAACTGGGAGCCCTGCAGATGGCCCACGGCGCGAGGCAGGGGCAGCTCTCAGGACATGCAGCCAACCCCGGGCTGGGGAGAAGAGGGTTTGGAGAGGCGCCTGCCTCCCCGGGGGTCCCAGCAGAGCGTGGCACCCACAGCTCCGGGTGGCAGGGCGGGACCGATGACCCAGGGCCCGACTGCAGGACCAGAGCCCCAGAGCCACGCCGAGGAGCCGCGGCCCCGCGTCTGGGCCCCGACGGGGCAGCCCCGGGGCCTGCCCAGCACCCCAGGGTCCCCCAGCACCCCGGGGCCCGCCCGAGGGACCCCGGGCTGCGGCCAGCAGGGACCCCGCGCCTCCGCTGCCCCACAGCTGGGCCGGGGCCCCGCAGCCCGCGGCCAGGCTCGGGACCCCGCGGCCACGGACGGGACAACCGCTGCTGCTGGCGCCCAGCCCCCGGCCAGAGCGGGACCCCGGGCCGCAGCGGGACCCCCGGGCCCCCCACCCGCCCGCCCGCCCGCCCGACCCCGCGCCCCGGCCCCGCCCGCCGCCGCCCGCCCGCACTCACCCTTGACGGCTTCGCCCCGGTTGAGCTGGATCTCGCCCTCGCCCTGCGGCGCGTAGCTCTTCACCACGATGAACTTGCGGCCGGGCACGGCGCTGTACAGCTTCCGCTTGGGCCCGCGCAGCGGGGCGGGCGCGGCGTGCGGCGCGGGCTCGGCGCCGGGGCCGGGCCCGGGGGGCCCCGCCGGGCCGCCGGGGCTGTAAACGAAGACGTAGGTTACGGTGCTGATGCCCGGCAGCTCGCGGCTCGGCCCGCCGCGGCCCGCGGGCTGCGCCATGGCGGGGCCGGCGGGGCTCAGCGCAGCCCCGGCCGCCGCGGCGCCGCCCGGGCGCGGGCACCGGCTGCGGCTGGGGGGCCGCCGCCCGCCGCCGGCTCCATGGCGCGGCGCCGCCCGCCCCGCGCGGCGCTCCGCTCCCTCCGGCGCCGCGCCGCCGCCGCGCTCACCATGGCCCGGGGCAGGTGCCGCCGCCGGCGGCTCCTCCCCCTGCGGGCGGGGACGGCGCCGGCCCAGCCGCCTCCCGCCCCCGGCCGCCGCCCCCGCCGCGCCGCCGCCGCCGCCCCGACCCGCCGCTGCCGCCGCCGCGGGGCCGGGGCCGGGGCCGCGCTCCGAGCCGCCCCCTGGCGGCCACCGCCGCCGCGCTGCCCCGGGCCGGGGGCGCGGGGGCCGGCGGGGCCGGGGGCGGCTCCGGGGGCGGCTCCCGGGGCGGGGGGGGGAGGCTGGGGGGCGATGCGCGGCGGTGCGGGGTGCGGTGCTTCGGGGGCGGGGATGTGCCGGGGTGCCCCGCTCCCGCTCCCGCTCCCGGGGGTGACAGCGGAGCCTCCTGCGCGGCGGCGGTGCCGGGGGTCCCCTCTGCCCCCGGCCGGCCGCCGCCGCGCACCGCAGCCCCCCCGCACACGGCGGGGGCTCGGGGCCGGCCGCCGCCGCGCCAGCGGGCTGCTCCCTCCTGCTGCCACTGCAGCCCCCCAGCTCCGTGCTTGCGGCCCCCTCGCCCCGCAGCTGCAGCCCCCCCGATCTGCACTCGCAGCCCTGTTGGGTGCATACGTCCTCACCCCGCAGCCCCCACCTCCCCCAGCTCCGTGGGGCCGTGCATCCACAGCCCCTGTGGGGCTGCCCCCAGCCACCCTCCTGCTGCCCCCCGGGCCCTCGGGAGGGGCAGGGGCACGGCGTGCAGCGGGGTCTCCTCCGCAGACCCTCCTGCTGCCGGAGGCGCTGCCTGGTGATGGTGAGGTAGGGGGGAACGCACGCTGCGGCAGGCAGAGCTGTCCCGTACGCGCACCCCCAGAAACGGCTGTAACGCAAGCGGGTACATCGCTCCTCGGAGAGCGGGGTGCAGCCAGGAGAAAGGACGGCGTCCGTCAGCCTGGGACAGTCTGAGCTTCCCCCAGGAGCACCGCCGCCGTCACGGAGCCGTTCTGCTGGCGGATGCCCGCCGCACGGAAACCAGCAGAAAGCCGGGAACGGCGACCCAACACTGAAACAAACAGGCCGGCACAAGAGGCACAGCTTCTTGGCATCAGCAGGCTGCCCAAACCCTCTCGTCCAACTTCCCATCCGCAGGCACGAGGCTTCAGTAGAAGGCACTGTCACACCGGGGATGTGCTCCCGGTAACCCGCCAGCCTCGGCTCAGAAGCCTGCTGCTTCAGTACTGCGCTAAGTTATAGTCCCTCAAGGGAAAAAACACTTAATAAGAAATAAATAGCTACCCTTTCCTTATAATACTTCTAAATGTCACTCCAGTATCATTTTTAGTCAATGCAGAGATATTAAAGACCAGCTCAGATCTCTAAAAGGCCCCTTCATGTTTTTAGAAACAGTCACGAGAAGCATGCAGAAAATGTAGGTATTGCAGGCAGCTCACAGAAATATCTGCTGAGTGCAGCGCGCCTCGCCGACACCGCAGCTCTGCACCCCGCTGCGTGCTCACGCCGGCCTGCGGACGCTCGGCCCACGGGGCCGGGCACTCGCGCCGCGGGCTTGGCGCGCTGGTGGGGGTAGGCAAGCGGGGCGGCCAGGCTGCTGGTGCAGGGTGGGATCGCTGCAGCGCTGGGGCCGTGAGCCCCCCCCTCGCTGACTGCAAGGGGCGCCCGCGCAGGCCTTCATGGCAGCAAGCAGGATCCCGCTCCAGCCGTTTCGCTTCCCCAAGCTACTGACCGCAAGCCTACCCTCCCCTTGCTGTGGCCCCGATGCTGTTCTCAAACAACCGTGCTGCCGAGGAACCCGCAGCTCCGCTGCCGATCCTGCACCCCGGCACGCTCCAGCAGGATCGCGGCAGTTCTATGCACCATCGCCCATGCGTTTTCTCGGCAACAACCTTGCACCGTCTTTCGCGTGATTTTGGAAAATACAGCTGCTGGACCAAGAGCCGCTCCTTGCACGCGTGACGTGAAGATCAAAGCAACGGCCCAAATTCTCTTTCTTGCCCCATCCCTGGAAGTGTCGAGGTTGGACGGGGCGTTGAGCAGCCCGGCCGAGTGGAAGGTGTCCCTGCCCGCGGCAGGGGGGTTGGAACCAGATGAGCTTTGAGGTCCCTCCCGACCCAAACCATCCTGTGATTCTATGAAGTCTCCATGGCTCCTCTTTAGCAGTTGCGCTGGGGAGGCATTAATTATGTGGCTTGCAATCCAGTTCGTATCTGCCATATTGATTTTGTAGCACACTCATTTTTTAATCGTTAAGGAGTTATTAAGTCAAAATGTCTCAGAAGCCTACATCTATTATATATCAGAGGTGCATTTATAACAAGTTTTGTAATAATTTCAAAGAATACCACCATTTTTGTTTGGGGTCTTTTGGCAGGCTCAATTTCAATTAAAGGATGTTAATTAGTTTAGTCATATTTCATGTTAATGCCTGCTTGATAGAGACCCGTATCAGTCGTGCAGCTGCTCCAGGTTCAGGCTCTGCTCTGGGAACGTTTCTACCTATATTCCCAACCGGAAAATGTGAGAAAAACTTCCTGGAATGGGTTGTATGTTTTCCGTCAGTCAAGAGCAGAGTTTCTCTCGGCGTGCTCCCGCATGAACTGACACTGTGCTTCTTCACCTGCTTTATCACCCTGCGCCATAAGGCACCTGGAGGCCCGAAGGAGCGGGTTTCATCCTCTGCACCGCCCAGTTAAGCTGTAGCTAATCGCTGCTGGATCCATAACTTATTTCTGAACAGCAGCCAGGACGCCTCGTATATTATGAATAAAACAAACACGACCGCGGCAGTGTTTATTAAGTAGCTAAGGAGCTTCTCAGCGTCCCCAGTGGATAGTCGTGATTTCGCCGCGTGCGATGCCCACATCCTCCTCCTCCCTGAGACACGCAGGATGCCGTGGCCGAGGTGCCTGGGCGCAGGGGAGACTGCTCCCCACGGGGGTGCGAACCGGGGGCAGCTCACACAAAACGCAGTCGCTGCGAAAGAGCAGCAGCCCTTTCCTTTTCGGCAGAGAGATCCTGCCCTTGGTGACCACAGGGCTCTTCTCTTTATGGCGGTGGCCCTTCACCTGAAACTCGTCCGTTCGAACTGGACATCAGGTTTCACCGCAGCGACCGGAGAACGACGTTGGGTACATCAGCCCAGCAGCGGGTGTCATTCAACTAAAGCGCGCCGGCAAGAGGGACACGTCTGGTCTGAGTGAGCCTCAACGGCAGATGGAGGGCTCGTCCTCCTAACGTCACCTGCTGCCTCTGCAACCAGCAACCTGCTCTGGAAGCCGGCGAGCTGAAATCAGATGTCTTCGGGTGCTCCGCCCGGAGCCGGAGGAGCTGAGCAGCCCGCGTACGGCGTTCCTCCTGGTTGGGTCCTGCAGAGGGGCTGCTCGCAGTCCAGGTGCCCAGGTTTGGTTCTCCTGCAGATAAACGAGCGCTCAAGAAACCCTGTTGTAAGCCTATGCATCAGTGTGAAAAGCTGATAGCATGCCTTTGTATAAAATTTCTCACACTTGCTCTGCCTGTTGAAAGTAACTATTTGAGATGGATTTGATGTGTGACTCCACGTCTCGTGCTTCTTACAGACATGTTAGCCCCTGGAAGCATCCAGACTCGATAGTGCCTGGAGACGGTGATGGAGACCTGAGCATCTGACAGGGTGCCTCCATCAGAAACAGCGTCGGGTCCCAGGAGAGAAGAGCTTCCTCGCGAGAGCGGACGCTTACAACAATCACCTCAACAAGCCAGTCACTTCTGAGGGAAGACAGGCTTCCCTTCCACAGGCTGGTGGTAGGTTCCAATCACCGCAAGTGAATTAACGGACCGTAATAGTCCCCACCATTACTTCAAACACATCAAGCAGTCCCAAATACCCAGGACGGTTGCTTTAATTTTCACGTGCTCTCAAGGGGCTGATCAGAAGAGAATCGCTTTTTGTCAGGCGAGTTCTGGCTGAAGGATTCTCGTTTTAGGTTTAAACAACCCTCCTCCTCCTCCTCCCTTCTTTGGGCAATTCCTGCCCACCACCGTCCCAGCAGAGCCCCCGCGGCACGAGGTGAAGGCACGCCGGTTTTCGGAGAGCACAGCCGACGATCCATGGGCGCTGCAGCGTTTGCTGCCCCAGCACGGGCCGCAAAGGTGAAGGTGAAGGTGAAGGACCAGGGGAGGTGGCAGATCCAAGCCAACGAGGCCGCGCCGGAGCTGTCGGAATAACTCAGGCTTTGTCTTGCCACGTTTCTGCATATCTCTGGGAGGCAGTGAACATACTAAGGCGTCCCGCACATTATCACAAAAGTATCTATTACAGATCCTGATTTTTTTCCCCCTTGAGAGCTGAATATCAGATTTTTTGTTGGTTTAGGATACAGAAAAGTTTTTGCGTGGGGGAACTTCCTACTGTTTCAAAATGCGCTATAAACTGAACCCTTCAGGAATGAAAGGTACTTGGCAGCTTTGCAGGTGACCAGTCAGCCTCTCCTAGTACCTGTATGACTCTTAAATTGTTCTTGTCCACAAGGCACCAACCCCAAGAGCACGCTTTTTCTTTTTTGCTTTTTAAATGAGTTGACTGTGGTGCTGGAGCTGCCTTTCCCTTCGGCCAGGGAAGGAAGGATTTGCAGAGTGCTCCTCACTCTGAGAACATTTACGTGCTCTCACGCATACAGGTCTGCACCCACGGAGCACCTGGAGAGGATTTCTCTGTAGGAGCCTTTCTGGAGACATCCGTACCCAAAGCTTGGTGGGAGGAAGCACACGACGCCTGCCCTGCCGCGGGTCTTTCAGCTTTGTCCAGTACTGAGAGCTGCAGTGACCTCCTTTGTGAGCTGCACGCGCAGTGTTCAGGTAAGAGATTCTGCCACCGCACAAGCAGCGCTTTGAAGTCCACCAGGTCCTTATAACCTGGTACCCTTAGACAGAATTTGACTGACAACCAAACACTGCTTCTCGATTATGGCACTTACTATGTGTTCTCTGGAAGAAATGCTTTTGCTGTTCTGGAGTTTCAAATTGTTACTACAAGCGTGGCTGACAGATACAGAAATAGACTGGGTTTGATGGAAGCGGTTTCAGCTCCAGCAAGAAAATAGCAGCTTCGTCGCTTCTAAAACTTTCCCAGATTCACAGAATCAAACAGAATGGTTGAGGCTGGCAGGGACCTCCCGTCCAACCCCCTGCTCACGCAGGGACACCTACAGCCAGTTGCCCAGGACCATGTCCAGATGATTTCTGAGCATCCCCAAGGATGGAGACTCCACAACCTCTCTGGACAACCTGTGCCAGTGCTCAGTCAATCTCACAGTAGAAAAAGCGTTTCCTGATGTTCAGAGGGAACCTCCTGTGTTTCAGTTTGTGCCCAGGGCCTCTGGTCCTGTCACTGGGCACCACTGAGAAGAGCCTGGCTCCGTCCTCTCTTGGCACCCTCCCTGCAGGTATTCATACACATTGATGAGATCCCCCGAGTCGTCTTTTCTCCAGGCTGAACGGCCCCAGCTCTCTCAGCCTTTTCTCATAGGAGAGATGCTCCAGTCCTTTCATCACCTTCGTGCCCTTCACTGGCCTCTCTCCGGTATGTCCATCTCTCTCTTGTCCTGGGGAGTCCAGCACTGGACCCAGCACTCCAGGTGTGGCCTCACCAGCGCTGAGCAGAGCGGAAAGATCACCCCCCTCAACCTGCTGGAGATGCTTTGCCTAACGCCGCCCCGGATACCATTCGCCGCCTTTGTGGCAAGGGCACGTTGCTGCCTCACGTTCAACTTGGTGTCAGCCAGGACCCCCAGGGCCTTTTCTGCAAAGCTGTTTTCCAGCTGGGTGCCCCCCCACATATTTTGGGGGTCAATGGGAATTTCCCTTGGCTGTCAGTTAGCTATTCTGGGAGCGATCCTGAATTCAGAAATGGGAGAAATCTTCAGAGATACTCTGCCTAGGGTATCGCCTGGGTCAGACCTGGCAGAACGACCAAAAGACACAGGCTCTGTCCAAAATTCAGGAGGCAGTTTCTGACACTGAGAGCTTCACGCCTCACCGCTAGGCTCCCTTCAGGCACAGAAGCAGAGCAGGACCCCCACCCTCTCCCCCCACGTGCCCCCGAGCTGGGTACCGAAGCAGACCTGGGCTCATATTCTGGGGCCGACTGCTGCTGCTCTTGCACAAAATGATGTTATTCCTTTCCGTTCCTAGAGCACGGCTCATTTACCTTGCTGTTCAGTCTGCTGAGAAACTTCTCGTCTCAGATCATCTCTGCGCAACGAAATGAGAATAGCACAGTCACCTGCTAATGACAGCCAATTAGTGGCAGATTCACACTGTTCGGGGAAAGGGAGGCAATGGGAGAACGGGAGTCACTTCCCTTCCCTGCTCCTCCTCAGACAGCCGCCAGACCAGCGCTCCAGCTAATTAGCGCGGCCGGCCTGAGCAACGATGTAAAGCGGGAGCCGCAGAGCCCTCGGTCAGATCTCGGCATCCGCCAGGAGCTCGGCGGGGCTGCTCCTCCCGCTGCAGCGCAGCGAGGACGGAGCACGGTGCTGCACCGCGCAAGGGAAACGCAGCATGGGACGACGTCAGCCGCGCGGCCAGCGACCGAACGCGAAAATCCTCAGAAGAGGAGCATTCAACCAAGCAGCACCAGCAATCGTGACCTACAAGATGCTTCAGGAACCTGATGTGAGTCTGCCGCCAAGGACACGCTGACAGTGGCTGCGAGAGCTGGCCAAAGCAACAGCTGGGAGAGGTCCTGCAGGCACCCTCCTCCACTGCAATGATCAGTCTGGATGTTGAACCGCCGCCTCTGAAGTATAAACGCTTCCACCTGGCTGCGGCTGCAGCCTTACAAACGCGTCTGGAGAAGATGGAGCGGAACTGGAAACCCGAGAGAGGCAATTAATTAAAAGGTTTTGTCTCCCTTTATATAATCACAGATATTGATTCACTCTTTAAAGCACTCAGTGTGCATCCCAGCCAGTGAAGCATCCCCAGTGGTAGCTGGATTTGTGCCTCTCCACCCTGACAGCTGAAAGTGTTTTATATCACTGGGTAGCTCCATCAGATCTTAAGAGTCCTACTGAAAAGACAAAATATAGTTTTATCAGTTGACAAAGAGGATAACGGGATTTCTGAAAATTATGCCTGTAATCCTGCCTATCCTGCAAGATCACAGTCCTTAGGAATTTGGACAGCCTGTCTGATAAGCCCAGCAAAGGCAGGAACAGGCAACTGCCGTGAATTAACATGCACCGCACTCTCTGGCAGATGCTCTTCACAGAGGTGAGAGAAAAGCTAATTCTGCTAAAGGTGCATGACGCGTTGACGGTAGGTAGTAACTGAAGGGAGCTGCAAGAGGATTACCAAACCCCACACCGCACTGGGGGATGGAGGCGAAGGTCCAGGTGGATCCTCGCAAGCTGCTGCTGATCAAGACAAGCTATTTCAAAAATTTTGCTCTATGGAAAGAAAAGAAAAAGAAGAATCACTTCAGCAGTATCTCCTGGTCAGCGTTGCCCAGGAGTGACAGGAGATGATTAATCAGGCCCTCCCTACTTTAAGCACCATCAACCTCCCAATCCCAGAAGGTCTGCAGCTTTGCAGCTCCTAGAGGTGGAAGAAGCCATGCCATGCAGAAGGCAGGAGCTACTTTGTAAAGGAGGAAATCATTTGCAAGGCCTATGACTACGAAACCTTTAGCATTTTGGTTGCAAAGTCCTTATGTCTCAGTCAAAACCCAGCGCCCTACACACGGCATTCAGCATCTGCTGTGTGCAACTGGCTTTGGGGTACACGTTCTGTTCCTCAGAAACAAATGTTCACATCACCGCCTCCCTGTACATGGCCAGACACGGAGCAGACCTAGAGGTCTAGAAGGACCTTTTCTGAAGGTCCTCCCCAGGTGCCCGAGCAGCTCCACAGAGCACCATGACAAAGACTGAGATAGATCTGGTTACTCCAGCACATCTGGTAAACACCTTCTGCCTCCGCAACCCACCTTCTGCCTTCACTAAAATTACCTCAGGAGAACCGTTTAGATAGTGCAGGCATCTGGAGCAAGAACCACGAGGAGAATGAGTTGACACTTTGACACTGTAGTCCGAAACGTTGGTCCTCAAAATTGTTCAGCTATTGTCACATCTTCAGAGACTGACACCTGCAGCGTCTCTCCAGCATCGTCGGTAGCGTCCCCAGACTCCTGACATGCTGCTCAGGATATCTCAGCCTGGGCTGTGCGCACAGCACACCAGCTGCTCTGGGGTCATCAGCTGCTGCTCCTTCCCCTGACTTGCCAGCACATCCAAACCCTTAGTGAGCCCTGGCAGCTCCCACCAAACACAACAGATACGATAGGAGCTGCACACTGTGCTTTTTACCAAGAGTTTACTAAACCATCCAAATTCTCCATCAAAGCCACTGAGCTACTGGATAAAAGGGGGGGACGTGGCACCCCCTACCTCTCACCCTCCTTACCAGTAAGGACCAGCCCAGCAGCCCAGGAAGGGGCAGGGCTCAGGCTGCCAGGTCATGGGAGGAGTAAGCAGTTTGCAGCAAGGCAGTTGCAGGGAGGCTGAAGTAATTAGGCTGTTCCCTCTTGCAGTGGCATAGTGCAGCCCTCTGCTCCCACCTTCATAGGCTCTGAACCACCCCGTGTCGGGAGCCCGGACACCTCAGTGGGCAACCAGATGCCATTTGTTTTCCCATGCGCTCCAAATTTGGTACCACAGTGCCGGTTGTTGCGGTGCCTACCCACCTCTGTAACGCTGCCTCTTTGAACACGCCACACGTTATGGACACGATGAACAGGCTGCACACAGAGAGCTCTTCCAAACCCATCCCAATGCATCAAGGACACCAGGATAAGTGCGTGCACACACCAGCAGAGGACTACGGACTTCCAACTTAGCAAGGCAGAGGACTTCTTTTGCAGATTCTTTATTTGCTTAACTCATTACCATTTTCACTATTTTATTAATCAGAAACCTGCAGCTAACTCCTTGAATTACATTAGCTTTTCCCCCTGCAGGAAAATGATGGCACCTCTTGGCCAGCTCACCCAAGAACAGCCTTCTTGGCCCACTTTTAAGTTCTCCTTTCTGCATTTACCAGATTCTTCAACCTAAGGCACCCTTCTTGCACACCCTTCAGCCAGAGACGTACAGCTCACTACACCTCTGAGAAACCAGCAAAGACGATCCTGAAACTGCCTTTGTCAAGGTAAATATCCCAGCTCTTGTAGGTTTGTTTCAAGAGCCAGCACAAAGACACCAGTATTTCTATTCCAAACACGACCGTCGGTACTCTGAGCTCTGCTAGGCTGATGCCATGGCTTGCCTGGACTAATGCCCATAGATCATTACCCTCTTTGTCCTTGCTGTTGGAAATCCAGAGTTGCCTAACGGATCCTTCCCTCACAGATCCCACGGACTCCAGCAGTCATTTTCTGTCTTTGTGACGGTAGCTGTAGGTTACTTTCCAACTCTTTCTCAATGGTGAATTTAAATAATTTGACCAAATGATATTCTGCCCACATAGTTCCTTAATCACAGGAACAGTGGCTGGGAGACAGCCACGGTTGAGTCCAGAAGTTACTGGAACTGCTTGGAACTGTTAAAGGATTAAAATAAGGCCAAAGAACAGGGACTCGCACAGAAGCGTATCCCACACCGCCAAAACGCAGGTCAGAATATCCCCGGCGCGAGGAGAGGCAGCTGTCACTCGGTGCAGCGTGCAAGGTCAGGCACACGGCGACCGCACCATCTCCTGAGCCAAACTTCAGCAGCAGCCCTTCGTGTGAGGGCACGGGATGCCTCAGATCCAGAGAAGACAGCAACTTTGCACGGAATTCCCGCTGCATTGGCAGTGTGCAGAGTACTGCCTCTCGGCTGGTCCGTAGCACTCGCTTTCCTCTCCTTGTACAGCTGAGAGAGGAGCTACTGCCATTACTGCGGCAGCGGGAGACAGGAGGTACCGGGGGGAGCACCTGCGGCAGCGAGTGGGGCTGTGGCACCGGAGAAGACAGCAGAGGTACCACGCTGAGCAGTGCCTGGCTGAGCACATCCCAGAAATGTCACAGCCCCGGACAGCAAAGTCCCTGCTCAGGCATTGGCTCTGTTTAGAAAAGAGCAGCTTCGAAACTTGGACTGTAAAGCACTTTACCAAGAAAGCTGGGGCCAAACCGTCCCGGTTTTGAGACATGAAAACCAGCTGCAGCCTGGGACATGGCCTCCAGAGGACCTCCAGGGTGGCTGCAGCCATCTCCTTGTGGTTCGCATGTCACTCAGATCCAGATCTTCTGTTATAATTGCTCTTTCCCTAAAACTGTCGTTGCCCAAAGACTGATCAAAGACAACTCCTGACCTGCGTGGCACAAAGAGATTTCTTCTCAAAGGACTGGCAGTTTGGGAATACTGACGTTTTCTCTTCCGTAACACTGTAAGACACTCAGTCCTGAAGAATTTCTTACCGGAATTCGTGGTGCCATGGATGTTTCTCCATGACATGCTGCACCTCCAGCGAGGAGGGCCGGATCTGCTGGAGATGCGGCCCAAGCCAGCGCAGGTGATGAGGAGGCACCATGAGCGTGCCAGGCCCGCTGAGACCAGGTCTGCGGCTGCCGGGAGCTGCCAGTATGCATCTCCGGAAAGATAAGAGAGGTCTGGAAACAACTGTGGCCCTGCTTGATATATGAAATAATTTTTTGTTTGCTTTTCCTTGTTTTATTTTCCATGTTATTGTTTGGATAAAGCAAAATAAGGAAGAACACAGAGGAGATGTACTCCTCAGCTGGACATGAATACAACTTTCTGTTTGAGCCCCAAAGCAGGAGTTCAGGCATTTTGCCCTATGCCGTGTTCCAAACAGATCTGTTTTCAGGCACCCCCAGACCGCGGGGAGCCGGTCTGTCACTGATGGCCTGGAGACCGCTCATGCACCTCGCCCCGTCCCCGGTCGCTGCCTCTGCCTGAGAGACAGAGCAACAGGGTGAAGGTTGCGATGATTACCTCAGCCCCTGGAGTCACAGGGCCTTGGTGCTCAGCACTTAAATCAGCCCTTCTTCTTCATTCCCAGACATGCAAACACAGATGCCTTCTTGTACGTAACGTTTGGGACTGGCATGTCCAAGCACTAGCGAAGGAAAGCCACGGTACTGGGGCTGCTGCTCAGGTCAGCAGCTTATTTCATTGCAGTGGCTGCAAGGTGCCGGGGCGGAGCGGGTCCTTCCCCGCGGTGGAAAGGGGAAGCGGCAGCAGCAGCTCCATCCATGGGGACCGGCCCCTGAGCACAGCACTGCCGGTGCTGCCCTGGGAGGCGTCCGCTCGGGACGGGGCCCTCTGGCACTGGCAGACGCTCGGTAGCTGCTGCTGCAGGGGCTCTCACCTGCGTGACACGGCCAAGGAGAGTCACTGCTGAGCAACAGTATTCATAACTGAAATTTCCCTGGAACTCAAATTAATTTTCAATTTTGTTCCCTTGGAAGGAAGGATGTGTCTGTGTCAGATGCCAAAACAAGGGGATTCTTTGTGTAGGAAGTGTAATTGATTCCCATTTACTCCGCATCTGTATTTCTTAAAAAAGGGAGCATGCGTGAGTCATACGCCTGGGCAGAGCGGCTTGTTGTGACGCCTCTCGCAGACAGACACCTGGGAAGGGGCACGTTGTCTACCCCGCTGCCAGAAATATTTTGCCACCACCAAGTCTGATTCAGGATCCAAGCAGTGACAGAGTTCTTGCAGATGTGGCGGCATCAGGCAGGAGGCTTCCAGAGCTCCCTGCGGCAGCGGGGTGACCTTCGCACAGGACCTGACTTCAGCCCAGCCACGGCATTTGCCCGGTGCTCCAAACGTTTCCAGGATCAGAAGCTTCAGCTTCTGGCGAAATGATGCAAAGACAAGGCTTGCTGACAAAGGCAGCTGCAGCAGGTGGAAACGGGACCTGGCGGCCCTGGAAATGGACCCACTGGGTTGTCCCTCATCTCTCGGTGCTCAGAGCGGCAGCGGCTGCGCAGAACGTAACACCACCGAGGTTTCCACCACTAACCCTGACCAGCTGAGATCTACCAAAGGTACTGACAAGAAGCATCTAAGAGGAACCCCCGAGAACAGGTCCCCTGTAGGACAGGGGGTGGCGTGGCCCATTTCTTGCTGCCCCTGCTCTGCAAACACAAGGCTGAACAGCAGAAGTATTCGGGGTGTCAACGCAGACCGCACAACACATTTCACCCCCAGGATAATGCGGCATCATGATTTGCAACCACAAGTTTGCAAGCGTCACCCCAGAAAAATGGGAATGACTGCTTGGGAATATGTAGCAAACACAGCAACAACCTCTTTTGCTTAAAATGATACAGCTTGGACCTCGGACAACAAACCTGCAGGATAAACTATACGATAGAGTCCCTGAAGGGTAGCTTTTTCACTCTGCAATGGTCCTTCTGTCTACAGAACATTGCGATCCTTTTGCTAATAACTTCTCATACTTGTAGAAAATGTTTTTCCTTGATATTTAATCTCTCTATACATCAGTTTGGGAGAATAATAAAGCCAGACCTGCTTTATTTTATGTTATTGATGCTTTAACACTACTCAAAGTTAGGCCAACTTTGCACGAAGCATGCAGTGCACGTGACTATCTTTAGTTCTTGCACGGCGAAGAGCAGGTCTGGCACACTCAGAGCGTTTGCTTGAGCCTGACTCTACCTCACTTACTCATCAAAGTAATTTCACCATCCTTACAGGGGCTGCTCCTTTGAATAGAAACTACTCTTTAAGCAGGCCGGCAGGTTTGTCCCATAACCTTAAAATATTCCACTAAAGCCTGGAAGATTAACCGAGACAAGGTATCCCTAAACAGTGGCGGGGTATGCCGAAGCCACGTCCACACAATACAACGCCAAGAACGGGGCGGGGGCGGTAGGAGCCACCACCGCCAGCCCTGCCGCGCTGCTCGGGGCCGTGCCGGCCAGCACCAGCACCAGCAGGACCATTTGGGACCCCCGGACTGGCTGAGTGCCACGAGGCTGCGATCGCGTCCCACTGCCCTTCTGGCAGAGCCCACTGACAGCGCCTGGGAAATATATTACTTATAAATTGTACATTCATTAAAATAGCAGTAAAAAGAGGTCCAGCAAAGCTAAAATCAAGCCCTCAGCATTGCCGTTACCACATTTTGTCAACGGCCCGGAGCTCCACGGGACAGCTGTTAGCACACTTGAGACGACTCGCGAGCAAGCTCAGGAGAGAAGGACGGGATGCTTTAAGAAGCCAAGGCACAAGGTCCCGCTTGGAGAAGGTGCTGGACCGTGAGACACAGGCTGAGAGTTAAATGGCAGAATAAAGACTCTGCGATGCATTTCTCCCCTTGGGGGACTCTGGGCTCACAGCTTGAGAAACGGCACGCTGCACCAAGGTGGGAGACCAAGTTCTCTCCTATGAGGCAGATGTCACGGACCAGACACCCCCAACGCCACCTCAGCCTCGGGAGTCACCCCATAAGCAGTGGATGGCAAACATCACAGCGGGCAAAGCACGCCAAGGACAAGGACTCCCACAGCCAAGTGGATCTTACGGCATCCGTAGCTTCAGATGGACAGACTGCCTTTTCAAAATAAAAATGATTGCACCTTGAGGTTTCACATTTGAGGGAGGAGAGATGGTGGTGCAGAACGACTCCCCGGGCACAAACACCACCGGCCGGACCCACAGTACTCATAAACCAGGCAAGAGCTGGCCCCTGGCCCCGCAGCCAAGCGGCTGACGCTGGCTCACCTCCACGCGTCTCCCCTCACCACGGAGTGAGCGGGTGCAGCCAGTCCCCAGCCCCACCACCCCACACGATGCCGGCCCTGCCTGGGAACACGGCCGCAGCCACGCCGGTCAGACTGTGCTCTGACCCTGCTTTATTTACTGAAGTAATTGTAGCCGTTTCCAACTCAGCAACAGCCAAAGAGCACGGCAAGGGCTTTATCTGCATAGAATTACAGTAAGTGTAAACATGAACTGCGGTGCCCCGGGCCGTGAGCACTCGCTCCCCGCGCAGACGGGGTGTCAGGAGCCCTAGGCAGCTCCCGAGGAGGAGCAGACGCACCGGGTGCAAACCGGCTTCTGTGCTGCAAAGTCACTCCTCGGCTTGTTTCGCACTAACTTCGTCTTGCAGATGAGCCGCTTGATTAGAGCCGTTGAAGTCACACAGGGTGAGTTTATTATGGAGCGCTGTACGACTGCTCGTAACATCTCTGAGTCCAGAAAGTCTAACCCTAAAACTTACGCCATAAGGATGACTGCCGACAAGCTGTGCACACGATTTGTAGCTTTGCACGGAGGTGTGAAAGGCACAGGATACGAGCATGCAAGTTTGCAAAAGCAAAGACAACGCGACAGCTGAAAAAGTGAACCCCTGCAGAGATCTAAGATGCTGAGTAAGCAGTTAAGGCCGACCGCTGAATCAGTAAGCGGATCTGGCTGAGGTGGAGGCCCAGCCACGGCTACAGAGTTAGAAGAGCTGAAGTCCCGCTGCGTGGAGCCATCTCCCCTCTGACTTCAGTCTTGGTGCTGCTGCAGAGGGGGGCAAGTCTCATGGTAGAAAAGCATAAAGCTCGAGAAGGGGGAAATTCTGCCCAACGAGGCAAATTACAGGGCGGTCGATCTGGTTACCGAGCACAGAGATGACCAGGTTCGTGAAACACAAGCAGACTTCGTGGTAACTAATGTCCCACCTGGTAAGGTCGCAGACCTCGTGGGATGTCCGGACACGCCAGGGAGGATCCCATGTTTGAGGTCCCTGGATCTGTGAAATGGGGAGGGGTGGGAGAGAGCAGCTGGAGGCAACTTTGAGGGAGCTGAAGACCAAGACCTGCACGTTAATGTTTTCTGAAATATCCCCAGCGCCATGCAGAAGCCAGATAGAGGAGCAGGGAGGTAAAATCCCCCGGCATGACTGAGAAAATGGTGTAAAAAAGAAGGATGTGTACTGATTAGAAACTGGGGAAAACTCTGAAAATAGGATACCCGTGCAGGAGAGGCATACTACGCCTAAGCCACAGCGGAAGCAAGCTGCTGGGATTTAACAATGTTACAGGAGAGCTTTTAGCTAAAGGGATAGGAAAGCCGGCATATGCAGAAAAGCACCTGCTTTGGGATGACTCATGAAGCCGTAAAGAGACAGGACAGAAGCTGGCAAAAGTCAGATACAAAGCCATGAAGAGCAGTTGTACAAACAGAATGAAAAAATAGAAACCCCAAGCTAATGCATCTGTTCCTCTGTACGGGAGCTGGAAGCCTAAGAACTAAGACAGGAGAACTAGAATGCCTAGTTTTAATAAAAATATCGATACAATGAACGCACTGGAAACTCGGTGTAAGAAAGGCACAGTAGGAAAGCGTAACACAAAGCATTCGGGAAAGGCAGAGCGAGCACTGGCAGGGGAGAAGGTGCGGCATTGCAAAGGCTGCTTAGAGCTAAATCAGATTAACAAGTTAACAGTGCCAACGAGGAACATCGACTCGCCATGGGTTGATGCTCCAGCAGGAGACGCACGTGGTGAAGCCTGCGCTCCCAGGCAGCACGGTGATGCTGAGTGTAATCTGCCAGGGACCAGAGAGGGGAACAGGACACGCGAGTTAACTCTGCACAAACCGAGCAAACACCGTGTCGGGGCACGATGGCAAGATTAAATTTTTAGGCATGGCCAGTGGAGCAGCCAGGCAGGGAATCGACCACAGGAAAATGCATTCCTGACCTCGCACTGACCAGTGAGCATGCTGTAGCTCATAATCTTATTAATTAAGAGTCATTATTTAACAGTGACCCCAATATAGCTCGGTTCATAATCTCACCAAAGCAATGGCAGCTAAAAGGGACCGTTAAAGTAAAGCCTCCTGTCCTGGAGACTATCTCTAGACATGTTATTGGATGCTCAGACACATACTGCCTGTCAAGAAGGACTTAGACCTAAAGAACAGCAGGGTACGTAAGGTTATAAGAAGCAAGGAATGCCAGTCAGAAAGACAAAGCTGTATTCAAATGAGAAAAAACAGAATGGATCATGCACTATTTTGTTAAATGGGGGGGTAAAAAAAAGGCAAATATGGAGCTGGGAGAATAACATGCAGAAAGCCTAAAAACTAGTAAGTCATTTTTCAGAAACATCGAGAACAGAAAACCTGTCAGGGACTTAAAAGACCAATAGATAACCAAGGCATCAAAGAAGTGCTCAGAGAGAATAAAGCCGTAGTAGAAAACCAAAATGAAAATTGCCATCTCTGTTTTCAGGAGGTTGGACAGAGACTGGCGACGACCCCACGCTGGCTCTCTTCCCGACCGGTGGTGTATCGGAGACTGCCTCAGCCCTGACAGGAGTCAACAGAAAAGCAGATCAGCATGAGGCACTAAGAAATCACCGGGAACTCAAGTTTGAAACAGCCGGACTACTAACGGTGGTGCGTAACCTTTTCCTCAAATCCGCTTTCAGCGCTGGAGCGTGGCAAACAGGCCAGCAGTTTTCTAAAAGGTTTCTGGGGGAGAAATAGCACACCATTGAATCTGCTATCTCCACTCTCCAAACGGAGAGGCTATTTAAAGATGAAGACTACTGTACAGATGGACAAACGGGAATTACTGGGAAGACTCAACCCGTCTTTGTGAATCTCTGTGCAGTTCTGGTCCCTTGCCTCCAAAAGGCTGTTGCAGATCTGGGAGAGGCCAAGGACTGTGACCAGCAGGAGAAATGGCTTCTGCACAAGGAGTGACTCCAAAACCAAAGCGTCCTCAGCCTGGGAGGAGAAAACTGGGGGGACACAGCAGAGATCTGTGAAACCAGGGGTGGGACTGAGAAGATCAATAGGGATCTGCTGTTCACGGGCTCTCCAGCTGCAGGAACTGGACGGTGTAAGATGAAGCAGGGAGAGGGTCAGTCCACAACAGAGAAAAGGAGGTACTTACTCATGTACGGGTAGGGAAGCTGCAAAATTCTCCCCATCTGATGTTGTGGAAAGAAAAGTTTACATGGGCTTAAAAAGCCACGGAACAAACTCAAGGCAGAAACCTCTCCACTGAGAGCCATCAAGTACAAAAGATGCTAAGTCTGATTCAAGGAGGACTCACAAGGTAACACCTGACTCAAGGTGCTCCTACTGGAAGAACCCCCCTTGCAGCTCCAAGGGTCATATTTTACTTTCCAGATCCACACCGATGTATGGAAAATTATACCAACTTGTACCCGTGCCAACATTGTCTCTCACTTCTGTTAATTTTGGCCTTTCTTGATGCTTAATCCCATCTCTGTCTCCAGTTCTTTAGGATAAACAAGCCCATTTTCCAGTGCTTTTGTATTAGTTAACCTTGTGGCAGGGACATGGAGTTTAACACAAGAAGGAACTGCTGTTTCGCTCAGCTAGTATCACAGGATGTTATGAATGCCAATAGCAGAGACAACTTCAAAAAGGGATTAGACACATTCATGAAGGACAATCCACCGCTGGTTAATGAAGATGATAATCCATAGGCAGCCTTTGTCTCAGGGAGCCCGCTGACTGCTGATCACCAGTTATGGGCAGATACGCTGTGGGAGTCGCTCCTGGGCATTTGCTCTGTTTTGTGACTCTTCCCTGCGTATGCACTACCGCTGTCACCGGGGACAGGATCCGGGGCACAAGGAGGCCTGGCCCCAGGATGGCCACCCCTGTGTCTCGTGGCCCTACCAGCAGCCCTCCTCTGCTCTAGCTTCTCTTCATCTTTTTCTGAGCATTTGTAACAACGAACAGTGCATAGGACTTTAAATAAGGTCTTACGGGATGTTGTACAACCATGGTAGCACTTGCCTTCACGTCACAACAGACACTGGCCATCATCTCCTGATTAACATTCCCAAACATTTTCCTCTATTTTCCTCTATTGTTTCTAACAGATAAGGCAACTATGAGCTCATAGTAGAAATTTTTGTATTATCTTTTAAATACAGCTTGCTTACTGTTTTATCTTATTTCTAGTTTTCCCATCCTTCAAATTCTTCCTAATATTCCAAGCCTCCTAAGCACTGGCTTTATACCACCAGTGAAGTTCAAGAGTGTGCTTCTCATGTCAAGGACACTAGAGAAAACACTAAAGACCATTCACAAGGCCAACGCTTGATTTTTTCCTCCTAACCTCCTTCTGCCCCAGCACTTCCCCTTTCAGCAACCCACTGCTCTTGCACATTTAGATCACTGCTTATTTACATCACACCTCTGCACTATGCCATGTTCTCCATGAGAACAAACCATTTAACACAGGTCGTTATATCAAATGTCCACCGTTGCCCAGACAGATTAGATCTACTGTGTTCACCTTTGCTGGGGAACTACGAGTATAAATCTAAAAGGACTCAATTTCGTGATGACAAACAAAGAAGCACACGCTCCCTAAAACCTGAATCATGGGTTATAGAGATAAAGGGCAAGCCACAATAAATCGTTGATATACATTATATATGCATATATAAACGCATGTGCATCTTCACAGCACTGTAAAACATGAATTCAGCCTCCACGTACTCTGGCTGGGCAGGAGGAGACTCCGTCTCTCCTCAATCCCTGTGTGATCGTGGGCCAATTCCAACGCCAATGTGGGCATTTTCCGCAGCTGCCCCTGCGGAGGGGGCGAGCGAGGTTTGCCTGCACTGCTCCGAGGCTCCAGCGGCAGAGAACCACCGGCCATGGCAACAGCAATGCTCTGAGAAGAGGACCCTGTCCTGTCCAGTCCCGACCGTGCGAGTCAGGGCTGGTGTCAGTGGGGTGGTGACGCAGCCAACGCAGCCCAGGGGAGGCTGCTGTAACCCCAAGGCTCCCCACATTAACACCATCCCCCGTGGGCACGTGCCCCAGAAACACTTCTCCATGGGGTGCGGCAGTTCCCCTCATTGCCTCAGCCTTTGCTCAGCCACTTCCCAAAGGTCCAGCTCTCCCGTAGTTTGTTTTCTCCTGCTGTCGGGCAGGGCATCATCCCCTCCCCACCCCGCTGCCTTGGCCCCCCACCTTCCTCCTCCAATGTCCACATGTCACTGCCACAGCTTTCCCTACAGAATTTTTTCCAGATTGGAAATTTTTACAGCCATGCCTCCCCTCCTTGTCCACGCCAGACTGGATCCTTGGGGTTCGGCGGCCTCCAGCCCTGACCAGAACGCCCGAGCGGTCCTCCCACCCTGGTGACACTCTCGCAATGCTGTGGCAGCAGCAGAAACACACTGGGTGCTGGCACGGCCCCGATCCCCGTGGTCTGGCCCCAGGCAATGGCCCTGCTACCACAAACCCACCAGCTGGCCCCCCTCGGGGAGCTAGCATGGACAGGAGAGCTGCCTCCTCTGACTTACCTGCTTGGACTGTAAACTCAGTTTTTGTTAATTATTTTTACTGTTTTTCTCCAAAGACAAACACAGACCTGGTGCCCCCCAGGTACCCCAGCCCTCGGCGAGCTGCAGGAGACGGACCCCGCGACGGGTGCCCGTAGCCCAGCTCTGTCCCTGCACACAACGGGCCGTCTCCCTGGAGGAGCCTTCCTCCCCCATCTCCTGCTGCTCCCCGCGCCCTCCAGGTGCCTTCACACCTCCAGAGCTCCTTAACAGCTTTCACACCTTCTCTCAAACCACGGCGTCACCACTGTGCCTTCCACATGTGCCACTGCCCTCTCAACCACAAACACTGCTCATCACCACCTCCTGCGCTGTCCTCAGCCACAGGCTCTGCACCGCGCTCAGGGCAGAGGCTGAGTGTGCTAATTTCTACACAAAATGAGGTTGTGTGATATCGTACTTATGGCAGCTCCCATGAAAGGGTGATCTCTACCACCACCCAACACACACCTCCCCTACTCCGGGTCTCTGCCAAGGCTCCACGCCAGCCAGTCTCTCCCACCAACTGCACATCACAAAGAGACAAAAGGCAACATGGAAACCTCAAGCCTGCTCGCCACGCTTGCCACCCCTGGGTAGCCCAAGGCACCTGGGACCCCCTCCCAGCTGCCCACCTGCCTGGCTGGCTAACCAGGGCTTCTGGGACAGTGCCATGGGCTGCTCTGGCCTGACCCCGGCGCTCAACCATGCGGCCCCGCTGCCTGCGCCCCGTCCAGCCGCCGGCACCCCCAGCCATGGCAGAGCTCTTTGCTGCAGTAGCGCAGGCGTGTCACCCCAGAAGACCTCAGGCACATCAGTCAAGGAACGGGAAGCCACAGCTCCCGGAGCAATGCGGTCCCTGACGTAACACAGCAATCCCCATCCCAGTGTTACCAGCACGGTTCTGGGGAGCCCAGGCGTCGCTTGCAGCCAGCCCCTGCCGCCGCAGCGAGCCCTCCTGGGCCAGCAATCACTGTAGTCCAGCACCTGGCAGTAACCTGCACTTGCACCGACTCCTTCAGGCTTTCAGGTCCTCTGCAACAGCAAGCGATCACGATGCCTCTCAGGTCAAGGCTGAGGGACAATAATTTCACCAATCAAGGAAATTTTGCCACATCTAGGGTGAACTACGAGAGCTGGTTTGCCGTGTGCGGCAATGCTACAAATCAGTTTAATATAGGAAGTGCAGCAGAATGCCGTATTCAATTGAAAGTACACAGGGAATTTAGATAAGCAGATTATAAATACACAAACTGGAATTTAACTGAGGGGAAGACATTGCTTATCAGTAGCGGTAATTCTTCAAGTAGATTGTCACCATAGTATCTATTCTTTGTCTTTGGCTAAGCCTTCAGATTTTGACGCCGATAAAACCATCCTGCAGCAGCGACTGCCAAGGCTGTTTCCTCACCCAAACACCATGGACTACAAGTACACAAATGACTTCAGCCCCAGCCATCCTCCGGGCCTCTCCCCTCCACGAGATCCCCCCCCAAAACTGGGGAAGCCGGCTGACAGACTGGGCCTGCATCTAAATAGCAATGCTGGAATCGCCACAGGTACCAGCAAGTTATCTGCCAGCGCAGCTGATATTGTCTGAGTTATGCCTGCACCCTAGCAGACAAATTAGCCAGCAGCAAAATAACTGGATTTAAGGATGTCACAAAACATTACTTCGCTGAACTGCCTTAGCCAAAAGCATGTCAGACCTTACTCTGTGGGGACAGGGAATGAAAAAACACACGCAGCTCCATTCGCTGCAGCCGTGTGTACATGGGTTTGCAGGATATACGGTTATTCATTTCAGGGGAAAAAAGGGAAACTAGAACTGCACCTTTAAGAAATGTGAAATGAACAACATAATTTAATATATTCCAATAATAAAAACTCTGCTGGAGTATATTAGGCAACTGGAAAGGGGATCTGATTGAATTCTGGAACCGGTTCTTGAATATGTGAATCAGATTAGGAGGAAGAGCTGATGGAAAGAGTGGGATGTGCCTGCTAGTCAGTGTGAAAGAGGATCTCTAGAGCATGTAAATACCTTAAATGAAACTCTAGGGGGAAGACAAAGGGGACTTGTGGAGTTTCCATTTCATTTTCCTCCTTGTGAAGCAGTCCAAAACAACCCCCAGATGACCATGAACTGCTGAAGGTGTGTTTCACCTAGAAGAGGGACTTAGCTGAGCCATGCCTAGGGACATACTGGAGCAGACTCTGGTCACAGGGGTGGAAGAAACCATAACACACCAGAGGACACAAGGAGCCGTTTCCACAGAGCTCCAGCGGTCCCCTGCACCGAGCTGGAGTCAGGCTGGAGACAGCGCTGGTGCAGGGGCCGAGGGGAGGACACAGCAGCGTTTATAGAGACGGTCTTGGGCTCATCCATTGAACACGCAATTCTCAGGCCCTCGTTACAACCTGAGCAACTTTGTGCAAGAACTCTGCAGGACAAACTAACTTCTAAATTGCCACTCTTACCACAAGCTCCAAGCTATGAGACATGCAGGACCTGACCAAGAAAGGTAACTGCCCTTCTCTGTCAGTCTCCAAGCTTGCATGGAGGGACGTGCCCTCAGTGCTCTTGAGCTTCAGAACACCTCCAGCCTGTTAGGGATGGGTTAGGAAAGGGTGCCCGACACTGATCTAACCGCTGCCCCCGGCAGGCTTCAGCTGCTGGAGAGACATGGCTTGGTGGGAGCCAGGAGAACGGGAGGGCTGGGTGGCACAGCACTGCACTGACACTCACCGAGGCCGGCTTCGATTTCCAGCTCGCCCAAAGACCCC
This sequence comes from Theristicus caerulescens, assembly GCA_020745775.1. Taxonomy (NCBI): domain Eukaryota; kingdom Metazoa; phylum Chordata; class Aves; order Pelecaniformes; family Threskiornithidae; genus Theristicus; species Theristicus caerulescens. The sequence goes on along the minus strand of CM036560.1, from coordinate 712,550 downwards.
TGGACTGGCAGCTTCTCGGGGCCCAGATCTCAGCCAGCCTCAGGTGATTCATTCCCACCTCGCACTGTGACACGCCAGTCGGAGCCAGCGTGACAGAAGTGGCCAAGTGCCCCAGGAACGAGGTCTGTGTCAGGACCTGGACAGCCTGTTCAGAGCTATGCTTCCTCTTTAAGGCATCCTCTGAACTGTCACAACTGAGATGAGAGAGAGGAAATTTCAGGGATGTGGTTTGAGAAGTTCCACTCAACCAAAGTCGCAGACTTAGCCCCAGCAAAGCAAGCAGTGGCTCTGCCAGCACATCTGAAATATCAATGGGCACATGGCCCCAGGCAGGGTTCCCACATGCAGAAACACTACAGCAACGCTGGAGCAAAGCTGTGGCAGCTCTAACACCGAGGGAGATAAGGCCTGAGGATGGAAATCATACCTAACCTAAACGGATCTTACAAATGACACATCTAATGCAATTAGACGTGCGTGCTGCTTGCAGCTTCCAGCAGATACTCAAAGCCAAAAGCTTTCCATCACAGTTTCAACATCTAGGGTGGGAACTGAAACACTCTACAAACTTCAGGTCAAAGAAATACAACACAACAACAGTAACAGTCTCACTTTAGCTAATTAACCAATAGCTAAATACTCCATGAACTACTCCACAGGACCAGATTAAAGGTCCATTAGCCCACTTCCCTGTCCTTGACAGTGGCGTTACAAGATGCTGTTCATTAAGGAGAGCACATGTGCCTGGCCGGTTTGGGTGGTCCATTCCCCTTGTGCCTTCCAGCATCCAATGTCGTCGCACTGGGGACGTTAGCAGGCATCACCCTGTTCAGTCCTGCTAGGATCTGTGCAAGGACCTGCTCTCCAGGAATTCGTCTGATCTCCCTCTGAATCCACCAGTACTGTCCACCTCCACGGCCTCCCACGGCAGCCGGCTCCAGACGACCATTGCCTGCTGCGCAAAGAAGTCTTGCTTTTCTCTGGTTTCATCTGATCTGCCACTAGCCTCCTTGAGAGCCCTCTCCTTCTAAGGCTGCAGGATTTGGTGAACAGCAGCTCTGCCTTGACTGTGTCCACTGCCTTGGGGAGTTTTGTAAGCCTTGGCCATGCATTTCCCTGAGCCTTCGCTTCTCCAGACTGGAGAATCCCAGCCTTCTCAGTCTGTCTTCGTAGGGCGGTTGCTCCATCCCCTTGACCGTTTTAGTTGCCCTTTTCTGGCCCTTCTCTAACTCCACCGCTTCCCCCCTGAGATGCTGAACCAGGCCTGCACACAGCCCTGAGGGCGTGCATACGCAGGATCAGCACAGCCCCAAATGCCATTGCCCACCTTGCTTTCCGTCTCTTCCCTGATGTATTTTGTTGGCTTTTTTGGCTGCTGTTGTGCACTGAACCCATGATTTTGAGAGCTGCCAGTATCAGCGCCAAGACCTATCTGGAGCTGTACCCACCAGGTCCGTGTTCAGCATCGTGGCTCTTCCCTAGAAGGATCACTTTGCACGTATCTATGTGGTGCCCATCTGCCACCTTTTGCCCTCTCACTCAGTTTGGGAGTCCTCCCGGAGCTCATCGGCATCGATGCGTCATCTGGCTACTCAGAAGACAGTTGCAGCAGTTTATGATGCCCAGCCTTTGACACAGTGTCTCCATCTTTCTGTGTATGTCCTTTTATGTTTTGTAGACACTTTCTGCGTGCTTTGACTCTTGATCTATTGTCTTCTTCCAGGCCAAAAGCCCATCTCCAAGAGCAGGGCATCCTCATCAGGCAGTTGTGTCCAAGAAACTGGAAGTTTTTCTTTATTGCTGGATCAAAACCAGTCACGTTTCCACCACTGCCTGGCTGATCTTTCTCATTCCAACACCTCCCCGTTTGAGGGCCAGCAATCGTTTGGAGTCTTTAATTCACTGGGCAGGACTCCCAGCCGCTGGTCTTCTTGAAGACTCATATGCAGGATCAGCACAGCCCCAAATGACATCGCCCACCTTGCTTTCCATCTCTTCCCTGATGTATTTTGATGGCTTTTTTGGCTGCTGTTGTGCACTGAACCCATGATTTTGAGGGCTGCCAGTACCAGCGCCAAGACCTATCTGGAGCTGTACCCACCAGGTCCATGTTCAGCATCATGTAGTGTGTTCAGATGGCTCTTCCCTAGAAGCATTACTTTGCCTGTATCTACATGGTGGCCCATCTGCCACCTTTTGCCCTCTCACTCAGTTTGGGAGTCCTCCTGGAGCTCATCAGCATTGATGCATCATGTGGCTACTCTAAAAACTTTCTATTATCCACAGACTTGGAGCTTTGACACACACTCCCTTCTCCAGCTCACGGATGAAAACAGAGAAGGAAGCAGGTCCCAACACCATCCCTGGGTACCCCACTGCTGACTGTTTGCCATCCTGAAAAGTGTCATTCAAGTTCCACTCTTTGCTTCCTCCCTTTAACAAGCCTTCAAGTCATAAGGAAATCTTTCCATTTTTAGTTTCATCAATAGCCTTGATATGAAAACTTATCTAAAACTTTTCTGAAAATCCAAATATATCTTTTTCACCAGATCCCCTCCATCCAGAGGTCTGCTGACACCTCGTACAGCTCCTCTATTAGGTCAGCAAGGCGAGTGTCCCTTCACAAAAACCATGCTGATTCCTGCATGTGGCCGTCCTCCACATGTTCAGTGACCTTATCCTTTACTGATTGCAGACACCACCCTCATACAAAGGATTTCAACAGCTTCTTGGATCCCCTCTGCAGCCCTTCTGGTGGATGGGGATCATGTTGGCAACCCCAGTCCTCTGGCACAGTGGCAGTTTGCAATGACAAGTTTCAGACCTTGGCCAGAAATTCTGCAATTTCACATTTAAACTCCCTCAGGCTTTCCTGTAAATGCTAGTTTACATGACCTGTCACTTCTCCGTACCAGCAGGCTGGCTCCGTCTCTCCTGTCCAGGTCCCTCCTGCCCCCAAAGGCTCCCCCATTCTCCCCATGCCCAAATCCCCCTCTCTGCACCACGATGATCCATGGACCACAGGCCAGACCCGTGCCTGCCCTCAGCCTCGTATGCACGAGGGGCAGCATGGCCGGGGTGCCACCACCGATGGCCTGGGCTCTGTCATTTCACCCAGAGTAATACTGGTGTGAAGCTCCTGGGCAGCCTTGTCCCTCTACAATCCTAGGAAAACAGCGGGAGCCCTGTAACACCGTGCCCAGACACTCTCCTGCTGGAGGACGCTTCCTTCAGCTGCTTTCAGTGCAGACACCTGCCACCTTGTTAGAAAAGGATGACGAGGTCTGTTGGGACACCATGGAGAACAACAAGCAAAGGCTGCAGCTGAGAGAAGCTTGGTAAAACTGAGAAGAGAATGGAGAGCTTCAGTGGCGAGAGATGACCTAGAAGAGAAGACATGATGCCAGCGTGTGGGGCAAGCAAAAACCCAGGCCCGCATTGGGAAGTCTCGTCTCACACGCATGTGTTTCAGTAACGAGGGCTTCCGACAAGAGGAAGCAGAGAGCCTAAGCTGATGGCTAAAAATGGCTCCTAAAATTTCAGGTAAGATCATTGCAGTCACCTAATCTAACCTTCCTCTAACACAGGCCACAGAAATTGCCTTCAGAGTGATGCTCCCTAGCTAAAGCATGGCACCCCGTCATCCCTGTGCTAGCCCTCCACCACACAGCTGGACTAGAACAGCAGTAGCTCTTGTATCTCCCTTCCAATGTGTCTCCAAATTCCTCTTGAGAATGTGGACAGTGCATCAGGACACAAAAGTCAGCGATGCTCAACCAGTGCTCTGCGCAGAAACCATGCAGCTCGTGCTTGCTGTTCCCTTGCAAGGCACGCTTGGCTTTTGCAGGCCTGGATCACGTTCAGGAGGGTTGGTGCTGGGTTTTGCTATGAATGCTGTGAATGACGATGGCTCCTTTTTCTGAACTGTGTGGCCAGAGGAGTCTTCTCCCAGGCCCGTTGCTGCCAGTCCTGCTCTGCAAGCTCAGGGGATCCTCCGCTGAGCCAGGCATCGAGTCTGATGTGCCACCACAGTTTAACCTAGAGCTTTCTCTCTCATTAAGGAGAAGTTCAGAGCCATCCTTGTTCTCAGCACAAGACTCAGGGGATCATTCTGTATGTAAAACCATTTCACAGCCCACTCAGATGTTCAAAGACAGACGCACAAGCTCCCAGTCCCCACCAGCTTAGCAGTCCTTCGAATCCTGGTAGTGACTGGTATCAGCTTCTTCCAGGAAAACAGAACAAAACATCAGGTGGATCAGGGAGGTTTCATCTAACTTCACACAGACAGAAGCCGGTCTGTGCTTAAAGAGGGAATTTCAAATCCCTTCCTAAATCTATGGATATACCCACCTGCAGCTTCCTCCTTGCTGAATGACTCCGGTCTGAGACCTCAAGCAATTTACTGCACCTCCGTGTCCAATTCACTGCTGGGAGAGGAGTCCAGGTCTCTTTCTCTCAACACACGCAACAAGTTGGGAGCGGGAGGGTTCAGAAATAAGCAGTTAAAATTCTGGAAATACTCCCGTGTGAGAAGGCAGTGAAAAGACAAGGATTGTGCAACTGCAGCACTCGGAAAACCTTGCAAAGGAAATTAAAGCAAACGGGGAAAAGCTCTTCAGGCACTCAGAAAAAAGAACACAGACAGAAGAGGTGAGGTGCTATGTGGTGAGAGTGGTATAAAGATAGTATAAAAATTAAATTAATGCTTTGCCTTCGTTTCTGATAAGAATGTAATGCGAAGGTTGACTGGCTAACGTAGATGAGTGTGGAAATCAACACATACAAAGCGCAGGCAAACGCTAGAGCGCTTGTTTTGTTCTGACAGGACGCTGGATAATCTTCATCTCAGATTTCTAAATGAGCTGGCACATGACAGCAGTGGACCAGTTGCGCATATTTTTAATGAAGTTATCACGTCAGGGAAGGATACTATATTGCTTTGAGAGCAGCAAGTACAACCATGCTTATTCTACAGAGGGGAAAATTGATATGGGCAACAACCTATTTCAACAGCACCCACAGCTCTAAAGCAGCCAGCGTGGGACCCAAAACCGTCCACGGGCACAAACGACGCAAGAAACATTTTCCCAACAGCTACAAGGGGTAATTTTATAATTAGGGGAACCCCAAACAGAGTCTGAGAAGGCGACGGCTTGCAACGAGGAGGGCAGACGCCATTGCATCTGCTGCGTTCGTTAGGGAAGGCTTTGCACGGAAAACTGGCACGGTGCCGAGTATTCCAGATTGAAGATGAGCCATTTTGCTCCAGTGATCCTGGAATTAAAGGAGGTGTGAAAGATCACACAGAAGGCGGCGTGGAGGAGGACATAAGAGTCACACATTAGGCACAAATGTCTGATCACACTTCTGGGCAAACCTCAGCTCAAAAGGCAACGCTGCCCACGGCCGCCTGAGCTCACCTGCTCCTCGGCGGGGGCAGGCAACAGCCGAAGCCCTCCTGACCGGAGCTCTGCGCACAGAGGTGGGAGCGAGAAACCATCGCAACTTCAGGTTTCTGCTACCGTTTGCAAGCCAAACGCTCAGCTCCACACGGAGTCTGTGCACAGCGCTCACTCTCACCGTTGTGCAGAGCACTGACGTACGAACAACAGCAACGTCCTAAAGGGGCACTCCTCAAAGGAGAACGCAAGTGAAAGTTGACAGCTTTTACAAACTGCCCCAGCACCTGCAGAAGCACCAGAAGATGAGGCTGCACGTCCGCACCGCAGACGGCACGCCAGCACCTCAGGCCGCATGCTCCACAGCCATCTCTCTCCTGCTCCAGCACTGGGGATCCCAAGGAGCTCTGGCACGGAAGGAAACGAGCGCTGAACTGCATGCATCGCCGCCTGCCTGCGCCGCAGCCGCGCTGGTCCCTCGCTGGGGCTGGCTCCGTGGCGTGCCCCAGGGCAAGGGACACCCGCGGTGCCCTCTCCAGTGCTCATCAAAGCGTCTCTGCCCGGCTGCTCATCTGTCATCCTCTTCACCTTGACGCAGACAGCGGTGCTATGAGAAATGCGAATGACGTGCTGCAGGAAAGGGCTCCCCACCCGGCTCTAAGGCAGATATTTATATGGGCTGTGAATTTTAGGGTCTATTTCAGGATTCCGAGCAAAAGTGCCATCGCTGGCTCAAGTGCTTAGCGCGGTCAAAGGCATGAATGTCCGTCACCGTCTCATGGCACACCTGGGAGACAAGGACCTGCGCTTGGCTTTCTGATCTACACATTCTGTTAGGTACCCATGCAGTTTGCTGGGGCAAGGATCAGTGAGTGACTGCAGGAGAGGGGAAGTGAAGCCAAGGTAAATCTCTCTGTAGAGGTATGACCTAGACCACGACGGCATTTATGGGACCCTGATTTAGTAAACTGCCATTTACAACTAAATATAAAACTACAAAACCTGATTTTTCTCATCCCTACTACCATGCAAAATCAGAATTCATTTCCTCTGAAGCACTAACTGTCACCTATTTGCTTCACTGCTAAAACCCATGTAAAATATTAGCTTTCTATCATGCTGGGTTTTTTTAAAAGCATCATGTCTACTCAAAGAATATATTGCAACCATTTTTCCTTCACCTTGCCTCATTTAAAAAATCACGGTCCATTTTAACTGAAACTGAGCCAGAAGCAATGAAAAACCTGGGAAATTTCACATTGGAAGATATTTGAACAGAAAGATTAAAACCGGCTAAAAAAATTCTTCACTACGAGCAGTCTAGCTCGGTAAATGCCACTGGCGAGACTTCTACCCACCGTAAAGTAATAGCTCCATAAATGGGAAACAACACCACTTTACAACAGCCGAGATTGCTGCCCAGTGTCAGCAATGCTGAATTCTAGGCATTATTAGCAATTTCATGCCAAGCCATAAAGCATGGTCTTATTTGGGGTGCAGCTACCATAGCTAGGGAGCCTTATAAAAATGTGTAATAAATACCGCATCATTGAAATGGCAACGATGATACGTTCATTGCTTCAGCGCAGGGTCACTCCATATGGCTCACACCAGAAAGCTCCGGGGGTCCTGAGTGCCTTTGGCAGTCTTACAGGGAGACTTCTGCACACTGGTTATGAGCCACATAAACATTAAACCAAGACATAAAATTCTTAAAATATCAGATATTTTGGGCTGAAGCCCAGCCTCATAATTGGGGCATCTCTTTACCGCTCTCGGGCGGCTGGTCCCTGCTGTGAGCCTACCTGGCTGAATTTCCCGCGGAGGCAGCAGAGATGCCCTAGAGGTATGGGTGCACAACGCCAGCACCAGCACCCGTTCCCAGCCCAGCAAGGCGGCCACACATGCCCTGGAGCGGCAGGCAGCCCGGGGAAGCTGCAGCCTGACGTCCTTGAGGTGTAGCCTAATGACCCTCCCAAAACAGCATGTCATCCAAGAGATGGCACTGTGCAAACCAGGGCCAAACTCCTGCCGAACCAGGGCCACTCTACAAGAATTGTAATGCCAAAATGAACCTACAAAGGAAGAGGTGCTTAATCATTCTGGCCTTGCATTAGGGCATTTGTTTGAGAGAAGCAGGTAAAAACTGGGATTATGGACCAGCCTTCCAGATTTAGTGTGTATTTCAAAGTTGGCCATCTTTAGATGAAATTAAAAGCTGTCCTGGAACCAAAATCCCCACTGAACAAGGTGCCATGAGCACTGCTCCCTCCTCTCCTCTGGCCTTGTGCCCACCTGCACGGCACACAGGGTGCGGGCAGCTGGCACCGGGGTATGCGGTCCTGGGGTTATTGCAGTCCCTCCCGTGCTCAGGAAAACCCCTGGCATCAGCATCTGTTTTCTGCTCCGAGACTTTGGAGATGCAGGCAATTGTGCTGAAGGCAAGCACGACTCCTGCAGCATCAGATGAAGCAAAGCACCAACAGCACGCTGGCAAGCGTGCAGACACTTTATGAACTTTGGTACACGCAGCTTAGCCGAGTTTAAGCACACTGGACCCATCTTCACCTGCAGGAGCATAAGTCACCTCCCCGCAGCTGGCCACGCTCTTACCGGACCAGAGCAGCGTTTGCTGGCAGACACCAGGGCTGGAAGTTTCAGGCTGCTGCACTGAGTGTAGGAGGACTCAGCCCCGAGCCTGCTAAAAAGCTCTGAGGGGACGGGTGCTTTCCCAGAAAAGGGCCAGTGCCTCGGGACTGCGGGGCAGCGCTGCCAGCCTGGCCCCGCTGCTGGCACAGCCGCAGGGCGAGGAGCAACAGCCTCTGCCACGCACCGTCCTACGGAACTGAGACAGTTCATGGCAAAACAACAGCATAACCCTGGAAACGGCAATTTGGATTCAGAACTAAAGTCCAGCCTGCACAATCACCAGTGGGAGGCAGGGTTAATTCATAAGGCAGAAGGTATAAAAACCTGTAGGAGCAAGGCAGGAATAACCTGCCCCTACACAGGTAGTTTTCTACTCCCAGTTAGAAATCCCCACAACACCTGAGAGGAGCTGTCGTACCCCTGCCATCACTCCTGCGAGCAGCAGTCCTCGTGCCTTGGCCAGAAGCATCACTCCTCTGCACCTCTCTGGGTGCTGGGCACGTGCTGCACCTGCGCAGGGAGGTCCCCGGCTTCGTTACCTGACGGGCAGTAATGACTTCCTTCACAGTTCATCATTTCATTGCTTGGTCCCTGCTTCTTTTTGCTGTGAGTCAGCCCTGCAGCCAATGTCAATTTTAAACACTCTGGACTGGCAAAACTGAAATCATCTACCGACTCCCTGCACCACAGCATCCTCGTGCCTTGCCAGGGCACCCGGCTCTGCGGCATCTCCGGAGCAGAGCACGCTCCCCGCCGAGGAGCGCAGTCGGTATTGACCGGCCGCTGCTCTGCCTGCCTCCTCATCTATCATCTATAAATAAATGTGTACCTGCTCACATTTACAGAAACAGCGACGCGGTGAGAAACGCGAGTGAATCACTGTGGGGAGGGCATCATTACGAACGGGTGCCTCCACCCCGCTCAGAACAGACTACCAGTTTTATGGCTCCTCCAAACCAACCGTTACATTAAATCACATCCTCCTTGTTTGATCCCATTCTTTCCCACATCTCTGCATACAAGAAAGCTTCTCCAGGCCCCCACTAATTCGCAGCATTCGTCTCTGCCTTCACCCTGCACAGCTCCGTTCAACGCAGGTTGCCCAATAATGCTCACAATATTCAGACTAGACTGTGCCGCTGATGGATACAAAGGCACTGGGATATCTTCGCTGCTACTCACTATGCTGTCTCCGACATTGCCAAACTGCCTGTTTAATTCTGGCAGTCCCTGCACAGCGGGCAAAGCCTCCCCGAGGTGGCTGCCATGACATCTCGGCTCCTGCCCGGCACTCGCACAGCGTCAGGCAGCGCTTGCAGGTGGAGCACCGCGAAACGGTGCTGAAACGGCACAGAGAGGGCGCGAAGGGCGGTGGGCGACACAGCAGGTGAATACAGAGACAGGCAGCAGGAGGCTGAGGCTGAAGGAGAGAAGTTACCGCAGCAGGGCCGAGGGACATCACCTACAGCTCCTCAGGGACAGGAGCAAGGCACAGCAATTCTGCTGTCTCCTGTAACTCAAGGACTGAAGACAAGAGTATTATCTCACTCCCCGAGGTGAAGCACTCAGAGATCACAGCTGGATGATGCTGGAGAGGAGGAAAAAATTGTTTTACTAACATATTTGGGAAAAAGCAGCTGGATGCACAGAGAATATAGAGATAGCCACAAGCTGAGAGTCATGCCACATTGCTATCCAGAAAATATATCACTGGAACCAGCCCAGCGCACACCAGGGCATTGCATCGGAGAAGACAACCACGCTATCTGACCCATCTACTGCAACGCAGTTTCCTTGCTGGCAAACCTTCACTCGGGACAGCATCGCCCACCTGCTCGATCTGCTTTGCGTTGCTGTCTGCTCTCCAGGTCCCCAGCGAGGAGGTGCGGGCCGCTCCTGCCTGCAGAGCCTCGCAACGCTCATCCGCATGCCAGGCACTGCCTTCGCTCCCGGCCCGCTGCGCTGAGCCACGCGGCCGCTTGCATCCTGCCAGAAATGCACAGCAACACTGAAATTTGCTCCGGGTCTTTTGAGGACATCCCCTCCCCAAACCTGCCCAGGGACCGAGGAACGCCCAAGTGCGCCCCGTGGGCGTGGGGAGAGGAGCAGGGGCTGTTCTGCTAACGGGACACGCAACTGGCAAGTGAGGGATGAGAAACTCATACTGAGAGCCTGCAGCTGCAGGCAGACACCCCTTAGGAAAAAAAAGGTTAAAAAACTGAAAGAGGAAAGAAAGAGCCCCAAGCAGAAATATTCCATGGAATGAAAAGCTTGTCTGGGAGAGCAACATCACAGCGATCGACTGGGAGTGGTGCACCGGGAAGGATGCCGGTGGTCCTCCGGCACAGCCAGGACACCCGGGGGACTCACCTGCCCGTGGGCTGGCACAGGCAACACACGGCCACCTCCGCTCAGACCCTACCGCGTACCCCCTGCCGAGGAGGGGCTGGACACCCCGGAGAGGCCCACGAGGGCAAGCTGGTCTTGAGAAAACATCCTCCTCACCAGCAAGCTGGCGGTCAACCGACAAGTGTAAACCACAGGCAGTAAATCCCCACAAGCACACATTGCAATGAAGTACCGATCACGAGAAGTGAAGCCACGGGAGCTGCATGGTGCAGCTGGCTGCGAAGGAAATCCCGTTTCCTTCGGGTAGCTTTAAATGTCACCTCCCCATGCCACTGACGCTTCCCCTCCTCTGACAAACCCGGCCACCCCAGCCCCTCGCTGCGCCGCTGGCGGACCCCTCCTCAGCAGCGCTGCTGCCCGCCCCGAGGCACTGCCCGTGACCCTGCTCAGCCGGGGCGACCAGGGCTGTGCTCCAGCCAGGTAACGGTGTCCCACCGAGTGACAGAATAGCATCCTCATCTTACTGACGTTATTTTCCACCTCATTTTATACATTCTGATGTTTTGTTCTGTATTTTAATGAGTGAGTCCTCATAAAAAAGCAGAGATTTTTCATGGCGGTGCTGACAAGGAAGCCTGTGGGACTGCAGTTAATTTAAAATCCAGCAAAATGTAGAAGCTGTCTGAATTTCCTCCTTGCAGTACGCATTGCCTGTATTTATCAACAAACTCCATCGGCCTTTGAAGTCTCACAGTTTCCTCTAGTATAAAATAACTAAGCCAGGGACCAGCAACGCAGAGACGCGGAGCGAGGGAGGCACAAAGACCAGCTCTGGAGGGTTTGCAGGGGCCCCAGAGCCCCAGGCTGCCCTGAATCAGGATTCTGGAAGACATGGAGAGCTGCTGCTCTGCATCAAGTTCATGGCATTGCTCTGCATCATACCCATAAGTGCCTAGTTTCCATATTAACCTCACACGAGGGGAAACCTAATGAAAGCTCTCAAAACCCTTGAGCGTTCGCTCCGGTCAGTGGTCCGCTTTGCTTTACTCCCTCTCTCTGTTTCCCCACTGCCGTCTCCTGTTTTGCCTTTGCTCCTCATCTCCATCATTCATCCTGCTGTTCCCAGCCCTGTACTATCAAAAAGATCAAAACGCTATATGGGGGGAAAAAAACCACTCTAATGCATTATTTGTACATCATTGTAACATTTATAATGTAAAGTTTTAATGTTTTGGACTGGTGAAACTGAAATCCCCTGCTAAAAATCCCATTAGAGTTGAAGCCCTTCTCCCCTCAGGTAGCCACCGCCTGCTAAGCATAAATACGTTGTGCGACCCCGTTGGCACTTGGGACCACAGCGCTCTGCTCAGGGTGAGACGGTTTCTCCTCCCAAACCCCCATTTGCCCTGCCAGCTCGGGGGGGAGGGCAGTACAGGAATCCTCCTTCAGGACACTCTGTCCTGCCTGTTGCACTGGGACCTCACCTTGGCTGAAGATGTCAGATCCCACCAGAGCCCACACAAATTCCTCCTTTGGAAGGCAGCTTCGCTTTGCTCTTGGCGGCTCACGCTGTCTTCCCCAAACCCAGATCCCCGCTCCCAGCGGTCCCTTTACTCTCGGACAGCCTCCTAGACCAGCTACACTGCCTTACTGACGATCTCTTCCAAAGGTCCTGCCTCGTGCAGCTCTGCGGATCACGCCAGTGCTTCCCATACTGCCGTTACGGATGTTGTTATGGCTTTTGATTTTTCAGGCCTTTCTGTTATCTTTCTGAAACTCCCCTTCTGAAGCTGGCCCAGCAAGTGTTTGCAGTGTCTCTCCTTCCTCAAGATGCTGAGCCCTGTAAAACTGCCGTCCTTCGCTACTCCACGTTTTCTGGAAGGTGGCTGTTCCTGTAACTCCACGCACAGGCAGCGCCAGTGCCATGGGCAGACAAATGCGGCGCAGCCGCTCTCCGGAGGCAGCGGTCCCTGGGGGGGATCGCTGGCGGAGCACGAGCCAAAACCCAGAGATCCTGGCCTGGGACACATAACCACAGCCCTTCCCCACCAACGAGCCACTGCTGGGCTCTGGCAGCCCTCCCATTCCTGCACCCCAGGCTTCGGGGTCTGTCTCCCCAGCAGCTCGGGATTGCATCAGTCACGTGAACTTCAACTCCTCAGACTCAGCCAAACCTTCCCAAGTACTCCTCCAGCCACCCTGGACCTCATCTCCTCTTCCACACGTCAGATCAGATTTAATGCTAGCCCGTCGTGTCTCCTCGCTCTACCATCGTGCCCAGGCCTTCCTCCACGGCCGGGTGCTCCAGTTCACCCAGGACAAAACAGCTCTCCAGGAGGGTCCCGCAAACTCTGCCACGCTTCAGAAATCCTGCAGTACAGCTTTCAGACAAAAAATTCAATGTTTGAACCAACAGACTACATGAAAGCCTGTCCAAATGCTCTGCTATTTATTTGGGTGTTGAGTTATATTTATTGTGAGAGCTGCGTGCATCGCTCGCTCGCTTTGAACTGCTGCAGATTTTTGCACGTATTGGGTAAGAACGGCCCAGCCGAAAGCTGGGACCACGGTGCCGAGGGGCGACCTTCAGCCCTGGAGGCAGGGCAGGTACCCGCACCCCAGCAGAGGAGAGCGCTCTGCTGGGTGTCTCCGCTTGTCTGATCTAGTCCCATTTTAATTTTGCCCAACTGAAATAAATATTCCTGAAGCTTCGCTGGTATCCCAAATTGACAGCATGTATCCTTATGGGAACTTTGAGGCAAACAGAAAAAGCTATTACAGAGACAAACACGCCTGGCATGGAGGTAATCTCACTTGAATATTGCTCAGATTCCCTTTTGGTTTATGAAAACTTAAAAGGCATTTGTCCTAGCTACTTCGGGCGCGTTTTGGCGTGCACTGCGGGGAGCCGCACGCCTCAGAGACGTTTTGTGGTGCAGGCCGTTACTCGCGTGTTCAAGGTGAGACTCGGTCCTGAGAAGACGTTCTGCCGAAGCAGGTTTCTGTCCTGCAGCAGACAGACGGCGGAGGGGAGCTGGCCTCGGGGTGCATCCGGGGTCTACAGCGGGGCCCTGCCTGGAGCAGCCACCCTGCAAGGGCTGGCAAGCCGGGAGCCCGGGGCGAGGGCAGGGCACCGGCCCCATGGACGGGGTTGCAGCCCCGGAGGACAAAGACAACGGGCTGGCGGGATGCTGATCCCGGGAACGCCAGGCAAGCTCTTTGGCACCGGGCGGGTCTCGGAGCCCGCCAGGCACAGGCACCCCACGGCACAGCTTGGGACCAGTGATGAGGCCCTGAGCTCAGAGGCAGCTCCGCAGCCAAGGGCTGCCCCCAACGAGGCTTCCCGCACCCTCTTGACTCGGCCCCATCCCAGGGCCTGACCCCGGCTGCAGCTGGGGCAGCCGGAGCCCTCAGTGAGGGGCAGGAGCACACCCGGGGCGGGGGCAGACGAGGCCCTTCCAGCTGCTTTACCGACAAGTTTTTGGAGCCCACTTGTCTCTTTTAGATGGGAGGGCTGGATCAGAGGACCTCCAGATGCCCCTTCCAACTTAAATTACTCCACAAGTCTGTAACTCCCCTGCAAACACCCGGTATTTCCTGCGCGAGGTCTGCAGTCCAACAGCTGGGGACTCGGTCTCCTCACTGCGCCTTTCCCCACAAAGCACTGCCCACCCAATTGCTTACGGTGGAGCTGTCTGGGACTACGGTGTCACACTAGGAGCAAGAGATCCCCTACCTACGCTCTTCGCTGTCCCATCCCAAACTAAAACATCGTACCCGAAGTGCTGGCCATGGCGCTGGCGTTGCTGCGCTGCTCAGCGCAGAAGGACCGTAACCAGCCCGGTGACCCAGGAGCAGCCAGGGGAGTGGGCAGCCTGTGCATCGCCCACCCTCAGGTCCCCCCACACCCCAGGGATTTATTTTTGAGAAGCTGCTGTCGGGGGGCTCAGGCTACAGCTGAGACGCAGAGGGGACTCAAATAAAACCGAGGCACAGAGGAGAGAATGAAACAAATTGCGGTAATTTCTTCTCAAATCCCTGATGCAGGTAGAACAAATCAAATGGATCTAACCCTTTTGAAAGCCAGGAAAGGAAAACAAATTGTCTAAAGCTTTTAATAAATAAATAAAGAAACCAGTGACTTAGTACTTAGGGCAAAGATCTCATTCACATTGCTGAGGAAAAAAAGGTCTTGGGAATAGTGAATCAGTTCATATTGTTAAAAGTAATAATACGAAAAAAGAGATTGGGACGAGGCATTTGTTTTATTAAACCCCCCAAGGAGAGGTCAAGAATATTAGAAATAAAGTCCCCAGGTTCCAGTTGATGCAACAACTGCAGTTTTAGCAATTTCAGAAGAAGGATGTTTGTTCAAGGAGGCAAAGTGCCAAGAATCTTCAGGGGAGGTGCTAGAAAAGGATGCTCTCTGTATTTACTTGCTGCTGAAGAGCACTGCGCTCAGTGCAGTTTTTATGGCGAGTATCTGTCTGAACGGGGCTCCGCCAGTCAGCCACGCACCAGCAGCTCACATTCCCTTTTGCAGAGATGCCTACGGACAGGACCACAGGAGGAGGTGTTTCAGAGAGTGGGGAGGATAATCCCGGTTTCCTCAGCACGTGTCCTGCTCTGTAGGCATGTGCCAGGGGCAGGCATCAGACAAGACACCGGGCTTGCCAGGCATCCTTTCTGATCCAGCGCAGTGCCTTACGCTATGCCCCTCTGATGCTAGCTTATGGGACTTAGGGATAATACGAGATTGCATTTAGCCAGAGATCTACGGGGGAAGGATCAGGACACTGACTGTCCAGCAAGCAAGTCTTGGACTATATTCACGACAATTTATTTTTATGGAGAAGGTGCAGAAAACAGCCATAGAAGCTCTTTTAGTGCTTTGATTCCAAGTGGCTGAAAATCTGAAGGCAGAGGTAATGTTGGCAGGAACGATCCTGAAATAATAAGTGTTTGGCCCTTCTTAGGAAGAAAGTGAGAAAGACCAGCAAAATATGAGCAGTGCATTTTGAGGCCAACCTCTACACGTTCTTGAATACTGGAGGCAAGGTTTCATGAAAGGTCAGCCCAGGGCGGGACAGACGGCCTCCAGAGGTCCCTTTTAACCCAAACTATTACATGATCCCATGATGGGGAAGGCGAAGGAAAAGAGACTTCAGACCTATCCCAACATGAAGGATGCATAAGCAGTGATGTAAGAAACCAGCTAAATCATAAGACAATCATTGACTTCAAACACACTACATAAACTGGAGAACAGGAGTGATTGCTGCGGACAGATGTAAAGGAAAAGCACAAGCCAACAGAAGCAAACATCTGGACAGCACAAGCATGGCGAGAAGCAGGTATTCATTCTGTAAATACACAGACAGCAAGAAAGAGATCCCAGGAATTGCTGGTAAGTGTTGGTGCTCCTTTGGCTAGCTGCAGAGAAGGAAAGCTTTCAATGGATGAAACTAAAAAGACCAATGTGCTTAATACCTGTTTGTCTTTAAATCAGAGATCAACCATGAGATTTCAGAGGCAGAGAGTTAAGATCCTACCTGGGAACCAGAAGCAGGAATTAATTAAGAAAATTTGGATGTGCCTGACTACACATGTGGTAGGAATTTAAGAACAGATTGAAGCAATCTAAGAACACCTAAGGTCATCTTTGAAGGCTCATGTTATACAGAGTGTGTCCAAAAGAGTGGAAAATAGCAAATGGCCAAAAAGGGGAAAAAAGAAAAGCTAAAGAAATAGCGTCACTTCACTTCTTGGAAAAAACCACTGGAACAAATAACAAGGCAAAGTGTTTGTGCGTGCCCAGAAGGAAGCAATGCGGTAACAGTCAGAAGGGATTTGTCAAGGACAGACCGCGAGAGGAGCTGGCTGCCGAGCAGCAGCCGCGTACCTTGGCCTTTGCTGGGCTCCTCACAGCCCCACAGCCGCCCCGCGACCACCCGGCGGCAGGGCGGGAGAACGACCCTCCGACGCCTCCCCGTCAAAGGGCGGAGGTGCCCGGGGCTGACCGGGGTCAGTGACTCCTTCAGCAAAACGAACGATGGACTGGAGAAGATCCCTGCCAAATGTACAGGCGGTATAAAGGGCCTGCAAAATACTCCAAAGAACAGGATTAGGGTTTAAATGGATCCTGATAAACTGAAGGTACTAAATCTACACAGGAATCATCAACTGCACAAGGATTCAGATAGGGAAACACTGGTTATGTAGTGGGTTTTGAGGGGGAAAAAACGTGGAGGCTATCACACGCTGAAAGTGAGTCACACATCACACCATTTCATAAAACGCAATATGATGAGCTATCAAAACTACAGCCTGAAAAACATGCAACGCTATTCTGCTGCTGCACTCCTCTGCTGCCGTACTCCTCTGCTGCCGTGTGCCTGCTCCGGGCACCACTGTGCCGGGAAGGAGGGGGACAGCGGGAGCCTGGAGAAGAGCCACGGCAGGAGCTTGGAGAAAACAGACCTCTGGGAAGGGCAAGGCAATGGGGGCTAACAGCCGACAGAAGAGATGACACCAAGGAAAACACGGCAAGCAGTCTTCAGCGTGCGCAAGACTGCTGTGAGGGGGAAGCGAGCAAGCTCTTCACCACACCCATGCAGAGTAAACATGGCATAACAAACTAGTGGAAGAAATATTCAGATCAGACATTAGAAACCTTCCTAGTGGTGAGGAGAGAGGGAGGCAGGACTGAGGAAAACACCAGGGCACGTCCATCACCGGGGTTTCCCAAGAAGAGGCGGGATGAGCACAGTCGGCGTTCTGTGGGTTAGATCCTTCCCACTGGTCCTCCCTGGCCCCCCGATGATCCACAACACAACTGGGGGGTTCAGAGCCAACTGCATCGGCAGTAGCCTCCCCCAGGGCTCACTCCCAGGAGCAGGTTATCAGCACAAATGCAGCCGACCACCAAAAGGCATTTGGGGACACGCCACGCGAGGCTCACCCAAGCCACGCTGGGGTGGATTAACCTTGGGCATCACCCAGGTCCTTTGCTCCAGGCTCCCTGCAGCCCTGCCCATCCCACTCAAGAGAGGCTCCTGGCCACGGTCCATCCCTCGCCACGGGGATGGTCGACCCCAGGCTCACAGCCCCCACCCCTGCTCCAGGGTCAGACCTGTGCTCCCACGCTCAGCCTCCCCGGCCAGCCAGGGCCACCACTCAGCCTCTGTGGAGGTCAGAGAGCCGCAGACCACGGGAGGACTCAGAACCACTGCTGTGGCCGAAGTGATGAGAGCAACACGGACAAATAACCGCTCCTGCTGTTAGTACACCTGAACACCAGCGCTGAGGCCACCGCTGGCCAGCCCACAGGCACACGAGGTGCTTCTGCGCATCGTTTCCGGAAAAAACGAAACGCTAACGCTAAACTAGTTTTCATTTAAATCCTCTTTGCCATCCTGAATACATTTGCAAAACAATCAGAATAAAGAATTTTGGGGAAACATTGCAGACACTAAATTTTCTTGATATTTACTCTTAATAAAAATCTGACCCAGAATAAATTTTTCTGCAAGACTTTGCAAGGAAGATGTGAGAGGACTCCGCATGTTTATGGATGCCTTGTCACTTACCACAAAGCGAAGGCTTTCTTGTTTGAAAATAAAACATCCCTGGGAACCGAGTATTCAGACGAGATAGGGATCACTGCACCACTCTTCCCCAGCCCCGGAGTAAATAATAGCTCTGTCAAACCAACACAAACACACCGGGAACTGACCGGGAGGGCAATAAGGCCAAACAACAAGTGAAAGAAATACTGGGTCAAACAAAATACCGCTATTAATTAGCTGCTCTAAGCACTTGTTAGCACACAGCTTCATGCTGAACAGCAACGGTGCGTGCATATAGCTGTGTGATTTAAAAGAATATCAGCCCATGCGACTTGGAGAGCGGCACCCACCCAGCACCCCCAGCCATCACGGGGTTGCAGCTGCGGGAAGGGCACACACGGCAGAGCCGTCGCAGCGACGCGGGGGCAGCCGCGGGAAGGGCCGGCAGAGCTGACACCCTCCCCAGGCACCACCGGGAGCCCCCACGGCCAGGACAGGGGGGTGGCAGGCAGGAGGCCCTCTGGCCCCTCTCTGCTCCAGGAGCGTCCGGCCGCCCACCGCCTGGTGACGGCCAGCCCTACACTGGAACGTCCCTTCTGCACTGCCCTGCTGGCGGCCTGGGGCAGCCAACCCCTGTGCACCACCCAAGTGACGGGAGGGGACAGGGGACAGCAGCTATCGGGCTCCAGCCTCGCTGCCTGATCAAGAGCCTTTGCTTTCCCCCGCTCTGACTTATCGCCTCTGTTTTTCTCACATCACTAAGACCGCCTCTGTACAATCCTGACAGCTCTGCACTTGCCAGCGCGTACCAGCCGTTGAACACGCAGGTTGCGTGCATGTGACTTTCACTTGCCCCAAACTCAGTGTAATGGATTTCATAATCCTCCTATCCCTGCAAAAATATACAAGTATATGAAAATAATGGAGTAAAATGTACTTTTATATGCATTTTATAAAATGCATGTGGCTAGGAATAATTAAGTGATCTCTAGCAGTCCTTCAGAAGTTTGCCCAAGCAGGAGACAGAAGAAAATGGGGCAGACGCTCCCTCCAGCAGTGCCTGGCAGCAGGATGAAGAGGCAGCTGCCTTCCTCTGCCCGTTCCGGGCATTTGCGGAGCCGCGACGGGCGGCACAGCGAGCATCCTTCCCAGTGGCTTCAGTCCAGAGCCGGTCAACCCAGGCGCAAACACTCAGCAGGTATTTCGGAGGTCTGTGCACGAAGCTGAAGAGGAGCCCCAAGCCTGCAGCAGCATCCGCCCCTCCCGCCCTCGGCAGGGAGCAAACAGGCCAATGCGGGGCCACCGGCCGGGGCGGCAGCTACGCAGGTCGGAGCCGGCCGCACAGCACACCAGCTGCTGGCCACCGGCTCTTCCAGCAGCGCTGGAGACCCGCTTCTGCAGGCCGCCCTCGCGGTGCTGCCCACGGCAGACCCCAAATCCCCGACACCTCCAACCCGGCCGTGCCCCAGCTCTCCTCCCACCGGGACCTGCCCAGCGGGGTAAGGCTCGACCCTTCCCAGCTGCCCTCCTCCTGCCTTGCCATCAGGTGCTCCAGATAATTTTGAGAATACTTTCAAAAGCTTACTGATTCTAAAAGCCCACAGTATTTTTTTTAGCCACACCAACCTCCTAATGCTTTTATAATCATACTGTGCTCCTGGCTTCGGCAAGTCCCAAGGCAGTGAATTCCTGAGCTAACTGCAGGGTGGAGAAAAACCACTGTTTCGTACTGCTTTTGAGTGTGCTTGCCATTAATTTCATTGCATGCTCCTTTCTCCTCGTGCCATGAAACAGGCAGAGGTTCCCTATTTCCCTCTGATAAGCCATTCAGTATTTTCAATATTTTTAACATATTTCCTCCTATTCATCTCGTTTCTAAGGTAACAATCCCGCTCTTCTAAATCTCTCTTCAAAGCAGAGATTTTTTTTCTCATTCCTGATCATTTTCACTGCATCTCCGAAACCCTTTAACTCGCCCTGTTCTTGCTGACTGGTAGTGCCCAGCCTGGTATGCAGCACTCCGAGGTGCCAGCATTGATTTTGACCACAGCATTAGACTGTTTTCCGTATTATCATCCATCAGACTGTTAGGTCATCTAATAGCACTGCATTTTGGACTGAAGTTGCACATTGAGCAGAGGCCTCCATCGAGCTGTTTAGAAAACATCCTGCAACTTTTCCTGAGTTAAACTATTAATTAAGAATCCTAGTGGGTACCTGAGTGGTTCAATTTCTTCCCCTCTAGTAGCTCTTTTACATTTATTTTCATTATTTTTTATTCACCGACATGTTTCTTTCTCCCCAGATTCTTCAGATTGCCTCAAAGGGCCTCAGAGCTGTTTCTGCTATGGAGTTAACATGAATAGCTGCCATCTGCAGATTGGGTCTTCAACACTCAAATCCATTTCTCGGTCCTTAGTGAACACAGCTATGCCCCAGGCCTGGTACCCACTCTCCAAACTCCTGCTCTGGCCTCATGGTATCAGAGTGTCTCGTTAGCCCTTTCTGAGCGGACGCTGCTTTACATGAGCCACGGCTGCGGTCGCTCTCGCCTCTCCACTAACAGAGGGCTTCCGAAAGCAAAGCCTGACCCCAGTGGTCACCAAAGGGACCCTCAGCCACGAAGGCTCTCCAGCAGTGCTTCTGCTGTCTGAGGGGAGCAGCAGCCATCCTCCTGGATCAGGACGGGCGCCCACGCCTGGCTTCCAGCTGAAGGCAAGCACCAGCTATGGTGAGCAGCGGCAGAGCCAACGTTCGCGTTGCACATGGCCAGCGAGTGACGGGGAGCAGTGGGAGAACACGAGGTCCACGTCGCTCCCACGCCTACAGGCCATGGAAACCACCCGAAGCATGAGGAAGGCCTCCCCACGCCGCTCAGCGGGTCAGGCAAGGGTGCCCATCAGCCGCTCCCGGGCCCCAGTGGGTTCAGGAGAGCAACACCACCACTCGGGCCACCGGCAGAATCCCGATAACCGCAATAACCGCAGGTCGGTTGGGACGCATTAGGTGTTGGCTTATCTGCAATGTGCCACCTCGAAGTATTAGTTTTCAAGATGCATTCATTGTCATAGCAACGACAAGCGCAACGCGGCATTTTGATGTACTTACCATTTTTCTGAGACACAAGATTAGACCGAGGGCTGGGGAGAAGATCGAGGAAAAAAACCCTCGGTGCTTGCTCCGGGCCCTGGGCAGCCCTGCTCCCTGCGGCGTGCGGACAGGGAGACACAGGGCTGCACGGGGCTCCACCGGCCTTCCCGCTCCCCACCTGCCTCCCAGGGTCTCGTGGGTGCCCGGCCCCGTGCAGGCACGGGGGCTCCGGTGGGTGCCGAGGCACGGGGCAGCCGTGGCACGGGGCAGCCTCGCTCTGCCTCCCCTCAGCCTCTTACCTGGCCTTGCTGCGGCTGCTCCTCCGGAGCGTGGGCAGGTCGGCCTCCTTCTCCTCCTGCACCCGCTGCAGGGACGGGGAGCGGCTGTGGGCACTGCGGGCGCTGCCGGAGCTTGCCAGGCTGCCATCCCCTGCCCCGGCCCCCGCCGCGGCCTCCTGCATCTGCGCCAGCAGCTGCGGGGGCAGGCTGCGGAGCGAGGGCACCGGCGAGTAGGACGCCCGGCTCTCTGCCTTCAGGTTGTTGTCGCTGGCCGAGCGCTGCAGGATGCGCGGGGAAGAGAGGCCGCCGGCACCGAGGATCCGTCTCCGCTTCGTGTAGCTGGGAGTTTCTCTGAAAGGCACTGCAAAAGAGTCGGGGAAAGCAGCATTAGCTACAGGCCGCACAGCGCGAAGCTGGTGTTAGCCGGCCATGCTTGGGCTGGAAATGGCGGCAAAGCAGGGGGGCTGGGAAAGCACACGGAGCGGGGCTGGGAGGGCAGAAACGGCCAGGGCAGAGGAGGACACAGCTCTGCCTGCTTCCAGCTGCTCTCCCTGCGCCACCCCGGGGAAACCGCCCCGGGAGCACGCGGGGCAGGCGAGACTGACCGCGGCGCACCGGTGTGGGGAGGATTTGGAGGTGGCATCTCGGGAAGCATTGAGGAACGCTGCCAGAGGGAGAGGCAGCGCCAGCAAGGGCACCCGGGGAGGGCGCCAGCCCATCTCCAACTGCCACCCTGGTTCGGAGGTGGTGACACATGCACAGGGCGTTGACACTGGCAGTAACCCCGGCCACCGCTTACTCTTGTGTTTCGGAGGCAGGGAAGGCCTAAATCTATAGCTTCAGGCATTTGCCAAGTGCAAGCCTGGAAAATACAATGCACAGAATAAAATACCAGCTACTCCCTGCCCTACCTGACACTACCTAACCCTCGGGAGTGTGCGGAAGAAACGGACCTCACGAAGCCACCTGAAGATGCAAACTCCTGCCTCTGCTTGCAGCTCTGCAGAGGAAGAAAGAGTGGAAACGGGGAACCCGACCTGGTCACAGGGGAAGAGGGTTCTGCTGCGGAGCTGCAGCACCGCAGACCTCAGGTCAGGAAAAACATACTTTCCTAAATGTTGTTTAATGAATACATCTCCATCCTGGAGCTTAACATGCTTAAAGTTTGTCTGACGTGTGTGGCAACGTCCAGCGGGGAACCCAGAGTTGACAACATCCAGCCCATTTCTGGTGCAAACCTAGTGGCAAAAGCAAGGGGACAGGTAAAGCACGCAGAGGTCTCCTGCACTCCTACTCAAAGGCGTGCTCAGAAGCAGGGCGATCCTGCTAACACGGGACCTCCTGCCCCATCCGCATTCAAGACTCCCCTGGCTTTGTCCTTCCAAGGCCGCCTCTCCCACGGCAACTTGCACAAAGGCGTGTGAGCCCTGAACACGCTCCGATGGCCACTGCCAAGGGGCTGCAGAGGACGGGAGCAGCCAGGGGTCTGGGCAGGATGCGACGCCTCAGACCCGTGTCACCCCTGACTGAACACCTTGAAGGCATTTCCCAGCTGTGCTGCACGGCCACACTCGGAATATTTTCCCGAGGAATATTTTAGGTTCAAAGTACAAGGATTTCAGGCTCCTGTAAATCTTCCTGTTGTCATAGCAACGCAATGCGTTTGTTCTCTGATCAGTTTCAGCCACGTGGTGGAGGAATTTCTGCCGGCAGCGTCCATGCTCCCCGCAGTGGCTCAGCCAGGCTCCCCAGCCTCCCGCTGCCGGCTGCCTGCCCACAGCCTTGGTGCTGCCATTGCCCCGCATCCAGGCCACCCCGACAGGAAAAATGGGTCAAAATGGTCACCCAGAGGCTACAGGCAAGGAGGGATGTCAGAGGGAAAGAAGCAAAGCCTGGGCCGTGGATGTGATGCAGTCCCGGGGGTAAAACGTGCTGTGGATTCAATGTCTGGGAGTTTGCAGGACCGTAGCACGCAGGACGCTGATGCCTGTCCTACCAACACAACACGCTGGAGGGGAAGCCACAGTCAGGGCTAACTACAGTCATGTCACAGGCAATGCCCAACAGGTTTGGTTGATGAGGACTGCTGACCCAAGTTCATGTGTCATCCAGACACACGACAGATCTCCAGGAGACATTTAATTTTGTACTACATCACTTCTCATAGAAAACCACTTCAAAAAACCAGAGAAGCAAACATTAAATGGATGCATGTCACAGTAACTGGCAGATCTAAAAATTATTAGAAATTGGAAATAGTCACCGGAAACACAAGGAAGTTTCTTGCTACTCCCAAAGAGCTGCTTTCAAACCAAGCCAAGTCAGTAACTTTAAGCATGGCTCTTGGAAAAAAGTACAGAATCACTTTTAGTAAAAGTGCCAAACGCTGCCTGGTGATGACAGCACATCAGTCAGTATGTGAATACCTTTCCGAACCGAAGGCCAAGGCACATACTGGTCAAGTGAGTACACGGATGGTGTACTTCCAGGGACCACCACCACAGGTGAAACCGAGAGATCAGGGGATTGTAGCCTGAGAAAGGCCACGAGCTCACAGCGTCAGTCAAGCCAACATGAGCTCAGTGTGTTCTGCCAGAACAGAGTCAATCTGAGCCTGTTACATCTAAGACGGGGAAAAGCGACGCCCCAGAGAGGTGGTCTCAGCAGCGCTCCACCAGTAGGCAACGTCACAGCTGGAGAAATGCCAGGTTTGGATCTGCGCCGTATGAAAACTTTGGTAAACAGGAAATATTCAGCAAGAAAAAATTGAAGATCTAGAAAAATCTGCCTGGGCCATTCTTCCCCCCATCCTGGGAGAGGCCGGGAGCAGCAGTCAGCCCTTTGCAGATGACCGGTGCCACCCGTGCTCCGCACCAGCTGCTCAGGCAGAGTCCGTGCTGCGCTGCTCCCTCTGTGCATCCATTGCTACCAGGAGGCAAAAAGGGCCACTCAGAGCACCAGAACCAGAGCCAGACCCGTGCTGAGGTACTGCTCTGGTTCATCGTTCTTCCGTGCGTGACTGGGCTCAGCATCATTGGTCCTGACACCAAACCAAGAGAGAAAGAAACAGAAAAACAAGAGTGCAATGATGAAAACTTCAGACAGCAGCATTGGCCTGGGCTTGCTTTAGTGTGTTTTATAAATTAATTATTAGTTTCTTGATATTAATTGCTTAGAAAAAAATCAGAACTGTATGTTGAACTGATCATATGCAAGCTTACTGTAAAATAATCCTATTGGCAAGCTGCTTTTACCATGTTGACAAAAGAAAAGGGAAAAAAGAAAAAAGAAAGAGAAAACAAAAAAACCCAGAGATTTATCTTGCAAGGGATAAAAGCAGCACACCAGGCAGGAGGTCCTGTTGGTCTGTGCTAGATCTCCTCTGCTCCTGGTTGTCTTAGCTTAACTGAAAAGCAGAAGCCTGTCCCAGTCCCTGCGTCTCCCCACGGCACAGACTTCACAGCAGCGAGATGTCGAATGGGTCGGGGCCAGGCTTGGAGGCGGAAGATCAGCACAGCGCGTGGCGAGACATTCACCGCAAGCAACAATTACTGGGCAATGAGACACAAACAGGGTGCTCAAGGACTCACTGGTAAAAGGGAGGGTACTTTGTAATTCTTGACACAGGTCAGGGCAAGTGCTTTAATTTAGCCTGTCAAATAAATCACCTCGCCACCCATTTCCACACTCTACGCAAGAGCAGTCATCACCTTCTATATTCAAAGTGCTCCCTCCCAACACCAAAATTATAGCATTCACCTTAAAAACAAAGAAAACCACAACCTCTGTCTCAGATTCACATCAGAGAGGAAGAGCAGAGGGGCTGGAGAAAGCAGCCCAGGACCGCTCTGCTACTCACTAATCCATTCATCGTAACATCAGGGATGAGAGTCCCTGAAACACAACACAGCATTTACAGGCATAAACGAGAGGGGATCCAGGTCACGTAACAGGTTGTAAAGCCAAAGTTTTCCAATTCCAGAAGCACATTAAGAGGACAGTACTGTAGCTGCAAAGGCAGTCTCTTGAAAGACACGATGTACCTGCACTATCTGTGTAATTTTAATTTGGCCCCCAGCGCACAGTAACTGCACGCGAGGTGGGATTCAGACAGCTTATTTCATTTGCCAAAGTGGGATTTAGGGGCAAGGGAGTCACACAAGTCTGAAAAATGAGTGACAAAGCCTGCTCTCCAGCACTATCCCAGGAGCACAGACTTTCAGCTGACATACATGCAGATTGCAAAGTTCCCCAGGCTCTCAGGTGTCCAGACATGCTCCCATGTCTCCTCACCCAAGCAGCTGCAGCCAAGGACCCAGGCTGCCTACTCTGGCACACAGACAAGAGCTCAGGGGGACTCAGAAAAGCCCTCAGGAGCCTCAGAGCAGAGGTGCAGATGATGGAAACCTCACCTGCCCTGACTTCAGTGCTTACCTTCTGGCACCTGGCCTGCCTCGGGGCCCATTTCAGGGCCCCTGTGCAGCCAGGAAGGCAACTGGACCAAGACCAGATGTTTCTGCACAGAGGTTAGAAATCTAGAAATGACGGTACGTGCCTGGGAAAGCCTGGCTTTCACTGAGAACTCTGATGAGCAGACATCCAGGCAGCTTCACAGGAGGGGGGCAATCAGAGGAATACAGCTACCACTTGTGTGAGCGATATAGGACTTCTCTCTCCAGATGCTCCAGAGCTTCTCCATAGCCCTCATCTAAGCACAGACTTATGTCCAGCCGGTCTGGAAGCCCTGCCATGCAGATACAGTGCAAGCCTGGGTCTTTCTGGACAGAAATTAGATACATTCAGGAGATACAACCACGTTCTTGGCCATGATACACAACAAGATGGAGACAGCAAGGGAGACAAAATCTGTTGCACATGGCAGAAATGTGGAAGAGAAGATTGTCTGTGCCACAGCCAGACAGCAAAAAGGACAGGAGAGATACCCGCGCTGCATGGGATGTGGGCTAGGGCAAATCCGTAAAGCAGATCCTGAAGCAAAATAGGAACCGGTGGAGGCAGTTTGATGTTGAAGGGTGCGATGGGTGCACTTATTTGCACAAGAAAGACCAGCAAGAGATCAGCATTTGGCACAGTCACAAGGACAGCAAAGGCACCAGGAACATGTCCGCAGGCTGCAGCAGGCAGAAAATCGAGGCCACCGCAGACACAGGGCAGTGATGTGGGCGAAGGACGACTGCAGGCTGCTCTGACAGCAGAGCCTGGCTCAGCGCTGGAGCCTCTAGGCACCCTCTTACTGCTGTTTTTAAATTGGCCTTTCCTAGGAGAGGTAAGCAAGGGTCCAACAACCCCTAACACATGATTTGCTGTTTACTTCTCTCCCTGGGGGAGCACCATGTGTTCAACAGCAAAAGTCCTGGGGAAACCCTCTGCTGTTCTGAGGGAGACGAGGGCAAGATGAGAACTCCCTACTAGGGCTGGAAGTGCTGAATTAACCGTAGCTCTTTGTTTTGGGCAGCGTGCTTCAGAGGCCCTGCCTCCCTAACAGAGAACAACGCACAGACCAGCCATGTACTCACAACAGCTGAATTACATTTGTGTAGCTACATCCAGGTCTCCAGAACATGAAACAACCCCAGGCCCATTTAATGTCTTAAAAACGCCTGCCTCTGCCCACGCTGTCCTGCAGGACGGCCGGCGCTCAGCTCCTGCACCGTGCCACTGAGGATGCCGTGGTCCCACCTGCTCCGCTGGCTCTAACTGAGGGCCGTCCTCCTCCAGCACAGCAGACTGGCTTCATTCAGCCAAAAATTAGGTCACTCTCAGCTTTAGAGAGAGCTTAGTCCTCCTCCTGTTCAGAAGGACGCTGAGCAAGGTTCCTTCATGCCACTCTCCCAGCTTCATCCTCTGTGTGAGCCCCAGCTTGTCACTGAGATGGGACCGTGCCCCGTCCCCTGCCGGCCATTGTCACAGCAGTACGAAGGACTGAAATCACGCTCCTCACCAGAACGAAGGCAGCCGAAAGGGAAGGCTGGAGAGGGCTCCCGGCAGGCTGGGGATCTGCTGTAGGACGCGAGACATGTCTCATCCAACAGCTTCCCAACGGCAGAAGGCGGAGGTCCCCTGCCCTGTCCCCAGCCCCTCGTCTGCTCCCACCTGCACTGGGTGCCAGCCCCGGGTGTCAGACCAGCCCACCAGCTCAACTCACCAACCTCCTGGAAAGCACACGCAGCAAAATAAGACTAATAAATAACCACGCAAGAGTAGTTTTCTTCTGGCTCAGTGAAAAACCAGCGCCATGCAAGAGCTAGGGGCAGGAAAGCAAGCAGGAGCAAGGTAGACTGGTGGACAAGAACCCCCTCAGGCCAGGAGCTGAGACCAGCGCAGCCCTGTCCTGGTGCCAGGGAACTGCAGGAGGAACCGCAGCCGGCCACGGCACCGGGGCTTCCTGCCTCCGGCCGGCCCAGCTACAGCAGTGGCTGGGAAGCAGCTTCATTACACCGCCCTCACGGGGCCGGGGAGGGGACAGGGACCACCAGGGCAGGAGCCAGCAAGGACAGAGCGAGAGGGGGCCTGCACAGCACGGCCTTCGAGGAAGCCCCCGCAAGCTAACAGCAGACAGGGAAGCAGCCCAGTCTGGCTCCCTGCATCCTCAGGCCCCTCGCAGAGGCAGTCGAGAGGTTTGGGAACACGGCTTGGAGAGGGCAGGTTTCCCCCCGGGGAGCGCGGTCCCCGACCAGAGCCAGGGCAGCCAGCCCAGCGCAGGCAGGGGGACATGGCCGCTGTCCCCCACGGGCTGGGGGAGCGGAGCGCCCAGCCAGGACACAGCTCCTCTTCCCCCAGCCTCGGAGCAGACACAGGGTAGCAGGAAGAGACCTTGGACCTGGCATCAGACCTGAGGAGCTGCTCCCCAGCCAGGGTATCATGTGCCAAACCTCGGCGTGGAGACTCACTTTGTACGGGCAGTTTACTCATAACGCCAGTTTATAACTGGAAGAGCCGATTTCCCTTGGTTTGACGGTGAACTCCTCACCAGGAGCCTCCAAGGTGCCCTGGCGTGCCGTGATGGCCCAAACCACAGTACACGTCCCGAGGCACAATTCGGCCAGCCTCGTGGGCTGCACAGCCGGCTTCTCCCTGCTCCCACCCTGCCTGAAGCTGGTAATAACAATGAACTGTTGAGCCTGAGCTCCAGCCACCAGGTGCCAGAAACAGGACCGTTTCAGGCTGCTGCCAGGTAGCCAATTCCGAGGAAGGTTTCCCCATCCCCCAAATCCACTGTCCCCAGTGGGGAAGGGAGGGAAGGGAGAGCAATAAAGAAAAAAACTTTGTGCAGTTCATACAATCAGCTTTGAAGATTCTTTTCTATACCTTCTCAAGAGTTTAATCAAAGTATGTTTACTGGGTTTCGCGCAGCAAAATGAATCACTTCAGTTACCATGACAGCGCTGCTCGAAGCAGTACAACTGTGCCCCAGTCAGCCCGGTTCATCCGACGCTCTCGCGTTTGCTTTCTGCCCTCCAGAAGGGGAAACGCACGGCTCTCGGCTCGAACACGCCTCTCACCGCTCAGGTGCGGTGGGAGCAGGACGCAGCCAGGGCTCCCCAAGGAGCTCCCAGCCCCGAGATGCTGCGCCGGCACCTGGGCGGCACCTGGACCATGCTCCAAACAACCCCGAGCTGCAGTCTAATGAACCAAAGTGTAATCAACACTCGGAGGTTATTTAGATTTGCTGGCTCCATGTTAAATATTCATGTAAAAGAGCAAAAGCACACGGAGTGCAAATGTCTCCACAGTTCCAAGCTGAGAGGCCACATTTACATTTTAATAGTGGAAAATTACAAAGCAAACTGGAGAAGGCGCATAGCATCTCCCCTCATGCAGCACGCGGCAGATTATGCCCAGGCTTCTCTCCCGTGCAGGAGAGAGAGGCTACTCCAAGAGACCTTCCAGGTATTTTTTTTTCTAGGAATGAAAACTAAAGGAAAAGGATGAGATGATGAGGCAGACCAGAGCCTCTCAGCTCCAAAGAGCGAGCTGCCAATTTACCTCAGTACTGAGAAGCAGCCCACTGAAAGGAATTATACCCTCATTATATTTTTTTAATTAAAAAAAAAAAATCGTCCTCCACCCATTTCTCCAGCCGTCTCCATTTGCCTCTCAGGTACCGATCTTCACAGCTGACGCTGCACCCCTGGACACAGCCCCTCGGAGCCACCCCCTCCTCCCTCCTTCACCTGAGCGCAGGTCTCGCCTCATCCTGCTCAGGGCCAGCCCTTCGCAGCTGGAAACAGATTTTACTCTGCATTTGTAAAACTTAAATTGAAACTGCTGAAAATACATGTTAATTAAACTTGCTAGTTTTCCCCTACAAGCGATTCTCAAATGTGCTGACAATTCACCGGTGAGCAGTACTCTGATATGAGATTTTCAGCCTTTCTCTTCAGATAAAATCCATCAGCCTGATGCATCTCAACACTGCAAATTTTCCCTTGCAAGAGTTTGGTGCATTTTTCACTCCTCTGTTTCACCCTGTTACATTCAGCACATGGAGGGTCCTGCTTGGACTATCAGGCCATGGCTAAACCCCCCCAGAGGAGATCCTAACGACTGCTCAGACCTGTTACAGGCAGCACGCAATTAAATTAACAATGATAACAGAAAATCAGAAAAATCTAACGAGTATTTCTGATCTATCTTTGAAAATAATTCCCATACAAACTCTGTACTGGCAAAAAAATGCACCCAAGACCAAAATGGAGCGTTGAAAACTTCCCCCACAATTCCAAGGATAGCAGTAACTGACGCTTGTTCAGTTATGTACATTTAAATTAGCAGGTCGAACGCTTCTGCAGCGAAGTTCAAAAGAATTTGCACTACAGCTCACTGAGTCGCTGGCCTATATTTATAACGCTCCTTCAAAAGCTCCAGAGATGGGGAGGCAGCTTTGAAAGGGTCAGTGGGATGATGCCGATAGCCGTACAGAGCTTAGCTTCATATCATTTCTAGGAAAAGCTTGGAAAAACTGAAACAGGATGCTTATCAATTAATAAAAAGGAATGAGAATTTGATTGATATCAGTGAGGATGGCTTTAAGAGCTCAAATCTCACTGACAAAAATATCTGCTGACACCATAACCTTGGGTGAAACTGTTGCCCCTGTGATATTCTGATTACATGCTACCACTGGACAAATTACCAGAGCACATTTGAACAGACACAGTAATGAATTGTTAATGGAGACAACCAGGTGGGAATATTTCCAATATTATCCAGTAAGTCAGTTCTTGGTACAGCAGTATTTGTATTTTTGTCCTTAGCAATGACTTAAAAAAAATACATAGAATCATAGAATTGCCAAGGTTGGAAAAGACCCTTAGGATCATCAGGTCCAACCGTTAACCTACCACCGCCAAGGCCACCACTAAACTATGTCCTCAAGCACTGCATCTACCTGTCTTTTAAATCCCTCCAGGCTGTCAACCAACATCCCCAGGTCCTTTTCAGCCAGGCAGCTCTCCAGCCACTCCTCCCCAAGCCTGCAGCGTTGCCTGGGGTTGTTGTGACCCAAGTGCAGGACCCGGCACTTGGCCTTGTTGAACCTCATACAGTTGGCCCCGGACCAACAATCCAGCCTGGCCAGGTCCCTCTGCAGGGCCTTCCTGCCCTCCAGCAGATCGACACTCCCACCCAACTTGGTGTCATCTGCGATACAATGATCATACAGATCATTGGCAATAAAAGTATAGGTGATGCAATGACTGGTGCAATGACATCAGCCAAATATCATTGATGAAAGTGGGTAGATTTAGATTGGACATAAGTAAGAAATGTTTTACGATGAAGGTGGTGAGACACTGGAACAGGTTGCCCAGAGAAGCTGTGAAAGTGCTCATGGTTGAACAACCTGATCTAGTGAAAGATGGCCCTGCTGATGGCGGGGTCCTTGGTCCAGATGATCTTTAAAGGTCCCTTCCAACCCAAACCATTCTGTGAGTCAAGAAAGAGTATCAACACGATGAAATCTCGGGCATTTGCTAAGACGGGATCATATCAACATGCTTCATCTCAGCCTGCTGCAAGATGAAGCATCTGGGAAACACGAATGGAGATTGTACAACATAGGTCCATTCCTTGAAAAGCAGTGAAACTGAAACAAGCCTGTGAGTCCTCACACAAAGCACCTGAGGAGAGGCTCCAAGACCAATGCAGCGAGCAGAAGAGCAAGTGTAACCAACAGATACATCAGCCCCTGGAAAGGGTAGCATCGTCTGTTCATCCATAAGGTTATTATGGAAAAATGAATCTAAATTCAATCTACTTTTCTAAAAATAATGTTAAAAACCAGAAAGTGTTCAAAATAAAGCCATGCAATAGTTCAGAAGCTGGTCAACCTGGTCTATATTAAGAAAATAATGAAACAGAAGCTATTCATGGTTTACCAAGGTGACAGAGTCACAGTCATATTTGTATAGTGGGAAAGAGTTCTTACCCAAAAGTTTGCATAGACGCGTGCAAGCATCACTGTTTTTGTAAATTTATGGTTCCATCAGTAGCTTTTTGAGGAATTTTTCGAACTCACATTGAAAAAAAGTAGATTTCTCCTGTGAGGTCACCCTTGCACAGGCCTATGGTCACTGGTGGACTGACCGCATCCCCTGCAGAAGGGGTGGCGAAGAGCTTTCAGAGAGATGAGGACAGGAGGAGCATCCTGGGGGCAGGCTCGCAGCTCCCTGCACAGGTCCCCTGGCCAGCCTTGCGTGAAAGTGAAGGATCAACAACTGCCAGCATTTCACCATGAACAAACAAGTCTCCCAGTGAGGCGCAGATGTCTGAGCACCACCATGAGGCGCAGGTGTCCCTTCTCTTCAGAGAGGGGAAATCACAGCCTGAGGAGCTGCTGTTCTCAACTACATGCCTAACATACCAATGAACTCTAAAATTTGAGGTTACCCAGCTCAGATTTTAACTCTGTTTCCAAACAAGTACTGCCACCAAACACAACTCAGCTCAGTCTGCCCAGCCAGGAGTGATTTTCTGCAGAATATATATGTTCTACAACCATCCTATGACTTCTGCTGGGGAAAATCCCTAGTCCAGACCACTGAATTTCCTCTGCCAAGAAGAGGATGAAACCTGTCTCTACCCTGCTGTAACTGAAGACCAACTTCTGGCAGGACCCAGGAGCTGTTCCAGTCGTCCCACCATATTTTACTGCATTTTTTGCAGAGAACCACACCCTTTTTAGGAACTGCTGGACTGGTCAGACCAAGGCCTCACATAGCTTAATATTCTGTCTGACAATAGTGAGCAAAAAAAGTCTTTGTAGAAGGCACACAAGAAAGAAGGGCACATAGAAAGGTATCGTTGTCCATCTTATCTCTTTGCCACTGCCAGCTTAGATTTCCAACTATCCTTATAGACAGAATAAGCTCTGCAAGAACATCCACATTTGTTACACATTGCAGGAAACTGGACACAAATAGACAAAAAGAAATAAAGCTTTCCATCGTACAAGAACTCATTTATGGCTTCCATACAAAGTTTTTCATCATCTACCTCATTTAGTACTTTCTGAAAATTTCTCTGAGAATGGATGAAGGGGAAAGGTTAGAAAGGAAGAAGAAATATCATAACCTCTACTTCTGCTTGTCATACACATCTGTCTGAGATGCTCTATGCCACTCTACAGCATAGCTCCAAGAAAAAGCTCTCTGAGCTTGGTAGTGGAAATGCTATTCAAACACAGGATACCATTACAAAAATATAGAAAGCAAAGCAGACATCCTTATGCCACTGTAGAAATCCCCCATCTCAAAAAAAGACATAGTAGAGCCAGAAGAGGTTCAGACCAGGACAACATGGATGGTCAAAGATCTGAAATGGCATCACGTTTCCCTCATAAAAGGAAAAACGTTTCACCGACGGTGAATATTATGAACAAGTTATTGGATCTTAGCAACAAGTGATATGAAGTCATAGAGTCCTAACGAAGCAAAATGCTGTCTTTTAAATGCTTTGGGGCGGATTTCTCATCCTTACAGGGGAGAGTTTGAAGAATCAGTAGCACTGGAAGGTGTTTGATTTTTCACATGCTGGGTAGTCCCAGACTGAGCTCCCACAGTTTCCAACAGATAGCTTCACAGCGCATGGACATACCTGGGACGGGCTTCAGATAAGGAGGGCACCTGAAGGACAAGACGACACTGACCTTGGGTTGGCTCCAGGACACCCTCATTAATGAGAAATAATTTGTTCTTTGGTTTGAGCTATAAAATGTCATAAAGCTGAGATTTCTCAGCAACAACTGACAATTCAATGCCCAAAGTCTCATGCAATCTTCCTAGCATGTCATGCTCTAAATGAATACCCTGATGTCAGCTCACACAGGGAAGGGACTAGGGAACGGGGCCATGTGCATCTGGGTATGCACTGCTTATCATCTTTCCACCTGGAATGGACACCTCACGAGGAGTTAGGTGACCAGGTTGTTTTCTGATCTTTGCTATGTCCAATCTTTATATGTCTAAATACCTTGAAAAAATCCACCCCAAAGTAGCAGGAGAGAGGAAGGTCCTGCCACCAACGCTGCCCATACAGAGCTAATGGTACGCCAGGGCTGTAGGATCTCGAGCAGACGTGGGCCAAGAGACTAACTCATCCCAAAAGCAGGGACCATCGCAGAGTCACTAGTTACTCCCCACCCCTGCCTGTACACATAAGGAAAACAAGTGTTGTTATGGTGTGCTTCAGTTTGGCAAACAAATGCTGGTGATCTCATAGAGAGCTGCAGATCATCGTTCTCCAACAAAAAGGTATTCCACATAATATGGGGTAACTGGTTTTGGCCTCGTTATGACTGATAATGAATTAATTCCTTTGACTTGAAGCTGGTGGTTGCTTAGTGACCATGAATCATGACCTGATTATATTCAGCATAAGAAAAGGGAAGACAGCCCCAACCAGTCTTACGTACATGTAACACTTAAGGCTAATTTCTCAGTATTGGACTAATGTTGTATTATTCCTCCAGATCTACTTTCACGTAGGGAGAGAAAATACGAATGAAAATTAAGAGTTTTTTAAAAAGTAGCAAATGAAGAAAAGTTCTAAAACTACAATTATGAAATAAAGCAACTATGGTTAAATGCCTATTTGGTCAAGAGTGGCAAAACGAAGACATCAATTGGTACTGCAGAATATATTTATTCTGTAATTATGAAAAATAATTGAAATCAATATGAGGTTACAATACACTGAAAATTGATAAGGGGAGCTAAAAACAATTAAGAAAAACAAGTGGTTTGTAGAATGGAGGAAACTTCAGAAAGAGCTTTCGGGTTGTTTGGTAGATGCAGAAGTATATTGTAAAAGAAGAGGCATTTGTGTCATCACGATGACAAAGCAGAGAGAGCTACCAATCAGCTGAAACAAATACTTTAAAACTTGCAGGCTAAGAAAACTTACCAAAAAGACGGATCATGAAAATTATTAA
This sequence comes from Theristicus caerulescens, assembly GCA_020745775.1. Taxonomy (NCBI): domain Eukaryota; kingdom Metazoa; phylum Chordata; class Aves; order Pelecaniformes; family Threskiornithidae; genus Theristicus; species Theristicus caerulescens. Next base: position 677,761 of record CM036560.1, on the reverse strand, counting down.
CCAGCTGGTACGGGATGCAACTGATAAAAAACCAACGTGCAATTAACACCACTGCAAATGTTTTAATGAAAACCAGGTAATGGTGCACATCTGATTTTATTGAGTGGAATTACACATTTGACAAGCAAATGGACATTCCAGGAGGTTGGCAGAGAGGCCCTGACGTTCAGACACCATCCCGTTTGCATTGTTTCCATTGACCAGCTCCTGGTTTTCCTGCTCAACACGCAGCCTTTTTCCACTGCCATCTCCAGGGGCCGTGCTGGGAGCTAGACACACGGCTCAGGACCACCTTGGAGCGAGCTCTCCTTTTACAGCCCCTGCAAACCAACGCAAGGTGGCTGGAGTAGGTGGCCTAGGTATTTCCCCAAGGCATTACCAGTAAATGCACTTAACTGAGAACGTCTCCAAAGCTGCCTGGAGCGGTAGGAGACAAGGCTCTGCAGCCATACCCTAGGAGACCCTCCTGCTGCTTAGGAAGAGGGTTAGGGCTGCCCTCACCGCTCCACAGAAACCGTTCCCATACGGGCGACAGCAGAGGCTGCGCTGACCAACAAGCACCAGGATATGCCACAGAGGGCCTGTGGTGGCATTGACAAAGCCTCAGGATCCAACTTCTCAGGTCCAACCAAGAAAATAAAGCGCAGCAGTTGCCATTCATGGCATTCTCTGTCTGCAGATCCATAAAACATGAGAATAAGGAAAAAAACAGAAACGATGGAACAGCCCAATTCCACAGTTTCCGCAAACATTTTCTACTTGTAAGAACACTTTCTCTCTCCCCAGATTTGCAGCCTTCCACTCTGACCTTCTTCGCCCCAGTGCCGGTGGCTGTGATGAACCAAGCAGCTCTCTGTCTCTGAAGGGACAGAGACCTGCTCACAGGGAACCACAGCGAAGCTGGCACGAGAAGTCCTGCAGCCCAGTGGGCGGTAAACAGCCGTCACTGACCACCCAGCGTCCACACTGGGCATCCTACTTCAAACTGTGCTGCCCCTGGCTACGCCTGAATGCCTGTCAGCAGATGGAGCACAGCAGGGGTTTTTCTGGAACACGGTTTCTGGGTTATTTTCACCTGAAAGAAATTCAGTTCACACCCTCTGGGCTTGCTCTACATCGTAAGACAAAGCACAGCAAGTGGGGGCAGCCAGCTCCACCTCAGAAGAGCGCTCCAGCTCCAGAGAGCCTGGAGTACAGCTAAATGCTAAGGGCTGTCCTGCAGAACGGAGCGAAAGGACATGGGTTAGTGGTGGCCTTAGCGGTGGTAGGTTAACGGTTGGACTTAATGATCTTAAGGGTCTTTTCCAACCTTAACAATTCCATGATTCTATGAAAGCTACTGCTAACCGTCCTTCCTCCCACAGCCTGAACACAGCAGGTCCTCTCCAAATATTTCTGATGGTGGGGGCCACCCGTTCTTGTCTCAGCCAGACAAGTGCAGCCTAATATTAGGAACTCGAGCAGAAGATATTTCTCCAAGAGCTATCACTTATCATGCTGCCTTATGCTGCCCTTTCCTACCAGATTCTCAGTTTCAGTATTTCTTCAACTGTTCTGACAGAACTATCAGAGAAAAGGCCAGACCAAGCGCTGGCCCTTCCTCATCCCAAGTAATGCCAGTCTGCTCTCCTCCGCTCAGACACTCCTCAGTTCGTAATGAACTTCAAAAAACAATTTCTCCTTGCTTGGGAAGTTCATCTGCCAGTTCCCTTGACCCCAGGTGGATACCATCTGGACCTGCTGGTTTGCGTGCAATTAGTTTGCAACTGTTACCTGACCTATTTTGTACAAACAGCCTTATCTAAAACACGAACAGTTCATTCTACCTGACATGTTTTCATGCCCATTTTCCTTACACTTTTTCAATAAAAATAATTGAGCCAGTCAATCACAGATTCAGATTCAATCATAGAAGGATTTAGGCTGGAAGGGACCTTTGGAGGTCATCTAGTCCAAAACCCCTCTCACAGCAGTCACTTTCCTCTTGAATTAATAGGGTGGCTTTCCTGTGAGCACTCTTCACCGACATAGCCATAAGCAAGTCTCAGGCTTTTCCCCATGTCCTTTCTGACTCTTCTATCTTCCTACAAATTCTCGGCAGCTGTTTATAACTATCAGCGATAGCCAGCTGAGAAAAGATGTGACAAAGGATGTCTTGGGGCCCAGGTTTCTAGATTCACAGCCACTTCCAAGAACCAAGCCCCGTACTTGCTGGCTGTTTCAAACTCCACAAGTCTGTTTTCAGCTGCCGACCTGATGACTCTGTACCTTCTGTGGAGGCACACACGCTGAGAATTAACTCTTCACACCGCTTCCTCCATTGCTCGCGAGAGCTTTGGACCAATAAACTTCCCAGAATAATTCAAGAAAACTCAATAAGTGTTGATTTTATATCTGACCTAAAACTCAGTTTTGCACGGCATATAATATACCGCATGATAATATCTACCCCACAGAAGGACAGAAGAGACGTCACAAGGAAAAAGGCTGACCAAAAAATCCAAAAATATTCCTCCATAAAGAAGCAAGTACAACCAGAATGGCTGCTACTTCACTTCTTTTACTTACAGGAGCTTCAGTGCGGGGCAGCTCCATAACCATTATCACTGCTAAGACAGAGGTTGTCTCCTCCTTGCACCAAGCCCAGTTGCTATTAAGCCTTAGCAGGAGAGGATCTCTAGTGTGAAATGGCCTCACGGATGCAAAGAGAGAGAAAAAGGTAAGGGATTTTACAGAAGAGCTTTTCAGAGATGCTCCAGACTAACGGTTTGGCTAGTTCTTTGGCTTGGCAATCTCAGCAGTCATAAGCACACACTGGACTGAATAAACACCCTGGATACTGCTGGCCCCAGGAGGAAAGCAGATCTGCCCTGCCACTCCCAAGACCCAAAACCGGCTGCGAGCTGCAGCTCCCGCCGACCGCTGCACGCGGCACCAGGAAACCACCCGTTAACACACCCACAGACACAGCCCTGGGCTCTACAGCAAGACTAGGAAGGGAGAAAAGGGGGTAGAAGAAAGATCAAACTCACCAACATCGGACTCTTTGTGGGTTTTGATGATTTCAGCCAATTCAAAATTTCCTGCAATGATGGCCACCTGAAAAGAGAGGGAGGGAAGACAGTTGAGTGGCTCTGAACAGCACCGATCCTGCGCTTGCTTGCACGGATTACGCCATACGGACCAGTAACAGCTGCTTTCCGTGGGGGACGCAGAGCCAACGATTGTTCTGCCTCAGCTCACCCAGTCAGTAACCCCAAGGTGACAATACGCTCTCAGCACCGCAGGGAGAGCGTATGTCGATGGCTTGTGCGGCGAGAGGGTGGCGAATAGCTCGGAGATAACTGTTCCCCTCTCCTCAGAGTCTGGTGGTGATATGCCTAACACCGGCTAGGAATTAATCCTAGGTCTTGCAAGGACTGACAAGATGTTCTCCAGCCTGAAGCTTTGCAGTGAATCCTAGTTAGCTGACGAACGGCGACTTACCAGCAACTGAGCTCCCTGCACATCTCACCCGAACGGCCCACAGGACTAACTCGTGCTCGCTCCAGGCTGCGCTGGCCGAGGAACTGCTTCCACTCAAAGCAGCTTGCCCCAGTAAAGCCACGGCATTTTAGACCAACATTAAATATTGCTTTGCCCACCGCCCATCCCGTGATTTCTCTCCACAGAAAGAATTGTAGAGAATTCAAAGGAACAAGGAAAGCAGGGAAGCTGAATGTGGGCCTGCAGCAGAACACACAGACAAAACTGGTCTGTCTTACCCCAGGAACTGCCTCCACAGGCGCTCGCGGCCTGGGGAGCTGCAGAACAGCCGTCTGTACAACGGGAGGTTAACACGCGTAGCAGGAGAGAGACTGAAGTACTGCTCTCCTGAAGCAAGACTTCAACCAATAGACTAGTGACATCACCTGAACTCTTTGCTCATTCCTTACATATTTGGGAAAAAAAACCAAAACAGCAGCGCATCACAGCTAGTAAGGCAAAGCAACCCAATATTTTCAGAACCAGGTCCAAAAGTATTCTTTTAACATGTGAAAGAACCGCAGGGAGATGGGTAGGAGTACACGAAATCCATCACTGGTCCTCAGGAAAATAAACTGGAAGATTGCTCTGGACTGAACTGCTCGAGTCCTGCGTTCGATGCCCCTGTGAACCGTGGCCACCTCCGCCCTTCCCACCCCTCCCAGCACCCCCAGTCCCCCCAGTAACTGCTGAGCCTCTTAGGACGGTGCCCTCATTCAGCAGCACCTACAGCTGATTTGGGAACAAGAAGCAGCCAGATCAAGTTAATTCTGGGTGAAAACAAAGTGCTGCTGCTCAGAGCGTGAAAACGCGTGAGATACAGCCGCTGGTTTTGCCTGTCCGTGCTAGGACCATCATCCCCCCACCCCATTTTGTCTTTTTAAGTCAGGGTTGGTATTTGAGACGAACGTATTCGATCAGGCAGGCAGCAGAAAGCAAACCCTCCCAGACACTGACAAAGTCAGGAGCGATACTGGCAGCTCCAGCTGTTAAACGTTTCCCTGCCCTCCTACAAGAACAGCTTTTAGAAATACGAGGTTCATTTGCATTTTACCACTAACTTGTGACGAAGGGATATATTTAACTTGGTGACTCAGTACAGCACGCACACCTCTCTACTATGATCCTTTATCAGCAGAAATAGTCTTACTATCCTCAGCTCAACAATGTTTATGTGGTTTTTTTTTTTAGTTTTCTGAGGCCCAGAATTCATGCTCCACCTCCTCAGCCGGAGCTGGGAGCGATCAGTGATGGCTGGAAGAAACGAAACCTTCCTTCTGTGTTCGGGAAATTAGGCCACCATAGCAGAGAAAATCGAGTAAGAATCTGTTTTTCCCCAAGCTTGCTTCAAATTGTGATTTTTCTGTCTCTCCTTATATATACATATAAATTCATAAGGTCTGCTCTCCCAAAGGTCACAGTCTTTGAGCAGGCAAAGAAAGCTTTTGTACAGCAGGGCAAATGACCTGAATTTGGGGAAATCTGAAAGAAAAAATAACCAAACTGACAAAAGACTGGAAAGGAGAATTTAGAAAAAGCATTTCAACTTCAAAGTTCCTCAAACGAACAATTAACATACGGTCCACTGTCTCTGTGAAAAATCCAAATTCAAAGTACAAATTATGAGTCTCATCAGACGTACGTCTCGGGAATAATTCCTAAAACATATGGTGGATGTACGTGCGGCACCAGGAGCAGCTTCTGCCATGGCACGTACCCCAGGCGTCCCTCCCGGTCTGGCGCAGGAGGCGGGGGTCTCCCACCGCCGCGCCCACCACCCTGCCGCAGGTCTCGGTGCCAGGACAGCTGACGCCGCAGGCAACAGAAGGGCCCTCCCTCCCTGCCTTGGAAGTGTTACGACTTCCAGGAAAGGCGAGAAGAAACACGCCGGGTAAGCCTGGTAAGAATATAATCTCACATAAATCCCTAGGAAGGGAGAAGAGCCCTGCTGGCTACGTGTTTCAATCCAACTTGGAAAAAGCAAAGGAGATGAAAGGATCTGATGTCTTGCATTGCCACCTCAGCCGGTGCTTCCCGGCACACCGGCCTCCCCAGCTGTGAAACCACCGCCAGCGTGCCCGTGCCCGCCAGCTCGCTCCTGCCCCAGCACCACTTTGCTGCATGCAATCGTGCTGATGAAACCGTTTAGGAGACTGCACGATAGACCATATCAGCGAACTCCTCTCAGTTAAAAGCAATAGCTTTTGGGGGACAGGTAGACAAGAAAAGGAAGTCTCAAGGATAGAAACTCCAGAAAACAGATTTTTAAAAAAAAAAAAAAAAAATATATGTCACAGCTAGCAATTTTAGTGCTTGTACATGGAAGTGGGAGGAATTGGTGACTATCAGAAAAAATAGTCTGACATCCTCACAGAAGATAAATGACCTAATTTCAAGCAATAAGCCAGATGTCCCACATAGGAATGCCATCTCAACGTCACAGCCAAGCTACTTATCCTGGTGATGTCACAGAGACAGCAGACATTGTGCAAAGGGCATTGATCATCATGTCTTGCCCTGATGCTACCAATGTAGACTCTGTCCTTCCGCACGCCACAGGCTGAACAATGAAATCCATGTTCAGGCTGCACTAGGCATACAACCGTACCATGGCTCTGGCACAGCGTTATTTTCTGAAATGCTGTAGCACCCTGAGTCATTCCATAGCATGATATCAAAGTGACAATGCCTTTTAATCTAACAGCAATTTGCCTATTTTTATCTTTTTAGGCAAACTCGGTAATTTCTAAAAGAAAGAAGGAGGGACATCTGAACAGGTTGTGCAGCACGTAATGTCAGGGTGTTTATAAGGTCTTAAAAGTTAACAGCAGAAAACACAAAGATCATTTAAATATTCCTGGTAAGAGTCATAGCTTTGAGATCTAACCCAGGTTCTATGGATAACAGTACTGTGCAAACATCATCCCCCACCCCAAAAAAAAAGCCCACTACACTGCACGAAGCCACAAGAAGGTCCCCCGGCCCCTCCCTACCCTCTCGGTGACACAGAGCTCAGGTAACAACCGATGAGGATTCACCACGAACGCAGCGACAGCGTGCCAAGGCGCAATGGCACGGAGCGGCCATCTGCAAACTGCTGCTGCACCCCATGTCAGTGGAAGCAGTATCACGTCAGCCATCCGCTAACCCAGCCCTCAAACCACACGGGGGGTGTCCAGGCTCTACAGAAGAGAAGCCGAAGGAACTCATCTCCACATTGTCAAGGCCACTGGCACAGCTGGCCGGGGCCGCTGCCTCCGCGCTCCACCTGGCACAGGTTGCTCACAGAGGTGTGCAATCACTGGTTTGCCACCAAACGTAAATCGCAGATGCACAGAGACTGGTTAAACAACTTCAAGCCATGGCACTTAACTGGGTTTTCATCCTGGGCCTGCTTTTATAATAATATTTAAATCTTCTTGTTCTGAATTGCCACTGTACAGTCATATTAAAGGATATGTTATCTCCTTGCAATGAGTAGTGACGTATGATGGAGAACGAAGATGGATCTCGGATGGATGTATTTTGCTATGGGAAGACATCGTGGTTTTCAGCTCCAAAAGGTATCTCAAGGTGGCAGGGCGCTCGGACAAGGAAGAGGACAAACTTGCATTACATGAAAAACTGATCCACTGAGAGCAGGAGCACAGAGGAGGCACCTCCCTGCAAGTCCCGGCCGGCATGCTCGCTCAAACTGTCCGACGGGACATGATGGGAGCTCCAGCTCCCAGTCCTGCAGTTTTTCTGAGCAAGGAAAATCCACAGCACAGACGGATATGAAATCTCTTTTGATGATCCTGCCGCCATGGCCAGGATCTCAGTGGTCCTGTGGAGGGCTCAGGTAGGAATATCTCCAGGGACAAGAGTGCCGGCCAACCTGCAACATGGTATTTTACATGGGAAATGTGAAGAATAGCTATCCTGAACACAAAAAAAAATGGAGCCACTTTCGTGGTGCAATGATAGTACAACAGCAGGTAGAATCACCTTGAACTTGTGCTCAGAAGTATGGACACTGCTAGGTCCAAGGTGGGTTTCCACCATTATCTGCTCTTCGGTTCCTAAAAATATCCACGGCAAAGCACCTTCCCCTATGATGAGGAAGGGATGGGTCCTATGGCATGCAAAGCTCACAGACAGGCTGCCACCACTGGACATACCTCCTTGTAAAGGTCTCGAAGGGAAGGAGATTGGGGAATTGGGAGACAAAAGAGTAGCAAAACATATCAACTAGCCATGAGTCACAGACTCCTAGCCATATGCATCTGAGCTGAGGGAAGCATCCAGTTGACATAAAAGCTGATAAGGATCTCCATGAAGTGGGAAGAAAAAGGAAGAGAGGAAAGCAAAGAGATCAAGTTCAGTGGCAGGAGTTTATTTTTTTGACGATATCTTCAAAAGGGAGTTACCTGGATGAAGGTCAGAAGAACACTGAGTAGATGCCAGAGTGGCTCTGAAAATGCTGGTATTTTCATGTATTTTCATACCTGAAGATTTACATACGCCCACCCACTGGAACCTCTAGCTTGAGAAGTGAAAGACTCTCTCGGAATCAAATGCTCCGTACTAAAGCACACCATGCTCTCAGAGGTATTTCTCAGTTGCAGACTGCACAATTAGAGAAGTCCAGAACTTCACTGTTATCATCCTACGTGTGCAAAAGGCACAGCAGCAGTGATGGCCGTGGGGAGCAAAGGCAGGAGCAGAGCCATGACGGAGGCAGGTGAGAGGCAGCAGCAGTGGCTCTAGGAGATGATGGGGCGAGAAGGAAGCAATCATCAGCAGTGCTGCTGGGCAAGAAGGGAGCAGACCTTCTGTGGAAGAGGAGTGTCAAAGGGCTTATTAGGTAGGGTGCAGGCAGACAAATTAGTGTCATAACACATTCAAGCTACTCAGCTCTCCTCAGACCCTGAGAACCATCTGTAAACATGCCAGACACTGTTGTCAACTATTTTTGTATCACTTTACCCAAGACTTCTCCAATTATTGAGGCTTTCCATTGTTGATAGTTTTCTACCTCTCCATTATCCCAGATAAGAGAGAGCGGAATGATTCTTTTTAATCATCACACTTTATTTAACCAGGTAGCACTGCTATACGTCTGGACTTCTTTCAAAGTTGTCTACCTTTACTTGGCCAAGCAGACTTCAAGCATGTTCTATATTTGTTCTAGATTTCCAGAAATCTGGCAGTCCTACTAGGTCAATCCTACTGCTCACATATGGCAGCTCCATCTGGGCTGCCATATGAGCAGAAACTCTAGAGCCGTTCACAGCAATGTGTGCTGCCATTATATTGCACAGATGCAGCTAGTCTGATGCTTTCAGGAGGTGTCGCTGGGGTCAGTCACTGTATGACTACGCTGTAGACACAACACTTTCTGGAAGCAAGACAGACCTCCTGCGCGCGAGCTACGCGGCTCATCTGGGACAAATGCATCTCAAATGCCCTCTGTGCCTGCAACGTGTGCGCAGCAGATCCAATACATCCTGCAAACACCCAACTTGCAGTCCATGGTCTACAGAGACAATGATATTTCTTTTTTCCTATGGACCACACCCTGAGCCCTTGATTTAGAAGAGGCACTTTAGCCAGGCAGCTAGACTAACATTCTGCCACTAAGCCTACAAGGATGACCTGCCAACGGTCTGCATCGGACAATGGGGACATGTAAACATATATGAGAAACAAAAAATGTCCCAAGCTGCAACCATTCAGCTCTAGGCTAAGTGAAACAGAGCACTTTCTCAGTATTTTCAGATGAGGCAGATGGAGCTACTGGAAAACCAAGATGATTCTTCTAATGAGATGCATCACAAAACTATCCTAAAGAGAGCCAGACGATGCTGTGATCTCCTCCATCAAGGGGAGAGGGTGTTGTGAACTCTGAATGCTTCTGGGAAGCAGGAACAAACCTTTGGAAGGCACCTTGGAGCCATTATGCTCAGGAAGCCTTCGAACTGGAGGAGGAGAAATGTGAGGAGTGAATCTCACCTCTGTTGGGACTGACGTTTCCAGCAGGGCTGATAACCATCAGTACAGCCTCTACGGAGAACAGTGGTGTGTTATTCAAGAAGTACTGGTACGAGCACCACCAGCAGCTTTGGCACGGGAGCGTCACCTCCTCTACACCTGCTATGACACTTGCAGGCCATGGCAGCGGTGTGCTGGGCACCCACGCAGGCTGACAAGTGCTACGTCCTGGAGGTCACAATTCCCATAAATTTGTTGTGCTGCAGAAAGGCTCTGGAAATGAGCTTCAGTTTCCTGCAGAGACCAAAGGTGGGTTGGTGGCATCTCCTGAAAGTTCAGAAAAAGATTCTGCAAGGGAAGAGTGACAGATTTGGCCAGAGCCATGATGGCATCCACACAGAAACCTCCCGGTGCCACAAAGCATGCCTTAAAAAAATCAGGTCATGGTTACTTGTCACAGGGAGCTGAAAGCAAGGTCCATGGGTGGTCAGTGCCTGGGAAAAGAGTACCTCAGACACAGGAGAGAGGGGAGACATATCAGTGAGGATATTTCTTGTCTGCCTTGTTCAGATGGAGTCATGATGGATGGTGCTATCTAGAGCAGGCAGAACAGGACAGAGAGGACAGGCTGGTCTTCTTGGGGAAGAGTTGGTCAGTCTGGTCTCTGGTCCAGCCAGCACTGAAGGATGCTCTCAAGGGACTGGACAGCATGTATGTCTGTGTCCAGAACGGTCCTTACCATCAGAATTAGAGGTGGGTCTGACAGAGCTACCCGACTCGGCCTGAAGGACGGGGAAATGCAGGGCCTCCTGTGCAAAGCAGAGACTTTTGTGCAACATCTGTAACTGGAGTGTGACTGCTGTGGGTCAGGAAGATTTCGAGTCAGCAGCCTCATCTGGATAATCAAAGCTGAGATGGCATCTGACTCAGAATTAGATCAGCCTCACACTGAAGACTGGAGGGGGAGTGGGAGGGAGCCAGGAGGCCAGAAACCTGATCAATTTTTACAAGACAAACTTCAAATGAAAAGAGAGAGAAAACAAATCAAATAAAACGAGGATAAGAAGAAAGCCTTGAGAGAGTAGGTAAATTTAAAAAAAAAAAAAAAAAAAAAGATGTTTATCAGGGAAATGAAAGCTGCTCCTTGGTGAGCAGACTGCCCTGCGCCGGGAGCAGCGCACAGGCTCGTACCTCCAGATGCCCACAGGGGTGGCACGTGGGAGAGGCGATGCGCGTCCCATGCGGGGCAGGAAGGCTGGGGACTTCTCATTCGGCACATGCTCTCGCTCTGTGAGCGTGCCCACGCTCGGCCTCTCAGAAGAAACAACTTGCAGCCCGTTACACGATGACAGAAAATCATTCATGGCCAGATAGTCTTCTCATAGTCTGCAATCTTCTACTCCACCAATGGGAAGCCCACAGTTCAACTATATTATGATTGATAAGAGAAGCTAAATGAACCAGTAATCTACCAGGAGAAAACATTTTACATCTAGCACAAAGAAGAAGAGACACAGGTCTGTCCTTGGTCCATCATGGATGCAGATGATACAACTGTAGGCAAGAAGGCAGGTGCTTGGTAGGAACGGGGGAATGCATCCTTCCCAAACGATGGGGCGTATGGAGCAAAAATCTCCCAGCTGTAACAAAGGAAGATGGCAGGCAGCATTTGCCAAACATAACTAATGTTCAAACAGGCAAGTCCTGGTAAGTTACAGAAAGTCTTGAAAAAATGAGTAGAGGAACTTTCCATACCCACTAAAATATTGGGTCTTGGAAAATTAGACAAATTCCAGGGAAGAGGAGGACCACCAATGCTTTTAAACACTTAAAATTATCAAAAGCATTGACCTCAGAAACCAAGGGCCAAGCTGCCTGGCATCAGTCCCAGGGACATGAGACAAAATGAGCGTTTCTCCACCACCGGCTGCCGTGTTGTGGTTGGCCCCCCCCTCCGGAGAGCTGGCGGTGCCGGTGCCTGCCCCTGCCCAGGTCGCCGGCAGCGCAGCGGCACGGTCAGCCTCTCCAGGCTCGTTCTTCTGGCACCGTGGCTTGTGCGATGCCAGCCGCTCACGCTGAAGGGACTTCTCTGCGCGTCCCAGCTTCACCTGAGCACACCAAACTATTTCTTAAAATAAGAAAAGTTTTATTCTATCCAAGAAAGGGCTAAATTCTAGATTACAGAGTGCAAACACTGCTAGGAAAAAAGCACGCGCTCTCATTTCCCTCAAAAAAAAAAAAGCCATTTTAACTTTGTTAAAACTGAACTCCCCTTTTTCTCCCCTTCCTGTTTCCCTCTAATTTCTTTCCTGGTTCTTTTTCTATCAAGAAGCCAGAACTTGTCTTCATATATTGTCAGTTATGGTTATTCACACCTTTTCCCTTCTCTTTGCTTCACAATTCCTTTGTTTGCCCACATCTGTGTTTATATTCCTACTTTTTTCATTCATTACTGCACCTTTTTCTCATCTGATTAGCTTTCTTGCTGTTCGAAACATTTTCAAAAGTATCACAATACTTTATAAGTAATATAGCATAAAAAGCATTACCTATACTCACAATATCGAGTTTGTTTTGTAATATCTTCACAGAGGCCACGTATGGTACATTAAGAATCCCGATGCATATTTAGCACTTAGACTGCTTTTCTGAATTACGTTTGCCTGCATACCTTATGCCAGCTTTGACGCCATAGACTCTTGTGGGTGGGTTGACCCCGGCTGGATGCCAGGTGCCCACCAAAGCTGCTCCATCCCTCCCCTCCTCAGCTGGACGGGGAGAGAAAACACAACGAAAGGCTGGTGGGTGGAGATAAGGACAGGCAGATCGCTCACCAGTTACCATCACGGGCAAAACAGACTCAGCTTGGGGCAAGTAGTTTAACTTATTACCAATCAAATCAGAGTTGGTTAATGAGAAATAAAAACTACATCTTAAAAACACCTTCCCCCCACCCCTCCCTTCTTCCCAGGCCCAACTTTACTTCCAATTTTCTCTACCTTCTCCTGCTGAGCAGCGCAGGGGGACAGGGAATAGGAGTTGCGGTCAGTTCATCCCACGCTGTCTCTGCTGCTCCTTCCTCCCCAGGGGAGGACTCCTCACACTCTGCCCCTGCTCCAGCATGGGTCCCTCCCATGGCAGGCAGTCCTCCACGAACTGCTCCAACGTGGGTCCTTCCCACAAGCTGCAGTTCTTCACGAACTGCTCCAGCGTGGGCCCCTTCCACGGGCGCAGTTCTTCAGGAGCAGCCTGCTCCGGTGTGGGTCCCCCGTGGGGTCACCAGTCCTGCCAGCAAACCTGCTCCAGCCTGGGCTCCTCTCTCCACGGGGCCACAGCTCCTGCCAGGAGCCTGCTCCAGCGTGGGCTTCCCACAGGGTCACAGCCTCCTTCGGGCATCCCCCTGCTCTGGTGTGGGGTCCTCCAGGGGCTGCAGGTGGATCTCTGCTCCACCATGGACCTCCACAGGCTGCAGGTGGGTCTCTGCTCCACCATGGACCTCCATGGGCTGCAGGGGCACAGCCTGCCTCGCCAGGGGCTTCCCCAGGGGCTGCAGGGGAATCTCTGCTCTGGTGCCTGGAGCACCTCCTCCCCTCCTTCTGCACTGACCTGGGTGTCTGCAGGGTTGTGCCTCTCACATTTTCTCACTCCTCTCTCTGGCTGCTGTTACCCAGCAACTTTTTCCCCTTCTTAGATGTATTACCCCAGAGGTGCTACCACCATCGCTGATGGGCTCGGCCTTGGCCAGCGGCGGAGCCCTCCTGGAGCCGGCTGGCGTTGGCTCTATCGGACATGGGAGAAGCTTTAGCAGCCTCTCACAGAAGCCACCCCTATAGCCCTCCCTGCTACCAAAACCTTGCCACGCAAACCCAATACAATGCTAATTAGATTTTATTCTTGTTTTCCTGATAATTTCCCTAGTTTGGGGAAAGTAAACCTTGTTAAAAGAAAAAAGTACAATACGTGAAGTTTGATTGACAAGTTTATGAGTCTGGCTGACAGAAGCAGCGATGTCTGAAATCGGAAAGATGAAGTCCAGTAAGGTCTAGTACAGACTGTTACACTTGGACTGGAGAAGTCAAGTGCATAAATACGAGGTGGAGAATAACTGGCTAGGCATCGTAAAGCAGAAAACAATGTGTGGTAACCCCAAACTTAGCACAAGTCAAGAAAATGGTGATATTGCATAAAGACAAATTTAACTCTAGGAGGTATTAACGAGATGGCGATGATCCATCTGGACTGATATGTGCAGTTTTGGGACAGAGGTCTTTAAGAAGGAGGTAAACAACTGGAAAGCAGTAAGTTGGAAAAGACACTTGGAAATCTTGACCACTGAGTAAAGACTGACAGAAGTGGGTTTGCTCACCTTAAATCTTAAAAGAGTATTACAAAAGGGTTGGTGTCCTTCCACTGTTGGAAGGACAAAGAAATATGCTTACTCCACCAAAAAAAATTGATTAAAACCTAAGGACAAATTTCTGATTTTCTCAGCACAGAGGAACACTGAGAAAAATCTACTTTGACTGACTGCAGGGTTTGACAAACATTTCCAGAGCTGATTGCCTACTCGGAGTAGGTAGAAAAAGTGGTATCTTGACCTCCATTCAAGACATTTGTGCCCAGAAATGTACAATATGACACATTTACCTTTCTCCATGACAGTATATGTATATTGCATCCAGTGGGGGGCGGGGGTGTATAATTCATTACATATAATTTATCTTGCTCAAAATTTGTTAACATAGAGATATCATCAAGCAGGACATTACTCAATGGTATTGCTCAGGTTCTTGATCCAAACCAACTGTGTGCAAGCAATGACCACCTAGCCTAAGGTATCGACACAGGGTAAACTGAAGGTGCACAAAGTCTGGTGGGGTAACAGACACAGCGCCGCTGCAGCAGAATCTGAGCCCGAGAGCAGCCAGGCTGGGATCACTGCTGCAGGAGGTGAAACAGCCTCAGAAAGCAAGGAAAAACTTCAGCATGAACTTTCAGAATAACTGTAGCCATAAAGACTAATTGAAAGTACCCATTAGAAATATGCGCGAATTCGGTGATGAGCTGCATGCCACAGCAGCGGGACCTGTGCACCGGGCCACTCGTAGAGCTACCGTCAAGAAGAACGTAGGAACAGAGGAAGAGTCACATGATGGACACGAAAGTCATCCAGTAGCTGTAAAAGCATCTAAAACGTGAATGTTAGAGGACATCAAACTATTCTACTTCTCAACAGAGATGAGGTGATCACTGCGCGCAGGTGCTAAGGCACGGGGACGAAGTCCAACTGCAAGGCTTTCCAGTTACTGCAACACACACAGAGCTAGTAACGGGATAATTAAATTAGACAGAGCAACACTGAGGTAAAAGTTGACTTCTAGCAGTGAGGGTAATTAAACAGCTTACAAAGAGAGGTGGCGGACTCCATGGTGTGCGTGCAAGGGGCACACACCCGGCAGCCCCGCTGAGCCCGTGGAGCCGTGTGTCCCAGCCCCGGGATGGGGGGACAGGTTTGCCTGCACCCCGCCATTGGTATTTCCAGCCCTGAATCAAGACCAAGTTTGCGCTCCAGAGGGTTAACGAATTTTTCTTTTCAGGAGGAAGAGGAGGAGGTCGCTTTACCTGTAATTCCCAATAGGCTTAAAGAGACATGACGATTAAAAACATGAGAGAAGTCACCCATACACAAGCAAGGCTTGTTACATATTTGGCACATCAGAAAGCTGAGCACTGCAGAGGCACCGCCTCTTCTGTATCTGGAGAAGCAAGCGAGGTGGTGGGAACAGTCACTGAGCACCCCAAAAGGTGCTGAGCCCAGCTCAGCTCCACAGCCAAACCCAGAGGTGCCAATCTCACCTGTGGAAAGCCTCATCACTCTAAAAGGAGCAAACAGGCATTGCAGTCACCAATAGTTTATTTTTGTTACAAACTGCGCTTTTAAAATCCGGATTATGAGCAAGCTTTTAATTAATCTGAAGTATAAGAAAGGTTAGAAGAAGCTGGGTTACTATGTTACCTGATCATTAAGGACAAAGAGCCTAAGCACAAGTAATAGATTTCTCAGAGGTCCCAAACTTTAAACAATTGTAATGTTAAAAGTTAACAAACATACTTTGAAATGCTAAAGAAGAAGTTTTCCCACTCAGCAAATGCAGTAAGTTTGAGGAAGATGTGCTGCATTTTTAGTACATAACAGGTTGGATAACCACTCCAAGTGCCAACAGGAACTCCACACCTCTATAAATTATTTTAATTTCTACTATAGTAGAGCTAGAAAGCAAAATCAGTAGGCTCTGCACACCCTTACGAAAACCCACAACCCTTACAACCCAAACGTTTGACAAGAGAGAACAGATGGAGGAGGACAAGGTTACCACTGTAGTGACAACAAGAAAAACACGGCACTTATTAATAAAAATAATGGTATAGACGTTCTCACATCAGGTAAAATTTTTGGCATTGGTTAGGACTAAGTCTTTAAAACGCGTCAAACAGCAGATGTTGTTTCTGCGTTTACACGAGTTGAGGAACAATGGCAGTTTACAGCTAAGCTAACTAAACTGTAAAATATCGACTAGCTCTATCATTTCCTTCCTAGTATTCTTGACACTGAACACTTATAATCTACATAAGTAGAATTAAATTTATTAATTTCTGACATCACAAGATATGATGTCATTAATAAGTTAGAAATCCAAACACTGTCAGCTAAAATTTAATTTAAATTAGAAAAATCACAGTTAACTGAAGACATTCTTTAACAAAATCACTCCATTTGAGAATATTCTGTTGCCTGGGCAACATGACTGCAAATTGCAGAGTTCAGATCATGATGTCTATTTTAAAGCAACAAGATACAAATCTTTGAAGAAAATACATCTAACAACCTGTTTGCATTGTACCAAAAAGCTGATACAAATGGTATGTTAAGGTAACATCAAAGTGTAAATCTTTAAGGATTTAAGGAGGACCATTCAAAGTGTTATAGGGCCCAATTATATGCGCGGCAGATGCGAAAGAGGTCAAGGAACAAAATGGGATACAAGCAGAAGGTGCGCAAAGAACAGCGGGGCCGCGGGAAAGCGCGACAACGCGCTCGCAGCAAGAGCCGATGGAGCGCGCCAGCGCGTCGGTGGGGCGGGAAAGCTTTAGTGCCGCCAACGCCGGAGGTTTGCTGCCTTTTTGCGTGAGCTTTTTACTCCACAATGGGCTGCGATCATGCAGCAAATATCACCAAATCAGCAGATCGGTTGGGCCTCATAAAACTGACACACAGTATTTGGGGCATTATCTGTCTTTGCGCCTGGGTCTGCAACCAGTTTGTGAATTGCCTCTACTTTTCGACAAAGCGCCAGAGATCTGCAGACCGCGAGCTGAGTCACGCTGCCAAAACCCTGCTAGGAGCAACCTCAGGCGTTAGTGGGGAACTCTGATCGTCCGTGACGGTTGTCAGATGCCTGGCAAAGAAGGGAAGTTACAACCAGCTTTAAACGCACGGCGCAGGGAGAGGAACATTGCGCTATGGAGCAGGCAACTTAATTTTATTGTCCAGAAAAACGCTGGGCAAAGCAGATAGTTTGTAAACACAGATGACCGACAACAGCAATTTGTAAAGAGCAAAGCAAATTTAAGGGATCTCAGTTAGTTCTAGGAGAGGGTAGCGGGCCAGGCTTTGCGAAGAGCAAAGAAACTGAAGATACCATATAGCTGTCTTCTGCAAAAATTTTGACATCCTTATGTGACATTCTCAGAAACAACAGAAATTAAACCTAGCTGAAACTCCTGCCAAGTGATGAAAAACTGATCAGAAAACTAATTCGTGACTAACTGTCAGACTAAAAATGTATGCTAAATGGATTTCACAGGACCCTACCCCAGGTTCAGTAGTATTCAATTTTTTCATTAGCAACCTGGATGATGGAGTGCAGAATATGCTTATTAAATTCCTAGATGAGACCGAGCTAGAAGGAGATGCAAAGTCATTAGAGGATTAGAATTAAAATGATTGTTGGAAGCTCAAGAAATAGGTGTGGGGGGGGAGATTTAGTCAATAGAGACAAATGTAATGACAGTTTATGTACAGGGATTACAGAAGATGAAGCCAGCCTCTTCTCCGAGGCGTACAAAGAACAGAGTCAATGGGCACAAGGTGCAATGGGGGAAATTTTGTCTGCGCATAACGAAAAGGCTCTTCACCAGGCAAACAGCCGAGTATGGCAACAAGCCCCAGGGTGGGAGCGCTCCAGGCACGGGGGTTTCCGAGCCTGGCCGGGAACGGCCCTGAGCACCCTCAGCCGCTGCGGGCTGGCCCGTCTGAGCAGGGGGGCTGGAGGAAAGACATCCCCCGGTCCCCATGGCTCTGCAACACCAGGCACAAACGCAAGCTAGGAGACAGCAGGCAGCAGTCCTGCTGAAGAAGATCTGAGGATTGCAGGATCACAAGCTGCAAATGAGTCAACAAAGTCACGCTGTGGCAGAAAGGGGAAAGCGTACCAGGATTTACAATTAGCAGCCTCACCTCTAACACACGTGATGTAACCCCTCCACTCAGTGCAGAATAGGTTGGGTTTCAGCTGAGGAAGGCTACTTTTAGGAACAGAGTTAAATAAAAGATAGGGGGAGAATCCAGAGTAAATTAATGGTAACGATTGGATTTTGCTTTCAAGGTCTCCGCAGGAAAGGCTGTGTGCTCCGGGATATTCAGCCCAGAGAACAGAAGATTGGGTGGGGAAGGGGTGATCTGACTATAAAAACAGAAGGAAGGCAGCTGCAGTGAGGACAAAAATAATCTGTTCTCAATAACCATGGAAAAGTAATGGGCTTAAAATTCAGTAAGAAAGATTCAGGTTAGATGTCAGAAAACACTTTCTGAGGCTGCAGACAGCTGTAAGTGCAGGAGCAGACTGCCTGGGGAGGCTGCACCCAGCACCCAGCACAGGGAGGCTCACGAGCAGCTATGGCAGATGCCAGTTTGCCAAAAAAAAAAAAATTCAGACAGAGTTGATCCTTGAGTGGGGGCAGAAGAGCCCAAAAAACCACCTCTCAGGTTCCTTCTCAGTCCTAGCTTTCCACTGCCTTCTCCAGTGGGGCAGCTGGCTCTGAAGGAGGGGAGTGCAGCAAAGGTTGTCTGCCCTGGTCCTGGGGAGGTGTTCAGCGTGGTCTCCCATAGCATCCTTAGTGCAAAACAGGACAGGGGTGGTTTGAGCAGGCGGACGACACGGTGGCTGGACCACCAGGCTCAAAGGGTGGTGATGGGCTGTACGAAGTCCAGCTGGTGGCTGGTTACGAGCCCATTCCTCAGGGATGGACACGGAGCCGGTCCCTTTTGGTACCTTCATTGAGCACGGGGACGATGGTGAGGGAGATCCCCGTCACCAGCCCTGGGAGCAGCTGACGGGCAGGAGGGCAGGGCTGCTCGTCAGCGCGACCTCCCCAGGCTGGCGAAACGGGCCGACGGGGGTCAGTGGGGCTCGGCTGGGGCAAGCGCCAGGTCCTGCCCGTGGGCTGCAGCAGTCCCGTGTGGCAGGACAGGATGAGGCGACCAGCTTCCCCAAAAGGCCTGGGGGACCCTGGGGCCCCTCAGACCCGGCGCCGGCAGCGCCCTCGGGCAGCGGAGGCCGAGCACCTCCTGGGCGGGGATGGTCCGAGGGCAGGGATCGCTGCCCTCCGCTCAGCGCTAGCGAGACCTGTCGGGATACTGGGGCCAGGCTGGGCTCACCAGCGCAGGACGGGCATTGCAGCAGTGTGGCGGGTCCCACGGGGCCTTGGGACAGTCAGGGCTGGAGCGCGGGAGGCTGGAGGAGAGGCTGAGCATGGGGTTTGCTCAGCCCGGAGAGGAGAAGGTGAAGGGGAGACCCTACTGCGGCCTGTGGCTGCCTGGTGGGGTGGGGAGAGAGGACGGAGCCAGACTCTTCTCAGAAGTGCCACGACGGGCAGAGAGGCAGCAGCTGTGGCCAGGGACGTCCTGTCTCCGTGGCAGGAAAAGCCCTTCACCGGAGGGAGGTCGGACATCGACCAGGGCCCCCGAGAGGCCGTGGGGTCTCTGGCCTTGGAGACGCTCAGCACTTGTCCGGCCACAGCCCTGAGCAGCCCGTGCTGACGGGCGCTGCTCCCCATCTCTCCGATTCTGCAGTTTCATGGTACTGTTAATTTTACATGTGAAACTATCACAGCTACCTTATTGCCCATGAGACAGGAAAGAAATCAAGCTGTGATAGAGACACAAGTCTTGCTCTGCAACGTGTTTGAGGGATGAATTGCACCCATGCCCAGAGCAGGACCTCGGCTCCCCACGCGAGATGCTGCTGCCCATCCCGGTGCTGCAGCCCAGTGGCACCATGGGCATCTCCGCCTGCCAGCACATCCCCTGCCCTGTATCTGCCCATCACCACCCCAAACACCACCTCGGCTCTGCAGGGAGGCGATCTCCCTACAGGTACCCCCGATTCGGGCAATTATTTCCTTAAGTCAAGCCGAACGTTTGTCTGAAGTGCTCATAGCCAAGTTAAAGGCTGACTAAAACCTCTGACCCGTGCTTGAGTTTCACGGCCAAGGTCAGGCTTGCCAGTTACAGATGCTAGCACAAGTGACTGAGTGCACCACAGCCAGAACAGCTCTACATCAACAAAGCCCGTACTAATCATAAGAAGAAACTTTGTTTACTATAGCATGATTACCTACAAAAAAAAAAAAAAAAACCAAAACCACCAAAAAACCCACTCCCCACATGAACCGGTTTAGAAGAATTTAGCCGGAGGGGGGAGAAAAACCCACAGCACACAAAAATGCGGCAATCAAAAGGACAGACAGCTTCTTGACAGAAAAGCAGCAGTTCTGACTGTTAAATTTCAGTGAAATTAGAAGAAACCTGAACCAACTACTTGCATACTATTTTTATATTCTGCGTATGATAGTCCTGTATATGTATAAAAGGAAAAGTTCAACCATGAGTATCATGAGGACAAAGAAATTTGTACAAAATTGACATTTACTGATCATTAAGAAACTTGTCTGCACTTCTAAAACCTACATCAGACATGTTTGGGATGAGCTAACACAAGCGATCCCATAGCTCCACTGGCATACAAGTTCGACAGGAAAGAAATCACCATCTATGTTTAGTTTCAGCTTGGTAGCAGAGTCACCTGCTCACATACATAAGCAAAACTTTAGATCAATATAAAAGAAGATTATGAGGTTGTTTTTTTTTTCAAATAAATAACATTGAATTATTATCTCTTGATAATTAAAACTTCCAGTGCTGAGTTCACATTTTGATAGGTCCTCATAGCCATCTTTACTGGCTGTAAAAGCTACGTTTATAACAAGCTCACACATTTATAATTATAATAATTTTCCAGTGTGTACCTGGGTAAGTAAATGGTCTAAAGCAGAGTGGAAATCAGAGACAAATGGTTACACCACACAACCAAGCTGTGTTTTACAGGTAATTTTTCTTACATGGCATAATTTTGGTACTATAAGCAGCACTCAGGCACTGGGGCCTCGGACATCAGAAACGTTGCTGAGGAGACAAGGGAAAAGCCACCTGTGACTTTGGCCACGCAATGTGGTTTGTGAAAAACACAGGTGAGAAGCCTCCATCCAGAAAAGGCACGTCAAAGGCGGGGTAAAGAACCTTCCATCACTGCTGGGAAAGAAGGATTGGAAGAGCACATGCAGAAAGAAAGATGACTTACCAGTGACTGTGCACCCACGTAAACACAGATGTGAACTACAAACACCCCAATACCCCATTCGTTTCCCTTTGAACTGCCACAGGAGCTCAAGCTCATCACCATCGCCCCTCTCCTTCCAAGACTGAACACGAAAGGTACGGCATGCCCATCGTCATTCAGATCCTCTTCCACTTCGGAGGAAGAAGCCAGGGCCTCAGCAGGCTCTGGGAAAGGCAGGTGCACAATAAGCCAGCATGCGGATGAGGCTGCTTGAGAAACTGCAGCTTCTCACCCAGCCTGCACGTTCGTGTGCACTGCAAATGATGCTGAGGGGTCCTGAAGTCCCTCCTGCGTGCACCAGCTGCAAGCTGCTCCACCAACACCACTTCAGCTCTGAGATGCTGCAGTAAACAGTACTAGGGAAGGCAGGGGCCAAGCTCCAGGTGTCCACACCAGAAATATCAAGGGTGGAGATAGTCAACAAGTGATTCTGAAGTCACTTGGGCACCGAAAACACTCCTCTGATTAGGGCTGGAGCCTTCACTACAGCCAGTTACAGCAAGGTCTGTCATATGGCCATCGTGGTTGACCCACAGACGTTCCAGGGGCAGCATTAAGGAACCTCCAAAACTTTCCAGATAAGAAAGATCCATCTTGACATTGAGAACACAAAGTTCAGACGCCATGTTAGAGGTGTGAGGTTTGGGAAAGAAAACTGGGAAGTTAGCATTGTGAACAAGATAAAACTTGGATGCTTCTTAGAAGGAAACTGCTGGCATCTCTAACAGGCCACTGCAAAATACAGTGCAAGGCAGGTGATGACCTGACCATAAGGACCGGACTTTTCCTACTTTTTACGCAGGAGTAAGGGCAACTGGAAAAGCGAATTTTATTAAACAAAAGGTGAAAAAATGACCCAGAGGTTCAAAGTGCAGGGTTACCAGCACGTGACACCTGGTTTAATCCCATCAGAGTACTGGGCTCCTGAGAAAGAAAACACTTAAGTGAGTCCTTAAGACATCTGAAAACCAGGGAGAAAAAGGAAAGTAAGACCTGATGCACTGGCAGAGACTAGCCAGGAGACGAGAAACCAAAGGACTTAACCCAGCTAAGGCAGGAGCGAACCCCACACGGAGCAGCTGGGACTGATGGGGAAACAGATGCACAGGCACGGGCAGCAGAAACAAACTGTACAGCTACTGAACAGCAGCATTTTAGGATTCTGCTGCTGTTTACAGGGAAATCTCTATGTGGACGAGAGCAGGGCTCCTGCGGTGGCGGCAAATCTCCAGCCCCACACAAGGCAGACTGCTGAGAGACAGGAGTGGCACAGATGGCCCAACACATTTGATACGGAGGTAGGAAAGCCAGCAGTTACCCCAGAGGACGCAGGGAAGTAAGGCAGATGGAGCTTTCCATGTCTCATCTTTATCTGTACAGAAATTAGGACATTACAGTATGGATGGGTGGAAAGCTAGATGGGGAAAAAACTGGTCAGGTGGTTAGGCTCAGCGAGTGGTTGTTAACGGGTCGTTCTCTACCCAACGGCCAGTGACAGGTGGAGCATCAGAGGTCAAGTTTGCAGGTGACACCAAACTGGGGGAATGGTCAATATCCACAAGGGCAGGGCTGCCGTCCAGAGGGACCTGGACAGGCTGCAGGAACAGGCCAGCAGGACCCCCATGAAATTGAAAAAGTACAAACACAAAGTCCCATGCCTGGAAAGAAGCAGCTTTGGCAATGACACAGACTGGGGAGCAGAACAGCAGAAATGGCCCTGGAGGTCTTGGTAGATAGCAAGCTGGATTAGAGCCATGGGGACAGTGACTTTCGCAAGAGCAGAGGGTATCTCCTTCCCTCTCACACACTTGTTAATGAAGACCCCATCAAACCATTTCTCATCAGCTGGATGTCGAACCCTAGTGTGACACAGGAAGGCTGTTCCACATGGCCTGTCTACAACACCAGGTGTGGATCATCATTCTGACACAGTTCAGCTTGCAGATGTAAATGATTTCATTTCCAAGTCAAATCTCATGATTTGCATGCTCAGAGAGGGACACGGTCATTCACAGAATTTGAAAGGTCTTCTCTTTTACAATCAATCTGTCAACCTGGCATTAAGGGAAAAGAGAAACCCAAAATACTGAAGCTGAACAGCAGCCAGCACTTAATAGTTTCTTAAAAGCCGCAAGAAACTGTAGACAGGCTGACCTGGAGGACTTTGAGCTATCAATAGTCCCATGCAAGAAAAAGACTAAAGTAGTGAGTGTGGGTAACCTTATCACAATATTAAAAAACCTACCTCTTGAAGAGCAAGACTTAGAGACAAGTCTTCACCCTTCTAAAAGACAAAACATTGCCTAACGTTGCTATCCTGAACTTCAACTTACGAATACAGGATTTCAGCTCCCTGGGATCCAGCACAAAGCACCAGTGGGAGGGAAGACACCACTGACAGAGTCAGCCACCACTCACAGTGTTTGCACAACTGCCTACCCCGGCACCTGTCCACACTGGGTACCTTTCTGTTTAGATAGGATGGGGGGTTCACCACATCAACAACAGCAACTGCTGGTTTTCACAGTCCCAGCCTCCGTGCCTGACCTTCCCGTTGCAGGCTCCCGACCCATGGCATGCTCCAGTGGCCAACACCCCAAGTCCAGTCAGCGAGCACCTCAAGGCACATGGGAGGTTTGAGAGCCAACTAGTGCTTTGGCAGCACTTTGTTTCTGCTCAATGATACTGCTAAAGCAGCTGGAAGGAAAAAAAAAAAAAACCAACCCAACTTTCTTCTCATCCAGTGCATTCCGAGTATGCCATATCCTACCTGAAAAATGATGTCTCCATCCTTCTGTGAGAAGGATGTATTTAGATGAGGGAGGGGAGCTTTGGGAAGGACTGCATCTGCACAGGGGACTCTCTTAGACAATTTATGGATGAAAAGCCAGCTAAGAGCAATTGAAGACAGATGGAGGTACAAACCTGGCTCAGGAAAACAGAGATGCAGATTGCCAGAAGCTGGGAAGAAACTCTGGGAAAACTCTCACACTAAACTCACCCTGCTCTTGCACTCCTCCCTGAAGCCTGCTACCAGCCACAACGAGGCGAGACTGCTCCCAGCGCTCCACACAGGCCATGCCCTGCACCCCCCGAGTGGCACTCAGGCCCCCTCACAGCAGGGAACTCAATACAGCGAGAGGTGGCAGGCCACCCCAGGCAACGAGCACGCTGATTTGCCTGAGGGAAGACAACCAAGCAGATTACAACTTCTAAACCCTCTAAATTACTCGCTGCTATCTCGAGTCATCTCAGGCCACTGACACCAAGCTATCTGATTAACAGTAGCAATCAAATTAACAGGAGGTATGTGCAGTAAACTGACTACATAGCCGTGCAGCGGCAGAGGTATTTACATGAGCTCCCAGCAGCCACAGAACTGCAGGGTAGCGCACGCTCCCTCGTACAGGCTCAGCTCTCCTCTGCTGTGCTGAAACTCCACCGCAGAAAGTTAGCACCCCATTACCACGGCCATGCAAAGACGACACAGGAGAAAGTGCCAGACGTTGCAGCGGACAGTGACTTAATGACGTGCTGAAGTCTCGAGCAAGCAATCCAAGCGGGGAGTTGGAGAGTTTCTCTTTGAAAGCTGGGAACTGAGGGGAGCACATCACACTAATATCAAATTCTGGTTTGCATTTGCCAATAAATAAACTGATTGGATTACCAAGCACAGTTTTCATTCTCTGGAACAGAAACTTCAAATTAGTCGCACTACTTCAAAAAGGAAAAGACAAACAGTGGTTTTTCCTCATTAAGACCCACTAGGACTCTGAAGGACGTGAGCAAAATCAGAGCAGGAGCCATTTGCCTCCCTCCACCACCTGCTACACCACCTCACGTCCTGCAAATGCCCGAAGCAAAAAGACTGCCCTTTCTCCATCTCTTGATGGATCTTGATCTCAAAAAGGAGGCAGCAGTTTCCTGCAAGAAGCCCTTCCCTGGAAATAAATATTTTTACATTAAATTGGAGAGCAGTCAGACGGGACTACCCTCAATCCCCAGAGCAAAGCTCCCTGGAGAGCAGCAGTCTCTGAGCAAAGCAGACCTTGCCGCATCAAGCCCTTTCACAACCCACGTCCCTAGGCGGGATGCAAGACGGAGCAGACAGAGGAAGGTCTGAGCTAAGGTGGATTCACGGGGAACAGGGCTACCCACCAAGGGCTGAGCTCAGGCATCCTTCAGCATTTGCTGTGGTTAGCAAGGTCACAGCAGTCGCTCAGAGCAAAGCTGCGGTGGCACTCGTGCTTGTGTGCATGAGCACCACAGCAGAGCCCGTCACCTCGTGCTCCCCAGGCCATCGTGGAGGAGGACAAGCCTCACCTTCTCCACAGACAGGGACCCGCACTTCGTCACATAAATGACACTCCCCGCTACGGAGCTCCACCAGCTACAACCAGACAACCATCACTTAACAGACAAATTAATTGCATGGCGTAAATCTCAAGTTCCCGCACATGACAAAATATCAGACCACCTATAAGGATGCTCAGTTTGACCTTCAAGGCCCCTTTTCCTCTCAGCATCCAAGCCAACACGTAGCACAGCTTGTAAGGAACACTGTCTCAGTCTTAATAAAGAAACTACTTTTAAACAAGACTATAAGCTATGTATTCATTTCCTGAAACTACATAAGCATTTTTAGTTCCTCACACCACACACACAAGTGATTCATAACTGATTATCTCTGCACGGCTGCCTGATTCCTATATACAATCACGGTAAGTACACACACGAGTTCTGCGCACTCTTTTTAGGACGGTATGCTTAATTTGCATTAAAATATACTTGAAATTTAAATGCAATATCCTCATGCAGAACAGAGCACCATTGCAGCAGCTTGCGGCGGGGGTTCAGGGAGAACCACAGCCCGTTGACCGTGGCTGCCAGTGAGCAGTCGGGCCGGGTCAGAGGGCGCTTCACCTCCCCGGTGCACTCGTGGCACACGCCGCACAGGGATTTGGTGCCTTTCAGTAAAGTCAGTCCCTCGGGACACACGAGGCTCGCTAGACATACCCGCTTCTTCTGCATGGGAGGCCACGCTGGTGCAGCACGACCCAGCGTGGCAGATTTCCAGCACGTGCAGAGCACCTGCCCAGCGATTCCCTGCCCACCTCCCCCAGGATGCGCTGCCGCTCCAACGGCCGCCGCAGTCGCACAAGTGCAACGAGAGCGACTGTGTCTGTAACCAGACTTCTTTCTCACAGGGGCCACGCGTGATGTTCACAGGGACTGTGTGACACCATCATGGAGGCACTTGAGACTGGGGCCTAAAGCCGCTATAAAAAACACTGAAGGAGAAGCGAGAAAAAGCATTTCTAATAATTAGCGAGCTCACCTGCAGCCACCCAAGCTGGTATTTGAGTAAGACGCTGACTCTGTTCTCAAGGGACACCTGAGGATTAGTATTAGCTGGACATTGAGTCACAGCATTTCTGAAAGGTCCTCAGGCAAATGACTTTGTTTCAATAAGAGCACAGACAGAATGGCTATTCCAGGTTCAAAAACTTTAAAAAAGAAGGGCAAAGCAGACCTTGGATGGGAAGAGACCTCCTGCATCACAAACTACAGCCTGCAGGCAGTCACCTCCCACGATTTGCAAACTTATGGAAGGAGTCACACTGCAAAATGACCGAGTTTCCCTTTTCCACCTGTGTTATCCAGCAGATTTACTAGAAAGCTATTCCAGAGTTTCACTCCTCTTGTGGCTAGAGGTCTTCTAACTTCCCGCTTAAGTTTATTAACAGCAAGTTTAGGTGCATTCATTTCTGTGGCAATGTTGTCCTTTATTTCTAAAGATTCTGCTCCTTCTCTAACATTTACGACAACATTTCTGCAGACAGCAATAACTTCTCCTTTCCACCTCCATTACACATGACCAGACAAGCCAAGCTCTTTCAGTCTCCCACCATAAGATACCACCTTCACGGCCCTTTCCACATGTACCACGCGTTCACTTTCCTCCCTCCTGCTCCAGCAATTAAGCCGGTGTCAGAATAGACATCCTGAATCAATGGGTTTGTTCCAGTAAGCTTTACCCCGTGTGTGCCCAAGGCACGTTGCAGGGGCTGCCCTCGTCAGGGGCCACGAGGAGCTCTGCAGGAGGAACGGGGCCCGGAGCTCGCTGCCTCACCTGGAACGCCGTCTGGCTGTTGTAGTTGCGAATCTCTTTGCTCGCACCGCGGAAGAGGAGAACCCGAGCGCAGCTCTCCTGTGAAAGCAAGCAACGGGGAAAGGGGAAGAGACCAATTAGCAGTGCAGACTGGTGGCAACGAAGAAGCAAACCACATGGTTTCATTGCGCTCAGAAAGCCCCCTTTGGCAAGAGCAAGGAAGGATGCTGAACCCCTATGAACTGGTCACCCCCAACCCCAAGCTGGCCAAGTCCACCCATCTGTGTGCAGCTCTGGGGCACCGGCACCATGGCCACGCCCAAACATCAGCCCAAGAGCATAGCTACAGGCACAGTGTCCAGCACATGTTCCCAGGTATTGCTATTTCCTAGAGCCTTTTATTGGCTCTGTACTTCTAAATGATGTTAATTCAACATGTTTATGAGCCCCTGTACTCTTTAATGCCGCTCTACCCACCCATCCCAATGGGCAGGCACCTGAGTACAGGAGTCCTTGATGTGCAGAATGCACCTACCACCTAACAAGCCACAAATCAGCCTCCACATACCACTGGCTATGGCGAAACACAACAGTGTTCAATTTTTAAAGCATGGACACCTCAGAAACTGAAAATTCCCTTTATAATCAAAACCCACATAATACAACGTATAAAAATCTCTAGGAAGGAACAAAACCTACAGGAGAAATCCTTAGATAGTGACCTCCACATCTCAGAAGGAGAGCAATGGGCATTAAGATCAGAGAGGGCTCTTCCACCACCCTCAGTTTCTCCTGAACTGAGGTTAGTGACCACACAGAAAATAAAACAGAACTGGTGCCCTATGTTGCCTGGACAGTCTTCTTCAAAATTCAGAGATCAGTAGTAAGAATTCAGGGCCATTTGTGAGAAGGACAGGACCCCAGTCCACATGCCTTCCCCCCGAGCAGGGTGAAAGCCACAGGATGTGCCCAACAAGCCCTGCTCGGGCCACGTGCCTGCCTCAAATGAAATGTGAGCACCTGGGCCAAATTAGCACTCTCCACCCAGGCAAACTGCTCCCTCCCAACCAGTAATGGGGGCTTGCTGTGAAGTAGGAACAGGAACCAGAGGAGAAATTACAGAACATTAGGCAGTAAAGCAGCAAAAACATCTTAGGAATGGAAACAGATTAAATCACGGACTCTTCTCTGGCCACCTGCCTCTTCAGAAATCCAAAATCAGGCTAGTGCTACAAACAGAAACAGCCTCGTCCCAGGACAGAGTGTGGATACAATTCAGAAGAACCCTTCTGGGTCTGGGAACAGTAATAGCAATGAGAAGGTGCCCCAGCCCAATGTTGTGCTCTCTCTATCTCAGGCAGGCTGGTGCCCCATCTACACTTTCTTGTTCTCATGCCCCGAATCACACAGATGTACCTGGTTATAGAGAGCACAAATATGAAGAGCGGTGTTTCCTGAGGCATTCTGTGCAGTCATATCAGCTCCGTAGAAGAGAAGATGCTCCAGGTGCTGAACATGGCCATAGCGACATGCCTGCTCAAAACACAAAATGGAGAAAAGAAATAGAAAAAGAAAATTAGGGAGCAGCAGGAAGATGATAAATCCCATAACATCCTCTGCTGGATTCATCCACGCTAGAGAAGTTGAATCAGGCTGGACCTGTAACCTGAAAAGTCCCGTTAACATGCACGCAGACACAGCAATGTACACCTGAATACTTATCGGACAAATTACCTCTAGATCAATTGTGAATTTTGGACCACCATCATACTGGTACCAGGGCCTCCTCCAGACTGTTTGCTATCTCAGTATAATTATCCGGTGAAAAGAAGCCCTGAAGCACAAACAGGCAAAGAGGAGGACAACGGCCCCACATCTCTAGTCAACTGGTATGGTATCTTCCTCTACGTCTGGTCCATCCTGGGACCAGCAGTCCTCAAAGATCTGCCAAGGCAATGTAAGACGGAGGCAGGAAGGAGGACAGTCGTATCCCGTAAATCGAGATCACAAACACACATCTCTTGTTTTTTCAATCTCATCCTTAGCTGTGCCAGTACTTGTCCACCTTGCAGGGGGCTGAGAGCTGGGTGCTTCGGGAGGCCACAGGCCCAAAGACAACCTGCCCTCCTGATGGTCCAAGACAAGGGGACTCTAGGCAGAGCCAGCGCATCCTCCCTTCTCCCAAAGGGTCTCAGTCTTGAAGCACAAAGCCGGCTCAGGTCCCCTAACACCTAGTCCTTGTTTTTCCTAGCCAAATCCACTTGTCAATATGTAAAACAGTGACAGATACAACTGTGGTTTGGAACCAGGATGCCTCAGATGTTGGACCGAGATCTCAAAGCACTATCCTATGAGCCAGTCATAATCTGGGGAGGATCCCAGACACTACAGACCGAGGCCAGAAGAAAACAGCCTGAGCATTGGCCCAGGATGGGAGCCAGAGCTGGCACACCACATGCAAGTCCTCCACACAGGAGCCTGGCCCCATGCCGGCCACCCCTGCCGAGCAGTGCCACCACTGCCTGCGGCACCCAAGGGCATGGGATGACCCCCTCCATTGGCAGCAGGACAGCGGTCACCCCGGCCAGATCCCGTCCTGCCGTCCGTCCCACCTGGTGGATCTCCTGCCAGCCGTTCTCATCCACGCAGCCGAGCCGGGCATAGTCGTGCAGCAGGAGCTCGCAGCAGTAGGGATCCCCCCCCACCATGGCGCTGTGGTAGAGGGGCGTCAGCCCCCGGCTGTCCTTGTAGTCCGGGGAGGCACCCAGGTCCAGCAGCGTCTGCAAGAGAAGTGCCTGCCTCGCTCTGCGGCTTCAGGCGGCCTCCCAGTAGGAAAGCCAGCCCCGCAGAGGGTCCGGGGATGCTCCGGCCATGGCAGCAGGCAGTGCTCACCCCATCTTCCCCCCAAGGCTCACGTTATCAGTGCCACGCTTTTGTAATGGGCTGTGCTCCCCGACAGCAATGTGAGAGATGCTTTGGCCCAGGGAGGGCACAACCCTACCGGCAGCATAGACGGGGTGGGAGGAGGAGCCGGTGCCGAGGCGCGGGGCAGAGGGGAGGGAGAGCCCCCCGCGGCGGCCCCCCTCGACTCACCAGCAGCGCCGTGTGGTTGCGGCACCGGACGGCCTTGTGAAGAGCTGTCATCCCCTCCCGCGTCCGGAAATCCAGGTGCGCTCCCCCGTTGCGCAGTGCCTTGATCATCTCGGCGCTGAGCTCCAGCTGAGCGGCGGCGGTCAGGGGACACTCTGCGGAGCCCAGGAGAGAAAGGGGTGAGAACCGCAGGGGCACCCACCTCCTCGACGGGCACGGCAGCACCGCGGGCCTCTCGCTCGGGTACGTCTCCTGCCTGGGCCCAGCAAGGCAGGGTGCTCCCCACTCCCCTCGAGGTTGCTGCACCAAACCCACATCCATTCCCAGCCCCGCTCAGACATCGGCAGTTTCCCCAAACACCGTGCGTGCACTGCCTGAGTGGGTTAGAGGCTGTCCATGGGTTCCTCCTGGGTGCGGATGAGCCCCGCAGAGGAGAGGGGAGAAGAAAGCGCTGGCAGTTTAACAAATGGCAGAAATACCATTGCTGGCTCTTACACTGCAGGAAAGCACGTATCTGGACACACCATTTACACAAAGGGGAGAAGAGGATGAAAATCGGTATCCTCGTGCAGTTTCTCCGTGCAGAAGGCATGGAGAACGGGCTGCTGTTTCAGGGGCAGAGGCACAGCTATGCAGCCCAGCACCGCCACCAGCATCCACAGAGCTGTCCTGAGCTCCTCCACACAGAGCTGTCCTGCAGCCGGTCCTCACCGCCTCACGTCACCAGCAGCAAGCTCCAAACATGAAACACTCACCCCAAAAGGGAGGAAGGCCCCTGCATCTGTGCAACACCCTCCTCACCTCCGAGGAGCCTGGCTTGTCGCACAGCTGAGCCTGCACAAACTCGCCGGCTGGTTCAGTCCCGGCTCCGACCAGGATCAGTCCCGACTCCCAGGACTGCCCAGCGCGTAGGACTTGCTCCACTTGGGGATATAATTTGAGCAGGCAATAGAAGAGCTACGGAAATCCCCTTCAACGGTCCTCCCTCACCACCGGCCCCCAGCCACCCCCTGCTTTTGTTCTGCAGGTGGGAGCAGGAGCCCCGACGCACATCTGTTGCTCTCTGTTGGTGCGTGCAGCTCCGAAATGCAGCACGGCGCCTCTGCGCCGGGTGGGCAAGGCCTCTTCCAGCAGGAGCTGCTACACCCCTCCCTCAAGGGCCGGATTTCAGCATCCAGCTGTCGGCCGACCGCTACCTTGGCAGGTTTGCGAACTGGAAATAGAGCTTGCCTACCTGCACCTCCAGGTCCCCACCGCGGTCCTCGCAGGGACAAGCGTGGAGGAGCTCTCCTTGGACGGGGGCCACGGTGCTGACAGGGGATGGGGGTTTCTGTCCTACCCTGATGGTGTTGGGGAGATCTGAGCTGCCAAAGGACCGTGCTCGCCTATCCACAGGCTGATTTGATAGCACAAAGAAGGAAGAAAAATGTCCTTTGATATAAAATGAGTAAAGTCTCCTTAAGAGACAGAATGTTTTTCTGAATATTTTTATTATAATGAAATAAATTTGTTTTCTTGAGAGTGCAATATTACCAAAAAAAAAAAGTACGCCTTCTTTCTCAAACAAATCCCTAGGTCTTTCCAACAAAATGCCCCATACCACAAATGGAGCAAAATAAGATGCCATCAGCTAGAAATACAGTTGTGTATTTTTTAGAAAGGTACCTAATTTGCACATAAATTAAAATCTCTCAATTTAGTAGAAATAACTATTTAAATGAGAATAATAAAATGGTTTGAGATACAAATAAAAAAGAATATGAATATTAATTTTAGAGCATTGCTATTATCCAAATTTTTAGACGAGCTAGGCAGAGGTCAGACAAAGTTCTGTGGCTTCGCTAACACTCTCTGGGTTTTGTGCCACAAGACACCGATATAAAAAATGAAGATTACTGAAGACTGTTGTCAAGAGGATTAAAGATGGGTTCAACAGTAAGTGGAATCACCACTAAATGAGAATGTTACAGCTGGGTCTTCTAAGGACCTGTCCTCAGCTCAAAACTGTCAATCATTTTTAACAACAATCTGGAAGAAAATAGGAAGTAATCTCTAAGAAATTTCACGCACACAGACACTCTGTTGTTATATACGGCAAAGTCAATGGTACAATAAATGAAATGGCTCCATGCATTCATTGCCCAATGTCAAACTTTAGCAGAGGACAGGTGCAATGCTTTATAGCTAGAAAATAAGAGATGCATTTTAAGCATGAAGGTAATTACCACTGTAACAATGAACGTGTTACATGGGAACGTAATGGTGTCCACTAGCAACGTCACCTGAGAAAAAGCAGGGGAAATATTTCCTTAGCTCAGCAATATCTGTGAAGATAAGGGTTTGGTGGAGGGTTATCGGTAACGGTCTACAACCCTTCTCACGCCGGGTGCAGCCACCAGGGGAGAGCAGTGCCAGACGCAGCACAAGAGACGGCGGAAAAGGCCACCACTTGTCACAACTAACGGAGGGATGCGCTGCTGACGTGGTGCCGGGGGAGGTTCTCAGAAGACCTCGGTGGAGTCTGCCGAGACACTGCTGTGGTTCCTGTGGTTCAGAAGAGCTGGGCAGCCACGG
This sequence comes from Theristicus caerulescens, assembly GCA_020745775.1. Taxonomy (NCBI): domain Eukaryota; kingdom Metazoa; phylum Chordata; class Aves; order Pelecaniformes; family Threskiornithidae; genus Theristicus; species Theristicus caerulescens. Next base: position 644,749 of record CM036560.1, on the reverse strand, counting down.
CGGGAGCACAGTCTGCTCTTCCACCGAAGCAAGATGGGGATGGGAAGTCCTGAGTCACACACCCACACCACGGGAGATGAAGAGCAGGTGACCGTGGGTGAGCTCCTGGGGCAGGAGAGCCTTTTTCCTCCTCTCCACCAACACCACAACCACCCGCAGTGCAGCTCCCCAGCGCTCATACCCCAGCCCTTTAGCTAGAGCCACCTCCGGCCAAAGGCAAAGGGAAGCTCGAGAGGAGAGTCTAGGGAAGGTATGGTCTTTTAAGGGCCATCACTCATCTTCTGTGCCAAATACCACTGCTTTAATTTCTGTTGTTATCACTGACTTTCAGTTACTGCTTTTTCACCATAATTTCTATAACACCTCTTTCTTATTTATGGTTATTTTTAATTATTTTGAGAGCACATATTTGGCCCTTGCAGTCTGACTGCTACAAACTTCAGGTTGTGCATATGAACCGAAGTATCCTCATCAGTCCCTGCTCCAGGCATCTATTTCCATTTCCACACGCAGTTAAATCACCAGTCTTTTTTCAATATCTCAGTTTCAATGAGACAAACTTTTCAAAGAGGCAAAAGACACAGAAAGCAGGGCTTCAAATCTTCCTTTAGTCTCAGTTATTAATATGCCAAATTCAATTGAAAAATCTATCATGTTTTCTTCAATCCCGAAGACTGAGAAAGGTCCAAATAGTGCATTCCAAGGTGCACTGAATGAACTGCAGCTAGCAATTTGTTTACTAAATCTAATCTAATCACTATCTAATCCAGGATTTTAGTGATTACACTCTGCTAATTCTTGGAAACGTGCGTATCCAAATATATGCTTAAAGTAATTAACTAATAAGTGCACAAGATCCATTGCAGCAAACGAGAACCAGCAAGACAACGCATTGCATGTTGCATAGCGTAAGAAACTGATTAACGGACGTAAGAAGGAGCTGCAAGTTGGATTATGCCTGTGGGCTGTCAGGCAGCCGAGCTCCACAGCGTGGGTTTGACACCGGTGCTCCCTCCGACACCCACTGAACTGCTCTAACGGGAAGAGCTTGCATGGCAAAGCCAGCACCCAGCCGCACGTGGCGGCTGCTCCGGTGCTCCTGATCCCTGACGGGGGTGAGATTCAATTCTGCAGCTAAACTCTGCAGCAGCAACTCGGGGCCAGCAGACGAGAGCCGTACGTGGGAGCACCACCTGTGCGCGGAGGAACAGGAGCCTGGGGAAGGAGCAGGCGACGTGGTCTGGGTATAAAAAGCTGCTAGCGGGACTGTTCCCTTAATATTGGGTTGTAGGGAAGCAGAGGTGGGGACTGGACCAGCTTCTCCGAGGATTTCCTTGTGCACAGGGCACCCTGGTGATCCAGCAGCCTCACTGGTGAGAGCAGCACGGGACTGGGGCACCGCTGGGGCAGGACGCTGCCAGGACAGCACTTGGTGCTGGCAGCTGGAGCACGAAGCAGGTCCAGGTCCAGGAAAGTCTGCAGGAGTTCATTTCTGCTCCACTTAAAGGAGTGTTTTCTCTCTGTTTTTGTCTTGTAACTATGTTTTCTCTTCATTCTGCTAAAAGAAGCTTAGGATGAAAAGCATTGCTAATGTTTTAATTGCCAGCAAGGTATTCTGGCAATCCTCAGCTGATCACTTCTGTGAAAGCAATGGATCCGAACAGGGCTGCGTTGTGGAATCAAACGCCTGAGCTCCCGTACCCAGAACCGGACCGAGACCCCCGTTCCTGCCAACCGCAGCCGTCTCCGCTCTGGATCGGGTGTTATCCACGCACCCCCCAGAAGCCGGCAGCAAAGCGACAAGCGAGGACAGCCACCGTGTCGCACGACGTGCGTGCTCCTCCACAGCCTCGCAGAAGAGACAAACTGCGGAGGCTCCTCGCATTCGGAGGGTGTCATGAGAACGGGAATTCACCTGGCAAGCGAAGGTGAGAAACCCCAGCGAGTGCTCCCACACCAGCGGGAACAACCTCTCCGCTCTGATACCAGAATTAAAAAAAAAAAACAATTTTTTTTTTTAAATCTGTGTTACTCCAGGACTTACTTTATGACTTAGGAAAAGGGAGAATCTCTGTTCAAGTTGAGATGACAACAGGCTTGATATAAAAGTTTTCATGCAAGCTACTGGAGAGGAGGGTCACTGTCTACCCAGTGTCCCTATAGAACACAATAAAAGAAAATACCTGCATGTGATAAATACCACCTATGAGCAGAACCTCATGGTAGCGGTTTTCAGCCATAGGTGAAAACATTACAAGATGACATTTCATCTCCAGTTTCAGCTGAATGCAAACATACCATTTTTCATTAATCTCCAGTTGCACATTCAATTCAAAGAGATGCTACCAGTTTGCTTTAAAAAAAAAAGGTTTAAAGCAACTAGATTAGCAGATCTTAAACTGAGGACACTAACTTTACAAACCACAAGCCACGGGAGTTTCATCCAGTGTTTCCCCCATCTAACCACAACTGCTGGCTGAACCAAAGCGTAACTTTTAGTTACTAAAATCGAAAGCAACAGAAAATATATAATGTACGAAGGCGAGTTATTCAGGTTGATAATCAAGTAATTGCGCATCGTACCTTGAATGCATTATGCCACAGCTAGCAGAGTCTGGGTAGGGTGCAGCCAGAGCAGGAGGAGCAAGCTCCCCCCTCGGGCAGGAGGTTTTTTCCTAACAGTAAGCAGAAGTTGAGAAATCACTGTCATGCACAGCAAGTATTTCTCCCCAGTTGCTTATTCCTGCTGCTATTTGTCCTCACATCGTATCGGGGCCACAGCCCCTATTGCTGCACACAGCCAAGAATACTTCTTTGTAAATGCAATGATTTCCTCTCATTCTCCCGCTGCTCCCCAGTTGCCATCCTATGTTAAATATTGAGGATTGCCTTTCTCTTTTCTACATGCTAAACTATCACTCAGGCTTGGGTCTAATTTTAGAATAATGGTAACTTCTCAAATATTTTTTTTTTTTACACCCTTAAAATGTACCTACAGGAAGCAACTGTGAAATTTTTCTTTTAATCTCTTTCAAAGACCACTAGTCTTTCCTAGCATATCTTCCCAGGAATCCCGCAGCACTGAAACTTGAACGATGGCAAATTGGGCTGTGACGGCTGAAGACGTGGCTCTTCTCTGCCCTCTCGCCCCAGCGCAGTCAGGGGAAGGGAACGCGTGCTGCGCTTCAGCTGCCTCAGTGCAGCTTAAAACCGCTCCCAAAAGCAGCTTAAATGAAGATGCCAGGCTTCACACTGAAGAGGCTGGGACGACGCCGTGTCTTCCTGTCGGCTCTGCGGTGAGGATGGCACCACAAAGCACAGAATATTTTACGGTGCAGCCAGTGTCATTTGAAGCCCATTAACTGGATGTAACTCTGCAGAGGAGCATTGCTCCAAAGAGGGACGTCCTGGGAGCTCCCCCCGCACACCGCCGGGGCGCGAGGGAGCCGCTCTGGTCAGAAGAACTCAGCACAGGACAAGCGTGCAACACCCGCCCAGGCGGGGCGCGAGGGGACCCTGCCGCGACCAGGCTGCAAACCCCCGTGTCTCCAGCAAACCCAGCGCTGACGTTAGCAATACAAATGAGCTGTGCTAACGGCAGACGGAGGGAAATGCTTCCCTCCTAACGGGGACAACTTGGATGACAAGTCCCGGACCATGGCTGCTGCGTGTCCCGGGAAGAGAAAGAACAGCACATGCTGGACAGAGGAACCGAGAGTAAGCGCAGGTATTTTGGTGGCCCAGATGAACTGGGCAAACGTGCATCATCCTTCCCATCTACAACACAGATACATCCCCCTCCGAACTGCTAGAATTTAAATCTCGGGCAGGGTTATGTGACTTGTCTCCTTTAAAAGAAATAGTTCATGAGCAAGGGGAGACCTCTGCTTTCTGGAAAACCTAGCAGGCTGCAGATAAGACTATTAATTTCCCTGCGTTGAATACGATCATGGATACTGACCCACAAATAATTTCTTCAGGGAAATTTTTTTCCCCAGGTCAAGAGGGGAAGAAGAAAAGGTTACAGAAACTGAGAGAGGATGAATCATTTTTATTAAGGATCTATACTGCAAAGTCTTTGAGACAGAAATACTGCATTCGCTGCCTCAGAAATCAGCAGCGCTGTTACAAACTGCCTTCGGACGGGATGACGGGAACACGTGTGTTGCACAGGAGTGGCTGAAGAAGAAAGCTTTAGCTGCTGAAGGGCCAAATTTCTAAAACCTCAAGGATTTGGGTTCTCCCCCTCCACTTTTGTACGAGGAAGGCGAATAAATGGTGTTTGTAATTATCCAAGCTGCTGAAGACCTGCCGCACAGAAAGGAGCATTTGGTGTCAGGGCCTATTTGCAATATCCCTGCTAGACTCATCCCTAGAGACACAGTGGATAAAAGAGCATTGCTAATAGCAATGCTGCTCTGCCTAAAAGGAGAGTAGATTTACTACAGTGACTTTGTAAAGGATGGCTGAGAAATTAAGAATAGCACTTACGCATCGCAGCTTTTCCTATCTTTGCTAAATACCAAGCACTGGAAATACCATAATTTATTTATTCCTTCTCTTGAAATCTTAGTTGGACATCTGCCCACAGTCCCATCACTTTACTGATAAACCTGAAAGCTCCAGGTTAAAAATTCAGTATAGAAGTATTCCCAACTAAGGAAAGACTAAGGTTTTCAAAGTATCTAGGAGAGAGGAGGCTTGACTTGGCAGCAAAGTGGCCTTTTCTCTCTCCATGCACAGTATCCCTTCAGGTCCTTAAAGCAGATAGAGAGTAGTAGACAAGAAAACTCTAAGACCTTTTGGAAAGAGAGTGTTTCCTCCCTGTATTTGTATCCTCTCTACTTTCAGGTTTTACCAGATTCCCACATCTGAGAGCCCTGGCTGATGGGCCAGGTGGGCATCTCCTGGCAAAGATGGAGCACTTTTTCAAAAGGATTGGAAAAAAAAGTCCCTGAGAAGCTGAAGAAGGCCAAATCCAAAAAACAAAACCACAAGATCTAAAAGATTTTGGGTTCCTGGAGATGGTGCGATGAGGGATGGCTCCTGAATAGAGACCACTTGGGGAAGTTTGTGGCATTGCTGCCTTCAGAAAGTGGAGAGCCAGAGGAGGATTTATTACTGGTAACTGTCGCCACTTCGGCTGTTAGGCTCGAATATCGCTACGGGCTGAAGGGATGGAGCAAAGGCAGTGTTCGTTCAGTGTTTAACATTGGCCTCATCATCATCTGACCTGGCATTCAGAGAGGCAGCAAACCCCCTTGCCCGCAGGCTTCGGGGGCCAACAGCCTCCCTGGGCGTTGCCAAGCCCTCCCGGCCCCCGGGGACGCGTTATGAGCTCTTCTGCCTCTGCCTGCCAGGCGGCACAGCCTGCGCCTCTGTCCCTAAATGTCTCCTGGCACGCTTCTGCTGAATTCAGTGGGGAACAGATGGTTCCCACGATTGCTGGCTGGCCAAGGGGCAGGGATGTCAAGCAGTGATTCTTACCCCCGTTGCTCGGTGCCTGTCCAGCCTCCCGCCGGCTCTCGGGGCTGTCCCCTGCACGCAGGGAGTGCTCAGCAGCCTGGTCTGCAACAGCTCCCTGCTCCACAGAGGAGGACAAAACCACATTCACAGCATCACTCCTCGACTCGGAGACCAGGTCACAACACCGCTGGCCCCCGTGCCATGCGGCTTTGCCATGGGAAGCTTGGCCACATCTGTCGATCTCCCTGGCCAGCTTGAAGGAACATGAGGTCCCAGGGTAATTACCAGGCACCTGTAGATTCACAGATGGGGTTGGATGCAATAACGCTATCAAAGGTTTCTGTGCTTCAACAGGAAGGCTTCCCCGCACCCTGCAAGTAAGCTTTAAGAGCAAACATAATGAAAGAGGCAGCTCCTATCAACCCAGCCAGGTTCTGTCCAGAACTGTAGGCACAGAAGCCAGTTCTTGAACTAGCTCAGCCTTAGCATAATGGAAGCCCAAACCACCAAGGGTCTTCCCCATTCTGGAAGAGGACATTAACAATTAAATTAATGCTCTCCTTTCTCTCTACACCCTTTTTCTGCTTCCACAGGGACTGGCAAGGAGATGGGGTCCTGCAACGAGACTTCACTGGCTTCATCCTCAGCAACTCCCTCCATTCCCAGGTTCCTGTGTCCAGCAAGTCCCAGTGTCCTTCCCAGTCTGGGCAAGCCAAAGGCCTCCTCCTTTGATTAACCTCAGGGACTGCACACGCTCATTTAGCAGACCTCCTGCGCTGCAGACTAAGACTCACTTGGTTAAGCCCCTTGAATATAAAACCACAAGACAAAATATTCTTCCGTCCATCACCCTTGACTAGCTGACATAAAGACAGCAGGAAGGACACAGAACAATTACATTATTACATTTTTACTCTACCATTCACCAAAATAAAATGCCACCCTGCACATATGTATATTTATTTTCTCCCAGGACAAGATGGTACAAAAAAGGATCACAACTGACACGCATCAATCATACTGCTTAACATCCTCCCGTAAAGGGCAGTATGAAAGCTTGGAGCAGAAAACAATTAATCTGAGAAAAATAATTTGCTTTCTCTCTGCCCACTACCCTAAAAGTTCAGATATAAATGCATTGGGCTCTTAACAACAGCAAAACAGCGTTGATAGGAAACAGGGAAAGGCCTCCAGTTAAGGGAGTCGGACACCACAAAGGTGCCGTACTTGTACACCATGTACTGCTGTTGGGTTTCTAACACTGAGCGTACCACTGTTGGCTTCTTGTAATGATCAGCATTACAAAACAGGTATCACTGATAATACTAAGACCTTTACCAGGAGGCAGAGAGGCACGTGTCCTTTCTAATCTTGTTTTTCCACATGGGTTTGCATACAGAACTCTTAACGTAAGGCTCCTTCCATATGTGCTGCCACGGTACAGATGTTTACTTTCAAAAAAGAAAAAAATTGCTAAACCAAAGAAAAATAGCCCAAAGCTATTTATTTTGATAAAAGAGCTATTTGTTAAGCCTCTTTCAAACCAACTTTAAGATATTCATATTAAAATAACTCTCTTTGCTGCTTTGTGCAGCCTTTAAAATTCATACCATAAATTACATCAGTGCAATTTTACATGGGAACACTCTGAAGGCTTGTTAAAATATCCTCTTCCAACTGCAATTGTGCTCGTTGAAGATGCTGCCTCCCCCAGCCTTCCTCCACTGTTTGTTCACTACCCAACACTTGGAGGGCTTCCATCCCGGCGTGCTAGCTCAGCTCTTCACACGAGTCTTGCCTAACATTTTTCAGTAAAAATGAGCCACGTTTTTTCCAAAACTTGGGTTAATTGAATGATTATGTACTTGAGAGAACTAATTTATCTTCTTGCAGAGGAACAGAAGGGAGGCAGGTTGGAACCAGAAGTCCATGATCAATTCCAGAAACTTTTCCTTGATGGGAATTGCTATATGCCTTCTCTGCCTGAGCTCCACCTCATCAGAAAGGCAGTACAACCACATACGATGCCTCCAAATTCGATGTCTCAGATATATATCTCCAAAGAAGCCCTACAGGTGATGAAACAATAAAGAGAACTAGAGATGACCACATTATAGCAGGGCCCCTATGCTTTGATGAGTCTATCTGGAACAGTCCTTGTTTAAGGAGTCTGAGGTCCTACCACTATCAGAAAGGCCACTTGCATGATTTCCTTCCAAGCAACAACAGTGACACCCACCAAGCTGCAGACCCATGAAGAGACCACAGAGAACAGAGCTGCTTGCATTTCACTCAGGGATGGGCAACGCACTGGCAGTATAGCAGCATCACAATGCTACACACATGCGGCACCAAACTGTACCAACATGATTGACTGCTGATACTGCCACGAGACCACACAGTCCATAATGATGCTCTCATGCTCTGCCACGTAGGGTTCCTGCCTCCTCTTCATCTTTCATCCAGCAATTCAGGAAATTCTAGTTTAGTAAACAAGTCCGTTGAAAACAGCACTGCCAAAGAGGCATTTCATAGGGAATATGGTTTCTTCTTTTCGGGCATGGATCTATTGCAGCTGCATGAGTAGAAGAGCTCTGCCAAGCTGGATGCACTACGCTTTCCCTTCTACAGAGGGAAAGAACCAGTCCTGCGTATGAAGTATGATCTGGTGACAAATGTAAGATATGGATTAGAAGTGCACATTGCACCATTGTGCAACATCTGAGATATGAACACTTATGGAGGATAGCTGGACAGCTAGACTCAGGAGCCAGCCCTAGAGGCAGCCCAAGGAGAAGGATCTGCAGGGAAAGAACTGGGAAGACAGAGAAAGCAGGGGAGCAGAGCATCAAGATGGGCAACAGAACAGGAGTACCAACCACGACCAGTGCCTGTGCGAGGAACCCGGCTGGGAGTAGCAAGCGGTTACTACAGAAACACCCATGTCCAAAACAAAGCAAAAGGGTACATCAAAGAGGGATGGAGAAGGGAGTTTGAGATGTTTTTTTCTTTCCTAGTCTAACTCTGTATTCATTACTATCACGGCCAGAAGTGAAACAGTTAAAAAAAAAAGACACATGTATTTTATTTTCTATGATTTCTATTTGCTTTCAGCAAGATAATCAGCTCATGTTTCTCCTATTTTATACAAAGATTCAGGAGAGGCTCAGTTCCTGAAAAGCATCACCAAGACTGTTCTAAGTGTGAGACCAAAACAGCAGACTGTCTTCCTCAAGCCAGACCCAGAGGGACGGGGTTCAGCCTGCACGCGTAAGTGCGGGTACCTAAGCTCCCACCACAGTTAATGGAGACGTGATGGACAACTCGGTGGAGCACAGCTGAGCTCACCTGCAGCAGCCCGCAGGTGGGACTCAGCCGCCCCAGCGAGGACCCCGTCCGGCACCGCAGGCGCCGATCCCACCCAACCTCCCAGCCACGGCCAGAGGCAGCTCTCCTGCCATCCCTGCGCCAAGCCCACGCTGATGTCTTGGACTCCCTGTTGTGAAGTACCCAGTCCAGGCAACCGACTCCAGCCTCAGGGCCAGCCAGGGAGACGTGTCTGGGTACCCTTCACCACAATCTGGAAATCTTGCCAAGGGAACGGGACCCATGCAGCAGCACCTGCATTTACATGTCTGAACATGGAAGCTGAGGACAGCCCACAATTTTCCTTTAGTGCTGGATGAGCCTGTGAAATTAAAGGGCAGAAATTTGCTAGTAATGGGGCACGAGGACACGGAAGGAAAGCTGAAGGACAGAAAAGTCCACGTGCTCATCCCAGAGCTCCCTTCAGTCCTACAAGCAAGACAAGGCATCAGGCAAAAAGCACTGGAAGTGACTCACCAGCCACATGATGGGAGCAAAACCGAGATGTTCCGGCCCATTCTGGAGGAGTCTCAGTGAAACCGGCACTTCACCGAGAGGTGAGATAATGATCTTGGCTGGGAAATAGGTAGAGCAATTAGGAAGAGTTAAACTAAGAACACAGGTGAAATGATTGCAAAGAGGAAAACACAGCACAAACGCACTGTGTCAGAAGTAATTAAACCCATTTGACAAAGAATGTGAGGAAGCGTTTTTCTTCCTCTTTGCTCATTGCAAAATGCTAGGAGGCTGGATAACATGAAAAAGGATGTGGACTGCTTTTACTGGTAATAAGGATTGTGATCTAATTGTCAGTACTGAAACCTACAGACAATTACACCATTTCAGAATATTAAGGATGCCTGATTGTTATGAGGATGAGAAAGTACTGGGTGGGCAAGGAGGACCAGAGTAAGAGTTTACATTAAAATCCCATCATCTATTCTATGGCCACTGATTATTCAGAACAGGACTTCAAATGCACGTGGCTTAGCATCTGAAGTAATAAGTTAAAAGGTCCTTCATAAGATTTTGTTACAGATCACTAAAGAAAACTGTATTAACTTCTAAATGTTTATCCCTAAGTTGTATAAATTAACATTTGCACTATCAGGGCAACTTCGACTTGAAGGAAAATGCTGGGTGTCCCATCCAACAAGCAATAAAATATAATTTCATTTTCTAAAAAGGAGAAAACTGATCACTTTTCTATAGATACTGATTCAGTCCAGCATAAGGGAGGGCTACTTTGGACCTCAATGTAATGAATAAAAATCTGCTAAGTACTTGACTGCTGTCTAATCAACTAGGGATGATGTGGAAAGAAGAACGTCCCAACTAGCCAGGTGAATATTTGATGCTTCCTAAGGGAATCAACCAAGGGAAATTAGATTAGGTATCGATCACAGGAAATGTGGGAGGTTTAAAATTAAAAAGAGAAAGTAAAAGGCGACTGGGAAGTCTTGAAGAACAATTTCTGTGTGACTTGGAACTACAACGCCATAAATCAAAGAGGAGAACCACTGCCACGTGGCCCTCCCAGGTCAGCAGCAAAGTGACGGCGGCAGTTACAAACAGGCAACTCTAACAACAGGACACGATGAAATAGTGGTCAGTATGAACTGAAAATTAAAAAATGAAGAATAATAACAAGAACAAATGACATAGGAGTAAAGAAATCCACGTTTGGCCTGGCAAAGGACTATCAGAGAGTGGTTTTGCTGCTGATGTTTAAATTTTATAATATGGAAATGACTTCCCAGCCCTGGTGCAAGCCAGTCAATCACTAGGCAGATAGCATATAATTGCTAATAAACGCAGATCGCAAAATGACCAATCATTTATTTTTTATTTTGCTGCTGTGGAAATACATTCTTTTCCTTTCCGTTACCAAATAAGGATTTTTGGCATGAGCTACCTGATATTGAATAAATTGTTTACATCTAGTGAATGTTGAATATCATCCTCCTTATCTTCTCCCTGAAGATCTTCCTGGTCCAAAAAAAGTTAAATTTTAATACATTTTGAAATATTGGGACATTCAAAATGACCAGAAGAAAAGTAGTGTCAGTGTTCAAAAAGGGGCAAGTAAAACGATCCATGAAGCTACGAGTCAGAGAAATAACACTGATCCTGGGAAAATGCTGGGAAAATTGAGTTGGAATTTAATTGACACAGCATTAAAGAATATCTGTATTGTTAATATCGCCCAATCAAGCTTTACAGTAAATAGGTCTTCCTACTCAAACGTAATTCCTTTCCTTGGTAAATTACAAGTTTGATTGATGCAGATAGTTGTACTGATGTAAGACTCACGCTTGGCTGAGTCCTACATGACATTAAAAATGAGTGGTATAAAATGTCAGACAGGCATGTTCCAAATGAACAAAAATCCAGCTGAAGAGCAGCAGTCAGAGCGGTCACTGGGGAGCGTGGCTGACCACATGGGCGCCGAAGAGGGTCTTCAGGGTGATGGACTTGCCTCTATTCTGGATCCTCATCAATTATCCCAAAGCAAATGCAAATCAGATTTGTAGATGCCACAAGGCTTGGAAGAGTGCTAGGAGCAATCAGGGCTGGGCAGTCCCAGAACCAGGACCAACAGGCATAGAAACCCTGCAGGATGCGCTTGAGACGCTACCCTTCAGGGAGGAGACGTGCTGCCCTGGGCGGCTGCAGCGGCTGCACCCTGCTCCTGTCCGGGGGGGCCAAGCTGGACCTCCCCAGCCGCGCTGCTGCAGTCGGCAGCCCGGGGCGGGGGGGAGCAGCACGCTGCTGCCATGCTCTTTCCATCGTCCAGCCCGGGCTGTGTGGGGAGTCAACAGGAAGGAAAACGACCTCCCCAAAACAAAGCAAGCTCCCAAGCAAGGAACTGCTTAGTGGTTCCACCTCGTTCAGCCAACATGGGCCAAGTAACCCCAGGCTGAGGTGGGGCCAGGACACAACGAAGGAGGAGGAACAGGAAGGGAACCCCCCCAGCCCCTCCGTCTAGCAGGACATAACGTGGGGTCCCATCCCAGAGACCCGCGGTCACCCCTCTCCTCCCAAACGCGGCCCCGGGAGGCTGGAGAGCCGGGACCTGCAGGAAGAGCTGTCCCTGCCCGTGACGAAGGCACCGGCAGGCAGCAGGCTGTCTGGTACCTGCGTTGTTAAAAACCTCTTCAAAATGGAGTAGTGACATATAAGCCACAAAAATGACAGGAAAACTGGAGAAAACACCTTCAAATGAAAGACTGGAGGAGTTTGGCCTCTCTTTAATTAAGGAAAGGAAGACTGAATGTTGACTTGATTACCATGTATAAATACCTTCATGTGAAGGCATACCAGGTACTAAAGTGCTCTTTAATCTAGAAGATAAAGTATAACGACAGCTGGAAGCTGAAGCATACAAATTTAAATGAGAGACGAATTTTAAACCGTGAGGGTGATTAACCAAATAACGAAGGAAAGGCACAGATCTTCTGTTCCCTGAATCAAGATTGATGACTTTCTGGAAAACATGTTTAAGCTTTGCTTAGTGCACACGTACACACACACACACACGGAGGGTGATGAGCATCCTGCGAGATACAGGAGGCCAGGTCAGATGGTACGATAGCTCCATCTGGTCTTGCGTTCCAGGAACCCATGAATACTGAGCAGCAGCTTTATGTCACTCTTTCATGTTCACAAAACAGCCTGTAAAGCAAGCAGTGATGAAGTGTTTTTGCACAAGAATCAGACTCCAGAAGTGAGGTGTCCAAGCCTCCCTCTGCTCTAACAGTCTATTTTCGCATCTCATAACATCCACTCTGGTTTTGCCCTCGGTTCTGAACCAGATCCAGATGACTATTTGGGTCAGGTGTTTTTCCTTCTTCCCCCTCTATATTTAACAGTCTTTTCAGTACTCAAGAGCCTGCTCGTATAAGCCTCTACCCTTCTGTGAAATAACATCTGGGTTCAAACCATATCAGATCCAAAGCTCTCACAGCATCTTTTCAAGCAGCATGCTGCACTCTGCAATACAATATACTCTGGAAAGCTGAATCAGCTTCAGAAGAGTTGAGGACTTTCTTTATAAGGAAAGACCCCTCAAAATGCTTCGGCAAAAAAGAAAACCACGTGGAGCTGAGCTGTTTGGACACGCGCCAGAGCAGACTGTGATCGCGCTCGCACGCTATCAGCTATCTCATGTGAGCAGTTGCTCATCAGGACACTGTGGCAGGTCCAGACAGAGTGGTTACACCAGCAAATTAAACAGCGTAAACATTCCCGGGCGCTGTTCAAACGGTTCTCGCCAGAGTTTGGCTGCACCAGCTCTCACCTTCCCAGTTCAGGAGCTGGCAGAGGCCATTCCCAAAGGCAGTTCGGATGCAGCTGCGTTATATGAGAGGATAAGAGAGGTTAATAGTGTGAACGACACCACACTCTGCCACCTGATCTCGGTGCTGAAAAATGGTCTGGACACACTAAATTTCTGAGTACAGCCATAGCCAGTGTTTCAGAAACAACCTGAAAAGCCATCCAACTGAACCAGAAACACAGAAAATTAATCATCAGATTGGAGTCTGCTCATGGGTTGGAAAGGCGCCCATGATTCACACACAGGAGTCCAAGTCTATAATAAACGCTAATAAGCTGCATTACTTTAAAGCGGGAACAACAAAAGCAGTAACTCCTCTCTCAGAACAAGACTACAAGACTTCACAGCAGGGGCGATGGGGAGAGGCCCTCCCTCACTGCCCCGTCAGTAAGGAAAACGTGCTGGAGTCTGATTCTCACTTCGTACAGCCAGGAGCCTGCAGACAACCCAACAGCCAGCGCTCCAGTGACCAGACTTCTCTGGGATGAATTTTGCTCACATAGATAGGAAAAAAAAAGAAAAGACAAAAAAAAATTTCGAGGAAACCAGAAGCCAAGATTTTATTTTCTTGACCCCCAAAATACTTCTTAAATCTTCTGACTGCTCCATGAAGAAATCCTTGGGCAGCAATTCGCATTCACCCAACGAGCCAGTCCCAGAGACATCTTCATCCTCCCCAGAACACCACTGAAAGATGCACGGCCCCACAGCTCTTTCATTTTATGCTGTATTCCCAGACTCTGCCTCTTTCCCACACACCCCATCTTCTCCCAAGAGCCTTCTGTAACTTCATGCTGCCCAGGCCCAAGCGTCGTAAGAAGACACACTACTGAGAAATTCAGCTTACATCCCTCTGTTCCACACCTTATATTTTAGACAATATATCATTTGCTACACCCCTCAAAAACAACCACTCCCCCAAATTCCCACTGTGTCCCCTGGACGCTTTCTCCCCCAACTCTGCTCTGTCATCCTCCCCTCTCTGGAGAAGCCAGTCTCACCTCCAGTATCCGGATCATGAAAGTTGGGGTCCAGTCCCTTCTCCAGCAGTCTGCAGACCTTCTCCGCATTTAGCATCTGCACGTACTCCATGAACTTCTTCAGATTTGCCTGCAGCCATGACACCCCAGGAAAACACACAATACACACTGTTAACACCCCGATATGAAGAAGGAAGCCACCAGAGGAATATCCCCATTCAGGAGACCCAAGGCAGCCATCCAGAATAGTGGGGCTGTGCCCAACAGAAGCCGGGCACATGAGGGTATGCTGCAAATCTACATGGAACATGGTCTTTCCATCCCTCTCCTCAAGACTGGGATCGCTGGATCACCCCATGGAGACCGTCAGGGGCTGCCAGCCACCACCCTCTGCCCCCACCACAAGTCCCCTGCTAAGGCACTTTCTGTTCACACACACCACGAGGGCAGGCACACACGTTGACAGAGCCACATCAACAGACACGTAACTTCATGCACGTGTCAGCGATGCAGCACGGCGCTGGCTATGGAAGGTGCTGTGCCAGCTGAGCAGCATCCCAGCAACGGCGAACCGCACTGCCCGGGGTCTCATCCACGTCTCACTGCAATGCCGTGTACATTGCGTTGTGTCGCAAGCTCAGTTTAAGGGCGCATCACCCATTTGCCTGCTGAACTTAAAACACTTGGGAGGAAAGATCAAGCTACTCAAACACCGACCATAATTGTATGGCACAACGGGTACGGCTGTCACATCGTCTGCTGTGAAATTGCGCTTTATTCTCGGAGTAACTTTCTGTCTTTGGCCAAAGACTAAATCTTGTTCTCCTCAGGGGACTCAGTGCCCAAAAGACTCTCCTTTAAGTCCACCTGGTTGTTTGTGGGTTGTTGGGTTTTTCCCATTTTTTCTCTTTTGGATAGCTGTACTTGATTAATACGTTATTTTATTAAATTTCTAGACTCTAGAAATTGCAACTCTGCCAGGCAGGCAGGCAACACTTGGACAGACTACGGCGTGAAAACACCCATCTCACACATGTTTCCAGTCCAGATTTTCAGACCTTTGATTGCAGGTTGGCTGGGGTTTTTGAGTTTATTTTAATCAAACCTTGCAGTAGCCAGCTTTAGGAAAGGCACTCTAGAAAGTGTCTGACACAGCAGAAATACTGTGCAATTAGCTGAGGGAAGGCTTTGGGCAAAGCTCTAACCAACCGGTCAAGGTGCAGCCGATGGTCAGGGAACTGCTCCTGCTCCTGTGAACCACGGCACAGCTGGCTGAACGTGTCTGAGCAAAGCAGATTTTTCACCCAGTGAAACAACTCAAGCTTTAACGTTTTCCCCTAACTTGATCTAGAAAAATTGTATCTTTTATGAAGCAAAATGAATTCCAAAGTGTTTCACTTCAAATTTCTTTTTGAAGATGTCCAGTTGGAAAATAGATAAAATCCCAGAACTTGGGACCCACAAGTTCATCTGTGCTATTTCTCTGACATGCTGAGGAGACCATGGTAAGAAGTCAGACAGAAAAATATCACCAAGATGAACCTTTTCAAGGATGAGACAAATTACTGCTGGGCTGTGAACCTGATTTAAACCAAATTCAGTCTCTGTGTGGTTAGTCTGCAGAACCAAGCCTAAAACATATACCACAGTTTTTTTAAACTCAGCACCATGGAGCCATGCCATAAACAAGCCAGTTTATATAGTCATTTTAGTGCACTACCCCCTGCAACATTACTTCAGCTCAGCAGAGCTAATTAGCTCAGGCAAAACCCCACGGTAACACAGCTCTACTGCACCCGTGCCGGTACTTGACCTGCTCGCTCTGGCTCTCTGCAGCAATACGCAGATGCGTGCAGAGATGCCAGTGCCACAGGAACGCACAAGATAATGCACAAAGCCACAAACACGCAATTCAGTTACAAGGTTCGGTCCCCTTAGTGCCCCAGGGACAACAGTGCGGTAAGGCAAGAGCCAAGAAGAGCAGAGATGCACTGGGGATGGCGGATGCCACAGCTGATCCCTTGGTGTGGAGCATGGCCCCGGTCCCCGTCCCGACCACCTTGCCCATCCCCGGGTGCTCCCTCACATTCCTCAAGACCGCGCCAGCCCAGGCAGGGCCTCCAGGACAGATCCAGCACAACTGCGGGACAGCGCACACGAGCAAGGAGAAACCACTCAGACAGAGGGTAAAAAAGGGTTGGGTCACCCGCACCGGGAAGTGCTGGAAATGTCTACCTGCAGTATAAGCAATTCCCACAGCACCAACGCTCTTATCACGAGCGCGGCGAAAGGGCAACTGGCATCAACTGCAGCAGGGCACAAGCACTGCCTCTTCGGGTGGCAAGACGTTCCCCCGACCCTTGCTGCTCAGTGTTACTTCTCCCGCAGATCCCCTCTCGCCTCACAAGTAACCGAAAGCAAAATCCACCTCCTGCTTCAGTATCCCTTCAGCTACTGCAGAAGTACAGAAACACTGAAGGAAATCACAGCTGCCTGCCAGCAATAGCACAGACGGGACTTGACAACTCCAGCAACCGCCTCCAGGATGCCATCCCAAAATGCCTCTTCCCAACCATCACCCGATGGTGCAGATTTAACCCTCTTCCTTCCACTCCCGTTTGTCCGTACACCTCTCCTCCTCCCAGCAGCCGTTCAGCAAATGATGCTAACCTAACCCAAGAGATGATGTTCCATGCGTGACCCTACTAAAGGCCTGTGGCCAAGAATGGCACTGCCCGTCCCACCAAGCACCGTGCCACTGGTCACGGGACACGTGGAGGCCGAGGAAGGGACCCCCCCCGCCACGGGGCCCATCCCCTTGACGCTGGCAGCCTCTGCCCACGCAGGCCCCTGCACCAGCAGCCTTCCCAGGGCCTCCAGAGACAGAGAGGCTCTTGTGCGCGCTCCCTGCAAAGGCAAACGCCGTACCTCTGCGAATGCGACAGCGGCTCACAGCAGTTTCACTTCTGTGCTGCTACCAGACACATCCCAGGCACTAACCTGAAGTCCTGCTCCTGAGGTTCTGCCAGCAGCTCTCATTTACAACTCCAGAAATGCATCCTACCCAGACCACCAGCACCCAGCAACAGTGTGCTCCTTTATACCTCTAGTTTTCTAGGTGTTCAGGAATTGAAAACATTTTTTGACAGTAGGAAGTTGATGCACTATGTCAACCTTTAATGGTACTTTTTATATTTAGAAAGGAAATTGAAGAGAAACTGCATAAGCAAAAGGAGGATGCAGAGAGAGGCATACTTGATTCTGGGATCTGCATTCTCCCGCTGTAGATGCTCGTTCGTCATCACAGTCCTGGGCACCACGCAGGCATTAATGGGTCTCCGCACGGAATTTCCCTTTGGGGGAAATCAATTACTACCCTGCATTTCCAGATGAAGAACAAAGGAGGTTCATCTATCCAAGGTCTTGGACAAAATCCACAGCAATGCTTCAAAAATAATTTATAAAGTCCAGAGACTTAACCTGTTAATTTTTACATAGAAAACTATTCTCTTTCCATCAGCTTGCAGCTGCCTATCTGCTCTGCAGCATGCTCCAGATGTGCAGCTCCGTGCCCACGTTAAGAGGTCGCTGCAATTCACAAACTTAACACTATGGGGAGAGGGTAGGACACCAGCACAGTGATTTCTGATCCTCCCTGGCCTGGCTCTGTTCCTCCAGTTTGGTCCTAGACCTCAGGGAACAATGAAAATACCTAAGAAAACCGAGAATATAGATAATCAAAAAGACCATTCACCAGAGGCGTAATGTTACGGCATTACAAGACTCCCACGTCCAGGTGACAGCCTTGCTCCACTTACAAACAAACCTGAATTAAGGCATAAGAAGGAAAGAGACCCAAAAAAGGGGAAAATAAAAAGAAGATCGCAACCTAGATGGTGTCTCTGATCAGGCTTACAGCCCGGCCTTACTAAGGGCTGGGTTTGTACAGCAGAGGCAGTGAGCTGTGGCGGGAGGCATGGCCGGGCAGCCAGGAGCAGGGTCACCGTACGTGTTTCACTGCCGAAGGACGGTGGGTTTGGGTACCACAGCGGCAACCGGAGCGACCGCAGCAACTCGCCTGCAGGCACCAGGAGCAGCGGTGTGTACGAGCAGAGCGGCCCAACACTGCCCATTACCAGACAGTTTTCAGTTTCTTATTCTATACCAACAGACAGGTATATAATTAGCTCAATTAAGCTGTTTTCCAGAATAAAGTTAGAGAAAAATACATTGTTTTATTCAAGTTCAGTATTTCTGTGACCACAGAGACATGAGAGTCCACCGTTTCTATTGACAAATCCTGGGGAGGCAGCCTGCTGCGTCCCAGATAGCTCTGCGGCGCTGCACCAATAGCCAGATTGGAGAAATAATGGAAATTGGGTTAGGTAAAAGAAGAGGAAATTGCTCATTGAGACATCCTGGTCACCATACACTTGAAACCATTCCATCAAGCCCCAGGGACTCCCTTCCTTGGAGGCCTCTCGTGCATCTTGCCTTTGCGGCCCAATAACCAGAGAACTGAAAACCCCCATCAAGCTCCCTGCGCCCTCCCAGCACCTCCCGGGCGCCCGTCAGGGTCCCTGGAGAGAATCTGCGGCAGCTCTGGGGAGCCTCCACGGAGCAACCCCAGCTCTGCCAAGGCGTCTGCCGACCCGCGGGGTGCACAGTCCCCCCTTGACCGCCCGTGAACATCTGCCCGCAGCCCAGGGGCCGTTTCAGCTGGTTTGGTCAAAGCGGCCCATTCCCAGCAAGCTGGTGCAGCCAGACCCGAGGCACCCAACGCCTGAACCACCCCCACCACGGCACGGCACAGCTCCGACCACAGAGCTTAACCGAAATCAGACCGGCGCTGCGCGGCGCAGCCAAAGCCGCGCGGCAATCCCTGCCCGTGGCACAGCCGTGCCCGCCAGCCCCCTCCTCGCAGAGGGGACACAGGGGCTCTCGGGGAGCTCCTCCCCACCCGGCTGCGACTGTGGCCGTCGCAGCAGCCCCGGGCGCTGCAGCACGCAGAGCGGTGCCAAACCAACAACAATTTGATCCTGGCTTTAATGTTTTCACTTAAGTAAAGTTTCAGTTACACTAAAGGTATCTCCCACCTTAAAAATGCACCTGTTTAACCCGAGTTTGCAGCGTGACAGCTGATGCCGACGTCTGTATTTACAAGCATTTATAAAAAGGTATTGGTTACGCGGCCCTTCTGCCAATAGTCATGAATTCAAGCGTGCTTTTTTCATTCAGGATCAGAAGCAAAACATACTCAGCTTTTGAAATCAACTCAAACACTACAAATATGCCACAGCCAGGTCCCTCGCTGGGCACATTATACCCACTTCTCACAATGAAGCGAACGCTGATATTTACATTCTTCCACGTCGGTTTTTCAGCTTATGCTGCATAGAAAAGCTTTCCTATCTGATTGTTTTCCATTTCAATTTAGCTGGAACACAGAATATTTTCCTTATTATTTGGACTGATTCACGCAAAGCTGAAAGGAGATTTGAGAACTGAGAAAGTAAGGGAGCTTGTTTTCCTCCCCCAATCTATGAATAAAACCCTGGTGGGAAAGGAGTGAGATCTCATTATTCTAAGAACTTGAGGGATTTGGGGGCAGGTTTTCCAACGTATGAAGGTGACTCGACATGGAGAGCAAATGTCAGACTCTCGGTGAAATCAAGGGGAGCTAAGCAGATGCCTAAACTGCTTAGGCACTTTTGAAATCTCACTAGATACTTGCTTTTTTTTCTGGCACTTAAATACCTTTGAGAATTTGTGATGAGAACCACTCACACAAACCAAATCTTCCTTTGTTTAAAAGATCAGTCAGCTTTAAATACAAAAGCTATGCACTGATAAATTTACTTTTCGTATTCTGTGTCCAGTCCATTCAAGCAACATTTATTTAAGTGACAAAGACACAATTTAAAATGTTATTTTGCTTTAATTTTAATGGAATTCAACTTTCATCCAAATGCAGTTTGATACAAATCAAAAGAATAAAAAATAATCAGAAGCCAGTAAAGGCATGGCACCCCATTTCCTATATGCAAAAATCAAAACCTGAATGTATTTATATAAAGCTATCTAACTGCTTAAACAAACACTCACAATGGATCTTCCCGTGAGCAAAAGGACCGTATTTAGTGTGAAGATTATGTGATTTGCAAATCGATATGTTTGAATGGCTATGCTAACCAGAGCGAAGCAAGCTTTCTCTGGGGAGGAAAAAACCTCAAGACCCAACAAAAACTCATGCAAATAAAATTAAAGCTCAGAGTAAGACCCCACCTTGCTTTCTTAAGGCGTGCTTGAAGTCCCTTATTTCATAGAATCATAGAATCATAGAATTGTTAAGGTTGGAAAAGACCCTTAAGATCATCAGGTCCAACCGTTAACCTACCGCCGCCAAGCCCACCACTAACCCATGTCCTCAAGCACCACATCTCCCCGGCTTTTAAATCCCCCCAGGGATGGGGACTCAGCCCCTGCCCTGGGCAGCCTGTGCCAGGGCCTGACCACTCTTTCAGTGAAGAAGTTTTTCCTAATATCCAACCTAAACTTTCCCTGGCGCAGCTTGAGGCCATTTCCTCTCATCCTATCCCTTGTTACTGGGGTGAAGAGACCGACCCCCACCTCTCTACAACCTCCTTTCAGGCAGTTGTAGAGAGCGATGAGGGCTCCCCTCAGCGTCCTCTTCTCCAAACTAAACAACCCCAGCTCCCTCAGCCGCTCCTCATAAGACTTGTTCTCTAGACCCTTCACCAACCTCGCTGCCCTTCTCTGGCCACGCTCCAGCACCTCCATGTCCTTCTTGAATTGAGGGGCCCAACACTGGACACAGGATTCGAGGTGCGGCCTCACCAGTGCCGAATACAGGGGCACCATCACCTCCCTGGTCCTGCTGGCCACACCGTTCCTGATACAAGCCAGGATGCCATTGGCCCTCTTGGCCACCTGGGCACACTGCTGGCTCATGTTTAGGCGGCTGTCAACCATCACCCCCAGGTCCTTTTCAGCCAGGCTGCTTTCCAGGCACTCCTCCCCAAGCCTGCAGCGTTGCCTGGGGTTGTTGTTTCCCCGGTGCCCTCGCCCAAGCAGCGGCAGGCGGCACAGCCCGGGCAGGGGTCGGGGCCCAGGGGCTGCAGGCAGGTGGGACCCCCCTTGCCCCCACACTGGGACCAACGAGGTCCTTAGGGAAACTGCGACAGAGCTGAGCTCACACCTCCTGTATCTCCTGCCTGCTACCTGGAAACCCTTTGGGAAGCAATCCCTGTCTTTAGGATCTTCTTTCTCGTGGGTAAGGCTGCACTGCTGCCCGAGGAGGAGGAGGATCCTCGTAAGCACAGAGAGGAACCAAAGCCTGGGTCTGCCCTTACCCTTTGCGCTACTGCCCGAACCGCGGCTCCAGTGCTTCAGCTGGGTTCACGTATCGTTACCCAAAACACCCGCCTCAGCAGATGACCCCTGAGCAAGTCTGAGGCACTTTGCTTGTTTACAAGAGCGAGAAGGAGGTTCACGCCGGGAGAGCGCCCGGGGATGGGGCGCAGCTCCAGCCACCCAGCTGGCAGCCGCCGTGCCGCAGTCCATTATCCTTCGCTAGCACCAAACTGCACGGAAAATCAACACCCTCCGGAAAAGAAAAGCTCATTGAGAGGAAACTGGTGCGAGGGAACAAGCTTCTCTCTCTTGAATCGAAATGAAAGAAAATAAATGAGATATTCTTCTTGCAGAGAAATTATTCTGTCAGTCGCTATTCACCGCGGGCTGGGTGCTGGGGGAAGCCAACCACAGGCACCCGGCTCGGGTGCTCTGCAAGAGCAGAAGGACAACACACCCCCCTCACACCAACCACATGCTGATGCTTCCAGCAATTTCAGTACCAAGGAAAGACGAATCTTTTCTCCGGGTCCTGTTTGCTCCAAACAGCAGCTGGAATTAAGACAAACCATCCAATTTCCAGAGCACGGCGGCTGCCATGGGGTCACAGACCCTGGAAGAGGCTGGAGAAGCCCAGCCTCCTCCCTCGCGCTGGCTACGTGACACGCTCTCGCACAGGCCATTAGGCAGCAGCAAATAGACACCTCATCGATTCCCACAGAAACGTCAAACAATCGATTTCATGACACACCACAACGATGTTTAACCGCTCTCTCAGAGGCTGGCTCTCGGGCTGGAGCACCCCCAACGCCAGCAGGACGGAGGCCCTGCAGAGGAGGCCGAGCCCTCGCAGAGGACGGGGGGCAGCCCCCACCGTCCTGCCGGCAGCGCCGGCCCCGCGGGGACACCTCCTCTGCACGGGACACTGCCGGGATACACCAGCTTCAGCCCAGATAGAGCTAAACTTCTTCATAGTAGCTGATAGGGGGCTACGTTTTGGATTTGTGCTGAAAACAGTGATGATAACGCAGGGATGTGTTAGTTACTGCTGCACAGTGCTTGCACAGCACCAAGGGCTTCTCTGCTCCTCACCCTGCCCCGCCAGCGAGCAGGCTGGGGGGCACAAGGAGAGGACCCAGCTGGGACAGCTGACCCCACTAACCCAAGGGACATCCCAGTCCACAGGACGTCATGCCCAGCAACAAAAGCTGGGGGAAGGAGGAGGAAGGGGGACGTTCGGAGCGATGGCATTTGTCTTCCCAAGTCACCGTCACGTGTGATGGAGCCCTGCTGCCTGGGGATGGCTGAGCACCTGCCTGCGATGGGAAGCAGACAATGAAATTCCTGATTTTGCTTTGTGTGCACGCACAGCTTTTGCTTTACCTGTTAAACTGCCTTTATCTCAACCCACCAGTTTTTTCACTTTTACCCATCTGTTTCTCTCCAAAGACACACTGAAATCCAGGTCAGCTGTTACCAGAGGAGGATGGTGAGGCAGATGGGCTGTGGCCACCCAGGGCAGCCTTCGCATGCTCTCAGCCGTTAGATCCTGCTGTCCTGCCCTTCGTTCATTAGTTTGTCTGGGTAGAGAAGTCGGAGACAAGCAGGAGGTCTCCTGCAGCAGAGAGGCAGGATGGGCCTTGTTTGCGCCCAGCTTTCATACACCAGTTGATGAGGTCGGACATGTTCCTTGCTGTAGAGGGGGGCCCCGGGATGCAGACGGCACTGATGGCAGTGCAAAACAGCAAACAGCAAGACACCACGCTGTTCTCCATCCTCAAGTCTTGAATCCTTGCCCCAGCCTTGATCACCCTCAGCCAATATTAACGCAAAGTCCTCCTCTGGCGCAGGCAAGCGCAAGCCCTCCATCCCGAAGGTGGG
This sequence comes from Theristicus caerulescens, assembly GCA_020745775.1. Lineage (NCBI taxonomy): Eukaryota > Metazoa > Chordata > Aves > Pelecaniformes > Threskiornithidae > Theristicus > Theristicus caerulescens. The sequence continues at coordinate 621,343 of CM036560.1, read as the reverse complement.
TGCAGCCCCCCCCCACATGCTGCCTCTGCCGGCGCGCGTCGCGCCAGCACACGCGATTGCTCCCGCATCCGGCTCCAGTGGCCAGTCTCTTCCCGAGGTCCTTCACAGGCTCCTTTCTGCTGTCTCCTCCCGGCATTGCCATGGCCATGGCATTCGCTCCCGTCACCCAAGTGCGCCTCAGGCGAAGACGTGCCCCGCGTCCCGCTGCTCCGCAGAGCGGTGCCACTGTCCCCTCCCTGCTACAACCACCCCTCTCTTGCGCTGACCCCAACAGAAAAGGTGGTGACGGTCACGCTGTGGACCTGCTGCGGGTGTTGTCCACCAAGCTGACACCTTCTCACTGCTTCGTCACCCTCGGTCTGCCTGCAGCCCCTGCCTGCACCCGCCCCAGCCCCACGCCAGGGCTGCTCTTCTCCTCTAACTGCACATTTTGCAGCACGAGAGGATGGCCGTCTGTGGCCAGCACTTCTGGCTCGATGCTAATGTCAGTCAACTACAACAATAATGGCATACGTGCTCCTAATAATTACTTTAAGTGTGTTTTAAGTGTGTTGCTTCTTTCCCCTTCAGGGTGGTAACATCCCAAGTCTCTTGGTAGCACAGTGTCCTCTGGGGACAGCTGGGTAAATGCCAAGACTTTTCTGCACAAATTTTCGTTTATAAGCACAATGCGATTGCCCTTTTCTAACATGCAGTTTTTTGCACTCCCATTTCTAACTGGTCTACTGCAATTCAGTGGGAAAAATATCTATAAGAAATGTCACTGCCTGCAGATCCCAAGAGGCGCAAGGGACTGAGGCTGACTGACTGATTTCCCCAAGTCACTTTGTCATTGCTAGCAACACAAGAAATGGGTTTCCCCACTTCTTAGAACAAGTCCACTGGCACTCAGAAAAAGGAGTTATTTTTCTTTTTCTTGTTTTTTCTTTTTTAATGGCAGTTAAGAATCATGTTTCAAGGTCATTAAAAGATTCAAGTAGTGTATAGAATCATAGAATCATAGAATTGTTAAGGTTGGAAAAGACCCTTAAGATCATCAGGTCCAACCGCTAACCCAGCACTGCCAAGCCCACCACTAACCCATGTCCTCAAGCACCACATCTCCCCGGCTTTTAAATCCCCCCAGGGATGGGGACTCAGCCCCTGCCCTGGGCAGCCTGTGCCAGGGCCTGACCACTCTTTCAGTGAAGAAGTTTTTCCCGATACCCAACCTAACCCTGCCCTGGCGCAGCTTGAGGCCATTTCCTCTCGTCCACACCACACCACAGAGGCATCACCTCCATGTATCTGCTTTCCCAGAAGAAAACACCAAGCCCTAAATGCACAGACAGATGCAGAATCCCGCGCAGCAGCCGACCCAACGCGTAAGCCTGTACAAGCCTGCAGCAGTGGAGGAGCCAGCCGTTCCCCAAGTCGGCTCACAGACACCTCCTCGCGGTGCATTTGATGCGGGGAATGAACCCCCCATCTGGTCCTGCCCTGCGCCAGTCCGTGCAGCATCCCTCCACGGGGTCGGTGGCACGGTGGGAGGAGTGTCCCCTCGCGGCCCCTCGCCCAGCAGTGCCTGGCACAGCCACAGCGGAGGCGCACAGAGACGGGGCAGAAGCAGGCAGTACCGTGCTCTTCGCTTGGGGTCCGCAGTCCCCAGCAGCTTGCCAGTTTTCTCTCTGCTCAGCCAGCCACCGTCCCAGAGAGGAGCCCATGTCCCTCTGCTCTCCACCCCCCTCTCACCCTCAGGCCAGCTGCCGGGAGGCCGCACACGCATGCTCCGCTTTCACCCTCTCTCAGCGAAACAGCGTCGATCTGTGCCGGGTGGGTAAGTCACACCGCCGTCAGCTCTCAGCGCCAGCATCGCTCCAACGACCGGCCGGCACGAGCACGTCTCCCGCTCGCGCCCCTCCTGGCGCTACCTCCCTCTCACCACACCCCTGCAGGAGCAGCGCCGGGGCAGGACGAGGGCTCCTCTTCTGCGCCCACAAGCACCGCAGCCCACGGTGCCCACGGGCTCTGGGAAAACACCAGCCGAAGGAAACGCTTATCAACGTCCTCTTGATGGAGGCAAAAGGGAGCGGAAATGCAGGATCTCGCTCAGATGCCATATTTTATTGGCAAGGGATGGTTTAAAAATAAAGAAACAACGTGAAGCAAATTTGGTTTTTAAGTAGAAATTAAAGCACAGAGATTAAGTGAATATTTAATAAAGTGCATTTATGGCTACCACGCACTTGTAGGGGAAGTCCTCAGATGCGCTCCAGCCCTCCCTCCAGCAGGCACGGTCTTTCACTGGCAAGGCTCCGGAGGACCATGATTCACGCTTCCTGGCGTCAGGAAGATGCTGAGAGCTTTCCAGATTTGCTGCCTAGATATTCTTGTGCCACCAGACAGAAGCCTCGTGACTTTAATCTTTGTGAGTCAAACCTGAACCTTAACAGCACTTTGGTTTTTGTTTCTGCAGCTCTGAAACCGAAGACAGAGGACCTGCTTCTTCCCATGAAGAAGATTTTCACCTTTGGGGTAGGTCAAGCCCTTGTGGAGAAAGTTTACTCCCCTTCTGCTCTACATCTGTGGCTCCACCTAGCTCAGCTCTTGTTGTTGTACCTGTTAACTGAAAATTTACAGCCCTTGCCTGCCTGTCTCTCACAGAGCAGATGTGACCAGAAGCAAAGCGCTACCCTGCAGACCCATGGCAGGAGTCACGCACGGGCGCCCTGCGCCCAGCAGCAACGCGGGCTGCCAGGAGGCCGAGGAGGAGGCACAGCGCCCAGGTGCGCCTCCACAGTTGCCCGGCCCTGGACACCTCCTGTGCATGTCTCGGAGCCACCGGCTGTCGGGCAAGAGCGGCCGAGCAGCTGAGAAGCATCAAGGCAGACAACGGCACGCGTCTCATCAGAAGGCAAAAGGAAAACAGCCAAGAGGCTGCCCAGCCCTTGGCGGGAAGCGGTTGCTCTGCACAGGGGGTTTCCGAGGGAGCTCGTGATACACAGCAACAAGGGAGCTAGCAGGAAGCCCTGGGGTCCCGGCCAGTCCCACGTCCTTCCTGAACAAGAACACCCAAAGCCTCTACGCACGGCCTTCCGCAGCACAGTGCCCTCCACACGCAGACCATCCCCATGAGCCTCTCCATGCCACCGCTACCTGCCCCAGCCCTTCCCCACGGGCTCTCCCAGAAAGTGAGTTTGATGGGGGCCGCATGTGTCCTCATGCCACCCAGCAGTTCGAATGCTGCCCAGTACATTAGAGCCACCATGCTCTGCAATGGCCACCGTGCTGCCAGAGTCCACCTTCTTCCTCCTGCCTTGCAGTTCCCACCCACCACTAGCTCTGGCCTCCCAGGAATCATCAAAGTCCCCATGGGGCCACATGCCACCTCAAGGCACAATTACTAGTGGCAGCAGAAATCTTCTGATGGTTCCAGACCGCTCCACAATTATTGTTCTTAATTTCTTAGGCAAGAAGTGACATCATGGGACCACCGCAGCTATCCAGGGGAAGAGCAATGTGAAAAGGCATCCAGCCAACACATGTCCAAGGCCTGGTCACCATTAGCACGCCTGACCCTCTGTCTGTGCCAACTGGGGCATCCCTGGCTGCAGAGCCCGGTGGTTTCGGTGGGGCATCGCTCCTCCCAGGAAACACCCATGCATGCAAAAGCACCATTCATGCCACACTCCCTGTCCTCCAAACACCCAGACAGTCTGTTCAGTGCCTGCATCGTTAATCTTGACACATGCCTTGATCACCGTCCATGACACATGAGGGCTGCAGTAGACCAAGAGCACTTTCCACTTCACATGGGGATCCTACGAGCAAAATCCTGACCCAAATGCATGGGTTAAAGCCAGAGGCAAAGCAACAAGCCTGCGTGCAGTGCGGAGGTGTGCTGCAGCCTCTTGCTGGGGGAAGGGAAGGCATGCTCCTCAATGTGCACCATTGTGCTCTCCAGGCGTTTAGCGACTCCTCCATGCCAGAGAATAAAGCTTCTCTTCAGCCAGCCCATCATGTGTTCCTCTGCCTCACCACCCCATGGAAAGCTGACCCCATGCCCTCCTGCAGAGCCTAGTCCAACCACACACCTGCCTGCTAGCACACGTAAGCAGTGCAAGTCTGTCCCTGCGTGGGCACCCTACCATGGCTCGATGGGCTCCTTCAGCTTGTACCCCCACCTAAACCACCCCAGGCTTTGGCAAGCACCATCCATTCCTCCTGAGTGCTCTGCAGTCTGGCAAGCAGGAAAGACTGAAACATCCCAAAAATGGGTATCCTCTCTGTGGTAGGCCATCATCAGTGCTGAACATGCTACCAGGGCTTTGAGCTTGCCAGCTAGTCTCCAGCCTTACCTTTGTATGGAGCTTGGCAAACTGCTTGTCATCCAGCAAAGTCTGGGTGTACACACGCCTTTTGTACCGGAACTGCAAGAGGGAAGAATGTCAGACATGAGATGAACAAAACCCACTCAGCATCAAACTGCTCTCAAGCAGCTCCAATAAACGTCATCTTGCGTGAAGACATTCAGTCTCGATCTGAAAACAACAGATACAGAATACACTGTTCTTCTTCATAATTTGCTCTAATAGTTAATTGCTTTCCTCACTAAAGAAATTCTGACCAGTTTTTCATATGAATCTGTCTGGCTTCAGCTTCCAGACGGTGTGGGCTTTGTTCTGCTTCTTCCCAATTAATTAGGGATCTCTCTAGCAACAGAATGGTAGGACGGTTCTTACATGGGTGGTCTAGAGCCGACTTCCCTGTAAGCAGTCTGAGCTCTCAATCTCTCATTGGGGGATCTCCTCTTCTGTTCTCAGGCCATTTCTGCCGCTCTTTTCTGTGCCATGCCTCTTTCCAATGTCCTTTCAAGTACAGTGGCTGTCGCCCACACACTGCTCCAACACCGACCACTTCCACCCCAACCACTCCTAACACCAGCTCACTACTTCTCAGGGTACACCCTGAAGGATTACAGGGTCACGCTGTGCCACAGCATCACACTGGGAATTGCTGTTCGGTTTCTTGACCAAAAGGCTCAAAAATTTTCTTCAGAAACTTTGTTTTCCACAGTGACAGTCCTTCCTTTGCAAGCAGTCCTTGTCCCTGCAGGTTCGTCATTTGGCTGACTTACAGCATACTTTGACGGGACCCCGACTTACCAAATGACCTAGACAGCGCAGTTGACATTGTTATATTCTCTGCCAAACTTTGTGTAATCAGACTTTATCAGCAGTGATTTTACATTTGCACCCAGATCCCTGGGGTAATCACATCAAGCTTGACATTGGTCCCTAAGAAACCCCACTAGAAATACATCTGTGCAGTGATGATCGCAGCGACAACTGCTCCTCACCATTGATTAGCTAGCCAGTGGCACTTGTCCTATTGATGCTTTATGGTGCTAATCCTGAACTTGAATACCACGTAGAACAAAATCAAGTACCCCCAAGTGGCTGCTACCTTTGTATAGTTATCTTTATCAAGCAGAATTACAATTTCCTTAAAGAATGAAATTGGATTTGTTTGACTAGATCTTTTTTCAATTCCTGAATTGTATTCTGAGATTTTGAATTGCTACGAACTTAATCCTCCATCAACATTTCATTATTTCAGCTGGAACTGACACCAAGTTATCTTTGGACTGCAGTTACTAAGCTCATCCCACTTACTTTTCAATACTGGCAAAATATTAGCACATTTTCAGTCTATCACAAACTTGTACTACTGGGCAGATGTTTTCTCACACAATTTTTTTTTTTTAATTATTCCAAGGTAAAAATTGTCTTGCCCGTTGATTTACAGACGTTGGTCCTTTGCAGATGCTGCCAGTGTCAGGGATCCTCTGTGCATCCCTACGCAGTCATGCAAGCATCCTTCAGCGGCTCCTCTTCACGCCCAGCACCACGTTAGAGCGTCTGCAAACGAGCTCCGCTCCCAGCCTCCGCCTCCGAGCCCCGGGCAGCGCCTGGCTGAGCCAGGCAGTGCTGCTCTGCGGACCGCTCGCTTTCGGCTTCGTGCCAGCTCAGGTGGACATCGGCCACCGCTGCTCTCCCAGCGCTCGACCTTGGGGAAGGTGCTGCAGGGCTCCCAGCTGCCCCGCGCGACACAGGCAGGGGCCAGGGCAGTGCGTCCGCGAGGCCGGTCTGAGAGAGGGAAGCCAGGCTACGTCGGCTTTGATCCAAGAGCAATGCACCCTGCCACCCAGGTGAGAGGCAAAAACATCTGAGAAGAGTTAAGTTGTACAACAGGCAGTCAGCTGTTCGAAACTCAGCAGCAAAACTTCTGAGGAAGCAACTGAAGTGGGCAGCTGACCCTAAGCTAGTCACATCCCGACGGTTTTGCTCCAACAACTCACCTGCGGACTGGCCTTGCCCGGGGAGGACAAACAGGCACGAGAATTTCCAAATCTCATTCAAATTTACAAGGTGCGTGAACTGAATGTGCGATGATTACGAATGGTGAGAATGCAACGGTGTGTTTGGCATGCAAAGAAAATAACTGCCTCATTAAGAAGGACACAATAAGCTTCTGACCGTAGCTGACAACCAGTAAGACAATATGGGATACAGGCAATACCCCCAAATGCACATGAGGGTAACTGGATCTCAGCACATGGGCAGGCAGACCCCACTGCACATTGCGTGATCACCAAGAGACCGCATTGCAGCTGCAGTTTTATCACGATAAAGGAATCTGGAGTACCTACAGCTCTCCCTGGCATAAAACAGAGCCAGCATCCCACCGCTCCAGGGAACTACTGCAGATACCTGCTTCTTAATGTCACTTTTCTGTTAATATGCACAAACCCCTCATTTAGCTGATTACCTTCATATGTAGCCCTGAGGGCTAATTTATCTTTTGGGTTCAAGAAACCTCAGTGGTATCAGCACAGGATTTATGTCTTGTAAATAGATTGCAGATTTCTGGTTTTCCAATAGGATTCTCCAGTGCTCAGCTGCCATTCTTATCAAGTTACGGAGAATCAAAATGACACACAACAAATATCCATGTCAAGTCTGCATTTAGATGTGTGTGCTCAGACATTAAGCGTGGACATTATGCTAAATTATACAAAAACAAAACATTAAAGCCTCTATAAGGAACATTAAGGAATTTACTACCTCATAGGTTTATTTGCAGACATTCTTAATGTTGTTCCAAATGTTTTTGTCTACGTTAAATGTTAGTTTGCTAAGAAATTGTGCTGCGCTTTCTTTCCAAATTAGTCAGGATTAGTTATAATAACAGCACTCACGCTTGCATTTATAAGAGTTCGTGCAGCTTAAGTGTGTAATGCTTTCTAAGCAGACTTTGTGGGTAAAATATAGCACAAGATCCCTAAATTTAGAAGTCCACGTGTAGGTAACCAGAGTCCCCTTACAGCCGGGGGGATGTCCACAGGGACAGTCAATGGAGCCCAAGAAATGCTGCAGGTCACCTTGGAATAAACACCTACATGCCATCACCTGCATCCCAGCCCAAGGCAAAATCTATAGTGAATGTAAATATGGAGTTAATTCAGTTAATTTCTGCTCTAGTTAATTTTCTGGAACAGAAAATAGTATAGATTATCCTCCATGCTCATCATACAGATGAGGTCCATACAGGGACAGTCATTTGCTGTCAAAGCACACAGTTGCGTTCCAGTCTCTACAGTAACGGTAAATTAAATCAAATATCAAACTCAGGTCCTTCAGCCTCGTATTCAAATATCTCCCTGTGATTTTTGCTCTGTACCTACGAGACTGGCTTTCCTTCTGTTACTGCAATTTACCATGGAAGTTATGTGCCACTAGAAAAAAAGAAATTTTGATCAACAGGGTCAGAAAACAGGGAAGCTGTTTCACAGCATTTCACAAATGCTATGGAGCTCTCGAGCAACAGAGTCACGAGCAATTAAAACTCGGAGGCATTTGCCTCAGCTTTTCCTCAATGAATTCTCCGTGAGTAAACATACACCCACACAACTTTCTGTGCTTTCACTCCTGGAAGGAAAATGGGGGAAAAAAGGGGAGGGGGACAGGAGGCATTAATATCTGTGGTGCCTACAGAGACTACAGTGGAAGGGATCGAAGAAGTCCTACACACTTATGTACATATATCTATGGCGGGGGAGAGAGAGAGATACACACATTTAAAAAAAAAAGAAAAAAGAAGATGGCTACCTCCAAGTAGGGGACAGGAGTGTCTGGATTCAGGGGGTACTCCCTCAGCAGGCGTTCCTCATCCAGAAACTTCCCAGCCCTACCATTGAAGGCCGGCTGGAAGAGCCCATAGTTCAGAACATCCTTCAGGCTGTGGTTCAAAGTGCAGAGGATGCGCTGCTTGGAAACCCACACGGGAACATCTGGATTCAACCGTAGACACTTCTGTGGGGAGACACAGCGGGTAATTAGAGCTGAGCATCACCAAGGTCCTGTACCCCATAGCTGCACCCAGAACAGTCACAGTAAGAACAAGGTGAAGAATAAAATGGGAAAGCCACAACCTTTTCCGTGTCAGTGGATTACGGGAAGGGGAAAAAAAGCATTGGAGAAGGGATGAGACTTAGCAGATCCCCCCTAACGCATTTTGTGGGGTTCAGGGCAGACTCCAACCCTGTACGTTATAACATCCTATAAAATATGAGAAGTGTCAAAGAATACTTTGTGGCCTAATAACAGTATAATAGCAAAATCTCGCTTAAAAATCCCCAATAGGGTATAAAGAGTCTACTGACTTCTCCACCATGGACTTCACAGGTGTGCAAAGGAGGGATGAACGGCAGCACCGTGAGCCCTGCCAGGAGCTGGAGGCATCCAGCGAGGTCTTCCCAGTGGGAGGAGGGGAGAATCATAGAATCATAGAATTGTTTAGGTTGGAAAAGACCCTTAAGATCATCGAGTCCAACCGCTAACCCAGCACTGCCAAGGCCACCACTAACCCATGTCCCTCAGCACCACATCTCCCCGGCTTTTAAATCCCCCCAGGGATGGGGACTCAGCCCCTGCCCTGGGCAGCCTGTGCCAGGCCCTGACAGCCCTTTGGGGAAGGAGTTTTTCCTCTGCCTCCCTGCATGGAAATTCGCACTTCCCCATCTCACCCCGTGACTGCAGTGGGTTTCCCTGGTACTGTAAGCAGTTTCCCTCCCTCCTCACGACCCAAGTCAGCAAATATTTATAGCCCATCATCTTCAGGCTGTATTTCCTACAGCTGCGGCCCCTGCTGCCGCGCTCCCAGCTGGCTGCGGGGCCAGGGCCGGGGCTGTGGTGCTGGAGAAGCAGGCCGGCCATGGGAACCTGCCTCAGCCAGAGCCCGCCAAGCTGCACAGCCCGGCGTGGGCACCGCGGCACCGTCGCCGTATCCCCTCCACCGCGGTGGCGGGGCAGGGGCTCTTCGCTCTTGTGGGCGAAGAGCAGGAAGGCAAGAGGATGCTGCGCCGGCAGCACCAGAGGTCCGTCTCGCAACAACCTGTCCCCACATCCAAGGGATCGGTGCAGCACGGATCCACACAGCAGCATAAGCACATTCTGTCCATGAAGGCGTTGAAGAGTTGAAGCCCGAACACAGACATCTATTTGGATTTCCAAACAGACAAACCAACCCGATCCCCACCTTCTCCATGTCCTCAGCAGCACTTCCAGCAGCTGCAATGTACCCGCAGCGCCAGAGCTCCTGCCACCGCCACTCCGTGTCCCCACCGGACCGGGAGAAGGACACTCACTCTGGGCACCAGCAGTAACCGCACATCCTGACTCACCCCTTCAGCCCCACTTCCAACTTCAAAATTTAACCCCAGGGCCTGTTTTGGTCCCTTGTCCCCTTAATAGCATCTTCTTGGTTCTTAAACAGGCACTGTTTTGAAAAAAATCCAACAGCTTTGCCCAGAGAGAAGCAAATGACCCTGCCGGGCACAGGGCGGGAGGCAGCCGCGCACCCGTGCTGCCCTGCACGGTGCCAGCCTGCCCGCCTGCGCACCACCACCCGCAAAATCACCGTGTGAGACACAAAGCCACCGAGCTGATGTTACGGCTCATTTTTCCCAGGCACGGATAGCTTGCACTTGGCAGCGTGCATTTCTACTGCTAACGGAGGTCAGCGTTATCTATTTCATCGCTGACCGTATCAGTGAGTCAGCATGCTTATCCTACAGCAGGTACTGGGGAGGAGGCGGCTGGTTGCTGGTGTGAGAAACCAGGAGTTCAAAACCTTTGAGAAGCACCAGTTCTGTTCTCTTTCAATCCTCAAAGAGAAGCAGAATACGCATCATTCTTTCAGGGACGCATAAATAAAAAATAATGCTGTCTGTACCTTCCTACATGCTTATTTAGCCTCTAGGACTCTCCCTCACTGTCAAATTACGCTGTTCGATATTAAAATATGTGGCTAAAGGAAAAAAAGCACTGACAGGCATGCACGCAGGCACAAGCACAAGCACTGGTTGAAGGAAGGTCCCAGCATAAAGAACCTGAATTTTATACCAAACTTTATACTGCAGAGACATACTCTGGCAAGTATTAACACTTCATATTTAAGAGAGAAAACAACTTCCACCCTGTAGTGTGCCTCTTTCTGTCTTTAACTTGCATCAGAAATCAGGAAGAAGAAAACGTCTGCTTCAGCTGTGAGGTCAAAATGCTGCACAGCCCTTTGTGGGCATAATCCAGCTGCTCTTATGGCTCTGCTTCTCCACATACTGTCACATATATTAATGACTTTCTCATATCAGAGATCCTGCAACTAAACTTGCTTATTCCACTCCATGATGCAGCACAGCCACTCCAGGAGCAATCCAAAAACATGAGGCTAAGCCCACAAACCCCTGCCAGGGGCTGCAAGGAATATCTCTGTGCAGCAGAAAGCTGCTCTGCGCGCAGGGGGACCGCACTCGCTTTGCTCCAGGGGCCACAGCAGGGAGGGCTCCTCTGCTTTCCGTCTCATGGAGGGCCACATTGCTCTCCTCCGGCCTCCTGCACGGCTGGGACAGCCCCGACAGCTCCCACACCAGCACTGGGACGATGCTGGGCAGAGCAGGGCTTGGCTGCCCGAGCTGCAGATGCCGTGCCAGGCACTGATCCCATCTCCATCAGGAAGAGGGGCTGAGCTCGGGCAGCATGGGGCACCTGCCACCACTTCACAGAGAGATCCAGCCCAGAGACAGCACTTCACGGCAGCTCACAGCGGGTGTGAATAACTTCCAACCCCGAGGGTTTGGACGCTGAAGTCAACATTAATTCCAGAAGGAACCACATTGCCTTGTACGGTCTCAAGCCCGCAGGGGAAGGAAAGGTCGCTGCCCCTTCCTCTTGATGCTCTCCTGAATCGAGAGGCTTAGCGCTGCTGCCAGTGTCAGTCCCCAGAAGACCCAGGAGGGATCCCGGGGAGCCAAAGGAGGCACCTCTGTGGGGAGCACACCGCGCAGTGCCAGTCCCGCGTGCCAGCCGGCACGGCACAGCGCCCACCGAGGCTCGGCACAGCGCCCACCGAGGCCACCCTGCAGCCGGGGCAGGTCCCAGAGCCGCCGGCAGGCTCAGAGGAGGGCAGGGTGGGAGCTGCTTTCAGAACAAGTTGCTCACTCTGGTTTGCAGTTACAAGCGATAATTTCTTCCATACAATTATAAGCTCTGATCACAACAATCAAAGCCTTAGGAACAACTCCTGAAAGAAAACGGTACAGCTTCTCAACTTTTAGACAGCACGGATGACTCCCTCCTGAAGGAAGAAAGAGCTCAGAGCTTCAGATTCAATCCTCAGCAATGCACAGGATGACAGACAAGATCTATTCAAGAGCCACCCTGCAATAATGACAATAAGCAACTTACATTCAACAACCCCTTAAGAGCAAAAAAGCCAAAAATTCTTCATCGAAGAACACACAAATGAGAAAGAGTTGAAAGGAAATTAAAAGAAGCAGCTGAAAAGGTAATGTGCTTGCAGGCAGCAGGGAGTATATTTCATAATATCACATTAGAAGCTCTGAGCAAATGTATGGCAAAAATGAAAAAACAGCCTCTAAGAGGCTCCTACAGAAAGATGGAGCAGCCAAACCAACAGAGCAGAGGAATCTACCAAAAGTAAGAGATTTCCTTTAGAAAATGGGAGTTGGCTCTGAATGGGAACAGAAAAGAGCACAGTCCTGCCACGCCACATGCAAAATGACAGTGGTATTCAAGTCATAAAAACCAACAAACGCAGAGGAAGAGGGGAGCCTGACGGAAAGCGGGTGAGGGTGGCAAGCAACCGAGGCATGGGAGTCCTCCAAGGAGGAGTCCTGGAGCTCCTCCAGTGAGGACCAGCTGCAGGGTGGGCTCCTCACTGGTCGCCATCACAACAGATGCCAATGCAAAGGGTCCCACAGACAAGGAATAAAAGCTCCCCCGTAGATGCACGAGCATGGCAGATTTGAGAGCACAACTGCAAGCGGTGCCAATCGCCCATGCACAGTGCTGGCTGTGCTCTGCACCACATCGTGCAAACCCTCGCGGGAGCGGAGCACAGGCAGGAGACGCTGATACCCAGGAGGGGCTCTGCGCTTCTGCCACGCTCTGGGCCCAAAGGCCTGGCCTCTGTCCCAGGAACATGGACAGGAACTGCGACAGGTATTTACATTGCTGAAAAAATCTGCTTGTTTTCTGTGGAGTCATGCCTCACACCTACAGGAGAGCCTGGAGGAAACCCACGCCTATGAGAATAAGGCTGGCCTGCTTACCAATATGCACGCACATTTCCAGAAAGGTCCCTTGATGCCATAAACTAAAGTGCCAGAAGCAAGAAAAGCACTTCTTTGGATCCCTAACCAACAAGGAAGAGAGTAAACAAAGGTGAAGGTCAACCAGGCGGGTTTCCTGACACCGGAGCTCATCAGCAGAGCCACGTGGGGCCCGTGCTGGGATCTGGGCTGAAGCGATGTAGAAAGGGCTGCTATGACACTCATGAATTGGCAGCACACCCAGATCTTCTACATCACACGCAGGTCTGGTGGCACTGTCTTTGCAGGAAACAACAGAAACAGGAAAAAGGTAAAGGGAAAGAAGACAAAGGTGACCAGAGGCACAGAGCGGTCTGCAGAGGACAAACGCACCACGTCTGAGCTCGGAGCTGGAGCGGAGTGTCCCAGAGGAGCGCGCAGCCCTCCGCAACAGCAAGCCAGGTGCTTGCACCGAGCGAGCAGCGGCTCCTTGTAACATCAGGACTGGGAAAAGTTACGGGAACAGACGCTATGTATGACCCAGGCAACTTTTTCACCTTTCCTTACAAGATTCTATTTGGCCTTCTCCAATTATACATTTTTTCTTCCCAATCCCTCATTAAAAGCCTGTCCCCTTAAGCAGCAGTTTCAGCAGCAAGCCCTTCCTGTGATGTGGGGCAGACATCGCTGGTCTCCTGCAGTGTGTGAAATCCTGCAGGATCCTCCTGGCCTCGCTCGCACGCCGGCAGGAGAAGGGATCGGAGTCACAAGACAGCCCTGGCTGGGAATCGCCCGGAGCCCTCCCACCAGCAACCTCTCAAACCCACCACCAACCCTGCGGGCAGAGGCTGGAGAGCAGCAGCCCCCACGTGCAGACAGCCCCTGGCCAGGGACCATGGGACGGGCTGAACATCACCACTGCAGCTCGTTTCCCTTCATGACCACGGTCCAGGGAAGGAGCTGGGCTCTGCAGGGACCAGGGCAGAGCAACCACCACTCTGCATTTTAGGGGAGGACAGGAGAAATCAGCGCAAGCTTTCTGTGCACTGGGTGCTGGCAAGAGGTGAACTGGGACCAGCTTAGACAGCTAGCTGTGTATGCTCACAAAACAACAGGAATTTCTGGGCTTAGATCATCTCCTGAGGAAAGTTCTGGCCCTGCCATCCGCTGTGCTCAATGCTACACTGGGAGAAGCTGCCTCCACCAAAAGGAAACAAGATAAAGAGCAGGAGGGAGGTTCTCAGCTCCCAGCAGGAAAGCACCCGGTGCACGAGCCCTTCTTGCAGAGTTACGCGCTGTAGATAACCAAGTATTTCGGCTCTATGGGTTTTCCCGTAAACCAGTTGCTGCTTATGAGCCAGTCTGGAAGGATGTTGCGGACTGTTGTATCATCCCCCAGAATCCATTGCCTGAGACAGGAAGCCATCCAGCTACTTCTATTTAAAAAATAAGAGTCCAAGAGTCCCCTTATTGCAACTCTTCAGTAGTACTGACAGTGACAACTAGCCCCATCCTATAGTCCCACCAGTCAGCGCTTTCAGAGGAGCAGCTGCCTCTGATACAAACGCAGCTTGAAATGAATGTTTAAAGAGATTCAACTCCTGATTATCTCTAAGTGACTGGTTCAGGCAAAACCTCCCTCTTACACAGAGCTACAACAGCTTTATTATTAGCCACCTGCATGGAAAGGGCTGCTGAAGAGCAAAAGCGCCAGCCAGTTTCATCCAACTGCTGAACTCTTCATACAGAAAAGACAGCACAGAGGGAAATGCAGAAGTGTTGGACCTGTAAATCAAGCTGACCCCACCAAAGAGCCCAAGACAGGTTAAGGAGATGACCATTACATTCAGAGACCTGTGAATGTTTTCTGCTTGGCTTATTGCAACACGACAACCACAGCCACCTGTCTAACTTGTGATCAGTTGGAAAATGAGGACCTGGGAAGCTTCAGCTCTATCTAGGGCTGAAAAAAAGCCACGTAGAGCAAAGCTTCTTCTGGAGAAGAGAGAATAAAATCTTCTGTTCATCCAGCATCAAGACTGAGACATGCTACTTGGATAGCTAGGTCCTAATAAACACATGCAGAAGAGATACAGAACTTCTTCGTATACAGGAGCAAATGAAATCAAGTTTGACTAGAGAATGGAAGAAACCAGCGAAAAGAGCATACTGTAGTTGCCTTCGTAGCACATATTCAGCATGCCCTCTGATTTAGCAAATTCAAAGCCAAGAGGGCCCGTAAGATCAGCTCGTCTGAGCAATGTATCACTGCCCCGTAAGCTTCAACCAGCAACTCCCATCACGAACTGAATTACTTGAATTTGGCTAACGGTTTCCTGAAAAGCATCCAACTCGAGTCTAAAAACACCCCATGACAGAAAACACACTCCCTCCTTGGATAAATGAATAAGCAAACACTCATCCACAATGAAAAAAGGCATGTCTTAGTTCTCATTTGATCTCCCTTGTTTAAAGTTCCAATACAATCATTATTCCTTGTTATATCTTTCTCTGTGATATTGAATAGCTCTTCAGTACTCGGTTTCTTGCTACACTGGTAGCCCCCATTTAACACTGTCACCTCTCAGCCTCCTTTAGGGTGAGCAGAAGATGCTGATGTTCATAAATTGTAGTGCATTTTCTCCAGATCTCACATAATTTCTGTTGCTCTTTTCAGCACCCTCTTTAATTTTAAATACACTTTTTAAAGTGCAGAATCAGAGCCAGAGGCAATATTCCAGCATCTGTCTCCCAGCTGTCATATACAGCTATAAAATATTGTCCTCACCTCAACTCACTATCCCCTTGCTTCCATCTCCAGGCATCACATTAGCGCTTTTCACTAAAGCCTGTGGCAGTTTGGGTTCAGTTTACTTTGACCGCTCCGTTCCTTTCAGACGGCCAAACTCCATGTCCTTCCCAGGATACAGCTCCCTGTTTTCTACATCTGCATTAGTCCTCAGTTACCTGCAAAACTCCACATTTGAATGAATTAAAAGATAATTTATTTTGATGGGCCCGGGTTTAATTTGTTCTACATGTGTATAAAAAAAAAAAAATGAGAAGATGGGGATGCAGCCTCTAACAACCCTGAACCAGCGGTTGTTGAAATGGGAGTAGCACGGGGGGGAATGGACTGCAGAAAGTGGCCAGACTGCGCATTCCCTGACAGCATGTCCTTTGGCCACTGCTAGGATGGACACTGGGTCAGACAGGCCACTGCTTTGGCCCAGTGGGGCTTTTTTGTGCTCTTATTTACGGCACCTATGCTCACATCTTTATTCATAACTCCACTCCTGCTTTTAGCTATGTGAAAAAATTGTCAACAGAGGTAATATATTTACTCCTGCTTCTGTATTTTTATACTCGGCATATTGCAAAACAGTCATTTCTAACATATCCTAACAACCTGATCCATAAAGATCTTATGGATTGATCCATAAGATCTTTATGGATCAGGTTGTTAATGAAAGAACTCAGGGGTTAATGTAAGTTTAGGTCCTTATGGATCTTTATGGTCCTTATGATCTATAAGGAACTAAATTTCTTACATTAACCCCCGAGTCCCTTTCCAGTGTTGGTGCACTCAGTTTAGCCTATTGCACAGGCATTAAAGGAGTTCATATTGCTTTCTTTAATGTGCCTTATTTTGCATCATCAACACTGTTCCTTATCCATCAGGGGTTTTATGCCTGTGTTATTGATTAGGCCCCCCTGAACCTCCTCTCTGGGCTTGACCTGCTACGGATAGCTTCGTGCAGCTGAATAGCTCTGCTGCCCAGGGAAGAGAGGGAAGGGTCTCACCCACACAGACCGCTGATCAAGGGATGTGCCATGGGGAACAGGCTGGCACAACCAGGCAGTTTTCATGGCAGAGTCCCACAGGATTCATGCCAGCACCCGTGCTGCTCACGGGTCTGGGATGGTCTGGGAAGGGGAGGTGAACTGCGAGCCAACAACTAAGGTACCTGGCATAGTAAAACTGAGAGCCAACTGCAAAACCCAGCAGAAGGACCTCACAGAGCCAAACGGCTGAAGAGTACAGCAGATCAACCCCACACCAGTAAAATGCTAACAGCGACAGGCTCCGAGCTGGCTGTTGCCTGGCTGTGGCCAGCAGTCCTGTGACCCCACCACAGCAACGCTCAGCAGGTGCCCGACAGAATAGCAGGGACCGAAGGAACAGAAAGCGTCACTGCATCGCTGCGTGAGCCCCCGGTATGCCTGTGTCCTCAAGGCCACCTGCAGTCCCAGCTCCCCTTTCAGAAAGGCCATACCAGAAGTGGAAAAGGTGCAGACAAGGGAGAAAAGATCAGTGGCCTGGAGCGGCATCCGTGTGAGGCTCAACTCAACAGACAAGACTCTTCAGTCTGGGAAAGAGAAGTCTGAGAAGGAGTATGACAAAACCAGAAGTGGCACGGAAAAGATAAACAGGTATTATCTCCTTGGGAACTGATGCAAACACCACAAGACAAGGTGACAGATAGGACATCTTCATTAGACACACTCGCACTGATCTGCTCAACAGCACGCCGCCAGGCTCTGGCAATCGACTCCAAATTGGTCTCCCAGGTACCTTCACTTGCATAGTCATAACCACAAATCAGCACGGTGTGCATCGTCGGGCATTTGGCTTAACCCAGCCAGAGCACCCTACCCAGATCTGACTCTAATTGCAACAATAACTCTTGGGTTACAGTTTACTACTACTCTTTTCTTCAAAGCTACAGTTTCTCCCATCTTACATTAACCTACACCCCCTCTGCCTCGAGGTCTCAACAACCAGTCTAATTTTGTGGCTGGATCCTTTTTCTTCATCCTTAAGACTCCAAGATTTTGCACATACACCTTGTTCGTTACAATCACATCGTTTCTGTTAAATTACACTAACTCCTACCCACCAGCAATAAAGTCTCTTTCAAAACAAAACTTGGGAGGGTATTAAGTGAAACTAGTAGAGTCAAAGCAGGACAAAGCATTGGCATTTCCTTACTACCTGGCATGTGTTCACTGTGGAGCTCCACACCAGCAAGCCACAGGCTCACGCCAGGGGAAGGGTCCTGGAGAAAGCTGGTCTGGCTCAGGGCAGGCAGCTGCTCAGGGCTGCGGCCGGACAAGTGCTGAGCGTCTCCAAGGCCAGAGACCCCACGGCCTCTCGGGGGCCCTGGTCGATGTCCGACCTCCCTCCGGTGAAGGGCTTTTCCTGCCACGGAGACAGGACGTCCCTGGCCACAGCTGCTGCCTCTCTGCCCGTCGTGGCACTTCTGAGAGGAGTCTGGCTCCGTCCTCTCTCCCCACCCCACCAGGCAGCCACAGGCCGCAGTAGGGTCTCCCCTTCACCTTCTCTCTCCGGGCTGAGCAAACCCCATGCTCAGCCTCTCCTCCAGCCTCCCGCGCTCCAGCCCTGACTGTCCCAAGGCCCCGTGGGACCCGCCACACTGCTGCAATGCCCGTCCTGCGCTGGTGAGCCCAGCCTGGCCCCAGTATCCCGACAGGTCTCGCTAGCGCTGAGCGGAGGGCAGCGATCCCTGCCCTCGGACCATCCCCGCCCAGGAGGTGCTCGGCCTCCGCTGCCCGGGGGCGCTGCCGGCACCGGGTCTGAGGGGCCCCAGGGTCCCCCAGGCCTTTTGGGGAAGCTGGTCGCCTCATCCTGTCCTGCCACACGGGACTGCTGCAGCCCACGGGCAGGACCTGGCGCTTGCCCCAGCCGAGCCCCACTGACCCCCGTCGGCCCGTTTCGCCAGCCTGGGGAGGTCGCGCTGACGAGCAGCCCTGCCCTCCTGCCCGTCAGCTGCTCCCAGGGCTGGTGACGGGGATCTCCCTCACCATCGTCCCCGTGCTCAATGAAGGTACCAAAAGGGACCGGCTCCGTGTCCATCCCTGAGGAATGGGCTCGTAACCAGCCACCAGCTGGACTTCGTACAGCCCATCACCACCCTTTGAGCCTGGTGGTCCAGCCACCGTGTCGTCCGCCTGCTCAAACCACCCCTGTCCTGTTTTGCACTAAGGATGCTATGGGAGACCACGCTGAACACCTCCCCAGGACCAGGGCAGACAACCTTTGCTGCACTCCCCTCCTTCAGAGCCAGCCGCCCCACTGGAGAAGGCAATCAGGTTGGTTGGGTACCATTTAACCTTAATAGATCTGCACTGGCTATTCCAAATCACCTTCTGTCCTTCATGTGCCTGGCCAGAGCCTGCACGGGGATTTGCTCCATCACCATCCCAGGGACCAGGGTAAGGCTGACAGGCCACTAGTTCCCTGCAGCTTCCTTTTTTCCCCACTCTTGATGCAAGCACTAAGCTGATGCACATTCAAAATGTAATACTACAGTTTCCTGGAAGAGACATCAGTTGGGGGTTATCAGGTACCCACCTCCAGCCCAGGATGCCCCTAAGCCAACCGCTGATTTAGGCTGGAAGGGCTCCCTGGGGAGGCATCACTGTGTGCACGTCCCTTGCCTCACCCCTCCAGGGTTCGTCCTTACCCCTCCAGGAGCAACAGCTCTGCCTGTCGCTCCCGACAGGACCCTGCTGGACCCCGTGGTCTGACCCGGTGTCACTGCACTCACATCTGCCTGCTTGATGTGTTCCCCTTCGAATTATTAATAGTCTGAGTTACAAAAATGATTAGTACTCTAAGTTACAAACTCTGCAGTTTTTTCTCCTGCCCCTCAGCACCCTGCCAAACTCTTCTGGAGACAGGAATTCATTTATTCATGCTTTCCCATGCCGAACTCTTTGCCTGGCACTCAGTGCATTGCAGCTCTTCTGCTCCCCATATGTAACTTCTACAGCCCCGTCAGAAGCGCTTCCATCAAGCTGTTTTGAAGTTTTGATAAATCCCGTCAGTCAGCTTTCTTATATCCATTCTCTCTTATTAAAGAATCAAGATAAACTAGGGAGACATGGTCTTCTGAAAATGCAACGGTTAAATCTCACCAGAAATTATTTTCCAGCTGATAAATATGCCTGCTTTCCGTTAACAGTGTAACTACTGTACCACATATAAGGTCATTGGTCTTCAGGTCTCCACATTGACACTAAGGCTTTTGCTAAAGACGATTTCAACAGCTTCTTCTTGCTAATCTCTTTTCCCTGTTATAATAACTGTTTTGAGTGAAAAGAAAATGCACATTATTACTACCTACTCATCTGCTCCGCACTTGAAATTCCTTCAGTAATTACCTACTGTTTTGTTTTTTTAAATCAGTTTGCTTCAGCACTCACCTGCTGATCCATTCTTTTGTCAAACTTCCCCAACACTTTACGCTGTTAAATCGGTTTGTTTCCTCGTCTCACTTACTGCCTCCTTGCGTGGCTCTGCCTAGAGCTCCGGGTGCTTGAACGGGACCGTACTCCCACCGGCTGAGGTGCGTGGTGCTCAGGCTGGCACATCCCCACTCTCCGCCACCACCAAGGCCTCAGATAAGGGGCTGTCGTGGCGGGGGTCCCGGTGCCGGCGCCCCTGCAGCTGCCCTCACACAACCCCTTGGGCTGAGCTGCGCTGTCAAGGGGCCGCTGCCCCCAGCTGCCTTCCCACCCCCTCCCAGACGCATCCCAGCAGCCAGGTGAGCATGAGGCTTGCAGCAGTGCCAGCTGGCGAGCCACAAGAGATGCTGGAAGAGGCGTGCTCCTCTACTCAGTGGCTTTTAATTAAAAAAAAAAAAAATAATGACAACGTTGATAAATTTATTAACCACTCCTCTGATGATCAATTCAGCCAGTATTTGTCCAACATGCAGAGCCTTGGCAGCCTCCCAACAGCAACCCAAAAGCTTGACTGTTCCCAGGCAACCACAGCCTCCAGGTTCACACAGGACAACTTCACAATATTACCATGTTTTCAATAAAAATTCTGCCGTAGAAAGGAATTTCAAGTTGTCAAATAAACTAAAGTTAATAGTAAGTTAAATAGTATTAGGAGGGCCAATATTGACTGCCTTACTTCCATATTTTACCCTGTTTAAAAAATTAGCATTTTTCTTCTATTAGCAACTGCAGAGTTTGCAGGCTGCTGCATTTAAATACTGCAGATTCCTTTGGGTCTATATGGAAATTTATATCACGCTTCCCACAGAAAACAAAGACCCTGAGGCAGGATGCAATTACTCTGGTCACAACGGCACAAAGAGTAGGAAAAACTCTAAACCAACCCAGTGCAGAAAAAGACAACAATTGAATGTGTCCTTCCAATAAGAATCTGTGGAAACTTGGTAGCCTAAAAATGATCTAACAACTGTATAAAAATTATGACTTCCTGGTGTTAAGAAAGGCTTCTCAGCAAGAACAAAAAATGGTCACTAACAATGAAAAATCTTATCCGTGCATTTGCTTTGGTCTAATGCAAACTAAGACGAAGATATCAAGCAAACGCTGTTGAAACTCCAGGGAGAGGAGGCAGAGCCTTCATCAGCATCACTAAGAAGGAAAAGAAGGATTTCAACAGAAGTATGAACATTAACAAACACAGAGAAAATAATATTAAAAAGATGAGTTAATTTCTAAGGTTTTTTGTTATCAAATAAAACATTTCACAAATAATTTTACATGGCAACACATATCAATAATTTACAATGACAAGTCCATCCTGAAGCATGTGCCTTAATTCCAGCTACTTAGTACATATTAGCACTTTGCTCAAAACACTTAGTGGTACTGGCAGGTGAGCTAGGCCAGAAGATAACGGCTTAGTGAAAAGGTGGTAGCAGAGGTACGCGTGCTCTCCAAAAGGAGGTGATCTAAGCTGCTACTGTTAAACTTATCATCGGTGCCTCACTCCAGAGGCCTCAGCCTCCGACCACACTGGAGACACCCCACCGAGCGCTACCGGCGCGGCCTCCAGACCCCACCGAGCGCTACCGGCGCGGCCTCCAGACCCCACCATGCTCACCCCGACATTTCCCGGGACAGCTTGCAGCACAACCTTGGCTCTGCTTTCCCTGCAGCAACTGCAGCACCTCATTCCATGGAAGATGAATGCCAAGACATTACTAAAGGCAGAGAATGGAAATGCCTTTGCTGTAGAAGCAGGCACTGCTGCTCTAACAACTTCCCATTTTGCATTTGGGCTATGACCTCTCTCATCTTCGCAGATGCTGCGCCCTCTCCCCTCCGGTCCTTCCCACCCACGCTGTCTCCAAGCACGCATCAGCTCTCTCCTCCTGACACCCTCCACAGCACGCAGCCCACTCGAGCACGCACTGCTGCAGCCCATCCCGAGCAAGCATTGCTGCGGCCCATCCCGAGCACGCATTACGCGCTGCTGCGGCCCATCCCGAGCACGCATTGCTGCGGCCCATCCCGAGCACGCGCTGCGGCCTGGCGCGTTCTGCCTCTGGGCACTTGCTGCCTTCCCCTGGTCACCACTCAAGGCTTCCTCTGCTCCAACGGCTCACTGCTCGTTACAGAAGTCAATTTAGTAAAACAATGGGTATAAAAAAAAAAAAAAGTATGAATTTCCATTGATTAACCAGTAACAACAAGGAGCCAATCAGAAGCAGGGAGGAGGATTTCGTTAGGTTAGCTGGCTGTTTAATTAATCAGCCAAGCCTTTAACGATGCCAATGACCTGTGAATGTCAGGACACATTTAGAGAAACAGTGGTCTACAGCCAAACTGAGCTATAAGCCAAAAGCGGTTATGGACTGTTTTATTAAAACTAGCACCATCAGGAAAAGCATGACTTTTAACAGACTGGCAGAAGTTTTCTTTCTATTGAGAACTGTAAAATTACTGGACCATGGGAATGGACTAGATGCCATGTTTTAGAGGCATTGTTTACTATTGCTTCATGACATCTGGTTTGCATAATTTTAATTAATCAAAATTGTCATGCGTATGCCACCATCATAGCAGCTGAGGGCTGAAGAAATGTATAGTAACAACAATAAATAATGTCAAAGACCTGAATGGAGGAATGAGGTTGGATGGCATCTGGGGTCAAACAGTGAAGATATTAAAGGAAATAAGATGATACTAATAAAGTCTGGATCTTAAATCAGCAGGATGTTATACCATCGAGTATATACTATTGTGAGTTATACCACCAAAACATGTTTCTAGACCATAAGATGAGACTCAGCAAAAACTAATCCTGTTTTGTAAAACTTCCCCTACACACATACTCAGCAGAGGAGAGAAACTATGCAAGTTGCAGTGCCTGATAACGACCTACACATGAGACAGCAAATTAGAAATGTATTTACCAGCAATGGGGGAAGGGGGAGAAATGTTGTGGAAAAATACACTCTGCCAGATCACAGAAAAGGGAAGAGAAATTACCCTCATCCAGCTCCAGTTCAGCTTCATTTGGAGCACCAGTCCCTAAATTCATCTGTGCCTTGATAAACAAGCACTAGCAGTGGGAAGAAACACCATTTAGTTTTAGTTGCTGGTAAACACCCACAGCGTTCTCGGGGACAAACCCAGCGAGCACAAGCAGCCAGCTCAGGTCTGGGCAAGGCAAAAGGCTGGAAGACAAAGCACCTTCACAGCTCCAGGTTTACGATCCCCTGGGAGACAACATCCACAGGAGAAAGGACACTGCTGCTTCATCCCCTCCACCAACACGACACTTGGTTCTGGTACAAGTCAACACGCAGATGCTGCCTTGAGGATCTCAGCAGTCTGTGAGCACAGTACTGCAAAGGGTCCACGGGGAGCAGCTCTGCAGTCCTTCATCACGCTTTACACTGCCCTGTGGGACGGCCAGGCTCCCCAGGGAAACCCCCCCAGCAGACAGGTGAGAGCCTGCAAGGTCCTGCCCAGCATCATCAGAGAAGGGGCATTTCCAAGCGCCCCGCTCCCTTTTTGTGCAAGGGCAGGGGAGCAGGGCATGCCTCCTGCCCTGCCTGAGAGGCGTGAGGCACTCAGAGCCGGAGCATGGAAGAGAGAGGCCCATCTCTACGCATGCAGCCCAATATTGTCAGGAAGCACCACTGTGCTAGCAGGAACCGTAAGTGGCTCCAAGACTGGGATCCAGCCCGTACAGCTTGGGACTGGCAATCTTACTCTGTGCTGCTTTCCTGCTCGGTGCAAGGAGGGGCACATTCAGGGCTACTCAAATCTGCCTCGCAGGATGGTCTGGATGCCAAGGCAGTCTAAGGAAGGGGAAGGTAGCACAGAGCTCTTTTGCTCCTCATTTCCCAGCTCCTTCTGCTTTGTTGGTTTTCCTAAACAAGCACAGCCCAGCATCCCTACTTCACACGCACAAGGAGAGAAACAGCTCTCCCGCAGGAACACTGCAAGTGCCCAGAGAAAATACTGGAGGACCAGGATGGCTCCCTTCTGCAGCAGCAACCCTGAGGTCATTGCAGCAGCTGGAGGAGCAGACCGCAGCGAGCCCTCTCTGAAGAGCTGCAAGTGCAGCACTGCCGTGAGCACAGGCAGCTGCAGGACCGCCATCCGCAGCCCAAGCCTCTGGCCCACCAGGGCCACCGTGGGCGGCTCGAGCTGCCGGGGACAGGCAGGGGGACAGCAGACCCTACCCACTGGCAAAGGCAGCTCAGTGCCCACAGCCCCAGCCATTGCGATAACGGGGCCAACAGGCTCTTCCAGGTCATCACAGGGAAGGACACGAGCTGGAAGGAGATCCAAACCGAGCTCCATGATGCTTAATGCCCTCTGATGTGAATGAAGTTCATTTCTGCACAGCGTGTTGTGCTGGAACCAGAGAGCCCAGATCCCGGGGCTACTCCTTAGCCAGTCCTTGGACTGAGAAATGCTGCGTACCCACTGCTGTACACATTTCCCTTGCTAACACAGCGCAGTCACTGGCACCACACTAAAACCTCAAACAGAGAGAGCAGATGATGAGAAAAAGACAGCATCAGAAAATACGTCTTCCCAACAGCCAGGGGCAGTAAACCATGCTGTAACCTCCCATAGAAGCCAATAACCTGCTTTCTGGGGATATCTGGGTGAAGAGTAAGCAACAAGGTGACAAGTATGGGAAAATGCTTACTGGATCTTTTAATTGTTTTGGTTCTTGGATTTGGAGCGACATTGCAAAGGCATTACACCACAGAACGACTGAAGTAAATGCTTTTAAGATAATGCATTAATGTTAGGACTCTTCAGTACCGCAAAAGTACCAAAAAGAATGAACGGAATTCAGAAAACAGTTCATACTTATTAGTTAATCTGAAGTAACCGACAGAGGGAAAGATTAGTAAAACAAATATTAAAACACAACAATTACTTTAATGGATCGCTACAGTGTTGTACAGTTATAAAGACAGACAAATAATTTATGGTTGTTAGTAAAACTAAATCTACGCTCCTGCACACCATTTTTTATGCAACATATTAACTGGAAAAAAAGCATATACTAATGTAACTTTAAGCAGGAAAACAGAAATAGAAATAAGAACATTTGCAGGCTGGAAAATTTGTCTTTGTATGTGCTTATACAACACCTAGCATACTGACACTGCGATCACAAATGAGAACCTGGGTATTGCCATAAATACGCACCAGTATCTCTGCCAGTTATGAATCCATAAGCCAGCATGACCAATTAAGATTGTTCCAAAGCTACAGGAAAAATTAGCACGGTCCCCTGGACTCAATTACCAACAGCAAGTGTGCACTCTGCAGGCCCATGTATCATTCACTACTGGAGCAGCCATTAGCTCTGCCTCCCACCGGAGAGACCCCCGGGATCGCGGCCGGCTCCGCAGGAGTCCAGACAAACCACTTACACCGAATGTACGCAGCCCCCATCCCAAAGCAGTGTGAAATCCCAGATCCTGTTCGTGAGCCAGCAGCAGAGACTGAGAAGCACACATCCACTTGTATTTAACCCCATTCCCAAGGCTTGTGGTGACCCGTCCTGTTCTCCTCCCTGCCAGGACTCCCCTGATCGTCGCCCCAGGTGCAGGCAGTGTGACCGGCACAGGTGAGCTGCATCCCTCCCCCAGGGCCAAGCATCACAGGCTTGTCAGCCCACCAGCCAGCCCATCTCCCATTCCAGCCACCGGCACAGGGTCACTCCAGGCCTCGGTCCTCATCCTACCGGCAATCAATTGACCAAACCCAGGGAAATGAAAGATAAAATTTCAGTTTGTGAATGGCTGAGAGAGGAATACTGCTCTGAGGCAAAGCCAGTGGTGTGCACTGTCCCTGGGACCAACAGCATGTAACATCACGTAATACCACATCTTCATGCACTGCTAGTGAGCCAAACAGAAAACAATGCCAACAACTTTTTACTACGTAGTTTGCAATATAACTTTATGGATCTAATTCAATTGACTTTTTGAAAGAAGAAATGAACAGGCTGGAGACGAAGCGGGAGAACCTCTGCTAGCAAAGAAATGCTTTTTCTCAAACATACTTACACCTTCTGCTGGGCTCCTCTTCAAAGAAACAAGCAACTAAATGCATGGTCACAATACCAAGAGGTCCCATCAGCAGCAGAGAATGGGGGGTAGGCGGTAGGACAAGCTTTGAAATTTTGTATATATAAGCTAATTTGGCAATAAAATGTATAAATTGGAGATCAAGATTTCTGCATTAGAAAGTCCTCCAAATGAGTAACTTGGATGCAGAACACTGCCAGGCAGAAAACTCGGCTTCCTGTCGCTGAAAGAAAAAAATGTAAATGCAAGATATATTCTAAAAGTGTGCTCTGTTACCTCTTTTGTAACTGTGCTGCTGACTTTGTAATCTGGGATTTAACATTTTCTCTTTTCCTAGCATAAAGCTCATGTTCTCACTCTGAGCTTGCTTACCATGTAAAGTGGATTTGGGCAAACCAGAACCACTCCATTCTTTCATAAGTGGTGACTCCCCATAAACCTTGTTGAGAACAAATCCTCTGGGGCCTCTGCAAATTTAGGAGTCCAGGAACGGGGGCATGCTTGCTGTCAAGGTACAGAGATCACCCGAGCTGGCCCATGGTCTCGGGGGCACAGAAGACATCATGGGAGACCTGGGACCACCGAGGAACGGGCAGCCAGCGTGCCCCGGGTGTGCACAGGCACCGTCCCAACACCCAGCTGCACCGCGGCAATAACTAACCAACAAACTGGGTTTTCACACTTATAACTCACTCACCGCTTGATCCCCACAGCTCTGGCCACATCCCGGCCAGGTGCCATAGGCCAAGGTGAGGAAAGACATCTCCCCAAAGGTTTGCTACCCCACACTCTTCTGGCAAAGGCAGCGCTGCCATTGCCATCTCCGGCTGTATGACCGCCCAGGCATAAAGCAAGAGTACTGTCTACTGTCAACTCAGCTGATACAGCTAAAGAAAACAGACAAGGTTTCAGGCCCACCGCTCATTCCTCAGGTTGGGAGAGCTTTGTCTGCTTTCTCCAGATATATTAGTATGTCTAACGACGGATAGTGCTGCTCCACAACCCTCTCCTGTCTCCAACAAGAAGCAGACAAGTAGACAAGTGGCCCAAAGTTCTAGAAAAAAGCCCATGTTGCCATAAAAATATCTGGGACAAGACATAATGAGAGATGGGAAAAAAGGAGGGAATCCACCGCAGAACCAGCTTCTATGGGATATTTGGCGAGTCCAAGTTTGAACATCTTCAGATTTGCAATTACTGACAACCTACTGTCAAACTCTCACCTTCGACGTAACATCACCCACTACAGCAAGAAGGACCTTCATCCAACTGGCTTGCGCAGTTCATTCATCCACACACCCATGCACAGCATTGCAAGTTTTTAAAAATATACTCTCTAACTAAATGCATAAAAAACTTCCTGACACAGCTAGAGACAGTCAGAGCGGTGTTGGGCAACAAACTCATCTCCAGAGCTGTACACGACACGCACTCCAATTCCTCCGCCTTAAAGCCTTTTTCTGTTAACTTTTTGTACTGTGTTTGGTCCCTGCACGACACTAAGAAAGAAATAATTTCAATTATGTTTCTTCAGCACTTGTGCAGATATTCATTTTTAAGGTATATGATTCACAAACTCTAACTGCAGGCTCAGAAATGCTGGGGACAGCAAAAAACAATTTAGAGCCCGAGGCGCGTGCTGAATAGCGCGGCAGGGTGGTGAATTCGGACCAAGCCCACGGACAGCCCCTCTCTGCATGCACAGGTCCCAGCCTTCCTCCAAAACCCAGGGGAAAACATCATGAGTCACCTCACCCATGCTTGATAAAACTGGAGTCTGAAAACGAACAGCACGCTCTAATGTATTACACTGAGTCTCTGTGAAACGTGGGCAACAAAGAACTCTAACAGCGTGTACTTTATGAAAGGTTACCTCGTAAATTTATTATTACAATTCAATTAACTTAGTGAGGGAGGGGATGAACAGCACAGAGGGAGCTGAGGCTGTGCTATGGGGTGAGCTGAACCTGGCACAAGTGAAGCGATCCCCCTTCTTCCTCCCACGAGCGCAGCGCTTGCAGGCGATGAGTGGGATCGGGGAACTGGTCCAACAGTAACAAACCCCAGAGTCCCCATCACTCCAGACGTACACTCAGATAAACCCAGAAGTGATCCATTAGTGGATCAGATCCATCCATTTCTCTGCCATTAGCAGAGAAAAACCCTAAGTGTGAAAGCACATCAGGAAATTTTTCAGACGTAATTTAAAAATTCAGGGACACTCCTGAGGTCCCTGCAGGCACCACGTGGGCGCTGAGGAGCCCCGGCCACGCCAGAGCACGTGCCAGCTATGCAAGGCAGGGGCAGGACCGGAGCCGCAGCCCTGACCCCAACATGTGACCAGGAGCACCATGTCCCCAGGTGCTGCTGGGTGGTTGCACCTCAACGGGCTCCATGGTACGGGTGCAACTGCTGGTTCCTCCTGGGAGCCACCAGAAAGACACTGCACAGGTTTCAAGGGCAGTGCCGGTACCCTGATGGGGTGCAAGTCTCCACCCTGGCCAGACATGGGCAAGGACAGTCAGCAGACTTCATCGTCGGCACACACCCTCCAGGGAGCCCCGCGGTGGGGAGCCACTGAGACCTGCTCGCAGGTGTGGAGACCATGCCCAGCTCGCTGCTGGCAGCCTGCAGCGGGACCCTGGGTCCCCTGGGGCAGACGTCCATCACATTACAGGACATTGGTACTGGCCCTCCAGGGCTGCATCAACGTGAGCTGTTATTCCCCCAGCGTGTGGCGCAGCCAGCCCTGACCTCCTCCCTCCCCAGCTCTGGCATGGGATGCTCTTCCAAAACCCTCGCTGTCAGGCAGGGGAATGCACCAGCTTCAGCCCTTACTTGTGCATCAGCTCATACCAATGTCACTAAAAGAGCACCTCTTAGACCAAAGCATCAAACAGGACGGCACGCGCAGCCCCCCGCGAGCGCAGACGTCGGTGTGTGACGATGCTGGCCGAGCGGAATGCTTTCACCTTCATTACCGCACCTGCATGGGGGCACACATCTCGGCACGAGTGTACCCCGCTGAGGAGCGGCTGGTCCTGCTACCCGATGGCACTGGCTCAGTGGCAGCCGCTGGGCACCGTGTGCCCACGCCAGCCAGCAGGACAGAGCCAGGCTGCTCGGCGGCACAAGCAGGGCTCAGCTCTTGGGTCGCTGGCTGGGCTGACACGGGAAGGAGGGGGGCACGACGTGTGAGGAGGGGGGCTGCCCGCCTGCCTCTCCCATGCACATGGGATGCTACTGGCAAGAAGGGCCTGCGCTCCTTGCAATGGGGCGCTTTTCTCCCAGCCCCACAGTATCGGCACGAATCCCTATGGGCAGAGATGCTCCTTCCTCTGCTCGCACTTCCAGATCTGCCATCGCACAACTTCCTTGCATGCGAACAGAGTTGGCGGAGGTTTTGTGAAGAAGTGGGTCTGCAGCACTGTTCATTTTTTACTGTAAATTTCCAATAATTTCTGTGGGTTTTTTCACCTAAGATTTCATATCCACTCTTTTTTGGAAATGCTGATAAATAACTTTGGACGTTTATTTCGATTTGGGCATCTTCAGCACATCGGGTGTCGTGCCACAGCACTGCCGGGCACAGGAATGCCAACAGCTCGGCAGCTGGAGACAGCAGGAAGCCTCTTTTTGGGCTGATCCGCAGAGCACCATACATTAAAAATGAACTAATCTCAGAATTTTCCACCAACCCAGATTTTAATAAAAATAATCTCCCCTGGAGATAGCTGTAATATAAAGCTCCAATACTGCTTCTCATACTGTGGCCCATGCTTTCTTTCCAGTAACTGTGAATTATGGCTCAATTATGTTCACTCTGCCCTCTAAGCACAGGCAAGGAAAGAGAGGGAGGGCCGCCCGCATGTCTTCTTTCCGAAAAAAAATTAAGTGCATAGCCCAAGCTTGTGCCTGCTCCTGAGGTCCTCACTGCATGCACAAGCAGGACCTCACGCTCACGGTGCAGTACGTTTTGTGAGCACTTTCCCTCCGAGGATCTGTGAAATCCACCCTGTGCTGTCCATGTCAGCAGCAGCAAACGAACCTTCAGCTCCCGGAGCGGATCAACGGTTGAATCTTCGAGCTACAAAAGCTCTGGCAACTACAGGTCTGCAACTGCTTAGAGGACAGCTCAGAAAGATGAGAGAAATGCCCACTTTGACAATTTAGCCTGAAGAAAATGTGTCCACTATATCCTTTGTGCCTTGCTCACTCTAAGTTTTCCTCCATCCATGTCACGAGCAGTTACGTACTCCCCTCACCCCACAGAGCCACCCGGTCTCCTGGCCCCCAACCCCACCCCCACCAGCACCGCCAGCTCCCCGCGGCAGCTCTGCCCCGCAGGGCTGTGGTGGCACTCCTGCCCTGAACACCTTCTGCCCAGAAAGCCGGGTCATGGGACGGGGAGCCAGAAACCATCAGACAGATTGACGGTAGAGACTTTGCAAGAAAAGAGGTTTTCTCTTTTTAAGTAGAAAAAACAACAGCAAGGAAAATTTGCACTTTGGTCAGTGCAGGCAGTCTGTGCGATAGGCGCAGAGCTCAGCCCCGTGCAGAGTCCCTCGCTGACACCCGCCCCAGGCACCCTCCCTTCCTGCAGCCGGGCTTGAGGAGAGCCAGCTCTCACAGCCCATGCGCCGGGCAGTCAGGAAAGGAGAAGCCGCAGAAACAACCCTGTGTCCTACAGCTCACCTCATGAAGCTGAAAGCACAGGAGCAATTACTCCAGAGCACAGGACACAGAAATGCTGCAGGAGGAAGATCCCGCAGGGACCCAGGGTCCATCATGCAGGCTGCGTCCAGCACGCCCTGCCACAAAGCTGGCTCTGGCATCAGACAGGGATGGACAGAAGCATCAGCAAGTTATCCAAGGATGCTGGAGGCCCCGGAGTCAACCTGACAGGCAAGAATGAAATGCAGGTCCCATTTATATGTTAAATGCACTTAAGAGCATGTCCAGCTGGAAGTTAGGAAAGCAAAAGCATAACCCATGTTAATGAGAGAAAAATTCTAGCTCAGATGTGTGGTCACCATGGGTGAAACCTCTTTCTTCTCATGTCTCTCCATCACTTAAAACCTCTACCATCGCTGTCTCTGAGCCTCCAAGGAGGAACCGTGACTCTTCACATCAGCTCTTGCACTGATGATGCTCAACGCTGCTTTTGGCACCCACCCTTAAACAGTGAAGGGCCCATCCTAAACATGAGGGTGAGGTAACTGCTATTGACCCACTTTACAGAGAAGCTCTCTGCGAGGCGGAACAGCATCACTGAAAACAGAAATGAGACGTGAACACTCAGCTCCAGGAAAACGTTTCACCCCTGCTCCCGCACCCTCTCCCAGCAAAACACGACAAACAGGGTGCCGCGACGACCTGCGATGCTCGGCACTGATCAACAGTGCAGCTATGGGAGCTCCAACCGCCCACCTTTGCCCCGTCCTGCTCAGCCCTGCGCCCTGCCGCACCCGCACCCTCCCGCCAGGACTGCGCGTGCACCAGCCCAAGACGCTTGTGATGGCGGTGCCAGGGACTCTCTGGTGCTGTTCCCACGTGGGAGTCCTGCTCCGTCCAAAGGGAAGGATGCAAACTCAGAACAAATGTACAAGATGGGGCATGTGTCTCATGAGTCAGTGTCACGTTCAGATCTTCTCAGAGCGATGCTATGAGGAAGCAATTAACTGGAGAGCAAGACGAGCCCAGAGCAGTGCCCGCGTGTGCAGCAGGGACGGTGCTGGGGAGCCACCTGAGCCAGTCCCCCGGACCCACAGGCTCCTCCCAAGCTGTCTCGGACACCTTGAGGAAGGGTCCTCAGCTCTCGACTGCCCCAGGACTAGACAGACCTGCTGCCAGAGACAGCCTGTCCTTTTTCAGCCCCTAAACCAGGGGAAGGTTTGGGCACCCGCAGCTGCACCCCCAGCTCAGGCGTTCTCGCTCCAGGGACCGAGCCCAGCCAGCCCTCGCCGTATGCGAACAGCCACACCAGCCACCCCGCTGCTGGGGACAAAACGCAGGAAACCCGGCATCACGCCGCACGGTGAGGTCCTCCTGCCCTCCCAGTGGAGGGGACCCGGCTGCAGGAGCCAGCCCGTGCACCGCAGCCACCAGCCTTCGCAGTTATTAGGGGCCAGCAACTAACTGGCCTCAGATCCTGAAATGCTCTCTCTGCTCTGTAGAAGGAGTCCCCTCTCCCCATCCGGTCTCCATCAGGGCCGTGAAATGCTTCCAGAGCAGGACCTAGGCAGAGCTGACTGCCTTGCCCTCTTGATAAGCAGAGGGCTGAATCCGCTACGCTAGTGCACACACGCATATTTACGTGGCTTTCTTTAAATCAAGTTTGAACAGTTTTATGCAAATAAATTGCATTTATTCAAAACAACTCATTAAATAATTCACCCACAATGTCCCAGAGGATGTTGCACAACGCTTGGCAGCTAAACTTCCCAGTCCCCAAAACAATCAACCGCAGCCACAGATCCAGCGCAGTGACCCGCAGCTCTCCTGCTTCAGGCAAAAGCCTCCCTCCACACACATAATAAAGCAAAGTGGATTGATTTAAGTCAAAGCGATCACCAGTTTTAACCATGATAAATTAGCTGGCAGAAAATCTGGATATAAATAATCGAGTCTGATGTTGTTTTGCATTGGTAGTCCTTAGCTATTTTCCTAAAGAAAGGCTGAGTCGGATCAATTCATAACCATTATATTAGATTAATTTGCAATTTAATATAGACTTTACAACCAAACATGCTTTTTCCTAAGTAGATACACTGTAACTGTATGCATCTATTTATTTAAGCAATTACAATGCAAAACATAAATTCAATTTTTTAATTTTACCCAAATATTTTAGAAAAGAGTGCGTAGTACATTTCTTACTTAACAGAGGATGAGTAGTTTTTGACTTGTGATTTAAGTCAAAGTGGACTAAGACAAAAATTGGCATGATGTTCATTTAGCATGTTAAAATATTTCTCAGTACTAACAAATGAAATACAACTACTCTAAACTACCTGTGCTGGGTTCATAGGAAACGTGTACGCAACCAAAATACCTCTTGCACCTACAAGCAACAGACATAACAAGGGACTTTTATCGATAGTTACTTAAATTAACTGTTTCTTCACAGCCATCAAGATCTTAGAGCTGGTGGGTCTCACCCTCTTGAAATTGCCTTTTGTGGCTGGAGTGGAAGAGGAAAGCAAGTTCTTTGCAGCTTTCTCAGCCTCCACCTGGCTCCTCACTCCTGGATCCGCTCACCTGTGAGATGAACTGCCTGAAATGAAGGAAACGCACTGATTTATGGACAAAAGTTGGGTCAGCATCTGAACTAGTTTCCCACACTTAACCAAGGGATTCTTTGAGATAACTCATTTGATTTGCGCCGATTGACGGCCCCATGGGTCGTGGCACCCGAGCCGGCACCATGGGGCTGCTCCGGGAGTCCCTCCTGCCGGCTGCGCCCGCTCAGGACCCCCCCGGCTGAAGTCACTGCGGGGAAGATGAATTACTTCAAACGCAGCCCGTCCCCGCCGTCCGCGGCACGACACGCCGGACAGATGCGCTGCAGGCAAGAACCAGCAGCGTTGCACGGGCGAGGGCAGGGAGGGGCAGAGTCCCAGCCCTTCGCTGCCCCAGCCCCTCAAGGCGGCGGCACAGCCTTCAGTCCCCGCACCAGACTTCGGAGCTGCCAGCCCCGGACCCGCTGCCCAGACGCCCCGCGGCGAGGGGCCCTGTGTGCCCGGCGAGCCTGGCGAGCTGTGCCAGTACCGGCTCTTGGCACGCGGCCCAGAGTTCGTGCCAGTCTTGAGTGGTCCCTAGGTGACGGACAGCACCGGAGCCAGCAAAAAGCCCAGGGCTGCAGAGCCCGCCAGTACGGCCCACCACACGCCCGAACACCGATTAGAGCTTTGCATCTTGTGACCAGATGCAGCACCCCCAGCCCGGCGCTCGCCGGGGCTCCTCCAAGCACCTCGTGCCGCGTCCCCCTCGCACGGGCTGTGCAGCTCTCCCACGGCCAGGCACGACTGTCCCACGGGCTCTGACACCTCAGGCAAAGCAGGGGTGGCCATGGGGCCCCACGTTTTGCCCTGCTCCCCAGGGGTAAACTCCAGCAACCCTGGCCACTGGTTTAGCATTAACTGTTACACCGCAGCCTAAACCGCAGCGCCTTTGCTGAGGGACGTGACCCACATTAATGACTGGTGTGCAAACATCGGCCACCACCTCTCTGCTCCTCACCTCCCTTTGTGCAAGGAGCAAACTGACACGCTGCTGCGGACCCGCTCCCACGGACACGCTCCCGCAGACGTGCTCCCCAGGGAGTGGGTGGGCTCCTCCGCTCACACCAGCTCTGCACCTGGACACCATGCTGCCGGGTGCTCCGCTGCACCTAACCCGCACCTACTGAGCCCGGTGTAAGGGATGCTGGATAAAATGTAATGCTTGGTTGTACTGAGGATCTCGGCCCACTCTTCTACAGATCCTGCTGTCTGGATGCCGATAGAGTGCTCAAACATTTGCGTTAGGAAAACAGACACAAAAAAAGCTACAAAGGGACTTTAAAATATGTCATTCTTGGTGCTGCGTTCAACAGCAGACAGTAATGAAGCATGAGGCTGCACAGTGAATAAGAAAGATAAAAAAAAGTGGAACAGCTGCCTCATTCATTGAGCACTATTAATCTCATCTGAAAGAGGCCGGGTTCCTATGGAAAAACAATGTGCAGCTTGTAATCAAAACGCATCTCAAAGCATGTGCATAAGTGGTTTGATTCTCCCCTAAAAGAGGTGAAAAATCCAATACAGCTATTGACAGCTAGAGATTTTTACAGCAGCAGAAAGCAGATGCTTTGGCCAAAGATCAAAGTTTTCAGCACAGGTTTAGGCCATTTCGGAGGTCAATTCCTGACCTCCAGATCTTCCCTTTGCAGCAATAAAGTTCTGCTGATTTTCTTTTTTTTTCACTGCTCACGTAGCTGAGACAAAACAGAGCCTGGAAAAAGGGATTTTAGGAAACCAGTGAGAGGCGAAGCCTGGGAGAGAGGAGAGGAGGCTGCGTGCCCAGGAAGGGAGGGCAGGTGCCATGGCCGGTGGCCACGCTCCTGCCCCTCGGGAAGCCTCCACGCTGCACGGCCACAGCACGAGCCCCGCTCTCCTCGCCCCTCTCCTTTCTGTCGGGCTCCTTTCCCGCTCTGGGCACAGAAAACAGCCGGCTGCACAGGCTGGCCCCCGCCTCTGCCTCCTCTGAAGGGAGCCGCAGCAAGCGGCGTTCCCGCACGGCCTCCGCGCGGCCTCGGGACGCAGGGCAATGTCCTCCTTGGCCCTTGGGGAAAGGCCTTTCTGGTAAAGCAAGGCTTTTCACTCCTCGAGTTAAACATTACCTCAGAGAAGATAAAATGGAAGAACATGATTTTGAGCTTTTTATTCCTGATTTGTGATAGCAGATAAGGACCTAAGTAGAGCACAGTGTGGGTGGGTGTATATTTAAATCGCGGGCTCCATCCACACCGCCAGGAGCTCACAACACATCCCTGGTGTCACTGGCTGTAAACACCTGGAACAAAGCTAGACACCACCAGATCTGCCCCGCAGCCCCGGGGCCGCGCGAGCGCGGTTCTGGCTCTGCGCAGTCACCGTTTCTGCCAGAGGTGATGTCTGTGGACACCATCTGACACCAGATCCAGCTTAACAGAATCCAGAAGAGGAGAAAGGCCTGCGTTCCCCACGAAGGAGGCAGCTCACAGAAATGTCAGGCGGCTGCTGCTGCTGCTGCTGCCGCTGCTGCCGCTGCTGCTGCTGCTGCCGCTGCTGCCGCTGCTGCTGCAGGGGGCCCATCTCCGCCCTGGGCTCCACCAGTGCACGCTGACCCAGTGCAGGGAGCTGCTGCAGGTTAAAGCTAACAGAGAAAAATGTTATTTTAACCTCCAGCAGCTCCTTGGTCTGGCTTTAACATGATTTAAAAAGGAAAAGAAGAAGAGTTGCCAGCACACAATGGAGAAGAAAAGCCCTTGGAAATCTCCGGGAGGAAGTCTCATCAGCTGTACATCACTGTTCCTCTAGATCTTTCCGAGCTATTTCAATAAGCTCCAGCTCTCCGATAGTTAGCAGCTTCCTAAGTACCACTCGTCTGCAAGAGGCTCTTATCTCTCTACACGTACATTTTTTATGCGATGTGCTGAGCCGTGATTCCTTGGAACAAGTTTTCCCTGCTTCCAGTGAAAAAGTAAATAGAAAACCTGCGCCTTGCCACTCCGTGATTACAACCATGGTGGCAACTGGCCATGTGGAGGGCGGCCAGTGCTGCCCACTGCCTGCTGCAGAAAGTGTTTTCCCATGAGATATGTCCCAGGTTTGGTCAGACACCTTGCAGGATTTCACGGCCAGCGCACACTGCAGACAGGGAGGACCTTGATGACCGCTGGAGGCACTTTTGCACTCTCCTAGGATTATTTCTGTACTTCCACCTTTTCCTGCCGCTGGGCCCCAAAAGAGGTTGCGACTCACTGGCAAAGCAGTCCCACCACGAGACTTTGGGAATCGGTTTTCAAATGTGTTTTAATGATACAGAGCCACAATTCATAACTATTTCAGAGAAACAAACCTTAGCTTGGGCATGTTTCTGTCTCCTTAACAAACAGACTATAATCTCATAAATCTTGTGGGTGTTTTGGATAATTTTATCCTGGGTCTCCACCACCCCCTCCCACAGAGCAATGCACAGCCAAAAGCGGAGCTGAAATGGCTCTTCCTGCAGGATAAGCAGCCGTGGACCGAATGCAGGAGCAGGTGGGCAAGACAGAGAAGCTCCACCAGCGTTAGGAAGGATCCTCTTGCACATTGGCCTCCTCTTTCCCTTGCCAAGGCTGACGCTCCCTCCTGGTGCAAGGGCCAGCACCAGTGTGCGCCAGCAGCTCGCGCAGACCAGGGTCAAAGGAGGTTCCCAGGTTGTCAAACTCCAAATAAATTGCTATCTTGGGAGTATGCTACAGAGCCCAGGCTGTCAAAACACATCAATTCCCTGCCCTACAGCCGTGGTATGGAATGGGTCCGTGGAGCAAAACGCTAGCACAGCACTGACGGCAGGCGTGTGGAGCTCCACCGCTGCCGCCAGTGACAAGGCCAGCTCCTGTGCCACTGCTTCATGCATGGCTGAGCGGGGAGCGGGACAGCGGCCAGAGGCTTGCACTGGACCGGTGAAACGCTCGGGCTCCCCGCGCCGCCGGCACGCCGGACCCTGGGCTGAAGCCCCGCTCTTCTGCGGGGCGTCTGCTCAGCCCTGTTTGGTCACGGCACACGGCTCACCCCTGCTCACCCACCCTGGTTTGCACAGCCCACCGAGCAGGGCTGCTCCCCAAATTCAGCCCTGCAGCGCACTGACACACACGAGGGCAGCCAGGAGCGTCCGGGCTTTCCTAGCAAGTGTTGTATCCTGCGGGAGATGATCCCCGGAGCCAGAGAGGAGCGCGCCACTTGCCAGGCATGCTGTCTGCAGGCAGCTGCTGGACGCAGAGCACGCTGGCTCTGCCCCTCGTGAGCTCAGCACCATGCAGTCCTTAATTACACCATCACACGCTGCTGCTCAAAGACTGCTCCGCTGACCAGATGATTTTTCCTCCTCCTTTGATACAACAGCAGCCTCTCTTATTTTTCTGTGCAGCAGCAGCTGATGGCGAGGAGGGATTCTGTGCAACTGAGTGCTCCCCTCTGTTGATTCCTGTCAACCTATAGTGCATATAAGGCAGATCTACCCAAAGTCTGCATGTTAGCTACATCAGCCCTGGTGCCAGGGGGTCCTGCGGGGAGCCAGGACACCCCAGAGCACAGCGCTGCCCCAGGCCCCTGCCACCCTGGCCCCAGAAAGTCTCTCCTGTTCTGCCAACGCCTAAAGCCACCCCGGGAGCGACATGGATTTGGGACAGCAATTTATGTATAGCATATATGCCAGCAGATTTCCACTACAATTTTTACTATTGGATCTTTAACCCACAACAAATGTTAAGAATAGTTTCATTCATCCTTTTCGTATCAATTGCTTCCGTGAGCTCATCATTTCTGTCTGCTGAGGTGTCCGCAGTCAGCACCCTGTTACAGCCGTGCAGAATAAACTCTCTGTAGCTGCAGGAAAGCAGCCAGCGCGAGGGACTGCGCCGTGTCCAGGAAGCCGAGCGGGCTGTGGGCAGGTCTGCTGCCGTGCCCGCCAGCGCAGTGCTGCAGTGGCCCTCCCAGCTGCTTCACAAGGCTGCCAAGCGTCTGCAGCTGCCAAGCCGGTGCAGACAAACTGACTGCACCTCTTCACATACTTTTGATAGTTGAAGTCTGTCCTGTGTCATGGGCAATCACCAGGGGACAGAGCACACAGCAGCAGAGCAAGAGGTTTTGGCATTCCCTGGCTCGGAAGAGATGTGTCCACTGGTATTTCCTACATCCCCCTGTCTTTTCTCTGCTTTTCTTTCAGGCAAAGGAAACAGTGCAGCAGGTAGCGTGTTTTATAGAAAGGGCCTTTTATTTACAGACACAACCACCCTCCTTTGCAAACTGCCTGGTCAGAATCTGTGCCCCTCGTCACACAGCCCCTCTGCAGCACCCAGAGCCACACCAGCAAAGGTGCCACAGCCCCCTCCCCATCCGCCCTGCGCTGACCGCACCACACCTCCCCTCCAGCTGAGGCGAAGCTGCATGTGCTCCCCGTGCCTCCATCTTCAGTGGGCAGCTCGCTCAGCTACGGCTCGTGGCCACCGCACCCCTGCCTCACCGGGCTGCAGAGACACAGCACTGGTGCTGCTTGCAGGATGGACTGCAGCCATGCTCGTGGGCTTGTGGCACCGTGAATTCAAATCAAATCCCAAATGAATGGCACCCCACACCATCTCTTAGCAGCCTGCCTTCCCGCCATCAGTCCTGGCTAAGCAGAAGTTCAGGAAAACTGTGCCTAGCTCTCTTTTATAATAGGAAAATTTATTTCCTCGTTTCCCTTGGCTTACCAGAAAAATCAATGCTTTGTGCACTGGTTTTCAGGCTCTTCTTTCATTTGCATTAAGGAGATAACAAGCCAGAAAATATTAACCTGAAGTATCAGGTGACTGAGAAGAGGGATGAGGGCAGAGCCTCTTCTGCAGCCACAGAGGGAAATGAGCAACTCCATCCCGCAGCAAAGGGAGACCCTGGCCTCAGCGGAGACCTCAAACAGCCTCTCCCAAATGGAGCTGGGTGGTCCCACGCCTCCAAGGCCCTTGGTCGTGAGACATTTCCTCGCCGGTCCCCAACACATCACCAAGGCCCTGCGTGGGGGAGGAGCCCTCCTGCGAGACAGATGCCAGTAGAGGAAAGACACGTCAGACCCCGCTGCCTGGACACCACAGGACATCCTTTCACAGGATGCCGATCCTTCAGCATCACCCGGGCTCTCCCGGCTGTGACACAGCTAACGGGCCGTGCTTCAGCATGATCCCCTCTGCAGGTGAGACCAAATTCTCTCCAGGGCTGCAAATCCACCTTACCGACTGTGATCCTGCCAGCTTGGGAACCGATGATCTGGCCTGAAACCGCCAAGGCCGTCACCACAGGGCTGCACCCAAACAGACGCCACGAGAGACGGCGGCTCCCTCTCGGCACTGCCCACTCTGCTGGTGCTGAGGAGCAGAGCCCGCGTTCCTGGCATCGCCAAGCAGCCATGCTCCCACACCTCCCATAGATGGATGGTCCCTCCAGCCAGCGTCCTCGTGCAGCCTGCTTCCCTGCGCAGCCCAGCCGTTCCCATATGGCACTGTCGCAAGAAACTCGTCCACGGCTCCGTGCCTCTCCAACACAAACAGCTTTCTGTTTCTCATCCCAAATTAGCATCTGCCCCTCAAAGGGTCTCTGCTCTCAATACCACTCTTCCCCTCCACTACAGCACAAATTATCCTTCCTCCTCCTGCCGGGTCACCAACATGACCTGCCCTGACTTCACTCCACCTCGGGGCTCCCAGCAGACTGGCCACCCCCCTTGCACCCACCGTCCCCCAAAACCTTCTTGTAGGAGCACAGTGCCCACAGTCCGGGTGGGAGGAGCAGGAGGCAGGGTCCCACCACGGTGGCAGGCCCAGCCACCTCCCAGGGAGCTCAGTCCCCAAACACACGGGACACTGCTACTTGGAGTCCTTTGGAAACAGCTAGTGGGAAGGGAGGGGAGGGGAGGAGAGGAGGCAAGGACCCAAAACTGAAGCAATAAGATGTCCCCATCTTGTGGCACCTTCCTTTCCCAAAACACTTGCCTTGAGTGCCTCAGCTGCCACACAGAGAGCTCACAGAGGGCAACAGGGGACAGAAAATTTTGAGCACCATGAAAAATATCCAGCTAAGTAGTAGAGTCACCTGCCAGGGGCCATGCAGGACAGAGGACCCTGCAGGCTGTTGGGCATCGTGTGGCTCCTGACCACAGTCCCAGGCACTCCCCAGCACAGGAGCAGCGTGTACCAGCACGTGCCAAGCACTGCTCGTCTCCCGCAGCCCCAGCCTCTGCCCCTGCCCAGGACAGTCCGTGGCCCCCATCTCCTGCAAGGCTGTCCCATGCCCATAGGCTTTGGGAACCATGCAGCTCCCTGGGGCAACTCTGCCTGTCAGAAAGGAGGGCCATTTACAAGCTCTGTCGGTCAGTACTCTGGGGGGTTTATAGCCTGTTTATGTCACCCACAGAGCTCTTCACCCACAGGGCAGGGAATGCCACCAGCTACTTCTGCACCGTGAGGAAGGGAGTCTCCTTTTGGTAATTGAGATGTGCTCCCTTCCCATCCAAGCGCATCCCTCCCTGGTTTCTGCACTGCAGAAGGGCCCATCCTTCTGTCCCATCTCCACCTGCCTCTCTGCATCTCCTGTGTCTGTGCAGAGTAGGAGACATGTCCTGTTCCTCCTGCGCCCCAGGTTCCATTTCTCAAGCCGTTTGTACGGGTGCAGGGCAGCTTAACTAGCTCAGAGTCGGTGCACGCTGCTCAGACTATTTAACCTGAAAGTGCTGGCCCACCATTAGGATGTAAACAGTGACATGCCTGAAGAGACTGCCTTTTCAGAGACAAGGTCACAGCCTCGGGTGGAGATTTGCTCCTAACAATGGAAACCACTAACAGTGAATTCAAAGGCTTTCAGCTGAATAAAGACAGTGATGGAGAGTTGCAAAGGAACCTAAAAGAGGCTTGGAGACAACTCCAAGAGAGCTGGGAAACTTGACTTGAAAAGTCAGCTGCTTCAAGTTCTAAAAACCCACCCGAAGGCTCCAACCCTGACAGAAGACCTGAACTTGAATAAACTGAACTCTGCCTAGCCAAAGTCCTGACCTCTGAAACTCTGGCAGCTAATGGAGTCTGACTTGTTACTGAAAAGCTACCTGTCCAGCCTGTGCCTGAAGGTCCCAAAAGAGACAATCCCCCTCTTCAAGCAGAGCTTGCTATAGCAAAGCCCATGGCACATCAGCCACG
Organism: Theristicus caerulescens; assembly: GCA_020745775.1. Classification (NCBI taxonomy): domain Eukaryota; kingdom Metazoa; phylum Chordata; class Aves; order Pelecaniformes; family Threskiornithidae; genus Theristicus; species Theristicus caerulescens. Next base: position 579,876 of record CM036560.1, on the reverse strand, counting down.
TGCTGCAGCTGCCAAGCCAGACCCAGAGCCCCAGAGACACCCGTGGGACGAGGGTAGGGGGTCACTTCAGACTGTGCAAGGGCTGGAGTTCAGTCAGCAAAACCCCTGTGGCACACCAAGCCCTTGCCAGCACCACACAGTCCCGCAGAGGCCAGCAATCCCTGCTGGGGTCCCATCCCTTCTCCTTATGTTTGCACCCTTCCTAGAGCAAGCAGGGAAGAAAGCCTATTCTCTTGGATGATCCCTGATGCATGTGCCCCATCACTCAGAGCAACTCAACCTCTCAACAGGTCCAGGAAGGAGACACAGAGCCAGGTCAGAGGAGGTGAGGATTGGTCCCATTACAAGGCAGGCATTTGATTGCCTCTCTTGCAGGTGCCACCAGGGTCCTGTGCCTTATCCCTGCCTACCAGACATCCTTCCCTTTCCTCAGCCCACCTGAGCCCCAGTCTGCACCCGCAGGCTGTGAGATCCCTCCCGGCGTGCAGACACTAACCCCGGCCAGGAGCGAGAGCCCCACACAGACCCACGGAGTGGCCGAAGTGTCGGCCTCCCTGCCGGCCGCCCTCCAGGGAGGACCACCACTGCAGCAAAGCCAGACAAGCAGAGCAGCAAAAGCAGGGGAAGGACATCTCCAGGAAGATCCCTGTGCCTCAGGGTCTTCCCTGCCCTGCAGACACAGGCTCAGGCAAACAACAGCTTGACAGCAGCTCCTCTGAAGTGGAAAGGCCTATCCCAGCCCAGGGAAAAGGGTCCGAGCAGCAAGAGACCACACCAGAAGAGGGGACCCCACCTGGCCTGAGAGACAGTGTGCCACAGCCCTGCTGAGCCACAGCAGCCCTGGGAAGGAGAGGCTGGCTCCGGTCGGACGGGCGCCAGCGCAACGCCCACTAACTGCAGGGAGGCGCAGGACCTGTACAGGCCAGGAGCTGGGGCAGGGAAGAGGTCTAGGATCCTCACTGCTCTCCAGCTGGGTCAGACGAAGGACCCCATGCCCTGTAAGAGGGGAGGAGGAGGCAGGGAACACACACAGCTCTAGAGCATCTGTCCTGTGAGCTTCTCTGAAACACAGCAAGCATCCTCCAGCACATCCCAGAGTGCCTCATGGAGGAGATGGAGTGCGGCAGCAAGCCTGGCAGTGGCAGATGGGACGGGCTCAATTGCTCATTTTCCCCTTGTCCCCTTTCATGCTGGTCAGGCTCCCACCTGCTTGGATGTCACCTTGCAGACAGGGACCAAGCCTGTCTGCTCACGGCACGAGGAATGAGCACTGTGAGTACCCGGATCAGAGGGCTGATGCATGGGGATGACATGCAGGAGCCTGGGGAAGTTCAGGGCCAGTCACGGGACACTATACAGCTCTTAGGGACGCATACTGTTAAGCCAGCTGGGTTTTTCCTGCCTCCCTTTATTTAAGTGAAGGTACCTCAGCTAGCACAGAAGAGGAGTTTGCAAAACAGGCAGTTTCTATTTGAGAAGTCAGCCCCCACCTGAGCTGTAAATGCCACAGCCCTCTGCAGGCACTGCCTCGGTGTGAAAGAAAGGGATGCCCCTGACACCAGCCTGAGCACGGCTGCAGGCCGGTGACAGCACGGCAGGACTGCGCAGGGAGCAGCACGGGGTGTCTGGCTCCCCTCGCCCAGCCCGCGGGGCAGCGGAGGGTCTGCGAGAGCAGCCATCGCACCGTCCTGCCTCCCACGGCTCCCCAGGGCAAACTGCTTTGCAGGGAGCCTGCACCCAAATCTGCTTTCATCCTGCTTCTCTCTGCCCGGAGCAGCAGGTGCCACAGCACAGCCTCCGACTGCCATCAGCATCCCATGAGACCCAGAGCCACGGGTGGGACAGGCAGCAGGGACAGGGCTGGTCGGGCAGCCTGGCCCTCCAGGAGCGCCGTGCACCACCGGGGAGCTCCCGCTACCCGCACTGCAAAGCCAGAGCCCTGAGCTGCGACTGCAGTGAATTCCTCTGCACATCACCCCGGCTCCCGGTGCGCAGGCTGCGCTTGCCAGGCTGCAAGCGCTGTGCTGCTCTCCCCTGCAGCCGGCAGCGCGGCCCCGCGGCCCCGGCGCTCCCCGGGCACCTCCGCCAGCACCGGGGCTGCCTGCCCGCCTCGCCCGGACCCCCGAGGGGAGCACCGGCCCCCCGAGGGGAGCGCCGGCCCCCCGAGGGGAGCACCGCCCGCAGCCCCAGGAAGCCCGCAGGTCTCCCCAGGGACTCCTGCTCTGCCGGCTCCCACCCCCAGCCCACGGAGGCTGCACCAGAAACATCTCCACTCTTCGGCTCTCTGATATGCATCTGCCCCTTGGGGAAGGGAGAGCTGGGAGGGAAATTCCTGCTTTATACATGCAAAGATGCTCCGCTTTCCATGAAGTGCCCCATTCCCTCCACTGCCTCGGATGATGGGTCTGGCAAGGCTGAGCTGCTTCACTCTGACTCTGGGACTATCCCCTGGTTGCAGTGGAGGGTAAGGAGGAAGGGGGTGGGGGTTACAACACACCATCACACTGACTCCAGCGTTGCTGCTTCCTCCAATGCCCACGCACACTCCCAAAACAAACTAAAACGGGGAAGGGTGGTGCAGAGCAGTGCCCAAGGAGCAGCAAAGCAGAGAGGTGGATACCATGGCAATGTGCAGAGCAAGGCTCCTCACTGACAGTCCTTGGACCCTGCCCCATGCTGCATCACACAATGGGATCTGGGGCGAGGGCTGGAGCAGGATGGGACCTGGGTCTATGCATCGGCTCAGGGATGAGGGAGGAGGAGCTGATGTGCCGGGGCGAATACAGCAGTGAAGAAAAAGAGCAGATACCGTGTCCCCAAGAGCCTTGCTCACAACCCCAGCAGGGGCTGGGGCGGGAGTGTAAAGCCCTTCCTGCAGCACAAGGTCAGTCCTCCCTAGAGCAGAGCGTCTGTCCGATTCTTCGACAGCAAAGGCAGCGCTGCCTCTCCTGCCTCCGCCGCTCCCCAGCGCTTGGCAGCTGAGCCTGCAGAGCTGTGCCTGCGAGCGTGCCAGCACCTCAGCCCCAAGTGCTTGGCCCTCAGCCCCAGCGCCACCATTGTCTAGCAAGCTCTCTGGCCTCAGTCACTACTCTTCCATCACCGAGCAGGACCCCCACATCAGTCTCCAAAAGAGAACTCTTTCCCCACCGAAGAGGAGTGCCCTCGCTTCCTTTAGTCCCCTCCACCCCCAGCAATGCTCTGCTTGCCCCAAGTCTCTCTGTCTCCTCATCTCCCCCCACCCCTCATCCCCAAGGGGCACCCCCTTTCCTGCCCACAACACCTCACCCTGGAGCACAGGTTCCCTGTGCCTCGAAGCCCACCCATCCCAGACAAGCCACTGCTCCCAGCCCTCCATCTCTAATGAGCACTCTTCATTAGGGCCACAGTTACTGCAGGCCTTCAGTGAACTTCTTCCCTGCGCTGACCAGGCTCAGTTTCCAAGCACTTGCTCCCCCCAGCACCCAACACCCCAGGTGACCCCCAGCACTGCCCCAGTCTGTAACGGCCACCCCACACCCTCCATGGCTCACTGCGCCCTGCCAGACACCTGCTGTGCCAGGGGATAACCACCCACCATGACACCCTCTGCCCCTCCGTGCCACCCGTGCTGCCCCACGTCGCAGCCGCCCCAGCTGACACACCACGATGCCCGTGCCTTCCTGTGTCACACCTCGGACCCCGGCAGGTCACATCTGCACACCCTGCCTGCGGCACCAGCACACCACACCCCACCGCACCGCCATGCAGCACGGTGGGGCACCCAGCACGCACCACAACCCGCTGTGCTGCACCCGGGCCTGACACCTTGAACCCGCTGCGGTCGCATCGGCATCCGTGCGCAGCCCACGCGCTCGCACCCGGCTTGGCGCGGCCCTGCTGCCCGCACACCCTGCCTGCACACCCTGCCTGCTCTTGCCCACCCACACCGCCAGCAAACAGGCGGCCATCAGTTCCCAGCGCTGCGGCTCCGTGCTCCCGCAGCCCGGCCCAGCCGGTACTGGTGCCCGAGCCGGTGCCGGAGCCAGTGCTGAGCAGTACTGGTACCGGTACCACGCCGGCGCTGGAGCCTCCCGCTCGCCGCGCCCAGCCCCGCTGTCCCCCGCGCTCGGGGCGGGCGGCGGAGCGCAGCGCGGTCCCGGGCCGGTGCGGGCCCCCGGCGGCGGGAGCGGCCCCCGGCTGCGGCCGCACGGGGGCCCCGGAGCGCCCGGCCGGGCTGCGCCCCGGGAAGGCAGCGCTGCAGCCGGGGCGGCCCGGCCCGCTCCGCCCGCGTCCCCGCCGGGCTCTGCGGGGGAGAGGGGAGCGGGGCACCGGGGAGCGGGACAGTGGGGAGCCGGGGAGCGGGGCAATGGGGAGCCGGGGTACCGGGGAGCGGGGCAATGGGGAGCGGGGCACCGGGGAGAGGGGCACCGGGGAGCGGGGCACCGGGGAGCCGCCCCCGGCCGGCCGCCCCCCGCCCGCGGCGGTGCGAAGTTTGCCGGGCGGTGCCGGGACGGCAGCTGCCAGGGAGCGGGGCCGGGGCCGGGTCGGGGTCGGTCGGGGTGCGGGTCGGGGCCGGGGCCGGGGCCGGGGCGGGCACTCACCGTCTGCTGGAGGTCGGGGATGCCGATGCGGACGACGATGGCGCCGGGCGCGGGCTCCTCCATGCGCGCCGGGGCCGCCAGCTTGGGGGAGCGGGGCCCGCCGGGGCCCCGGGCCGGGTCGAGCCGCGTCTCCTCCCGCAGGCCGGCGCCCGGCTCCCCGGCGGCGCGGGGCTGTCGCTCCGGCGGCGGCGGCGGCTCTGGCGGCGGCGACTCCGGGCTCTCATGTTTGCTGCCGGCGGGGCTCAGAGGCATGCTCCGTGCGGCGCGGCGGGGCGGCCGGCACCGGCACCGGGGGCCGCGCTCACAGCCCGCCCGGGGGCCCTGCGGGGTGAGGAGAGGCGGTGAGCGCGGCCGCCGCGACCCGCGGGGGCACCCCGGCTGGGACCCCACGGGGGGACCCCGGCAGGGACCGTCCCCCGGCAGGGGCCCGGCGGAGGACCCCCACACTGCACAGGGGCACCCCGGCTGGGACCCCACGGGGGGACCCCGGCAGGGGCCCGGCGGAGGACCCCCACACTGCACAGGGGCACCCCGGCTGGGACCCCACGGGGGGACCCCGGCAGGGGCCGTCCCCCGGCAGGGGCCCGGCGGAGGACCCCCACACTGCACACGGGCACCCCGGCTGGGACCCCACGGGGGGACCCCAGCAGGGACCGTCCCCCAGCAGGGGCCCGGCGGAGGACACCCAACCTCCACTCGGGGACCTGGTAGGGACCCCCAGCAGGGCCCGGTGGAGGACCCCCCCACTCCACCCAGGCCACCCCTCGTACAGGACCCCTGACTGCCCCACACAGAGACCCCTATCTCAGGGCCCTCACTCAGGAACCATCTCACAAAGGCACCCCCACAGGGTTCCCCATGGCAGGGACCCTGTGGGGACACCCCCCCCCAAGGATCCTCATGTTGAGGGCCTTGCAGAGGACCACCCCCACCCTACATGGGAATCCCCATGTTGGAGACCTCACCGAGAAGCCCCACACCATGCAGGGATCCCCACAAGCGCCCCTCGCCCCCCTGCCAGGGCCAACTGCCACTGCATGCCCCCCCACAGCCCCCACAGTGGGCACAGCCCCCATTGCAGTGACTCCCACCGGCCACCCAGAAGGGACCCTTCCTCATCCTGGCAGCAAAGCATGGACCTGCCCCGGGTTTACCCCATGCCAGGCGCATGGACATCCAGAGCCTCTGCTCGCCCAGGGAGGGCTCAAAGCGCAGTGCACGCACCAGAGCCATCACAGAGGGTCCGGACACAGTGCCCTGGGGCAGAGGACAGGTTGTCCCAGCTTCTGGAGCCTGCTCTGCTCCTTTGATCAACCGTCTTCTCTTCACACCACCACCAAGGCTTGCAGTTTGTCCCAGTGGCCCTGTCCCCCATCTGCAATCATGATTCTCCATCTCCACATCTGCACCGGCATATTTGGAGGGCCTGCCTGGCTCCTTCTGCATCTGCCGGGGGGACTCATGAGCGAGGCCGGACATCAGCAGGACAAGCAGGTGTGACTCGGGGGGCTCAGCAGGCCCTGTAAACTGTTCATCCTGCAGTTGCTGGAGTGCTGCCCACTGTGAAGTCCCCGATACCCCTGCTTGGAGGCAGTCACCGCCCAGCAAGTGTTTGTGCACACCCGCAAACAGCCACGCTGGCCCCTGGGCTGCAGGCTCCAGCAGCACCTCCACCAGCCCATGGGGCGAGGAGCTGGGGCTGTCTGCCAGGGGTTTCCCGAACTGGCTTGTACTTGGACAACAGGATGCAGCGGTGCCCTTGTGCCAAAGTTTTGGGAGCGGCAGGACAGCTGACCTGTGTTTGCTGCTGACCTGTCTCAGTCAGAGAAGCCATGTGCGCACACACCGTAGTGGTGGCAGGCACAGCTACCGTTAGTTCCAGCATAGAGCAGAGACGCAAGCAGCCGCCACCACGGGCTGCTATTTCTGCCAGTCCCCCCACCAGTGAGGGCTAATTAAAGCCAGGAGGACCCTGCCTGCCCAGCAGGTCAAGCCCTTGCTCCCAGGCAGGGACAGGCCAGCGGCTGCCCTGCCAAGAGCAGATGGGATGCTGGGCTGAGCCCTGCAGGGCTGTGCATAGGACTGTGGCCGGTGCATCACTGGCTGGGATTCAAGGCTCTAATCTACGTGACAATCCTCAAACAGAAATAGCCCCCAAACCACTGAGAGCTGGAGAGATTTACAGTATGGCCTGGATCTGTCCAGGAAATGACTAATGGCTCTTCCTTCGGCCCTCCCACCCTGAGGCTGAGGGACCGCACAGCAGTGAGAACCTGACTCTGCCAGGGCAGCCAGCCCCAAGCAACTCTCCCAGCTGGAGCAGCATCTGCTGCAAATGCCTTGCACCGGCAGAACAGGCGCAACAGGCAGAGAAGGCTGCATCCACAGACCTGGAAGTTTGGGGTCACAGGAGGAGTCCAACGGGTCCTGGAGCACGAGCACTGCAACTCCACGGCACTAGCCCCAGAACAGAAATCATGGCTTGATCATGACAAACAATGAGATCAGCCCAGGAGCAACCGGCCGGTCTCTGGGCTCCTCCTTTCCCTCGACCCACACCTGCACCCCTGCACTGGGGAGCCACGGGTCCTGTCTGTCTGCTGCTGCTTCACAGATGCAAGGACCAGGGAGCCTCCAGCTTCCCCTGCACCCCGGACTCCCATCGCCCCCAGTCTCGCAGTGCCGCCCTGGCATGGGTCGAGCCTTTGTGCCCGGACGGGAGGACACAGTGCCATGACAGTTTCAGTCATCCCCAACCGGTCCCTTTTTAAGGTATGAGCAAACATGCTTGCCTAGCAGCAAAGAATGTGTCTCACTGAGGCCTGAGAACAGCTCTCTAGCAGGGCACTGGGGCGAGAGGAGACGAGACCGGTGGCGTTGGAAAGCCTCCTGCTCCACGGAGCACACCGTGTACCCCATCCTGCGTCTGTCCAGGCCCCAGGCAGAGGTGCATCAGAACTGCAGCTCCACAGAGCACGTGCCGGGGTCGGGCAGCTGCAGGTCTCGGGTGAAGGGATGCAGGTTTTGAAGCAGACAAGGCCACCTGGCAGAAGTGAGGGCTGCAGGGAACAGGCTGGGCTCTGCGGCTTTGAGTCAGGGACACCAGGGACGAGGTGGGGCTGGTGAGAGGAAGAAGTGGATGAAATGACCATGAGTCACAAACAGCCAAGAAGGAGCCGCCGGCTGAGGTCTCTCACAGCACAAAAGACAAAGGAGTAAGAGCGGTCAGGAAGCGAGACGGCAAAAATATCTGTCGAACAACGGGCCAGAGAGGGGAGCACGGAAAGTCTGAAGTGGGAAGCCAGCAGCCATGGCCTGCACATGGCAAAGTCACACCAAAGGGCTCGAGGCCAAGAGAAGAAACCTGAAGCCACGAGAGTGTGGGTCCACAGGGCCTCTCCCAGTCTGCCACCAGCAGCACAGCAGGGTCTCGGGGGACAGGTGAGGGTGGCACAGCGCTCAGGGAGGCTGGCCCGTCCTTGCACACGCATGGAGGCACAGCAAGACCAGGAGGCACAGCAAGACCAGGAGGCACAGCACACGGCTGAGCCCTGAGGAGCGCCCAGCACCCTGCAGCGAGGGGCTGAGGGCAGGACAGGGACCGAACAGACCCTTGGCAGGACCTGTCACGACCCATGCACAACCCTGAGAGCCCATCGTCTCAAATCTCAACAGCTGATGCTCCAGCAGAGGACGCGGGACAGAGGGAAGCTGGGTCTGTACAGAGGACGCTGTGTGCATACTGGCCACCCGGCAAGGGCGGGAGATGGGCCAACGAAGGGCCCATGTCAGAAGTCCCCGGCCCGGGATTGCTCCCTGAGGCTGGCAGCTGCCGTGGGACAGGCAGAGCCTCGCCAGACATGGCGGTGTGGGAGACTGGCTCTGCCTGCCTCTCGGGCAGGCCTGAAAGCAGCCGAAGGCTGGATGCAAAACAAGCTGTCACCACTGCTGTTCAGCTACTGTCGCAGGCTCGAGGCAAGGACTGGGACTGGGCCTGATTTTTATTAGTGACTTAGAAGAAGGGATCAAACAGCACCTTAATGAAATGCAGCGTGAAAGTGGGAGTAGACAAGTGAAAAGGCCCTAAAGAGATAAGAAACAAGAGCAGGAGGAACACAAAGTTCTGCTTGGAAAAATGCACGTAGTAAGATAATAAATCATCAGAAATACAAGCGACACGTGGTCTGACTGCATCCCGTGGGCATGCATCCACACAGAGGCAGGCAGACCCTGGAACAGATGGGACAACGGCAACGCACACTTGTGTACGCCCTCGCGAGCAGCAGAGCCAGAAGACCTCCTGCAGCTGGGGCATATGCGCACACCTGCACCTTGGTGGAGCTGGCGAGGACCCATCAGCTGCAGGAAGCCTGAAGCAAACACAGAGGAATACTTTGGATGTGGGCCCATCTGCCCGAAGGCGCTGGGGAAGGATCCCGAGCTCTGCCCATCACCTCTCCGGAGCCATGCCCATGCCGTGCAGGCCATGCCGTGCAGGCAGGGGCACACCTCGCTCACAGCGGGCACCATTCTGCACAAGAGCCCCCAAATGCTACAGCTTTCCTCTGAACGTGTGCTGCTGCAGAGGGGCCTGGCTCCTACCTGCTGCCTTCCTCCCTCTGACACAGTGCTGCACAAGGAATTAGGCGAGAGCAATGCCACAACCATCCCTTTGCGCTGCCTCAGCCAGCACAGCTTCAGCCACCCTCAGACAGAACCCTGACAAACCAAGCAGGCCAGGACGTACCCCCTCCATCATAGAATCATAGAATCATAGAATTGTTAAGGTTGGAAAAGACCCTTAGGATCATCAGGTCCAACCGTTAACCTACCACCGCCAAGGCCACCACTAAACCATGTCCCCAAGCACCACATCTCCCCGTCTTTTCAATACCTCCAGGGATGGGGACTCAGCCCCTGCCCTGGGCAGCCTGTGCCAGGGCCTGACCACTCTTTCAGTGAAGAAGTTTTTCCTAATATCCAACCTAAACTTTCCCTAGCGCAGCTTGAGGCCGTTCCCTCTCATCCTGTCCCTTGTTACTTGGGAGAAGAGACCGACCCCCCCCTCTCTACAACCTCCTTTCAGGCAGTTGGAGAGGGCAATAAGGTCTCCCCTCAGCCTCCTCTTCTCCAAACTAAACAACCCCAGCTCCCCCAGCCGCTCCCCATAAGACTTGTGCTCCAGACCCTTCGCCAACCTCGTTGCCCTTCTCTGGACACGAAATCAGTCCTGCAGCCAGGGTGTCCCAGCAGGCAGAGGTGGCTCTGGCTCGTGGCCTCGCGGGGGCAAATCTCTCTCCGCCCAGCCTGGCAGCAGCACCCACCTGAGCCTGTGCCTGCGGTCTGCTGCCTGTAGTTCTGTTCAACTATTGCCGTTCATTGATTTTATTTCTTTCCTTTTTTTTTTCTGTCTTGTTATTTCACTAGGGGGAGAAATTAAATGCTCCAGATGGTAATTGTCAGGATTATTCTTGCTTTTTTTCCCAATCTTCTGGTACCTCATTAGTTCCCAATAATGTTAAAGACACAACTGTGAACGGTTGGAAAAATGCACCGGCCACCCCCACCCCCGAACTCCATTACAGACTTGCAGAGTCATTCACATTCATTTTCTCTTATTAAATCAACTTCTCAGCTGAGGAAAAAAATCACTTATCTTGAAAAAAGATAAAAGTCGAGTATCTTAGAAATTATAATCCAATGAGTCTTATTCTAACACCAGGAGAAACGGATGAAAAATCATCAAAGAGAGTTATAAAATCTTTCAAGAAGATTTTACAGTGAGAGGAACAAATCAGTAATGCTTCCATCAAAGAAAGTCACGCCTCACTAGTCTAGTAGAGCTCCCTGCACGTGCCACCAGGAGCACCAATAAGTGAAACCCAGAGTAGAGCAGTTTGTTTGGATTTCCAAATACTCTTTGCAATAGCCCTCACAAGAGATTGTAAAGTCTAGCCACCTCTACCACTTACGCTGTGAGAAACAGCGTTCCCCGATAGCCTGTCCCACTCTCCGCCATTCCCAGTGTTACAGAGTCTAAGCCACCTTCCCTGCCGGCTCTCACAGATCCCTCTGACAAGGGCAGCCATGCCATGGGGATCAGCCCATGCTACGCTGCTGAGCACTGCTCTGGCATCTTCAGAGTTCTCCACTGGGGCTCCAGGTCCCGCCCTGGGTTCAGAGGTAACGCAGAACCACGGCTCTCACTCGGTGTATCACTGAATTACTCTTCCGCTGGAGGGAAGGCATCCGGCCGGGAGAATCCTGGGAGACGTGCAGTGCTAGCACTGCAGTGGTGGGACCTAGAAAGGTGCAACAGGTAAGATCTGAAGAAGACGAGCAGCCCCAGGGCACGATAAGAGCAGGAAGAAGAAACCGAGGCGCTCCGCAGCCGGGGAGCCAGCTGGAACTGCTCCTGGACAGGGGAAGCTGGCACCTCCCCGGGGAGGAGGGAAGGTGCTGCCACTCCGTCCCGTGGCAGGGGGAAGAGCGGGTTGGTGCAGCCAAAGGGAGCCCAGAGAGGGGGGCAAAGACCTGCGGCTGTTGTCAGCATTGGCACCAGGTCCTGCAGCCCAGGGCGAGAGCCCAGTGCTGTGCAGAGCCAGAGCAGGCCAGCACTGGGCTGCGGGAGGGTGGGAGGTTGCTCTTTCCATCCTCAGGGACAGGGCTGCTGACACCCCGGCCACATCTGAAATCCTCTTACCAGACTCCTTCCTCCAGGTCTCCTCTCGCTCGCTCTCCTCTTCCTGGAAAGCTGTTTCAGACCCTTCTTTGCTGTGATGGTTAGAAATGGCCTAATTTCTAGCCCACACATTCACGGCTAGTTTACCCTACTCTTGCGTCAGCATTGTCTGTTAGCCTGTGCAGCTCTTCTCCTTTGTTTATGTAAGTATTTATATACATATCACAGGCAGCGATTAGATCCACACTCAGACTTCACTTTGCAGGCTAAACAAGTGCCACTTAGGTGGTCTCCTCTTGCATGGCAGACCCCTTCCCCCAGGGACACACGTGGAGGGACCGGCTTACTCGGGAGGGGTCCCAGTCACAGGGACATGTCGCAGGTTGGATTCATACTTAGGGACACAAAATAACGCACTTCCAAAGGAGTCCTGTGCATGGGTCGTGCCTTTCCAGGCTTCAAAACCCCTGTCACCCAGAGCGCTCGCTGCAGGCAGGTACCAGCTCCCGCCCCAGCAGCAGTCCCACGGATGCTAACAGTCTGCTAGGGAGCATTGGAAACTGAACAACGATAACAGCACCTAACACCTCAACAGCAGCAGCGACGATCTTTCCAGAATCAAGGGAGATCTTGCAAGTCTCAGCACGGGGGCAAAGCAGAACTGCATACCTTCTGCATCTTCCTCTGCAGGGGCTGTTGGCCACCCAGGCATCACAGCCACAAGCACCTGAGTGGGTTAACCTGCATCCAGCCACGCTGTCTTGCAGAAACTTCCAAGCACCAGTCTACTACAGCGAGCAATGCAGCCTGCCTGTGACTGGCAGTTTTCCCTGTCTAAACCAGGGTTCAATTCCCTCCCCTTTCCAGCACCTGCTTTCCCACGCACAGCGAGCCTGCTGGTGCGCTGCCTTGGGCTTCGCCTCTCCACTCACATGCCCAGTGACTCTGTGACTCCCGAAAGGCCTGGCGCTTTGAGGAACAGGGTCTCCCGAGACATGCAAGCAAGGGAGCATCTGGCTCAGCACATCCCCAGGTGCGCCTGCACAGCAAGGGCTGGCGCTTCAGGCATGGTACAGGAGGCTGCAGGCAGCTGCTCTCTAGCACAAGCACCGCTTTCCTGGGAGAGATGGCAGGGAGCAAGAGCTAGCGCAGCACCGACTCGGCGGGGACCAGGTACTCTGGTCATGCTTATGTGTGGGAGAAGCACACACCCCCCAGCTCTCCCCCATGGCCGCACGCTGGCAGGCCACAAACCGCACCAGGTCCCTGTGCTCCAGGGCTCCTCGCGCCGCACTGGGGTTGTGGGTGGATACAGCAGTGTCACAAGTTGGGGCCAAGGGGAGATCCAGCATTCTGCGGCGGTGTCACTGCCGGGGTGGGTATGGAGAGCAGCACATGGGGCTGTCACTACTGGGATCACTGGGAACGGCCCCGTGTGCTGGGGCTGTCACGGTTGCGGCAGGACAAGCTGTTGGGGTACCGTCTCTGCCTCACTGCTAGTGAAAGGACCGACTAGGACAGACTTCACCTGACTTACTCCAGATCAGCACCCAGGCAGCTGCACCAGGGACAAGGCAGTACGCCCACCCACCTGCACCAGCATCGCCCCTGCCCTGCCAGACCCTGCAGACACGGCCATGGAGCCCCAGGCAATGCTTGCCCCTCCAGAGGCCGGACCCAACGCCTGCTCCAGCGGCTCCCACGGCACCCCAGGCTCCACTCTTGCAACAGCACTGAGCCTGGCCCTGGTTCTGCACGCAGGTGCTGTGCAAGCTCCTCGTCACCCCTGAGCCCTCCCAGGACCAGGGAGCCCTGGGTCATGTCTAACAGCCCTGCCCAGAGCCCCCAGCCCTCCCACACCGCTGCACGGAGTCAAGCCCTCACCTGAAAGGATCGGGGAGCGTCCGCTTTCGCTTGGCTGGCAATGCCCATGGGACAAGCAGAGTCGTCCTCTCACACAGGCCAGACGTTACTGATTTACCAGGGGCGGCTGCGGCTGCAGCTGGAATGCAGGTCGATGGTTGCAGGCACTGTGGAAGGCACAGTGGCCTCTGCGGGGGGGACGGGGAGCGGGAGGGACTGTGCTGCTCTGTCCCCACCGCAGGGCCTGAGCTCAGTGCCCCGCGCAGGGTGTCGGGAGTCTGGGGCTCCCACGGGCCACCTTCCCACCGACCCAGGGCTGGTCCTTGGTATCCTGCCAGCTCTGTGCCCGGGGCTACCAAGCAGGGCCCTGCCCAGAGCTAGGGCTCCGCGATGCCGGAGCCGTCCTCGTTGCTTATCTGGGCACAAGCAGGTCAGTCGGCCCTGCTGTTTGCCATGGCTCCGTCCCAGCCCCACGTGACAGGCAGCACAAAGCAGTCTGTACCAGCCCAACCTTGTCCTCTGCCACTGCTGCCCATGTCCTCCAGAACCCATGCAGGCAGCAGCAGGGGCAGGCACAGGACTGCGCTTACTGTGGCCCCAGACTGAGTGTCAGGATGCACAGAGCTAATGAGGAGAGGGAGAGAGAGCAGTGCTCATTGATCAGCCTGCGTGTGGCCGCAGTGTCCTACAGGCCCTGATGGGTAATTCTCCTGCCAATTGATTTTCCCTCTCTCCATTTGCCAGGGTTAGTGGGTCACTGGGAATGCGTGGATGATTAAAGGGCAAGTCCCGCAACGCACCGCTCTTGGGAGCAAACCCGCTGCACCAGCGCTTGGCTTTCCTGGGGTGACAGCGGAGCAGTGCTGACCCCAATGAGGGGCAGCACGATAAGGAGCAGCATCCTATGCCCATGCAGTGCTGGCCTGGGAACACCGGGGCTCATCTGTGTCTCTGAGTGCCCAGCAAAGAGGCAGGGGCACTCCTGAACTCCCTCAGCACATGTGGAGGCAGCTGCAGTGCCTGGCTGGTGGCGACTTGTAGGGGATCCTGTCTGCAGAGTTCTGGAGCAATAGACACAGGGGTTCCCAAGAGTTATCCTTAATAGTTGTCCTGCAGTCCCTCACTGCCTGCCTATGTCCGCTGTGTACCGCTACAGGAGAGAAACCCAGTGCTTGGCCGCCAGCGAGCCGACTCTTCAGGTCAACAGGACAGACGGCAGTAATTCCCGGCCCAAAACACATATGCTTCCCGCAGGCCACAGCCCTGCACGGACTCCTGGCTGCCTACCTCCCACAGGGCTGTGCGTCCCCAGCTCCAGGACACAGCTGCACCACCTGCCCCATCCCTGCCCCATCACCCCTGGGGGATGCAGGACTGCCCCCCTTGCGGGAAGGAGCCAGACCCCTTGGAGGTGGCCTGATGGGCAGCAGAGCTCCCCGCCAGCCTGCGCAGGGCAGAGCAGGAGCCGACAGCCCCAGCCAGGACCCCCGGCTCCCACAGTGGAAGAGCAGCACCCACTGGCTGGTCCCAGCCAGGAGGAAGGAGCACAGGCCAGCAAACCCTCTCTCTGTCCCCGCGGTCCCCACACAGGGTATAGTGCCAGGCATTGGCCACACAGCCCTGAGTGTGGCTTGGGGCAGCACGGCCACTGCCAGGCTCAGCCCTGCCTGCTGCCTGGCCATGTACCCTCTTCCCTTGGCAAGCTGGGCAGGTGGGACAGTAGTCTGGTGCGCAGGACAGCACGTGCATGCTGAGGCTGCACCACACAGACACTCAGCGGCAACATTGGGACACAGTGGTTTGGTCCTTGCCCCCATCCCCGTGCCGTCACTTCCACCCCTGGGCTGGACATGCAGGCACACAGGTAGCCCACGCTGCCAGCTGGCCCAGGGAGCTGGCCCAGGTTAAAACCAAGCCCATTTTGTCCTGATGGCTTTTGGCAGGAGCAGCTCACAGCTCTAGCTGTTCCTGTAAAGCAGAAGTGGCGATGAACAATGACACAAGAGCAGGAATGAGGGGCCGGGGTGGAAAGTCTGTAATCCAGCCCTATCAGACTGCACACGCAGCCCTGGCCATACCTGTAGCCTCTTAAATCCAGGTTTCTGTCACATGCCCACCTCTCCAGGGTCTGCTGCTCGCACTCTGGCTGCTTTCCCACCCTCTTTGAGCCAGCCAGCTCCTGGTCTTGCACAGGAACAGCTAACTCTCAGGCAATTTTGGGTTTGTAGCATCCCAGCCTCATTCCTTGGGCTTTGTGCATCCTTGACTGCCCTCAGGGAGAACATCTCTGCGTGGGGCTCCAGGCTCCCACAGCAGCAGCAAGATGCAAGCGGCTGCCCCGGCCACGTGAGGACAGTCTCTTGAGTCTTCCACCCTGGGCTCATTCCAGTACAAATCCAGAGTGGAAAACCACTTCCCACACATCCCCTCTCCCTCTCCACTGAACTACCTCTCAGCTCTCCCCAAGCTCTTCTCCATCACAGATGGGGCAAGTACCTGTTGCTTCTTGCCCCGCAGCCCCCTCCCCTATCTGTCCCGGTTCCCAGCGAAGCATCGGTGACCACGGTCCTTCCTCCCGGGATGCCCTCAACCCTTCCCTTGCGCAGCACGCGCTCGGAGTCAGCCCCACGGGCCACACAGCACCCCAGCCTGTCCCCACAGGACCCCACCTCAGGGTGCGCCTGGCTGAAGGGAGGAACAGAGCCTGGGGAGAGGCAGAGGTGGCTGAAGACTTTGAAGCTTGCAGGAACTATTCCCCTGAGATGCAGCTGGGATCCATGGGCTCCATGTGCCGTGAGGGCACCTCACAGGAGCTGGCACCACTACTGCAGGGCTCCATGGATGTGGTGACTGCTGCTCTAGTGGGGAGGGTGTCCCCAGAGCCCCATCACCATGCAGGGCCTGCCCCAAGCCCTTCCCAGCAGGGGTGTCTGCAAACCACAGGTCCTTCCCTGCTGGGCACAGAGGCCCAGGCAGGGACAGCGTACAGCCAGTCCAGCCCCGGTCCCTCAGGATCTGCAGAGCCTAGCAGTGACCACGGCCTGTGGGGCAGCTCAGCACCGAGAGCTGCCTATGCAGCCTCTCCCACCCCAGGAAGGTGTCTCCAGAGCGGGAGCCAGGGGATGGTTGCAATGAGAACAGCCTCACTGGGAGGCACCGGGGATCCTGGGGGCTTCGCACACTCCCCCTGCAGTAACTCTGAGCGCAAGCGGTGCGTAGCCATAGGAACATCACTTAACACAGTCACCTTGGTAACCACAGCTACATGCTCTCATGGAGCACGTGCGAGGCCCTGTGCACCCCCAGTCGGGGTCCCCCAATCCTGCACCCACGTTGCAGCCCTCTGCCTGCCCAGTCAGCAGGCCACGCTGCTGTGCGGGACCAACAGGGACAGGGACAGACCTCTCCTCGCTGGCAGCACTGCGCCATCCACAGAACCATGAGAGCAGTTGGAAATCACCACCAAGACCAGAGCAGGGAGTCAGAGTCCCGTGGACCAACCTGGCCACAGACACCTCTGCCTGGAGGTGTGCGCTGGATGGACTAGCATCTCCTCCCATCCCACAAGTCACTGAACCCCCATCAGGTCCTCATGCGGACACAGAGCATAAGGACCCCACACACACACACTCCCAGCCCATCGATGCAGGAGAGGAGCATGCCTGGATCAGACACACGTGAGGACACAGCCAGGAGGAACAAGACCCCAGAGCCTGCTCCACCATGGACAGGCTGGCAGAAAGCACATCTGCTCCCTCCATCTCCCCACACCATCGCTGGGCACAACTGCAGGTAAGCACAGCCCAGGAAGGTGGTACAGCCCAAGGACAGGTAAATCCAAGCATTAGGTTCCTACATCTCCCACCCTCATCTCAACAAGCACCTCTGTGTCCCTGCTGCACAGTGGGCAGCAGGCACAGACCCACGGCAGCACACCCAGCCCCTCGATGTGTGGGCAATGCCATGGCCCGGGCTGACCCAGCTTGCCATCCCGCACAGACTTCAGGACTGCCCTGTACCCACCGCAATCCTGCACTGTTCCTCTGCATTCCTGGCTCCAGCACAACACAGCAGGAAGCGAGAAACCCAAGGACCTCCAGGAATTACACAATCCATGAAGCAACCTGGACAGCCCTGCTGCCGCCAGGACCTACCGCCCCCTCATCATCGCCACCAGCAAGGCCCCATCGCCATCCCCTCACTCAGCCTCACTTGTGATGGCCTTGGCCCTGCCCTGGCACAGCCCCTGCACTGCCCCAGCACAGCCCCTGCACTGCCCCAGCACCCCAACCTTGCAGGCGCCCTGCCATCCCTGCCAAAGCTCATGTGCCGACCCCATGTCTAGGACTGTATATCTGACCTGTTCCCAGGGACTCGGTGTTGCCCGGCTGCAGACACTATCCAGAGCTGGTGCCGGGGTGGCTGCCACCCCAGAAAAACATCCTGCCGCTGCAGGAGCCCAGAGCGCCCACTGATCAGCCAGCCTGAACACACCGCTCAGCTTCTCCCACTTAGCCCTTAGGTAATAGGATAACGCTGCCTCCATCTGTTTGTCTGGGACTGAGACGCTAATCGCCTCTCTGGCATCCCTCCCCTCCCCGAGCCCCTGCCCGGCCCTGCCTCCAGCCCCATCCCACCTTGCAGAGGCAGCCCAGGGCCAGCACAGGGCAGGGCTGCTGCGCTGGCAGGAGTTGGGGAAGAGGTTCCAGGCGGCAGCCAGCCAGGCAGCCATGGCAGGGACAGAGTCCCACAGATGCTAAGAAGCCTCCCTGTGTCCCACAGACTTGGGCTCCTGCTGTAGCAGGGAAGGACGGTCCTTCCCCTTCAGGGCTAGGAACAAAGCCCTGCAACAGGGGTTGCCTTCACCAAGCCCAGCTCCGCAGGGCCCCGCTCCCACTGGGACCTGCTGTTCTGCTGCAGAACGAGGAGGACCAGGTCAGAGCACTGTCTTCTGTGGAGTAATCTGCTGCAAGTGTTCAGAAACGATGCTGCCACAGCAATCAGATTTGGGCCCTGCAAGTCACGGATGTGCTCTGGGACCAGGCAGGACTGACTTCATTGAACACACAAGCCAGTGGAAGAATAGCTTGGATAAATGCCCACATCTCAGTACAAACACAATTCATCCCCACTGCACATATTCCAAGACTGCATCTGCCCTGCATTGGCAGCCGGTGCTTAGACAACTGGCACAGCCCTGCAGCCCCGCAGGGAAGCACCCCTCGCAGCGCAGCAGCTCCCCAGCCCTGAACCGCCTGGCACAGCAAGGCATGGCACGGCGCAGCGACTCCCCTGTATGGAAACACGCAGCAGAGCCCACGCAGCACAGCCCACACAGCGCAGCCAGCCCCTGCACGGAAACACGCAGCACAGCCCACGCGGCTCGGCCCACGCGACACAGCCAGCCCTGCACGGGCAGCCTGAATTATCGGGAGAATTTACAAGGTGAAGTGGCAACGCATTTCAGGGGTCCTGGAATGAAGCTGCAGGCTCTGAAAAGAGCCTGCTGAAGCCAGAAAAAAGCACCCACTATTCTTGTGCATTAGCATTTTATGCTTCCTTTGTTTCATCCTCTGGTTTCCAAGCCTTCACCCTGACGCTTGACATGCACTGCTTGCTGCATGCCACAGCTCAGCCTGCCTAGTGCACAGGCAGAAGGGGCTGGGTGAGGCTGGGACTTTCTGAGCCCCAGCCCCACAGAGGTGTCCATATGATGTGGACACGCACGGGGGTCCCTCGCTTCTCAGCTCCTCCCTGCCCTGGGGTGGGACATGGCAAACATCTGCAGTGAATGGGGTTGGCAGGTCGCAGCCTGGGGACAGGGGCAGAAGCTGGAGTCCTGCTCCTCTGCAAGCCCCAGCACTGGTTGCACTGGTGCACAGCGAGCAGTAAGTGGGAACGCACCCTCGGGGACACACTCCAGGTGTGCACACCTGGAGCAGGAACAGCGTCAGCCAGATCCTCCGTTGGCAGGAACTGGCTGGTACTGTGCCAGGTAGGGGCTGGGGTCCTTGCTGGGCACCAAGAAACCCCCGTGGAGAGGGAAGAGAGAGGCTGTTCAGAGGAGCATGCAGAGGGCAGGGCAGTGCACGACTCGGGGCAGGAGACGGGGCCTACCACCCAGCAAAGAACACAAGGCAGGTAGGGGACAGACGAGCCCCAGATCATGGGCAGACGTTTGTCATTCGCCATCTCCCACTCCCACAGGACACCTCTCCTCTACCTTTCCCCAGCTGTGTCTTACAGCTTAAGCTGCTTCTCCACCAGCTGTGGGCAGTAGATTCCCTGCTCCCCTCTCCCATGTTGTCCCTCATGCTTCCCTGTTCCCAGCGTAGCTCTGGCTGCCCTTTTCCCCCTCTGTGCCAGGCTCTGGCCCTACTACAGTCACAGCAAGCAGCTGCTGCATTCCTCCCCTGCCCACATCCATCCAGTGCCCCGGGAGGAAGCGTGCACCGCCCCTGCCCTAGGCCTGACATCCTGGGCTAGGGGCACCCACCGTTGCTTTGCTTCCCTTTGTGGGACATAAGCTCTGGCACCCGCCAGCAACGGTGCTGCGGGTTCGCTGTGCACGTACGGAGCTGGCTGGCCTCACGCCACGGCACTGCAATTCACCTCGTGCCAGCCTGACAGCAGCCACAGAAGCAGCACCAAAAGCCTAAATGACTCAGTGCGGCCAAAGAAAATGCCTTTCACAGCATGCTGCACATTCTCACCCAGCTCCCATCAAGACCTTGCCCTGGTCTGCAGAGCAGCGTGCATGCAGCACCCAATCTGTGAGCGCAGCTGTGGGGTGACTTGATCACCAGCCGTACCAGTGCTGGGGACAGGCAGCACTTGCAAAGGGTCCGATGTCCTCAGGCTGAGCAGTAAAAAGCCCCATTGCATGAGGCAGCATCCAAACAGCCAGGGCTGAAAGAAGCACCCACACCAGTCTGATGTCCGGGAACCCTCTCATCCTCCGAGACCAGTGTCCCAGATGGAGATCCTGAATCCCAGCTGGATGGGCCCGGGGAGATCCCATCAGAGAGGGCACCCTGGATCCCAGCTGGATGGGCCCAGGCAGACCTGGTTAGCCAGTCTCCCCTGGGACCTTTCCTCTTGATGCCTCCTCAAAGCACATCATGTAGTGATGACCTACCCCTGACTCATAACTGCTTCTGCATTGCTTGCAGCCTGCCTGAACGCGTCCTGTCCCCTGCAGCCTGAGCCTTGCCATCCTTTGCCAGCCCTCACAAGCCCCGTTTCTGCCCTCAGCTCTCCATGCAGCTGCCCCTCAGCACCACAGCTGGGTCCCCATCCCCACTGCCCCAGACAGGCCATCCCCTGGGACAAGGCTGCAGGGCCCTCACCAGCCTGAGCTCCCTCCCCACCACCTCCCGGAAAAGGGGAGGACTGAACAGTGCTTACCTGAAATGACTGTCACGGGCACAGGGTCACAGCACTCCCTCTTCATCAACCTGTGGACAACAGAGCAAGGACAGCATCAGTGCAGTGCACCGCATGCACGCCCCCCGGGCATGCTGCACCCATGTAGACAGCAGATTCAGTCTCAGGACAGCAGGGAGGTGTGGAACCCGCACGGCTGGGAACAAGAGCAGCCCCAGAGCAAATCTCCTACAGGACACCAGGGAGAGAGGCAAGGTCACCTACGGCTTGCACCAACACCTGCCGCCCCACCGCTGCAGGGCATCCCTGGCCTCCCTGCACAAGCAGAAGCACTGCACCCTGAGCCCTCCTGCCCACGCGAGCCCATCCTCCCCCCATAGACAGGCATGTCTGCTGCCCCCCCGAGGAGAGCCACAAGGGCTCTGCCCCTTGCCCAGGCAGGCTGGAGGACCGGCAGCCCCCTGCCTCTGCTGGCCCCACAGCACAGCTCGGCAAGACCACTCGTGACGGCAAGGCAGCTTCCCGAGGGAACAGTCCAGGCCCGAGCACCAGGGAAGGCGGACACGGCCGCCCTGGGTCAGCGGGGGTCCTTGAGCACCTCTCCCACCCTGGGTCAGCGGGGGTCCTCAAGCACCTCTCCCACCCTGGGTCGGCGGGGGTCCTCGAGCACCTCTCCCGCCCTGGGTCGGCGGGGGTCCTCAAGCACCTCTCCCACCCGGGGTTGGCGGGGGTCCTCGAGCACCTCTCCCACCCTGGGTTGGCGGGGGGTCCTCAAGCACCTCTCCCACCCTGGGTCGGCGGGGGTCCTCGTGCGCCTCTCCCACCCTGGCTCATCCGCTCCCAGGCAGAGTCCTGGGCAGGACATGGCTGAGAGCAGAGGCAGGCTCAAGCTGAAATGCCAGCAATGCTAAGGGTCAGCTCCTCCACAGGGTCAACTCTCCTGTTCTCTTGTTCGGGACGAGCGACGGGGGACCGAGGCCCAGCTGAGCCCACCTCCAGAAGATGACACGGCAAGTGCCCCACGCTAAATTCAGGAACAGCTACGGGCAGCCAGGAAAAGAGAAAAGTGTATCCATAATGTCTCTGCTCTCTTAAGCGCTGGAAATGTGCATGCTTGCTCTCCTCGCTTCTCATTAAAGATCCTTTCTGGGTGAGTGGCTGAAATGGCTGCTCTGTTGTAGAAAATTAAAAATGTATGACTTGGGAGTTCTTGGAGCACGCCTGTTGTGCTGCAGCTGGTGTCAGCAAGTGCAAGGTGCTGCGGGGGGGAAGGGGCCGCGGCAAGGATCCCGCTTTTGCAGAGAGCTCGCGGTGTGCCACGTGGGCAGCTGGGGTGCCACCAGGCTTTAAACGGTTTTTAAGATATACTCCAGCTTCCACTGGCAGAGGGATCACAGACACTGTGATGCACCTGGAAAACTTAGCGGCTATTGTGTGCCTCTCTGTAAAATGACACTGCTGAGGTCCCAGCAGGGCCATAGCACGATGCTCCGGACACAGCTGCCACTGCCCCATTGACTCCTCTCTTGAGAAAAAGCTCACAGGACACCTGTGCCATGAAAACAGAGGAAACCTACCACAGCTGTTTATGTAGGACCTAAACAAAATAGTACAGGGCATTTGTGTGTCCTGCTTGGACCTTTAGTGACCATAGTGACCATAGTGAACTGGGTCTCTCCCCTGTCCCTTAGCACTGGGAATACAAAGACAGTGCAGGAGGTGGGGCACGAAACTGCTGTGCCTGCAGGGACATCAAACTCCGAGGAGCACAGCCTTGCAGAGCTTAGGGCTGAGAGGTACCACCCCTGGGCGCAGAGCGGCACAGGTTGGGACACCTACACAGCCTCCCTCCCACCCACGCACCATCCGAAATCCACTGCTGCAGCACAGAGCATGGTCCCAAGCCAGGCGAGGGCACAGACCAGCCCCAGCCCTCCCACCCCACCACTGTCAGCACTGCCAGGGGACTTGTTTGCTGCGATTAGGAGGCTCGGGTGAGGGGGTGGGTCGTGCGGTGCCGCAGAGCAGGAACTCCCCGTCCACCAAAGGCACCTCGGGCACCTCCCGATCCCAGCTCACCCCGCCACCCCCAGGCAGCCTCAGCCCAGGGACGTGGTGGGTTTGGGCTGGAGCTACACGGCATGGCTACAGCTACATGTCCCCAAAGTCGGCATAACCCAAACACCCCATCGTGCCCGGTGGCCCAGCTCCACACTGTCTGGGCTTCTGCATGGGCATCAGACGGACAGCTAACCAAACCACACACATGCAGCAGTCATCTGGAACATGGGAGCCTTCCCCAGATACACACCAAGGCCCCAGGTTGTGATGGCTGCTGGCACAGCCACGGCACAACCCCGGGAAGCTGAGCTGCAAGCCCCCGGCAGCACCGGCTGCACTTTACCACCATCCTCTCAGGTCTGGGAGGGCTGGGGCAGCGCAGGCAGCACCAGGAACAAAACGGGCAACAGAGCACATGGGGAATAGGTGCCTGCACAGCCATCATCCTGGGCACAGCCCCACGCATCTAACGAGTGCAGGACTGGGCACCAGGGCTCCCTGGGAAAATGCAAAACCAAGGGGACTCAGAAACAGGAGGCAAGAATGACCAAAGGGCAAGAAAAACCATCATAAGAAGAGAAAGGAAAGAGCGGAGATTGCTGTCTTAGAAGGAGGAAAATAAGAAGGGACACAGATAAAAGGCTGTAACACCCTGAACAGTCTGCAGAAAGGAGACGACGCTTCTGCTCTTTTCATCTCACAGCACGAGGGCAGCGGAAAATGTCATGGGATCTTGCACTAAGAAAAGGAAATACTTCTCCACATCGCCTGTAACTTGATGGTGTAGCTCACTGCCACAGGAAGCCCTTGAGGCCCAGAACAGCGCAAGTTCCCAGGCAGATCTAGAGGTTTCTGTGGGTGAGGATGCCAACCAAAGTTACCAGCAGCAGCAATCTGGCAAGGCTGCGCATCCCCCTCCTGCAGGCTCCGCTGCAGCCTGCCGACAGCCAACAGGATCACCCCTCGGCGCAGGCAGCCGCTCCCCAGCTCCCGTGACACCCGCTGCCCCTCTGCAGCCCCGGGGCCGTGCCAGAGGCGGGCCAGGCAGCAAGACGGTCCCAAAGGGTGGCTCTGAACTGCAGAGTGGCTCCCAGCACTGGCAGCATCCTTGCTCAATCTCCAGCGGGATGGCTCTTCACCTGGCTCTCGTCCACACTGTCTCCATCCCACCCTGACATCCAGAGCAGATCTGGGCCAGCACAACAACCTCCTGGGCTCCTCCTGAGCCGGGCCTCTTGAGCACCATCTTTCCTGTCCTCAGGTGATGAGGGGCCGGTGGAACATCAACCATGGGAATATACATCCAGTAACATCAAAGGCACCGATCTGCACGGGAAGCAGCTCAGGAGATAAATTAAGTGCTTATAATATGAGCATCTTCTTCCAACCCTGATAACAGGCAAAGGAGACTTATGAGTTTATTATTGGACCTGATAAATTAAACTCTTCACAGAAGAATAAATTATGCAGATGATCTGCGATGTATTTAGACTGCAGCTTGCACACCACCAGGATCCTAGCCCTCACAGTCCCTGAGGATCCTGCTGTCTGTGGAGCCAGGGAGGCCTTGTTCAGACTAGCAGGGAGAGCTCCAGGGAGGCTGTTATTCCTCCTGCTCATGAATGGCAATTCTGCCTTTTGCTTGTCTAAGTCCGACTCTTTTATCACTAATGTCCAGATTCCCTGCTTTACGTTCAGCTTCTTCCCTTTCCAGGATAAGAGGCAAGGACTGCAGACTCGCAGTAACCACAGCAGCTGGTTCCCAGCAGTCTAACAAACACAACATGATCTGAAATGACAAGTCAGTGGAAGTAAAACTGTCCCCAAGACAGAACTGGGAGCTGGGAAGCATCTGGAGACTCCTATCTCAGGAGGGTTGTGGGAACGCCTCTCTGCACAGAGAGACGTCCATGGGGTTATGATATGGCAGATGGGACACACACAGATGCCTGTGATCAGGGTTCATACAGAGGGGACATACCCGTTTCTGCCTCCTGAGGTCTCCCAGGGCCCTGACCCCACAAAGGGACAATGCCACTTGGTCCCTCTCACAAGCATCGCCAAGGAACCCATTCCAGCTGCTCCAGACAAGAAATGCAGACAAAGCCTTCCCTGGCAATAGGGCAGCCACAAACCCAGGCCAAGGGCTGCGGTGCCACGGGCAGGCACCGCTGCACATCTCTGTGCAAGACCAAGCTCAGCCACTGGTCTGGCCACACCGCTGCCAAATTGCCACCGTAGCACGGCACTGCTTGGCGCAGCCTGGTCAAGCACCCCAGGGGCCTGTGGGGCTCAGGCTGGAGGTGAGCAGACAGTCAGGGCAAGTTCGAGTATGGCCATCATGTCCCAGCAGGCTCCTGTTACAGCTCCAGGGATCTGCGACCCTGCAGAGGAGCAGGAGACATCAAGGAAGGGGTACAGCCTGCAGCCCCCAAGCCCCAGCCTGCCATGTCCTACATCCTCATGCACGCCGGGAGCTGTAGTCCCTTTCTACCAAGGCCAGGAAACATTACATCACGCTGTGAGGACATGGCTGAGCCTCCGCTGAGCCTCCTCCAAGCAGGGGAAGGTCCCCCGGGCAGCCCTGCCTGTGGCCAGCTTCCGCCAGTGCTGAACAATAGCGTCCAGGGCCGAGCACTTGCGGGGCCGCTGCGTTTCCTGCCATTCTTTGCACTCCCCTGAGGATGGCTATAAAAAGCAGAAGAATCCAGACCTGGAAGTCTAAACCACTCCTTAAATAAGCCAAGAATGCCAGCCTCTCCCGGGGGAGGGAGCCCCGCAGTCCCCAAGGTGGGGGAGCAGCTGTAGGGAGGTGGGACACGGCCCAGGACCCATCAGTTCTGTCCCGGGGAGAAGCGCAGCCCTGGACCAAATTGCACTCTTGGGTTTCTCAGTGCAAACAAGGCCCAGCCAAGCACCAAACCCACCCCTGCCCACCAAGGTCTCTCTGCTGTTCTAGAGCTTGCAAAGTCAGCCACCTTGGCACGAAACAGCAGCCCAAAGAACCAGCTCCTTCCAAACGAGCAGCCCCTTAAAGCAGGGGCTGGGCTGGAGCACAGCCGCCCGGCCCCGCCACGGAGGGCTCGTGGCAAGTGGAGGCTGCAGGAGGCTGTTTGCGGAGCGCACATCCTGCACACGTCCTGGGGGCTTGACTCCGCTTGGGGAGGGGCTCGCTGTGGTGAGAAGCTGGCACTGATGGGCCCCCTGCGCCGTCCCAGGCTCTGCACAGCCCCGTTCCCACCCAATGTCCCCCGCGCGGTCACAGCTGAGTCCGTGCAACATCCAGAATCACAAACTCACAGAGCTGCTGTCAGTGAGGGGAGAACGCGCTGCCGCCAGAGAAGTTCTTTCAATATTTAATGATAGAAGAGTCTCCTGATCGACCTGCTTCTTGGGTTACAAAAGTCCCCATTCATTCTGCTCCCCATAAGGAGATGGGCAGCTTGACTGCTGGCAGTGGCACGGACACCCCATCCCCTGAAAGTTTGGGCTGATCCTTGAGAGACTTCCACAAAGCCAGCGCTGCCTCCCCTTCCCACGCTGCCAACAGGAGCCAAGACACTCATGAACCAGAGCTTTTGCCTGTTGTCACAGTTACAGCAGCTCAGCTGCATTTAGGAGTGGGATGGCAATTTACTCTTTGTACTCGTTTTAGCTGCACGGCCTCCCCCTGCTCCAGGTCTGCCATGGCAGAGGGGATTCCCGCCCCACAGCACTGCCAGCCCCACGAGGCTGCCAAGCCCCCGCTGCACCCCGCGGCTCCTGCTCCTTGTGCCCCTGGTGCCAAGGGCCGGACCACCAGGTCCCACCTCCCGGGCTAGCAGTCGGCACCGGGCTGGGGAAGGAGGCTGGCAGAGGAGGCCGGAGTGGGGCAGGGCACGGCTGGTCCCCCTCGCTGCCTGGGAGGGGACCCTTTCTGTGCCCCACGGCTCTGCTCGCCTCAGCTTCTCCGGCTCCCCTCGCAGCTTCTCCCTGTCTCCTGCGCAAAGGGAGAGCAGGGCCGGAGCCAGCAGCGCTGACGGGCGACCTCCCATCCCTGGAACGCTCCTCGGTCCTGACAGCAGCTGCCAGGAGCAGCTCCGCTCCCACGTCCCCGCCGCACCCGCGCCCCTGCCCCAGCTCTCACGGGAGAGCGCGGCTCTACCCCAAACGCCATCGGCAGCCTCTGGCCCAGCTCTGCAAAGCCCCGCTGCAGCCACGCGCTCTGTGCTGTGCTCCAGGGCAGGACCCGCTTGCCATCGCTCCTGCGGTGCCTCCGTCAGGGAGCCTCACCTCACCAGGACGCCCCAGCTTCACACGCGCTTTGCTGCGCTCTGCGAGACGGGAAGGGGAGCCCAGCCTGCCCGGGCCCCCTCCCCACCCCAGCACCCCCACAGCCCCGTACTCTGCTCCTCAGCGCTTGCACACACATGCCTCACCATTTGCATATGCACTTACGCACTCCTGTGCGGAGGCAGCAGTAATAATTTTTAGCTGGTGGAAATCTCAACAGAATATTCTGTAGTGGGCTGCTCGTGTGTCTGTTTGTGTGCACCTCCAGAACGCAACAGTGGTTTAAGTGAACAATGAAGTACACAACACAAACAGTACCGATATGCATTATTCATATCATAATACTAACAATATTAAGAATACTTAGGTGCTATATGAATATTTAGGTGTTACATGCTGTATAACAGAAAAAAAACGGTTATCTGAAAAAAGGACCTTGTAATATTGTCCTTTGTGCCCTTTTTTGCCCTCAGCCCTTTTTGCCACATACCTTGCAAGTTTGGCATAGTCAGCAAAATCTCCACAGAGGGCTACTGTGCAGGTGCAAAATGCACACGAACTTTGTAATACATTTAAGTGTTAATATAAAAAGAAATTATGGAAACTTGTTATGCATTGGCTCCATTACCTGCATGCACTATTGAGACAGAATGACAATGAAAGTTTTTAGTGAAGTTTATAAAGTTCAGGGAGGGGGGAGACCCTGCCATGCCCCAGGTGGGAGCCCTCCCTGCCCCCACGCTGTTCCCAGGCAAGTGGAGCCCCGGGCCTCATCGCCTGCACGCCAGCAATGCACACGCCAGTCCCGCAGCCCCAAGCTCCCACTCGCACTCTCAGAGCGTGGGGTCTTGTGCAACGTCCGCATCTGCGAGGGCCGCAGCAAGCGTCGCTTGCCCAGCCCAGCGGACACCGACCAAGAGCAATTGCACATCCTGGGCAGAGGCACCCTCCGGGAGACCTAGACCAAGAGAAGACCAGAGCCCTGCAGAGGTCAGTGCCCAAGTCCTCAGCTCCTCTCCTTCCAACCCAAGACTCTGGCACAAACACACAACAGCTAAAAGAACGCCTCGTATGCTAACACAGCAAGACATTTTCCCACCGTGCCTTGCTATAGGTACAGTTGCAAAGCTAGCCTCATGTTTGACTCTGTTTCTCACAGACGCCTGACAGACCCTTACATCACTGAAGGCTTTGAGGATCCCTGTCCATAGGCATCAAGGCAAGAAACAGCAGGTATGGTTCCTGTTTAAATCCTATTTGCTTAAATCCATCGCTAGCATCCTGATTTGCACAAGCATCCACAGGCACTCATGGGTACCAACCAGCACCTGGGCAGTCAAACCCAGCTCTGGAGTTTCCTGCTTCCTTGACCCAGTTTTGGAAGAGTAGGAGAGTGGCAGACTCTCACCTTTCCAGCAGTGCCCCAAGACACCAGGGACAGGCAAAATTGCAAGCTGAGGCCCAGACACAAGAACACAACCACACAAATCCCACACACAGGACTGTCCAGCACACCCCGAGCCCAGAGAACAGCCATTATCCATGACAGCCTGCGGTGGAGATGACTTACTACACAAATCGTGCTTACACACAGACAACAGAGCACACAGAAAAATGGTGTGCTGAGCATCATGCAGGTATGTGCAAAGCCCCGAGGGTAGATACACCCCGCTATGCTCAGATACGCAGGGACCACAAACAGATAAGTTACAAAAGCAATAGCACACACTACAAAAGCAATGCCATGCCTTCACCAGAAGTCCCCCTGCCTGCCTAAATGCTTCTGGACCGTACCGCAGGTGTCATGGTCCCCGTTCTCTGACGCATGCTCTGCCTGCGTGCATGCCACTGAAAAGCAGAGCTCCTGTTCCCCAGCACATACCCCCAACCACAAACCATGGCCCCTACTTCCCAGCCCGTTTGTGTCGCTGCAAACCACAGCATCTGTCCCCAAGCACATTCAGCTCACCGCAAATCTCAGCCCTTATCCCGCAAAACAGACTCCCCCTACAGCCACAGCCCCTGCTCTCCAGTCCACCTGCCCCAAAGCACACGACAGCCCTTACCCCAGCACAGGCACCCCAGTTCCGACCATAGCTCCCGTCCTGAAGTGCCCATATCCCAGTGCAAGCTACGGCCCCTATCCCCCAAGACATCCCACTGCAAACCACAGCTACGGCTACCCCACGTATACATCCCAACGCAAGCCACAGCCCCATTCCCTAAAACACATATCCAGCCGCTCACCACAGCCCCTGACTCCCAGGATGGGCACCCAACCACAAACCACGGCCCAAATTCCCCAGCACGACCACACCGGACTGCACGCCACAGGCCTGTGCCCAGCACTACACCCCCCTGCAAACCAGGGCCCCGACCCGGCAGCACACCAATGCAAACCACAGCCCCCGCTCCCCCCGCTCCCCCCGGCCCCCCGGCACGGCAGCGCACAGCCCCGGCCCCGGCCGGCGAACCCCCGGCGAACCAGCCCCCATGCGGGGCTGCTGCAGCCGCCTCTCCCACCCGCCGTGGCACCAGCCCCCGGCCGCCCCGGGTCCGGCCCGCCGCCGGGCAGAGCCCTCCCGCCGCTGCCCCGGCGAGCCGCCCTCCCTCCGCCCCACCGCGCACCTGCGCGCCCGGACCCGGACCCCGAGCCCCCGGACCCCGAGCCGGACCCGGACCCGGACCCCGAGCCCCCGGACCCCGAGCCTCCGCGGGCGCCCGGGGCGCGACCCCCGGCGCAGCGCAGCCGGCCGCTCCCCCGCGCGGGGCTGACCCCGCCGCCGCTCCGCTCCGCTCCGCGCTCCCCGCCCCGGCCCCGCCGGCGCCGGCCCTGCCCCGGGGCCGCTCGTTACCTGCGGGGCGGCGGGCGGCGGGGCCCGAGCCACCATAGCCGCGGCGCGGCCGGGGGCAGCGGCGGCCGCCGGCAGCGGGAGCGGCGCGGAGCGGAGCGGGGGCGGCGGGGCCGGGGCGGGGAGCGGCGCGCGCGGCGGATCCTCCGCGAACTCGGCCCCCGCCGCCGGCAGCGGGTGTTAGTTTAAGGAGTTGTCATGGCAACGGGGAGCCGGCGCGCGCGGGAAGGGGCGGGCAGAGGGAAACTTCAGAGGCGGCTGCTCCGGCCCCGGCACCCGCACCCGCCCCGGCCCCGGGGGTCTCCGCCCCGCGCCTGCAGCGACCACCGGCACCCCGGGCTCTCCGCTCCGCCGCTGCGCCCCGACTCCCCGGCGCTTCGGCACCCTGCCCCCCCCGCTCCCCGGTGCCCCCCAGCACCCTCCACCCGCCGCGCCCGCCCCGGCCCGGCCTTCCCCCGCCGGCGGCCCGGCCAGCGGCAGCCCCGGGAGGAGCCGGCGGGCGGGGGCAGCGCTGGCCCCCGGCGTGGGGCTCCCCACGGCCGCGCAGGCGGGCCCTGCGCTCCCGGGGCCGGGCCGTGCCAGCCGGAGCCCCGAGAGGAGGGCAGGGCTCCTCACCCCGGCGTCCCGGCACAGCCACGGCCCAGCCCCACGGCCCGGCCTCCTGCTGCCCCACGGCCCTGCCCCATGGCATGGCCCGAGCTGTCCCACAGCCCCGGCCGAGCCCCGTGGCCCGGCCCTGCGCTGCCATCCAGCCCCACCGAGCCCACGGCAAAGCAGCGGGGCCAGCCCGCCCCGCTGACCTCAGGGCGAGGCACCAGAACGGCCGCAGCCCCGCTGGCCCCACCGGGCTGCCCTTCCCAGGGCTGTCCCAGCCACACGGCCCCGGCGAGGAGCAGAGGAGCCCCGGCCCCACGCTGCTCGGGGGGTGGCCGGGCTCCCACTGCCCAGCCCCGGTGCTGTTACCTGGCACAGGCCCGCGTGCTCCCGCACAGGCTGCGCTGGCTCCTGGCGCTCGCGGAGCTGGAGCCTACAGGAAACCCACGTCCGCCAGCTCAGCCCCTTTCCTGCCAGGAAGGGGACACCCCTGGCCCCGGCCAGGCTACCGCCCCTCTCTGCGCCCTGCGTCTTGCCGCAGCCAGGCTGAGGCAACGGCCCGGGATGCACGGACGTTCTGGGTCAGGGCCCGGCCACGGGGTGCCACGTGCACACGTGTGGCTGCATGTGCCCATGTTTGGGGTGCTGTGGGGTGCTGTGCATCACGGGGGTCTGTGGCATGCACAGCTCTGGGGTCTGCACGCATCCGCGGGGGTCAGGATGTGCCTCTGCATCCTATCTGGTGAGCCAGGAAACACCTTGCCAGAGCAGAGATTCTCCCTTCCTGTGGGAGCACTGCGGGCCAGGAGGAAACCCTGCCGCGAGACCGGCAGCGCTGCCCGCAGCAATGCCGGATGGACAGACGGACGGATGGACGGACAGACGGCGCCCTGGCCTGGGGCGCTTGCTGGGGCACACAGTCTGCCCTGGCCAGGCGTGGGTGGGACGGGCTCGGGCAGGGCCAGAACAGCCGAGGCAGGGTGCAGGGCCGAGCCAGCCAGCACGGGCCAGGGTCGCAGCGGTGCAGTACGCAGCAGCAGCAGCCTTGGCACGGCTGTGGCGGGAAGGAGGGACCCTGCCCACCTGCGCACCCAGTGGGGACACCCCCTCCCACCCCGCTGCCCTCCCTGGCGTGCCCCCGTAACCCCTCCGCCTGCCCAGCCCGCTGTGCCCCATACCTGCTCCACCAGCCCTCCCTGGCGTGCCCCCAAACCCCCTCTGGCTGCCCAGCGTGGTGTGCCCCTGGTCCCCGCTCCACTCAACGGTCTCCATGCACGCAGCAGCAGCATGCAGCTGCGGTGCAGCACAGGGACGCGTGTCTTGAGTGGGCTCGGCTGGAAGGAGGTCAGGAGTGCCTTCGACGGCCTGATTGAGCTGCACGGGGACCCACACCTGGCAGCTGCAGGGCCCCATGCGCCAGCTTTCCTGAATGCTACGTCCCCCTCCAGGAGCGGGCTGCTGCTTCATCCCGGGCAGCAGCTCTGTCCCTGCCTGACAATCGTCCCACCTTTGGGCAGTGGAAGTCACCCTGCAGCAGTCGCATCCAGCTCGGGGGAGCCGCGGGAGGGATGGACCTGTCCAGCCGGCTGCAGGACCTCGCAAGGCTCTTCTCTCCACCCATGGGACAGCTTTCCAGCATCCCCTGGGACCTGCGTTGGCCATAGCTCCTACACATCCCTCCTCCGCTCCCTGAGGGGAGCTGCAGCCACCAAGGGATGTCTTCCTGCTACTTTCCAGGTCAGTGTTGCCACCTCAGAGGCTCGGAAATAGCATCCAGGCTCGCTCTGTGCCTTTGGCCTGGTTTTAATCATGAGATGGTTAGTTGCAATTCTTTGGGCATTTTTTAGCTCATGGAGGCAAACTTCCCGGATTTCCTTCACGAGCCTGGAGAGCTGAGAACGCACTGTTCCCATAAAGCTGACACGTTCCCCCAGTCCCATGACTCCGAGCGTTTTCTGAGTACTGCAGTACTCACACCAGCAGCAGTTCGGAGCTGATGCTGTGATAATGTCTGCAGCCCCACAGCATTAGGAACAAGTCCCAGCTGCACAGGAGGGAAACAAACAGGTCCCAGGGTCATAGGAATGGGACCAGACCCTAGACACAGGGGAGTGGGATGGGTACTGCGCTTACAGCCCTAAGAACACCTCCTAGGCAAAATGACATGTAAACAGGTCCTGGTGGAGGTCAAGCAAGCAGATCCAAGCAATTAAACTGCGAGGGACGGGCCTCGGGGGGGGTGGTGTGGGGCAGAACCACTGCCTTTTGGCCGGCAGCCCCCAGGGAGGGCAGAGTGGGAGGCCTTGTCCCAAGTCTCCCTGTGCTGTGGTGGGGCAGCCCGCTCCTGAGCTCCTTCGCATCACAGCCCAGGCACAGGGCAGCTCGGTACGAGCAGCATCTGACATACTGAATGTGGCAGCTCCCCTTGAGACCAACCAAGTGTGAAATAGAGGTGGTATGAGCTGGGAGAAGAGACATCGCTCAGGGGAGAACAGCCAGAAGTGTGCTCAGCTTAGGGGATCTCTGCAGCAGTCAGCACGTGTAGTGCGGACAATGAGGAACCCCAGGCCAATGTCTGTACATGCAACTGACCCACAACATGCACGCAGCCAAAGGAGGTGGGCACCTCCGAGCCAGGGCAAGCCCAAGGAATGGGAAGCCATCCCTCCTCCTGCCCCTTAGGGAAGTCCCAGCGCAGTCCTGTGGAGTGGACCCATGTTTGTGTCCATGCAGAGATCAGAAGCTTATGAACAGGACCCTGAATGACCACAGGCCATGCCGGCCCTGGCTGAGCCTCAGCCTCTGAAGAGGTACACAGGTATGACACCGTGTATGCGAGTACATAAGGCAGGTCAGCCTGTTGGCGTGTAGTCCGGGAGGCTGGACCAGCACACAGACAGGCTCTGGCTCGGTGAAGTGGGAGTCCCAAATGGGGGGGCCTCTGCCATGGGGCGGGTCAATGGTGGTGCACGCGCTCCTGGGGGACATGGGCACACCAGCCCCAGGGAGCAGGAGCGGGCTTGACAGGGCTGTGGGGGGTCCCCATCTGGGGCCGGCACGGGGCAGGGACTGCGGGCAACTGCTGTGCCTTGGAGCACGGAGCCTCAGCGTGCAGAACAGAGCTCACCGCCTGCGTTGCTTTCTCCAAAGGTCAGAGAACAAGTGCAATGCAAATGCTGGCGAGTGGGAAGCAGCAGGAAGCCGTGTCTCCCAGACAGGAGTGTGGAGCCAGGCGGAGGCAGGGCCCATCTGGTCCCTCCAGTCTGGCAGCAGGAGGATAGTAGAGACCATGCAGGGGACCCGGGGAGGCAGGGGAAGGGGGCAGACGTGGAGGGCAGCCGGAGCTGCCCAGCTCTGGCAGAGTTTGCTGCCAGGCATGCCAGGGCACCCCACAGCGCAGGGCTGGGAAACCAAGTCCAGCAAAGGAGCCGAGGAGACTCCGCAGGCACTCATCCTCTGGGCGGTGACAACACCCCCTGAGGAAGGAGCTCAGACGGTGACCATGGAGAGGCCAGAGAACCAGAAAGCCAGGCAGACCTTGGTCACATCCAGACTTCTGTAAGTGCGCTTTGCTGAGATTCTGCAGGCCCTGACAGGGCAACTCATGGGGCAGCAGCACACAGCATCAGAGGGACAGCTCAGCTCCCCCTCCTCCTTTGAGCCTTCCTACTTCACACTTGCTCTTCCCAACGCTAATTGGCCTGAGGCACAGCATGGGATGGCAGGGAGGTGGGAGGCCGGCTGAAGCCCCCTCTGTTTCTACCCTTTGGAGGGAAGGACGTGGCAGCAGAGGCTGCTCCCACGCCCTGGTGCACTGCACAGCGAAAGAGATCTGCACAGGAAAGCAGAGGGGCCGGGCTGGAGCCAGCTGGGGCCAGACCCGGGCCGGCAGTTGTTGCGGGGCCGGCAGTGCGCCCAGCACTCCTGGCAGCACAGAGGGGATCATGCCTGGCCATGCCAGCTCCTTCAGCCTCCATCCAAGTCCAGTCTCCAGGAAGGCCAGGACATGGGCAGGGAACTTCTTGGGCAGCTCTGGAAGAGGCTTTTGCTCTGGCATTGGTTAGAGTGAAAACACAGCTGTGGATGCCCCATCCCTGGAAGTGTTCAAGGTCAAGTTGGACGGGGCGTTGAGCAACCTGATTTAGTGAAAGATTTCCCTGCCCATGGCAGGGGGGTTGGACCAGATGGTCCTTGAAGGTCCCTTAAACCCAAACCATTCTATGATTCTGTGTGCCAGCAAAATGCCTCTCTCACCATATTGTGACACCACTTCTCCCAAGGCACTCTGAGTGCTTAGGGACTGGCTCCAAGGAGAGGAGCAATTGGCTCCAGCTGAGCACAAGCAGGGACAGAGCTAATGCCTTGGGTAGAGCGTGTTGATAAGCCTGCGCACTGGACAGCACGCCAGCCACGGGTTCACCACTGCTCTCGGCAGCCCTTGGTGAGGATGATTCCTGCTGAGCTCAATGCTCAGAGCTTTGTTAGAGTCACGCTGCTGAAAGCTCTGGCTGGAGATGATGCATCACCCACCACCTGTGATGATACAAAAACATTGCAGTGTGGCTCCTCAGCAGCACTGGCTACCTCAAGCAAAGCCTCTGGTCTCTGCTGGGCTCCAAGTCCCACAGACCGGTGAGCCAAGTTCAAGGTCTGGGTCCTTATCTTGCAGGGTGCACCACGGCTCCGTTCCAGCACAAGGAGCCTGAAGCTCTGGGCTAAGGCCACGACTGACCGCGCTGTTCCTCGGGCACAGCGACACTGTCCCCAGCCAGGGTGAGCCGTGTCAGTTTAGGGCCAGCTTGCTGAGAGCTTGCCAGGCCCCCCTCCTGGCCTCACTGCCTCCTGCTCCTCGCACCGCTGCTCCTCACTGGGCCAACTCTGCGACCACGGGTACAGAGCAGCCCAGTCACTGACAGAAGGCATACAGCATTTATTCCCCACATCGCCCTTCCCAAGGCGAGTGCCCAGCGGCTGCATTTGCCCACCAGCGCTGCTGGTGCATGTGCAATAGTTGCATTTGGGGTCTGCTTGGACGCAGCATCTCTGGGCTGCGTTCTGCCTCTGCACTGAGTCCTACCTGGCTGCTCATAGAATAAACTGGATATTTTCCGGGACTCCTTCTCTGTGCCATGTCCCATATGCTGGATCCCATGCTGTTCCCTTCATGGCCATTCCTGGATGTTCAGTACAAAGCTAGTGGTCCAAGAACAGCTCTAAAAGGTGGACAAATGCAGGATGAGGTCTTGTGTTTTCCAGCTCTCGATGATAGCAGAAGGTGCAGCTGTCTCTTTTCCCTGAGCTCATGGTGTAGGAGCAGCTGCTGTGGGACTCTGAAATGTCAGATCTTCCTGGCTGACACAGATAAGCCTTGGGCTCTGCCAGCAGCAGCCTCTGAGCATGCTGCTAAGGGCACCCCATGCTCAGCCCTCTGCTTCCTGCAGCAGAGGCTTTGATGAGTGCATGTATCCCACTGTGCATCTGCCTAATTCGGGCAGTAGTCTACCTGGGCAGAGAGCACAGGCATATGGTGAGGGGGAGTGAGGTGGCAGTCCTAGGCCACTGGCTGCAGCCCATCCTTTCTCAAAAACTATGTCATGCAGCACTACTGCGTTGTAGTCGCATATAAGGCATCTCGTGTCTTACCACATTTCCTGCCCCTCGCCACTTGTGCTGTGCTGGGAGGCAGCTCCAGAACATCACCACCTACAGCCTATGCACAGCTTTCGGCAGCATTATCCTGCTCTGGAAACCTCCCATGCTGAAGTTTGGACACAGTCCCCGTAGTCCTGCTGCTAAGGAGTCTCTGGCTAACACTTGTTAGTGAAAATGACTCTTCTCTACCAATGTCCTGTGTTACCAGCTCCTTTTCTAGCCCATCCTGCTGCATGGCAAACACCTTGGCTCTTGGGCACCTGACCGTTGCAGTGGGCTGCTCTCAGCACCCACCTGTTGAATGTCCCGAGGCTGGGTGTGCCACGGTGCCCTGTATGGGCAGTGGGGCACACTGACCTTCTGCGGCCAGGCCACCAGCCAGCCTAAGCACCATCTGTGCTTGACTCTGCATCATATTTGAAAAGTCATGGCAGTCAGGCAAAGTTCTTAGTGACTGGAAAAAAGGAATCATCATGCCTGTTTTTAGAAAGGGTAAAAAGGAGAACCCTGGGAACTATTGACCAGTCAGCCTCACCTCTGTGCCTGGTAAAATGATGGAGCAGATCCTCCCGGAAGACATGTTGAAACATATGGAAGACAGGGAGGTGATTAGAGACAGCCAAGAGGGCTTCACCAAGGGCAAAGCATGCCTGACTAATCTAGTGGCCTTCTATGATGGAGTAACTGCATCAGTGGATGAGGGAAGAGCTACAGTTGTCATCTACCTAGACTTCCATAAGGCCTTTGATATGGTCCTTCACAACATTCTTGCCGCTAAATTGAAGAGATATGGGTTTGACAGATGGACTGTTAGATGGATCAGGAATTGTCTGGATGGCCGTGTCCAAAGAGTTACAGTCAATGGCCAGCAGATCAGGAGGTGATTCTCCCCCTCTACTCTGCTCTTGTGAGACCCCACCTGAAGCACTGCATCCAGCTCTGGGGTCCCCAGTACAAGACAGACATGGACCTGTTAGAGCAGAAATGATCACGGGGCTGGAACACCTCTCCCACAAAGAAAGGCTGAGAGAGTTGGGGTTGTTCAGCCTGGAGAAGAGAAGGCTCTGGGGAGACCTTATTGCAGCCTTTCAATATATAAAGGGGGCTTGTAAAAAGATGGAGAAAGACTTTTACCAAGTGCTGTAGTGACAGGAAAAGGGGCAATGGTTTTAAACTGAAAGAGGGTAGATTTAGAGTGGACATAAGGAAGAAATGTTTTACACTGAAGGTGGTGAGGCACTGGCACAGGCTGCCCAGAGAAGCTGTAGATGCCCCGTCCCTGGAAGTGTTCAAGGTCAGGTTGCATGGGGCTTTGAGCAACCTGATCTAGTGGAAGAGGGAGGGAGGTTGGACCAGATGATCTTTATTCCAACCCAAACCATCTTGTGATTCTATGATTCTACGATTTTATGACCAGCCTCCTCCAGCCCAGCCCTGCTCCAGATGGGCCAGCACGCTCTGCACCCAGCCCAGCTGCCCTGAGGTGGCCAGGAGCTGTGTCCAGATGGGAGACGTGCTGCAGCCCCTCAGTCTGGAGAATGGACCTGACTGCAGGAAGAGGTGTCAGGCTCGCTCAGTGTGATCTTGCTTTGGTGAGCGTGTGCCTTGGTTTCTGTACACCTCCATGGCCTCCGTGTTTTTTCCTACATGGTTTGTCCCAAGGCCTTGCCCTCTGTCATGGTCACCCTAGGAGGTATGCCGCCTCCTGTAAGCCCTCTCCCCTTGCTGAGGGGTGCAGCAGCACCAGGCCAGCAAGGACCAGGCACTTTGACCTTCGTCCCCTCCCGGCAGGCCCCGCTGCACAGGCTGGAGTGGCCGCAGTCCTTGTGGGGGATACCCATTCCTGCACCTGACCAGGCCACCCTCTGCTGTTGCTCAGGGCCCAGCATTTGATTGCATCCCCACTTGTGTCCGCGGGCAGGTCCTGGGCAGAGCCTCACTGGAGGTGGCCATCCTGGCTCTGGCAGCTCTGGGCTGGAGGCAGCTGTGTCCTGCCAGGTCCTCAGAAGAGCCCTGGGGAAGGGGAAGGGGAAGAGGAAGGGGAAGGGGAAGGGGAAGGGAGCCTCACAGCACCTGGCCTCACACACTGCAGTAGTCTGGCCTCCCCAGAGAATTAATTTCTGCAGGGAGCATGTGGCACCGGCCTTTCTGGACGTTTAGTTCACCAAGTCTCACATAGGCTAGCATCTGTCCTGGATATTGTCTGAGATGCCATTGTGCATGCTTGGCCCTGTTCGAGCACCATGAATTCCCTGTGCTCCTCTCACAGCAGCATCCCCCAGCAGCGCTGCAGAGTGGGTGAGCCATCCTCCACATGCCGTGCCATAGTCCCTGTGGGGAGCCACCCTGTCCCCCACGTGCCACGCCATGGGCCTCCTCCAGCCTAACATCACCTAGCCAGCAAATCCTCCTGGGGACAGGCTTGCAAATGGAAACCATCTGCCCTTGGAAGAGGGAGCTTGTAGGGAGACAACTGAGCTGGGCAGAGCGATATGTTCAGGGCAGGACTGGCTTGGGATGGAGTGGGGAGATGAGGCGGCTGGCAGAGGAGGAGGGTGTCAGACCTGGACGTGTTGGACACACTCCCTGCCCTGCAACAGGAATGAGCACTTGCTGCCTGCCTCCCCGGGGTTCTGCTGGCAGCACCTGCCCCTTCCCGCTGCTTAATCACCATTCTCTATGATAATGAGGCAACAGCTCCTTAAGGGAAACATGCCTGCTAATTAAGCCCTTAATTTGGTGACACTGCACATTTCCAGAGGCTGCCTCTCTGCCTGCCTGCCTGCAAGGACATCCTGGCCTGGCCTGGCCATGGCACAGCCCTCTGCCCTCGTGCCCCAGCCCTGCTAGAGCCACAGGCCCCCACTGCCCCAGGCTCTTGCCACAGAGGGTTGTGAAAAGCAACCACTTCCACACACCTCCACATCAGCCATCACGATGCCGGAGAGCCGGACACACTGTCTGCAGAGCGAGGACATGCAGGGCTGCATGCGTGCATGCACAGGGAGGGCTCATCCGGGCTGTGCACACACAGGCAGCGCTCACCACAGGCAGCGTTCACTGTGGGCAGCGCTCGCCATGGGCCATGCGCACACGCGGGCAGTGCTCACTGCAGGCAGTACACACACGGGCGGACAGTGCTCACTGCAGGCAGTACACACACGGGCGGACAGTGCTCACCGCCAGCTGTGCACGCACACAGGCAGCGCTCACCGCAGGCTACATGCAGTTGTGGACTGCTCGTTCGGACAGTGTGTCTTTTCACTGTTCACTCTGGCGCGTGTGTCGCTGGTCCATGTTAAGTCTTGCTCTGCTCGGCAAGGACTGGCTGATGTCTCTGGTACGTGTTACATTAGCCTCAGGGCTGTGCTGGCTGGGGCCAGGTGAGGGAAGAGCTGGCTGGCCAGCAGAGAGTGGATCAGTGCCACAACATACTGTGAGGGCTGCCTGCGAGTGGTGAGAAGAGGCAGCAGCTTGGGACCCGCTGCAGGTAGGCCATCGCTTTACTGCCAGTCTGTGGGAACCATAGGAGGGCTGAGCTGGTGGGGGTCTCTGCCCCCTCGGATGGCGGGGTTAACAGATGCAGGCAGTGGTGGTTCATGCGCTCCACGAGGGCTTTGCACAGGCAACACTCTCAGCCTGGCCCTCTTGGCTCTCGGGAAGGAGCACTTTGGATGGCACAGGCACAGATCGTGGCAGAGGTTTCCATTCCCAGGTCCTTGCTCTGTCACGCTCGGCCACAGCAGAAGGATCTGCTCCCTTTGGGTCCATGAAACTGAATGCAGTGAGGCTGGGGAGGCACCATCTCTGCCACCTGGCGCTGATGGTACCAGGGGATATTTCTGCAGGGACTGGCTTTGGCCAGGATAACCATAGTTTGTCATCTCCATGCTGCACCAAAGCACTCTGCCTCGCTGGTGCGGGCTGGAAGAGACCAGCAGGTAGACAAGGAGCTGCGTGTTAGCCAGCAGCTTTGCCAACCAAGGGACCAGGAGCATCTCCACTGGGTGCCCACCTGCAAGTCAGCACAACACAGCGTGGCATGGCCTGGTGTGTCCACGCTGCACAGGCATCCCACAGCCGTCATGGGGGACACTGGGCTCAGGGAATGGTTCCCTGCCACCACCTCCTCCGTGAGCACACAGGGCCAAGCAGGGCATGGCTGCTGGCTGGAACACAGGCAGCTGGGGACCTCGCGGCAGAACAGGAGTCACTGCAGGACGTGGGACAATTTCCCAGCCATAGCTGGGCTGTGGGGTACGAGAGTCCCTGCTGCGGTGGCGGGTCAGGGATACACGCGTGCTGTCTGGCAGCATATGTGAGGCCTCTGGAGCAGGGGCAGTTGGTAACGCCACTCGTGTCCTGACGGGACGGGGGTCGTTGCCCCTCCCCACAGCAGAGCCCAGCCCAAAGAGGGACTGGACCTGCTGCATAAAGCTGACAGCAGCCTCTCCCCTCCCAGCAGCGTGCTAATTAGCGAGGTGCTAAGCCCTGAATATTATTCATTGCTGTGATTACACATTCAGATAAGCACGAGTCGTGCAGTTATTGCCATGTGATTACAGCTCACTCTGGGATTAATCAGGTATCTCTCTCCCTCAAAAACCCTGGAAGTCAGTCACAGCGATCTGCAGGAGCAGCCAGCGGGTGGGGAGGGAGCTGCCAGGATGGGGACAGAGATGGACGGTGGTGGGGATAGGTGTGGGGACTGTGCTGGTGACAGGGATGGGGACAGGGATGGTGCTGGGGTGGGGATGGCGATGGGACTGGGATGGGTCTTGGGCTGGGGACAGGGATAGAGATGATAATTCTGGAAAGGGCAGGTGAGTGGGGCAGGGAGGGACATAAATCAGGGGAGGCCAAGCACAGTTTGGCTGCAGAGGGTGATTTCACAGGGACATATTAACACAGCAGGCTGCTGTGAGACCACAGCAGGGTTTGCTCGGCATGCTAGTGCTCGGTTCAGGGCACAGCTCTGCAGCTCTGGGGCTCCCAGAGCAGGGCAGGCACCTTTCCTGGACACGGAGGAGCCCTTCCGAGCCAGCAGAGAGTGACCCTCTGCAGACCGCACCAGAGAGAGCAGTTTTCCCGCAACCAAGGGAAGAGCACGCAGTGGGTGCTCGGGACATGCTTGGAGGCGACTGTCTGGAGCAGGGTGGGGGCTGCATCTCACCCATGCAAGCACTTGAGAAGTGACATACCTGGGCACACCAGTGCTGCCGACACAAGAAGCAGGAGCCTCAGCATCCCTCCCCAGGGGCCAGAGGACCCTGCCTGCTGGGGTGTGCTGCCACGGGGCCGCAGGGCACAAGGCAAGCAGCTGGCGAGCCGTCATGGCTCATGCCAGAAGATGAGCAGTTGCCCCAGACCCTGCTGGCGCAAAGGCACTGCCTTAGATCTCCAGGCCTGTCCAGGGAGGATGTAGCTGCTGCAGTCATAAGCATGAAGTGCCCCAGGAACCAAAGCTCTTCTGGGCTGCGGGGCAAGGGCCACAGCTGCCTACCTCAGGGTAACAGCCACGGAGAGAATGTGTGCAAAGGAGGCGCTCCATTTCCCCAAGAAACAGAGACAGCAGAAAAGGGGGAATATACCACAGCATTGCTGAACATGATCTAACTGCCCGAGATCTGCTTGGCCTGAGCTCCAGGGACAGCATGCACACCAGAGTCTCCTCTACATGCATCAGATTGCATCTGGGCACAGTGTTCCCCTCCTCACCATCTCTCGTGTAGGCACATCCTGGCATGCTCACACGGGTATTGAGTACAAAGGAGATGCAGACGGGGCATGCTGCCAAGCCTGCCTGCCCAGCTTCCTAATCCAGCAGCGCTGGGCAATCATGCCTCTCCCAGTCTCTGCCACGACTAAAACTCTACATGGCACCTGCTTCCAGTGAGACATAGGCAGACCCATGGCACCACCAGGCAGAGCAGCCAGTGAGCACAGCCCTGTGCCACGGGACTGTCCTGGGCACAGGCTGTGGCATACAAACCCATGAAACAATCGGGAACGCTATCCTAATGCGCAGCACTCACAGATGGAGCAGGACCCTGAGCCCAAGGCACCAGCAGTGCACACTACGCACTCACACCAGCCCAACCCTGGCATCATGAGGCAGTGACAATGTTATGATACTGTCGTGGTTTAACCCCAGCCGGCAACTAAGCACCACGCAGCCGCTCGCTCACTCCCCCCTTGGGATGGGGGAGAGAATCAGAAGGGTAAAAGGGAGAGAACTCGTGGGTTGAGATAAGAACAGTTTAATAGTTGAAGTAAAATAAAATAGAACAGTTAAATAGGTAAAGCAAAAGCTGCGCACACAAACAAAGCAAAACAAGGAATTAATTCGCTACTTCCCATGGGCAGGCGGGTGTTCGGCCATCCCCAGGAAAGCAGGGCTCCATCACACGTAACAGTTACTTGGGAAGACAAACGCCATTGCGCCAGATGTCCCCCCCCTTCCTTCTTCTTCCTCCAGCTTATATACTGAGCATGACGTCATGTGGTATGGGATAACTCTTTGGCCAGTCTGGGTCAGTGCCCCTGGCTGTGCTCCCTCCCAGCCCCCCGTGCACCGGGCAGAGCACGGGAAGCTGAAAAGTCCTTGACCAATGTGAGCGCTACTTAGCGACTATTTAGCGGTACTTAGCATCGACATTGTTCTCAATCTAAACCCAAAACACAGCCCCATACCGGCTACCAGGAAGAAAATTAACTCTATCCCAGCTGAAACCAGGACAGATACCCAAAGAGCATGTGCTACCACAGCCACCTCACACCACTCTTCCTCGTCCCCAACCCCATGAACTGGTTCCTCGGGAACTGCTCTGGTAACTTCAAGGTCTCATCCTTCTCTCATGTACAATCTGTTACATGGGCCAAAACCCTGGTTGTGATGACTCTCGTCAACATACTTCACCTTTGGCACCAAGGGCATCTGTTCAGTAACAAAGCTTGTAGGCAAGGCTCCCCCAGGGCAGTTGTGCCCATTCCTCTGGGAGCTGAGGTCACTCCACACTACATCGCTGCCTGCACATCAACAAACTGCCTTTGCAGTAATGGCCACGGAAGAACAGGAACATAAGGAGAAAACACGACCCTGGAAGTGTCACACACTGCTGCACTGCACAGAGAGCCACCCCCACGGCAGGCACAAGGGCATGAGCCACACACAGTGGTCCTGTCACCCCGCTCCTGGCCGGCGGGTCTCAGCCACCACTGAGGGTGGCATGGGACCAGTGCTGAGTGAAGGGAGCGGCTTGGACACGGGAGCTAGTCTGGTGAGCCCCCCATGGCCTGTGCCCCAGCGAGCCTCACAGGAGCAAGCTGCACAGGACAGCGCTTTGAAGCACACTCCAGCTGCACAGTTGCTCTGGCTGTTTTCGTACCTGCTTGTTCCTAAACCATACATAAACAGGCACTTTCTTCTTCTGGCTACCAGTCTTTCACTGAGTGACGGGGTAGATCAGGCTGCAACCACTGGCTGCGGAGATCTGCCTCCGCAGGACACTGACCAGGCTGAAGGGATGTGTGCCGCCCGTCACGGGACTGCAGCCAGCACCCACGCGGGAAGCCCCACAGCCACTGATCTGTGTTGCAGCTAGTACCCATGAGCCGAGCACAGCAAAGCAGCCCTGGCATCCTGCGGGCCCCATGCCACGGCACACGCCAGTCCCAGCACAGAGGGCGGACCACCCCACCACAGCCACCCTCGCCCTGCACTGTCCATCGTGGGCATGGCTCAGCATGGGAGATGCAGCACTTCTGCTGTGGTTGCAGCTATTCCTCGCCCATCCAGGATGGCTGGGCAAGATTAAATCCCTCGCCCTCTGCTTCTGCTCACTGGGCACCCTGAGACTGCAGCACTGGCTCTGCTGGGCCACTCCTGCAGGCCTGGGAAACAATGGGGGAGCAAAGAAGACCTCAGAGCTCAGCAGCAGCAGATGCCTGCAGCTCAGGCTCATGGAGCAAGAGGGACTTTGCACCTCAGAAGGAAAAGACTTGCATGCATGGGGCTTGTTCCCATTGCAGTTCAGAGTGCAGATGAGAAATGTGTGTCTTTCACGCCCCAGACCCTTCCTGCATGGGGCCGTGTTCTCAGAAACTGAATCATCTGGACAGAACTACTGAAACTGCTCCCAGACAAAGGCCTTGGGGTTCAGCTTTTCTGCAAAAGAGGGCAGAGGCCCCGGGAACCAGAACAAGCCCCATGGAGACTGAAAGCCTTTGCAGCACCACTAGCTAGCACGTGCAAACTGACTGAAGTGCGCACACAAATACAGTGCAGCGAGAGACGTGCACCTAAACTGGGAGAGGAGTGGCTGG
Source organism: Theristicus caerulescens (assembly GCA_020745775.1). Lineage (NCBI taxonomy): Eukaryota > Metazoa > Chordata > Aves > Pelecaniformes > Threskiornithidae > Theristicus > Theristicus caerulescens. The sequence goes on along the minus strand of CM036560.1, from coordinate 535,609 downwards.
GGAGCCGCCCTGCAGAAAGGGATCTGGGGGTGCTGGTCAGCAGCAGGGTCAATAGGAGCCAGCAGTGGGCCCTGGCAGCCAAGAGGGCAAACCGCATCCTGGGGGGCATGAAACACAGCACAACCAGCTGGGCAAGAGAGGCGGTTGTCCCGCTGTATGCAGCGTTGGTGCGGCCTCACCTTGAATACTGCGTGCAGTTCTGGGCCCCACCATTTAAAAAGGATGCTAAGGTCCTTGAATGCATCCAGAGTGGGGCAGCACAGCTGGTGACAGGGCTGGAAGGCATGGCCTCTGAGGAGCGGCTGAGGACTCTGGGTTTGTCTAGTTTGGACAGAAGGAGGCTGAGGAGTGACCTCATTGCTCTCTGCAGCTTCCTGAGGAGGGGATGTGGAGAGGGAGGTGCTGATCTTCTCCCTGGGATCCAGGGACAGGACTCCTGGGAATGGTTTAAAGCTGCATCAGGGGAGGTTCAGACTTGACATTAGGAAGCATTTCTGTACCGAGAGGGTGGTCACAGACTGGAACAGGATTCCTAGAGAGGTGGTCAATGCCCCAAGCCTGTCAGTGTTTAAGAGGCCTTTGGACAATGCCCTTAATAACATGCTTTAACTTTTGGTCAGCCCTGAAGTGCTCAGGCAGTTGGATTAGATGATCGTTGTAGGTCCCTTCCAACTGCAATATTCTATTCTATTCTATTCTATTCTATTCTATTCTATTCTATTCTATTCTATTCTATTCTATTCTATTCCGTTCCGTTCCGTTCCGTTCCGTTCCGTTCCGTTCCATTCCATTCCATTCCATTCCATTCCACCTGCACACAGGCCAGTGCAGCCACATGGGTTAGGGGAAGAGGGCTGCGGGAGAGGGCAGGGGGTGCCAGACAAAGGCTGTCCTGCTCTGCCTACCCCTGCTGGGTCTATACTCTTCACCAGTCCCCTGTGGCCTGACCCTGCCACCCCACAGTTCATCTCCCAGCGCTCTCAGGCATACATGGCTCATGGCGTTGCTCTCCTGGCTCCTGCCTGTGCTGGCTGCAGCCCTGGGGGAGGCAGCAGTGGGGACAGCAGGGATGGAGGCAGGCCCTGCAGTCACACCTGAGCATCCAGAGGTCTTGATGCAGCCTCTGTGGTGTGACAGCCATGGTGGGGCTGCCTGGTCAGGAGAGCCAACCGCTGGGTTGCAGACCAGCTCAGCAGCTGCGGGCAGATGCTCAGTGCGGGACGGCATCGTGGGCTGAGGACAGGGTGTTGCAGACCGCCTGGAGCTGCTCCCAGCCCACAGCTCCCCACCCTGCTAGTGCAAGCCCAGCAGCAGGATGCCAGGCCCTCATTCCCAGCCAGCACAGACAAGCTCCAGTGTCTACTGCACCACTGAGAAGAGTCAGACATCAGAGAGGCAGAAAGAGCTCAAGGTGCAGAGATAACCTGCCATCCATGCAGAAGGTGCCATGGAGCAGATCCCCCGGCCTCCTTTGCCCTGTGCTAAATCCTTCCCCACAGCATACCTCTCCCCATGCCCAGGGTGATGGACCAGCACTCACTGTGATACATGGGATTATTACACTGAACACGGAGGCATTAAATATTGAACAGCAGTTAAATGCTCATTAGATAGATTTAAACATTGAGACCCAAAGAGCCATTAAATATGCAGTGTGCAGGGTGGGGGGATCTGATGATTGACTGCACACCACCTCCTTTGTGCAGACCTGCTGCAAGCTTCCCAGCCCATTTGAAGTCTCTCTGCTATAGACGTGTCTGCTCCATCTTCTGAAATGTTATCTCACAGCAGCCTCTCACAGCTGCAAGAGGTGGGGGAGAGACAAGCTCTGGGAAGCAGCAGGGTGTGGAAGAGCAGCTCAGCGCGATGAAGAAAAGAGCGTAGCTCCAGCACAGGGTGGCCCCAAGCAGAGAGCAATCTCCTGGCATATGGCTGGCCTCGCTGCAGCCAGCTGTGGTGGCCTCAGCGGCAGTGCTGGAGCTCTGCAGGCAGCTGTGGGGCTGTGCGGGGCCAGAGCCTTTCCCTTGGGCCAGAAGTCCTGGGGGTACAGCATGGCACAGGGCAGGTGGACTTCTGGGCTCCAGGGCACCCTGCAACTTTTCCTCTCTCACCACCCCACCTTGCTCTCCCCCAAGAGCACCCTGCCCTCCCCACTCCCAGTGCCCCCATGAGCACCCTGCCCTCCCCACTCCCAGTGCCCCCTGCACAATCCTCAGCACCCAAATGCACTCTGACAGTCATACAAGCTCTGCCCCCACTCCATGGCCACTGCCTCAGCAGCCAGGTCCAAGCATCAGCTGCCCCAGCCCTGACTCCCAAGGACACAAGGGCTCCCACAGCCTGTTCCACGGGAGCCTGCTCCAGGGAGCAGTGCAGAGGGCTTTCTGGATGCCCCTGACTGCAGCCCTGGAGCTGTTTGAGGCCTTACATGTCCCCAAACCCACTGCAGGATGCACTGTCTGGGGGCACAGCTCACCCTCCTGCTCCAGACAGAGCAACAAGCAGCATCAAGCAGCATCCCCAGTCCTACCACCAAGCCTGAAGAGTGGCTAGGAGAGGCCTTGCATGGCCTGGCCAGCTCAGGGGCTAGCTGCAGATGGGGGGACATCAGTGGGTTTTGGAGAGGGTGGTTAGCAAAGGAGAAAAGCTGGGCTGCCAGAAGCAGTTTCTTCCCCTGTAACACCTATCCCTGAATGCATTGTCCTTCAGCCTATCTCCAAGGCGTGCTCAGTCTGCCGCACTTCCCAAGCCCATTCCTCTCCCCTCCATCTGTTCTCTCCTCTCCTTGCTGCTTGGATCACCCACCAGGCATAACCTCAGCCCTCAGCCCAGAGGGCCCCAATTGCCTGCTGCAGCACAAAACTGCACTTGACTGCATTTGGGAAAAATACCAATATTTCCCACGTACTTTGGGAGAATATCCTGCTCTGTTCCTGACAGGCCATGGCAGGGGACAGGGGGGCAGGTCTCAGGCAATGGGACTGTTTTGCCCGGGGAAGGTGGCCAGCTAATCCTGTCCTATCCTGCGGTCCAGGGAAGGGCACCTGGGTGCTCTCTGCTGTGGCACAGCCCTCTAGGAGTGTAGCTGCAGCCCATGGCTGAGCTTCCCTGGCCACTTCTGCCATTCACTTCCCAGCTCCCTGCCAGCAAGGACCATGCAGGGACAGGTGACTGTCACCCTCCGTAAGGCAGCCCCGAGGGGTGGTGGGGCAGGGCTGATGCCGCAGCACCCGGGGCAGAGGAAACGTCACCTACCTACCTGTGAGCAGCAGGCAAGGCAGGCCAGCTGCAGCCCCGCTCAGTGCCAAGTCACAGTCCAGGCACAGGACAGAAAAAAAGATGCTCCAAGCGGCTCTTGGGGGCCCTGGTCCCTTGGGATGTGGCAGTGCCCACGCAGGCAGCTACTGTGGGAGGAGGCAGGTACCCACACACTGGGCCGGGCGCCGCTGCCCTGTGTTGGGAAAGGAGAGGCCAGGAATGTGGCCAGAGCCTCCCGCTGCCCCCCAGCTCCTGGCCAGCACGTCTGTGCTGGTGCAGGGCAGCAGCCTCTGAGGACAGGGGCAGGCGTGGGCCCAGCGAGCACAGCCTGGCCTCTGGCAAGCCCAGTGGCAGCCGGCCTCAGACCCCCCCCTCACCGCACCCAGCCAGACCCAGCCACAGTGCCACAGGACCGGCAGCACCTCAGCTTCCCAGCCCACAGCTGGAGGAAGAAGCAATTCTGAGCAGGGCTGCAAGAGCCATGGCAGCCTGGGTGGCCTGCCAGGAGCCAGTCCCTGCTACGCTCCATCCTCCATCGTCCCCTCAGACTACATGGCCCTGACTTGCACATCCAGGTCAGCATCTGCACAACCTAGGAAGTCTCTGAACGGACATTCAGAGGGAAAGGGAGAAACTTGCCCCCAAAGCCGGGACAGCCCAGCGCCTGGTCCTGGGTACCACCCTGCGTGTCCTGCAGTGCTGGGCGGCTCGCTCTCTCTCATCCACACCAGAGGCACGGGAGCAGCGGTGCAGTTAGATGGATGAGAGGCAGCAAAGCGTGCAGCCCTGCGACATCCGCGTGCTCTCTGGGGTGGGGAGGTGAGCGCGAGTGTGAAGATGGCGAAGTGGGAGCAGCGAGCCAGCTCTGCGTGGGAAGGCAAGTCAGGGAGGCTTGCAGCAGGGGCATGGCGCAGGACCCCGGGGCAGCAGGACGCTCTGTGGGCAGTGTCCACACACAGCTTGAGGCTGAGACACATGGACTGACTCGGTCTGGGAGAGGAGCTTTTTTTTGTGCTCAAACAGAACCACACTGTAAGCTCATTTCACTTTAACCTTTCATTTTCAGGCTGCTGTGTGGGTGAGATGACGACCCAGGCACTAGTTTTGTGGAGCAAAGTGAGCGTTCAGCTTCTCTGGGGAGACCTACCCAGACACAAGGGGTGCCAAAAGCTACATCCACCAGCGTGCGCTTATGGAGGAGGGCAGGGCTGCTCTGTGAAACCTTTGAGGAAAGGAAACCCCTCCTACAGGGAGCAAATGCACCCGCCACAGCCCCGGCTCTAGGCAGGAAAGACACCAGTGCTTCTCCAAGGCCCAGCAGCAAGAGGCATCGCCCCATTCCCATGCCGCAGCCAGCCCCAGGGTGAGGCCCCTCCACAGCTCCAGCACCCTGGTCCTCCTCTCTGCCCAGGTCTGCCCTTTGGACACTACCCAGAGCTGCTGGAGAAGACAGCCCAGCCTAGCAGGGGCTGGGCAGGGCTGGGCAGGCCCCTACACAGCTGTGCAGGGCTCAGGCTGCCTCCACACAGCATGGCCTGCACCAGGACACGCACACGTGGTGGCAGAACCCTTCACCCTGTCATAGCCATGCCCACATCGCTCTGCAGTCCGGGATAACCGCAGCCAGCTGCATCCCGCTTGTCAGCTGTGGCAGGCACCAGCTCCCTTGACACAGCTTATGCACGAACTCAGCCACGAAATGGGTGCAGATGGCAGGGGCGGGTGCCAGGTGGCAGGACAGGATGGGACAGCGTGGGTTTACAAAGGGGAAGTTGTGCTTAACCAGCCCGGTAGCCTAGTAGGATGACTGGCGTGGTGGATGAGGGGGGAGCAGTGGATGTTGTTTACCTCAACTTTAGTAATGCTTTTCATAGTCTCCTGTAACATCCTCATAGGCAAGCTGATAAGCTATGGATTAGGTAAGCAAACAGTGAGGTGGTCTGAAAATTTGTTGAATGGCCGGGTCCAGAGGGTTGTGACCACTGGTACAAAGTCCAGATGGAGGCCAGTCACTAGACCCACTAGTACTAGCACAGTGGGTCAATGCTGGGGCCAATATTGTTCAACATCTTCATTAAGAACTTGGATGATGGGACAGAGCACACCGTCAGCAAGTTTGCAGATGACTCAAAACTGGGAGGAGTGGAGGATAGACCAGACGGATGTGCTGCCATCCGGAGAGGAGAAATGAGCTGGAATCTCATGAAGTTCAACCAAGGGAATGGAAAGTCCTGCACCTGGGGAAGAACGACCTCATAGCACCAGTATACGCTGTGTGTTGTCTAGGCAGAAAGTGGCTCTGCCAAGAAGGACCTGGGGGTTCTGGTTGACACCAAGCTCACCATATGCAAGCAATTGTGTATTTGCCTTGTGGCAAAGAAAGCCAACAGTATCCTGGGCTGGGCTGGGGTGCTGCCAGGAGGGACGTGATCCTTCCTCTCTACTCAGCACTCATAAGACCACATCTGGAGGGCTGTGTCCAGTTCTGGGCTCCCCTGTACAAGGAAGACACGGACATACTGGAGACAGTCCACCAAAGGGCCATTCTGATGATTAAGTGACTGGAACATCCTTCATATGGGGAGAGGCTGAGAGAGCTAGGACTGTTTAGCCTACAGAAGAGAAGGCTCGGGGGGGATCTCATCAATGTGTATCAATACCTAATGGGAGGGAATGAAGAGGGAGCCAGATTCTTCTCAATGCTGTCCAGTGACAGCACAAGAGGCAATGGACACAAATTAAAAAAACATGAATTGCCACCTGAACACAAGAAAACACTTTTGTTACTGTGAGGGTGACTGAGCACTGGCACAGGTTGCCCAGAGAGGCTGTGGAGTCTCCATCCTTGGAGATATCGAGCTGGTCATGGTCCTGCACAACCTGCTGTAGCTGACCCTGCTTGAGCAGGGTATTGGGCCAGATGACCTCCAGAGGTCCCTTCCAACCTCAACCATTCTGTGATTCTGTGACGGTTCCTCACAGCACGCTTGGCCAGCACTTCCTGCACAATGTGAGCCAGCCACTCCCTGACTCCTGGTGTCTCACATGCCCATGCAGCATCCTCCACCACACAGACCATCTCTGCCATCCCCTGGCACCCAGCCTACAGCCCAAGTATGCAGATGGAAAGAAGCAGACATGGCCTGTGGAAAATAATGCCAGGAACAGGATCGGAGAGAGCCCATCAGGAGACTCCAGCTGGCATGTGAGGGGTGGTACTGGGCTGCAGAGGGACATCCCAGATCCATCTGCCACCTGGAAGCTGTGGGATGTCTGCCCAGAACCACCCCCCAGCCCAGGAACACCCAGGCCTTCTGTTGGGGGCAATCCCCTGCTGTATCTCCTCACACTGGGATGGCAGGGCCTTGGTCTGAGACCAGGTCTCCCATCGTCAGGAAGGAACAGTGACTCTGATCCTTCTCCTGGAAGGGAGACAGACTCTCTCCTGCACTTCAGCCCCCTTTATGTGCCCCCTGCCAATAGCCCCTCCCTGGTGCAATCCTGCATCCCTGCTGCTCAGGCAGCCATTGTCCGCGTGCCCTGGTCCTGCACACCAGGCTATGGCTGCATGTGCTGCTGGCACATTGGTCCCTCTCCTGGGGACACCCTAAGCGTCACACTTATCTCCAGGGCCTGGCCCCATGGGGACAGAGACCTTTGCTTGCTTCTAGCTCTGCCTGTCGTCACTGGGTCGTTGCAGTGCTCTGTATAACCAGCACGCCAAGACAACACACATGAGCTCTCCAAACACCCAGAGCTAGTCCGTGTCCCTGGGACCCCATTTCACAGCACCGACCCCTCTGTTAGTTGCAGCACCTTGAACATTACCCCAGCCTACAAACACCCCTGCATCCCATCCACCACCCCACAGCATCCTCTCCTTGCTGCTCTGCCCCACCAGCACAAGACCCCTAGACCCACAGTGACAGGCTGCTGCAAGCACAAAGCAGAGACTGTGCTGCTGTGCAAGGAAGTTGGTAGTGCTCACCTGAGAAATGTGTCCACCCATGGAGCTGCACTCAGCTTGTCAACAGTGCCCCACAGATGCCACTGCCTGGGGAGGAGAAGGGTCCAGAGGCTGCCCTTGGTGGAGCAGCTGCCCTGCAGCCACCCTGCAGATGCCCACACTCGCCCAGCGCCCTGCAGCTCTGCCCTGCAGACCCTTGTCCTTGTGGTTTGCAGCCCTCGAATTCCAGGATGAGCTTTTCCCCCCGAGTCTCAGCCCTTCCCAGCCCTGGGCACCAGACAGCCTCAGGGGCACGCTCCCTTCCCCTCAGCACCAAGTGGCATCCTGGAAGTGCCGCCTGTGCCATCAGTGCAGCGTGGGTGAGGCCCAGCTACCACGGGAGCAGCAGGCAGCTGGCTCAGAGGCAGCTTTGTGCAGAGGGAGGCAGAGGCAGGGGGTGAAACAGCTCTGCCGGGGAGCAGCGGCAGCGGCAGCACAGCCCTGCTCTGGCTGCAGGGCCCAGCTCCCAGCCTTGGCCGGCAGAGGATGAGGGAGATGCAAGAACGCTGCTCCCCGGGGCACAACCCAGGCTCCGGGGCTGTTCCCCTGCACGCATGGAATGGGTGCTTGGCCCTCACCCCACATCGACCCCGAGGTCTTCCTCCCCGCTCTTCCATGCCCGCCACCTCCTCGCCGTGCAAGCTCCCTCCTTCTCTCCCACCCCTCCTCTGCCTCCTCCTTAGCAGCGACAAACCCTGGGGAGCAGGATTATCGAGACCGGGCTGCCCAGAGCTCCCTGGTGTTCACACCGCCCTGGAGAGGCGGGGAGCGGGCAGGCAGCTCCTGCCGGCAGCCCCGGCCCCGCAGCCCCCCAGCCCAGCCCTCTCCTGCGCAGCCCGGCCGAGCTGCCGGCAGGGCCGCGGGCCCGGAGCGCGGTGCTGGCCAAGCGCGGCCCGCGACCGCCGCTCGGAGCTCGCCACCCCCGCGACGGCCGCGGCCTCTCCCGGGGCCCCGGGCCGCGGCCGGCCCGCAATCGCCACCCGCCGTGGCCGCTCCCCGCGGAGCTCCGCACGCCCGCACCGCCGGGGGCGGCCCCCGCCCGGCGGCTCGGCAGCCCCGGGGCACCCCGCTCCGCCCGGCCGCGGACGGGACCCGCGGGGCCCGGGGCTCCCGGGAGCGCAGCCCCCCCGGCCGCGCCCGGAGCCGCCGCGCCCGGAGCCTGCGGGGGCCGGGGCCGGGCCCTCGGCGGCGGGCGGCGGCGTCCTCTGGCGGCGGCGGCGGGGAAGGGCGCGGGGGGGCGGAGGCGGAGCGGGGTGCGCACCAGCACAGGCACAGACAGACACACAGACAGACACACAGACAGGAATGCGCACCGACGGACACGCGCCGACACACGCACTGCACACCGACACGCGTGCACGCACGCACACGGGCTACATACAAACACTGCGCACCAGCACACGCACAGACAGACACACAGACAGGAATGCGCACCGACGGACACGCGCTGACACACGCGCTGCACACCGACAGGCGTGCATGCACGCGCACGGGCTACATACAAACACTGCGCAGCAGCACAGGCACAGACAGACACACAGACAGGAATGCGCACCGACGGACACGCGCTGACACACGCGCTGCACACCAGCACGCGTGCATGCACGCACACGGGCTACATACAAACACTGCGCACCAGCACACGCACAGACAGACACACAGACAGACACACAGACAGGAATGCGCACCGACGGACACGCGCCGACACACGCACTGCACACCGACACGCGTGCACGCACGCACACGGGCTACATACAAACACTGCGCACCAGCACACGCACAGACAGACACACAGACAGGAATGCGCACCGACGGACACGCGCTGACACACGCGCTGCACACCGACACGCGTGCATGCACGCGCACGGGCTACATACAAACACTGCACACCAGCACACGCACAGACAGACACACAGACAGGAATGCGCACCGACGGACACGTGCTGACACACGCACTGCACACCGACACGCGTGCATGCACACGCACGGGCTACATACAAACACTGCGCACCAGCACACGCTCACATGCGCACGCACCCCAATGCGAACACAGCACGTAACGCGCACACAGCGCACGTGCACGTCACGCACAGAGCGGAAAGCGTGCACACAGCGTGCACACGCACTGGCACCAAGTGCGCACACACGCAGCTTGCCTGCTTACACACAAAATGCCCGCGCACGCTTTACCCTGCGTACGCATACGTATGGTGTGCGTGCTCACAGGCTCACCTATGCCATACTGCATGCGTACAGCGTGCATCCGCAGGCCGTGTACATAGATGTAGAGTGCTCACAGACACTGCGTGCGCCCACACATAGCGCACATGTGGTGCGTGCATACGCAGACTGTACCACGCAAACCGACATGCTGTTGTAAAGAGTTTCCAAAGCTAAGCAGAAACAGTAATTTTGCAATTAGCACAACTACTAGCCGCTTGTGCCTTGGGAAAGGAATTCGGGAGGGAGCTAAAAGATATGAAAGCGTTTGTATAAGTAACGAACTGGGGAAAACTAACAGCTCTAGCCTTGAAGAAGAGCTAACAGACCGATAAAAGGGACCATCTTGGCACCAGAGACTGGACGGTGGCCAGAGAAGCATGAAGTTTGATAAAACTGCAGAAACTGGGTGAAAGGTGAATGTGGCGAGGGGAGATCACGACCACCAACTCAATTCAAGACCAAAAAGACCTGCCCCCCCCCCCCGAAAGGAGCATGCGTGCTAATTTACATAGCAAGCGAGGCTAATTTACATACAGTAAACCAATAGTGTATGAAATGTTAATCACTAACCAGTAAGTGTAAGTTTAGGTGGGTTTATACTAATCACATAACCCAATAAATACGCTGTAGTTTTGTATGACGGCATGCACGTTAGGTGGAACGATCCCCCGTGTATCCAGCGCTGTAATAAAGAGAATGCCTGCTTCTTAATGCTACCTTAGTGTTAAGAGGTTTATTCCCGATTTTGGTGACAATGCCAGCGTGCGTGCGCCCAGGCGTGCACATACACAGAGTGTGCACGGCGTGGCTGCGCTGGACTCATCCCACTCACACATCGCTGCTTGCGTGCCACGGCTGTAACCAGATTGGCGCTTCAACACCCAAGCATGTGCATACCGCCTGTAGTGGTTACGTTCTCTGGTGTGTGTTTTTGGGGAAGGACCTGGTGGCAAGCGGCTGCAGAGAGCAGGGTGGCAGTGAACTTCCCAAAGAGGCTGTGGTGCCACGCTTGATTTTTTCCCTGCTAGCTGTTAGCAGGCAGCGCGCAGAGCCAGGCGCTGCTGCCTGCCAAGGGACCTGCACGCCCTCATCCCGCAAGCAGAGCATTCGGCGGGTGTCTGTCGGGGGTGTCCGATCCCAGCTCTGCCTCCCCTCCTGCTTGGAACCCCCCATGTTGCCCCCCCCCACCCCGAGAGGCCACCGTGCCCAGCACCCGGAACCAGCGACTCTGTGACATCAGCCCCGGGGACAAGGGCACCGCGGGCAACGCGAGTACTGTGGGCACTACGCCGGCTGCTGCACCGGTGGTGACTGACCTCGGTTCTTGCGGTTGCCACGTGCCGCTGGCAGCCATGAATTTGCTCCCCCTCCTCATCCTGCTGGCCATGTGCTGGCCTGCGCATGGCACATGGGACAGCTGCGGGTAAGTGGCCCGAGGCTCTGGGAGGGAGTTGGGCAACCCTTAACGGGGTTCACTGGAGGGTGCCCGCTTGTCCCCCGTGGCCACACCACAGCTTCCCGAACCCCACGTGGGAGCCTCAGTTCCTTGCCAGCAGCCACGCTGCTGGCACAACTCGTCTGTGGGGCTCGAGCGGAAACAGGGGTGGGCGGACGCACGCCCCACGGGGTTCCCTGGCCCTGCTGTCCATGCAACGCCTTGTGGGGAGGGAAGACGGCTGACCTTCAGCCTCAACAGCAGCAAGCCATCGAGCAGGGCAGTAATGAGTTTCTGGTTCCAGGGCCACCTGCGGGCTCCGGCCCATGGCTTCGGACTACGGCATGTCGCGCGTTGTGGGTGGCACAGATGCCCAGCCAGGGGCCTGGCCCTGGATCGTCAGCATCCAGAATCCCTATACTGTAGGCACGGGCCATATCTGCGGAGGGTCCCTCATCAGCCCGCAGTGGGTCCTCACAGCAGCCCACTGCTTCATCAAGGCCAGGTAAGGAGGACCGGGGAACGGGGATATCCCCACACCGCTAGCACTGCCCTGGCCGCAGCACCACGTGCTACTCCCATCCCGTTTCCTTGCAGGACGCCCAGTGCCTGGGCACTGCAGAGCCCAGCTGAGAGACTGCTCAGGAGAAGGCTGGGCCCGTGCCACTGCTTCCTAGCAGCCTCCAGCTCGCCCTCCCTTGTGCCTAAGGCATGCGAGGGCAGTCGCACCCTCCGTAGCGCTGCTTCCCTCTCTCCCCTGGGAAGCAGAAGGCAGGGAACTGCTGGGCTGCTGCAGCACATGGCTCCGCTCCCTCTGACCCCTCTCTCCGTCTGCCTTCCAGGCACATCGCCATGTGGCGCGTGGTGATCGGGGCCACCCAGCTGACTCAGCTGGGCCCTGAGGCCCAAGTGCGCAGGATCAAGCGGCTCCTGGTTCACGAACACTACAGTAGCGTCTCGGAGAGGAACGACATCGCCTTGCTGGAATTGGACCAGCCTGTCCAGTGCAGCCCCTACGTGCAGCTTGCCTGTGTGCCCGACGCCTCGCTGAGAGTGTCGGAGTTGACAGCCTGCTACGTCAGTGGCTGGGGTTCCACGACCGCAAGATGTGAGTTCCCAAAAAGCGCTCGTGTCCTGAGTGCCAGCTTGGCACGCTGGGGAGAGGGGCTGGGGAGGAGAACTGGCAACGAGCTGCTGGGTGTTAATTCCTTTCTGTGCTCACAGCTGGAGGAGCAACTGATGTCCTGCAGGAGGCCAAGGTGCGCCTCATCGATGTCAACCTCTGTAACAGCAGCCGGTGGTACAGAGGGGCCATCCACAGCCACAACCTGTGTGCTGGCTATCCGCAGGGTGGCATCGACACCTGCCAGGTAGGAGCCTGCATCCAGGATCACTGTGCAGATAGGAGAGAGAGAGCTCTACCTCGCAGGCCCACGACCCCCTCCCAGACAAGGTGCTGCAGGCTCCAGCAGCTGAGCAGAGCCGTTCTGTGCAGTGAGCGCAGCTCTGGCAGGTGCTGTGAGAGAAGGAGCCAGCCGGAGCGCTGACAGTGGCCCCCCCAACACCACCTTAACGCTCTCTCCTCCGCTGCAGGGTGACAGCGGTGGTCCTCTCGTGTGCAAAGATAACAACGCTGACTACTTCTGGCTTGTGGGAGTGACCAGCTGGGGGAAGGGCTGTGCGAGACCAAAACAGCCCGGGGTCTACACCTCCACTCAGCACTTTTACGACTGGATCCTGGTACAGATGGGACTGCGCCCAGCAGTCACGGCCGCTCCAACGCCACAGCCAGTCTTCACCTCACCCCCCGTTCAGAGGCCAACGCCAATACCGACACAGTCGGGCAGGTTTACACCCTGCCCATTTCCACACCAGAAGCTGGTGGAATTCTTTAATCATCTGCTGCAGGAGCTCCTGCAGGTCCTGAGGGGAAAAAAGGCTTGAGCAGCAGGATGAACAGGCCGCAGCGCAGGCTGCGGAGTACCACGACCGTTTCCTTCTGCGGCAATGCCTGCTGGTCCCAAGGCCTGCTCTGCCCTGCCCTCTCTCCTCGGAGTGCACGCAAATCCCGAAGCTGCCTTAGTTCTTGAAATAAAGTTGCCATTTTTCACAGCTAACCCTGCTTCAGTCCAATTCAGCGTCCTGTGCAAGGCGAGGACTTCCATGCCCGGCACCTGCAAAATGAGGCTGCAGGCAGACGGGAGGGCACAAAGGGCAAGAGTCACTCAACAGGGCTGAAACCGTGCCTGCCCAGAGAGGAGGGTGCTCAGAGCCATCATGGGATGGAGAAGACTGGCACACTGAGCCTAGAAAGATGATATGAAAAAATTATGTGATGTGCAGACAACTTTGGGGGTATACATTAAGGCATGCAAGCTGATGATTAAGGCCTGGCACAAGCCTTGGCTAAGTGAACAGACTGTGGGAAACTCCTGAGCATGACAAGAGAAATGGCTGTCCATAGTACACAGAGTGAGAAGCGGACAGGAGTTACCATGCCATGAGGAAGAGCCAGGTTCATGGGTAGTGAGATGTGGTTCCTGATGTGAGAGGTGGCCACCCTTCACAGATAACTGAAGGAAGAGCTGGGGCCATTTTGGGGAGAGGCATCTGGCAGGGACAGCAGTACCCAGGACACTGCATCAGCCATGCCATGGAAGTCCAAGATGACCCAGCTAACGGCACCTGAAACACCAACTCTCTTCACAGATGTGCCAAACCTGGGGGCAAGGGGGGAAAAATAACCCGGGAAAGGTCCCTTGTTTGGGTGGAGACGAGGGCAGAGAAAGGGAGGAGTCAAGGCAGATGAGGGGGATGTACAAGCAAGGCCAATGGAGAGAAGGGGGGATCGAGGAGCCAGTCACACATAAGCAAAGTGCTGGTCGGTTTGCTTGTTTGACTGAGCCCTGCACCCAGTCACCACAGCCCGTCCTACCCTCTTTTTGAGAGCGATTCCAAATCCTTTTCTGTGTGGCCCCACTCTGTAGCCGGTGGGGAGGTGGGCCCCGAGGCCTGGCTGCCAGCAATGGCAGCAGGGAACACAGGTCATAGGGACCCAGCAGCTGGAAACACCCAGTGTCTGGGGCCAGCTGCTGGTGGGAGCGCTGTGTGCGTGTGCGATTCGGTAGTGAGCTTGAAGCCTTGAAGCTGGGCTAGCTCACGAGCAAGAGGAGATACCGGTCTGGAAAGACCCAAGGTCTGTGCCAGTTACTGGGTAAGGAGCTTGACAGCCAGCCACGGATTTTAATTGAACTTAATTCCCATGCTAATATTTAAGGGACCCACGCACATGCTGTGCTTGCGAATCTAGGGAGTGATGTGTGTGCATGTTTCACTACCGAACATCAGTCCTGATCAGCTGGAGAGGAAGACAAGGACTGGGTTGTGCTGTTTGTGTTACGTGGGTGCTGGTAAAGGGCCTGCTCCATCCACGTTCATCTGTTTCGCCATTCATGCCAGTGACGTGTGTGTGCGTGGTCTTGAATGGGATCTGGCTCTTTGGAAGACAAACTCCCTGGTACCTGTGCATGGGAACAGCAGTCACAGCCATTGGACTGAGACGGGAGAAACCTCCTGGGAATGGGAGTCCTCCCGATTCAGCTCCAGCTCTTCTGCAAGAAGATGTTCTCTGGGAGGAACGTGGGCTGGATATGGCGTGCACAGAACGTGCACACACACACACGCATGCACACGCACGCACGCACAGCATGCACAGAGCACGCACAAAAATGCTGTGTGCACGCACAAAAATGCTGTGTGCACACACACTGCATTCACACACAGGGTGCATGTACACAGACACACACGCACACACACACAGTGGAGACACGCACGGGGTACAAACAGAAGGTGCAATGCACACCCGCAGCGTGCGCACACCCATACTCCAAAACCCACGTCTTGAACACACAGTGCAACGCGCAGCGTTCACATACACACAGAGTGCGTGCATACGCATACCTGGCTGGCGTGTACACACACACAGTGTGCGAATGCACACACACAGTTTACACACACAGGCAGTGCATGCACACCCTACAGTATGCATGCGTACGGAATGCACCCACCCCCACACACCGCACGCGTGCACACAGTGTGCATCTACCCATCTGCCCACACGCATGCTCACAGCATACATCCAGTGATGCACGCACACGTGGAATGCACCTTCCGTGAGCGCACATGCAAACCCACTTGTCCATCCATGCATGCACACATCCCTGTCGACGCACACATACACATATGCAGGCATACACACGTGCACAGACACGTGTGTGCACGCACACACAGAGAGGAAAGCGTTGCACCCACACAAAGATATAGCCCAGTAACACCCCACAGGCTCACGAGCCGCTCAGATGGCCACAGCCCATCACACCCACCCCTGCCTGGCCTGCACATGTCTTCCAGCACGTGCTCCCGCAGCACTGCAGCAGTCACTTGTGCCTCTCCTTCCACGTGCAGCCGCGTGGACGCTGTTCATCCATGTGTCCTACCTGTGCCCACTGGCACCTGTGCAGGTTGAGGCAGCGACACCATGCCTTGCTCAGTTTCCTGCAGCTGAGTTACCTGCACGCAGCGCACACGGTCCCACACCTCCTGCCCCGTTCCTTGTCTGGTCTCTGAAACTCTGTCCCCATGCCGTGCCCCCCCTGCGCTCAGAGCCCCAGCTGTTCTCCTCTCAGTGTCCTGACTGCCAGCCCCCAGTGCCCTGATCGCTGTGGCCAGGCACTGCACAGCAAGCACTGCCGCGCTCTGTGAGCAAAGTGGGCTCCGTGAATTATGCAGCAGTCTCCTGCTGCAGCACCAGCCTCCTCACTCTGCCTCTTGGCCCTGAATAATTGATAGCAGTGAGCACAGCAGCAGCAGCAGCCCCAGCAGCCCTCTTGTGCCAGGGGCCAGGCCGTTAGGAGGCACGGCGCTAGACATGCAGGAAGGCCAGGGGCTGCGGGGACAGTCTGAACTACGGAGGACAGGGAGCAACGGAAAGCAGAGTTCACTGGCACATTGGACAGTGGTTGTAAAAGTGGGATGGGTCTTAAGAAATGCTGACTAGTTAATAACAGGAAAATCCAGAACAGACTGATCACACAGGCTGGATGCAAACCACAGGCGCATCTACATGAGAACATCCAGGCTAGGACATTAGCCAGCCGTACCCGTGCTTTGTCTTTGGGCTGAAACTCCTCGCCTCTGCCTGCTGCGTGGTTAATCCCAGACCACTGCCACTGCGCCTGTGCTTGTACACCGTCTTGCCTTACTCTTATTTTGGATAAACTGAACAAATGGAGGTCTTCAGGACATCAGACCTCAATTCCTTTCTGTGCCTGTCTGCCGAGCTTTCTCCGGTTTTCAAAAGCGGACATCGCAATAGGGTACAGCCTTCCTGGGGTGCAGAACCTCCCCTTTTCCTCCTCATTCTCCTTATCACTCCCTTCTACCAGAGAATTGCTGTTGCTCTTTGCACTGTCCCTTCCTCACTCTGATTACAAGTCCTTGATCTGCAGGACATGGGCTCCCGTGTTCAGGCACAAGCAGCAGTCCTTGAGCCTGAACGGGAAACTCTGTCATTGCTGTATGGAAACATACTTTGTCTGACAAGTGCGCAAGCTCCCTGTCCTGGTTTCAGCTGGGATAGAGTTAATTTTCTTCTTGGTAGCCGGTATGGGGCTGTGTTTTGGGTTTAGGATGGGAACAATGTATGTTTTGGTTCTTGCCAAGTAGTGCTAAGTACCGCTAAACAGTCGCTAAGTAGCGCTTACACCGGTCAAGGACTTTTCAGCTTCCCGTGCTCTGCCCGGTGCACGGGGGGCTGGGAGGGGGCACAGCCAGGGGCGCTGACCCAGCCTGGCCCAAGGGCCATTCCATACCGTATGGCGTCACGCTCAGTATAGAAGCTGGGGGAAGAAGAAGGAAGGGGGGGGACATCTGGCGTGATGGCGTTTGTCTTCCCAAGTAACCGTTCCGCGTGATGGAGCCCTGCTTTCCTGGGGATGGCCGAACACCTGCCTGCCCATGGGAAGTAGTGAATTAATTCCTTGTTTTGCTTTGTTTGCGTGCGCAGCTTTTGCTTTACCTATTTAACTGTTCTATTTTATTTTACTTCAACTATTAAACTGTTCTTATCTCAACCCACGAGTTCTCTCCCTTTTGCCCTCCCGATCCTCTCCCCCATCCCAAGGGGGGGGTGAGCGAGCGGCTCCCTGGTGCTTAGTTGCCGGCTGGGGTTAAACCCCGACATTCCCGCAGGACCCAGCCTGCCCCGGGCACGCCACGCGCTCTGCCTGTCCCAGGGGATTCTGCACCCTGCGCCCATCTGGAGAAACGCAGCTTTGTTCGCTCTCCCAGCAGGCGGGAAGCCAAGAGCCGGGCCGGCGGCCGGCGCCAGCCACGGGAGCGGGGGGGACGCCCACCCGGGCCGCCCAGCTCGCCGCCGCGGTGCCCGTCTCCGCCCGGGACAGCCCCATGGTTTCCCGGGAGCCGGCCGGGGTGCCGGCGGCCGCGGAGCCTCCTCCCCCGGAGACCCGGTGCTGGGCACAGGGGCTGCGTCCGCAGCCTCCACGCCTGGGCGACGCCGAGGGCGGCTCTGTAGGAAGCCCCCGTTGTTCACAAACCACTCTCGGCAGCAGCGGCCGGGGCAGGCGCGGGCCGCGGGAGGCGGCGGGCACCGGGCACGGCGGTGCGGGAGGCGGCTGCGAGGCACCGCCGCCAGGTACGAGCCGGCGCGGCCCCTGCCCGGCGCAGCCCCTGCCCGGCGCAGCCCCTGCCCGGCGCGGCGGACTACAGCTCCCGGCGGACTACAGCTCCCGGCGGACTACAGCTCCCGGCAAGCCCCGCGGCAGGGCCGGGTCCGCGGCTGCCCGCGCGGGTCAGGCGGTCGCCGGTGGCGGCGCGGCGCGGTTCGGCTCCGCCGGTTGTGGAGCTGCCTGCCCTGCCCGGCCCGGCCCGGCCCGGCCGCCGCGGCGGGCTCGGAGCGGAGCGGAGCGCGGGAGGGCCGCGCTGTGCCCCGTGCTGAGCGCGGGTATCGGCGGGCCTCCCCGGGCGGCGGCGCCATGGGGCCGCGGAGCCGGGCCCTGCCCTGGGCCCTGGTGCTGCTGGCCTTGCGCGGAGCGGCCGGCGCCCGCCCCAGCTTCGTCCTGTTGCTGGCGGACGACTTGGGCTTCGGGGACCTGGGGAGCTACGGGCACCCGTCTTCTGCCACGCCCAACCTGGACCGGATCGCTTCCCGAGGGCTGCGGTTCACCAACTTCTACAGCAGCTCCCCAGTGTGCAGCCCGTCCCGGTACGTCCGCCGCTGCTCCTGCCCCGCTGGCTGGCGACTGCTCCAGGGCCCCGGGGCGGGGATGGAGGAAGCGTCGAGACGGGGCTTGGCACCCAGCGAGGGAGCTGCAGTGCTGGGAGGAGCGGGTGGTTGATAAACCCGCCGTGTCCCAGGAGGCCCGAAGGTCCGGCTGCTCTGTGAGGGGACCGATCGCGTGTCCCAGCAGACAGGGGAGGTGGCAGTGGCAGCCGTGAGACCGGGGAGCCAAGCTGCCAGGTCCCGAGGAACGGGGCACCCTCTGTGGAGGCTGAGCACCACGACCCGCGCTGCGTCCGGTGTGATGTGTGTCTCCTCTCTCTCTCTCTCAACCCTCGCCTGTAGGGCAGCCCTGCTGACCGGCCGTTTCCAGATGCGCTCTGGGGTTTACCCCGGTGTGTTTGACCCAGGCTCGCGGGGAGGCCTGCCGCTGTCTGAGGTCACCATTGCAGAGGTGCTGAAGGCTGAGGGCTATGCCACAGCCATGGTTGGCAAGTGGCACCTTGGCCTGGGGATTAATGGCTCCTTCCTGCCCATCCACCAGGGCTTTGACCACTTCTTGGGGGTGCCCTACTCCCACGACCAGGTGAGAGGCCTGCCAGGCCCTGAAGGGTGTCCTGGGGCTGGCTGGGGGGAGTGCCTGAAAGATGAAGCTTGCTTGAGAGCACATAGGCTGGGCTAGTTCTTGCCTGGGCAGATGGGTGTGGGTGGCTGCAGGCCGGGGAGATGGATGCTGGTGGGGAAAGCCCATCTCTCAGGTGCTCATATGACAGGGCAGTTTTGCAGAACATGGGTGGCAGTTGTGCGTGGGGACATTCGCCCTTTGTCAAGGGAGGGAGGGTCAGCTTCTGGACTACAAAGAAACATCTGAATTGCTGCCAGGAGAAAATGATGTTGGGGCAGCATGATCCTGGGACGATTCTAGGGTGGGCACAGACCCCGGGGCTTCTGGGAGTGGCTGCCCAGAGGGTGCCTGTAGGACCTGGTGGTGGGCCGCTGTGACACTCTTTGCTCCTCTCCCCTTACTGTCCTGCAACACAGGTAAAAGACAAAGTGTTATTTGTTCTTTCCAGGGCCCCTGCCAGAATCTCACCTGCTTCCCACCTGACATCAAGTGTTTTGGGACTTGTGACCAAGGCTTAGTGCCAGTCCCGCTGCTCTGGAACCAGAGCATCGTGCAGCAGCCGGTCTCTTTCCCTGATCTGGTGCCACTCTACAACAAATTCTCCCGGGACTTCATCACTGACTGTGCCCGACGAGGCCTCCCCTTCCTGCTCTACTATGCCTCCCACGTAGGAGAGGGGGGGGCTGCTCTGGGCCCAAGGGTGGGGAAGGGAGCCTTTGTCCTGTGGGGAGAGCAGGGAAGCAGCTCAGCTCCTGCAGCCCCAGGACTGTGCTGAGCAGTCAATATCTGCCCCTGGATGACCTGGGGTTGCTGTTCCCACACCCAGGTCTTGTGGCAGCACTGTTCTGATAATGTCCTTGGGCTGCTTCTTGAGCTTTGCCCACTTCTCCGGGCCAGGAGTCCACCTGGGAAAACTTCCCACCCTGGGGCTCCACATCCTGTCCTGGGGCTCAGCTCCTTTATGCCATTTCTGAGAGATGTTTCTGAAGCCTGGGGACAAACCTCTTCTCATCTCATGGGTATTGTCACATATCTCCATGTCCTAGCTGGGGTGCTCACTGTCCGGGTGAACTGGGAACCAGATGCAGCTCTGGGAGTTTGCGTAGCAGTCTTCTCTGCCCTTTCTCCAGCATACACACTACCCCCAGTTTGCAAGCCAGGAGTACGCAGGGCAGTCGCGGCGTGGGCCGTTTGGTGATGCACTCTCGGAGTTTGATGGCTCGGTGGGACAGCTGCTGCAGGCACTGCAGGAAAATGGTCTTGCAGACACGACCTTGATGTTTTTCACCTCTGACAATGGGTGAGTGGGCTCAGCAGCGGGGACTTCATCACTGATAAGGTTCTGCTGCCATGGTATGGGGGAACTGCAATGAGGCATCGGTTGGCCGGGGCAAAAGGGATGTGATGTGGCATTGCCAGGTGAGACCCCAGTGACCTGAAGTGAGGCAAGAGGTGGGTGCTGCTCTGGAGACGACCCAGTGCATGACCCACTCCTTGTGCCTGTGACTCAGCTGTGCCTCTCCTCGTGGGCAGAAACCTCACAGGGTTCGGGCCAGGAGCGTGCAGCAGCCCAAATATACCCCGATTCCCTTCATGTGTGAGTGGCACTGGTCTCTGGTGCCCTGCTTAGGCGTCCCACGCACCTTGGCTTCTTCACCTGCCCCATGCCTCCTGCCTCACAAGGCTGAGAAGGATGGCAGTGTCACTCGCTGGCACCGTGTCTCTCTTGCCATGGCCCTGTTGGCAGCATCAGGGAAGGGGTAGAGTGAACATGCGAAACTGATGGTAGGTGGTTCTCTCTCACAGCCCTTCCACCATGAGGATGGCACGTGGAGGCAGCTCTGGCCTTCTGAAGTGTGGGAAGGGCACAACATATGAAGGTGGCATGCGGGAACCAGCAGTGGCTTATTGGCCAGGCCATATCACTCCAGGTGAGACTTGGCACTGCTTGTGCCTTTTGCGTGCTGATGCCAGCCAAGGCAGGGGTGTCATGGCAGCTCGGCTGCCCTGGGACAAGCAGAGGGCGTGAGAGAAGTGAGGATGGCAGGGATGGAAGTGGGATCAGGTGCTTGAACCTTTCCTTATGGCTTGCTGTGGTGGGTGACAGGAGTGACGCATGAGCTGGCAAGCACCCTGGACATCCTGCCAACCCTGACTACCCTGGCTGGAGCAGCTCTTCCTAAAGTTGCCCTGGATGGCTACGACCTGAGTCCGGTGCTGTTTGGGTCAGGGAAGGTGAGTCCTGTGGGCTAGTTTGGCTGGCGTTGTGCATGAAGGCTGGGTGTGGGGCTGGAGCTGTGTGCCTGGTGAGTAGAACCAGCTGAGGGTCAGGGGAGATCCATGAGCTGGGACCCTTTGTCTGGCCTGGGTCATGCCATGGAGTTCCTGGGCTTCCCCAGGCTGCTCGGCTCTAACACCTGCAGCGCGTTGCCAAGCCAAACCCCCATGGCTGCAGTGGATGGACAGAGCCCCAGTAGCTTTGAGTAGGAAGCAAACAGGATGCTGCTGCTCATCAGCTTCCCCCCTCTCCGGCCATGTTCTGGCTGTAGTATCGGGGCTCCTGTGCGACTCCCTGGGGTCTCTACCTGGTCCGTTCCAGGCTCTTCTTCACCCTTGTGGCTGCACAGGTGAGCTTAGCTCTGCTGCTTCCCACAGAGTCCCCGTCAGACGATGTTCTTCTACCCGCCGTCCCCCGATCCACTGCACGGCCCCTTTGCTGTCAGGCTGGGGAAGTACAAGGCCCATTACTTCACACAAGGTTAGTGCTGCCTCTTCTCTGCGCGGGTGTCGTGGATGGAGTGAGAGTGCCCATGTAAGAGTGATATGGTTATTGGTAACAAAGTTTGGTAGTAAATGTGACAGTGGTTTAACGAGATTCGATGGCAAGGTACACTTGATTATTTACTGCATAGGGGACAGGGTCAGACAAGACTGTCAGGGAGACCCTCCCGTTGAGTCATGAGGTTCAGAGAGGACCACCTTGCTTTCTAAACTCCTTCTCAAAGAGCAGTCTAGGTGCGGCTGGATCCAGTCCTAGTCCCAGACTTGGTCAATGGTTTATGTCTAAAGGATTATATATGCGCAATCAGTGCTTTATATCACTTAGCTAAGATTTCAAAGTTTAGCATACTGTTAGTCACTTACCAAGGATCTGTTGCGGCAAGGAATCTCTCAATGTTGAGGAGTAACCCTGAGAGGCATCCCTACTCAAGGGGAGATCCTGGCGTGCAGCCCACTGTTGTGCAGGAGAGCTCAAAGGGCTCTTGGGCTGCTCGCTGTTTATGGTGGTAAGATGATTAACTCATAGTCATGTTTGCATACTGACTGCATATGTTAGTTTCTTCCAAATTTGGCTTGAGTTGGACACTCACCAGCACTGCGGTTAGGTGGACATGTTGCCATAAATTAGCCCTTGGCTATTGTGTTGTTATCTGTCTCCCCCGAATCCACTTTGAGCTGGATGCATCCATCACCACTGCCACTGGTGATTATGGCTTGAGCAGGGTTATGGGAAAAGGTCAAGTGTAAGGCGGCGCGGGCAGGAGGGTATGGGGGGAGCACACCACCACAGTGAGCAGTTCTGCGAAGTCCTGTGTGGCTTTGCTGTCCAAAGCTCAAAGGGAAGAAACTGAGCTACACCTGGGGGTTTCTTTTGCAGGCTCCTTTCACAGTGATACAACCCCAGACCAGGCCTGCCATGGGCTGACCCCGCTGACCCCTCACTTGCCCCCGCTGCTCTTTGACCTGGAGTCAGACCCAGCCGAGAACTATGATCTGCTGCAGAGCGGCGCAGGGCCGGAGCTTCTGCAAGTCCTGAAGGAGATTGAACTGCAGAAAGTCCTTTTTGAACAGCGCATGGAATTTGGGGAAAGCCAGATCGGGAAGGGCAGGGATCCCACCCTGCAGCCCTGCTGCGTACCAAACTGCACTCCTAAGCCTTCCTGCTGCCGCGGCTCCTAGCCTCTTGCTGCTCCATCCCCTTCAGTTGCTCCACGCCGGAACCCTATCCCAAACCCACCAGCCCCCTCGCCCCCAACTACCCAAGCTCAGCCTTAGAGCTACCTTGCAGGCTTGGCTCAGTGACACCTCTGACTAACGGAGCGCTGGGGTAGCAAACTGTGGGTTGGGGAGATTACTAACCCTGCCAGGAGTGTGGGTCAGTGGACCCTGCGCTCTGTGTTGGATGTTCAAGTTGAGGCCTCTTGACAGAAACCCTGACTTGCTCAGGGAGGGACCGTGATACAGCATCGTCTCCAGAGCCAGAACAGCTCCTTTCAAACCATGATCAAGGTGAAGCAAAGGGCGTGCCCCAGCGTCCAGAGACCCCAGCTCAGCTGGAGGCATGCTGTGCAGCCTTGGGTAGGAACAGAGCTGGCAGCTGCAGCACCATCACTCGCCGGGGGCCAAGAGCGCAGCAAGAGGAGGATGGCATGGATGGTCCTGGCAGCTGCAGAGGCAGGACCTGTGCAGCTAGTGCAGAGGGGACACGCCTAGGTGGGAAGCAGCTTGTGGTGGGTTGGTCTTGGCCAGATGCTGGGTGCCACTAAGCTGCTCTATCACTCCCCTCCTCAGCAGGACAGGGAGGGGAGGAAATGAGATGGAAAAAAACCTTGTGGGTCGAGATAAAGGCAGTTTAATAAAATTAAAGGCAAAGGCCGTGCACAGAAGCAAAAGGAAAACAAAGATTTTATTCTCTCTTTCCCATCATTGGGCGATGTCCAGCCACTTCCCAGGAAGCAGGGCTTCAGTATGTGTAGCAGTTGCTCCAGAAGACCAGCGTCATAAATAACGAATGCCCCCACTTCCTCCTCCTTTCTCTTAGCTTTTACTGCTATGTCCCCTCCCAAGATTTTGCCTACCCCCAGCCTGCTGGGGGGGGGAATGTTGGAGAGACAGCAGCACTGCTCAGCAGTAGCCAAAACACTGGTGCGTTATCACCAGCTTTCTAGCTACCAATACAAAGCACAGCACTATGAGGGCTGCTAAGGGAAAATTAACTCCATCCCAGTCAGACCCAAGACACAGCCCAAGCACCTCCAAGTCCTTCATGACTCCAGGAGGTGGAGATGTGGCTGGTGGTTGCCAGGTCCGGTCCTCTTGTAAGGTCTGTGGATGCTGGGGCTGATCAGGCAGGTGGACTGCAACCACATGCCATCCCCATGACTGAAAGGGTCTCTCTCCTTTTGCTCGTGAGCTAGTCCAGCTTCAGGTTCACTAGTGAATTGCACACGCACACAGCGCTCCCACCAGCAGTTGGCTGTGTACTCGCCAGCCAGGTATGCGTATGCACGCGCTCTGTGTGTATGTGAACGCTGCACGTTGCGCTCTGTGTTCAAGACGTGGGTTTTGGAGTATGGGTGTGCACACGCTGCGGGTGTGCGTTGCACCTTCTGTTTGTACCCCGTGTGTGTCTCCACTGTGTGTGTGTGCGTGTGTCTGTGTACATGCACCCTGTGCGTCAATGCAGTGTGCGTGCACACAGCATTTTTGCGCGTGCGCTCTGTGCGTGCGTGCATGTGCATGCGTGTGTGTGTGCACGTTCTGTGCACGCCATACCCAGCCCACGTTCCTCCCAGAGAACATCTTCTTGCAGAAGAGCTGGAGCTGAATCGGGAGGACTCCCATTCCCAGGAGGTTTCTCCCGTCTCAGTCCAATGGCTGTGACTGCTGTTCCCATGCACAGGTACCAGGGAGTTTGTCTTCCAAAGAGCCAGATCCCATTCAAGACCACGCACACGCACGTCACTGGCATGAATGGCGAAACAGATGAACGTGGATGGAGCAGGCCCTTTACCAGCACCCGCTTAACACAAACAGCACAACCCAGTCCTTGTCTTCCTCTCCAGCTGATCAGGACTGATGTTCGGTAGTGAAACATGCACACACACCACTCCCTAGATTCGCAAGCACAGCATGTGCGTGGGTCCCTTAAATATTAGCATGGGAATTAAGTTCAATTAAAATCCGTGGCTGGCTGTCAAGCTCCTTACCCAGTAACTGGCACAGACCTTGGGTCTTTCCAGACCGGTATCTCCTCTTGCTCGTGAGCTAGCCCAGCTTCAAGGCTTCAAGCTCACTACCGAATCGCACACGCACACAGCGCTCCCACCAGCAGCTGGCCCCAGACAC
The DNA here is from genome assembly GCA_020745775.1 of Theristicus caerulescens. Lineage (NCBI taxonomy): Eukaryota > Metazoa > Chordata > Aves > Pelecaniformes > Threskiornithidae > Theristicus > Theristicus caerulescens. Next base: position 510,636 of record CM036560.1, on the reverse strand, counting down.
TGGGTGTTTCCAGCTGCTGGGTCCCTATGACCTGTGTTCCCTGCTGCCATTGCTGGCAGCCAGGCCTCGGGGCCCACCTCCCCACCGGCTACAGAGTGGGGCCACACAGAAAAGGAGTTGGAATCGCTCTCAAAAAGAGGGTAGGACGGGCTGTGGTGACTGGGTGCAGGGCTCAGTCAAACAAGCAAACCGACCAGCACTTTGCTTATGTGTGACTGGCTCCTCGATCCCCCCTTCTCTCCATTGGCCTAAGTGGTGGTTACGTACAGATGGGTGCTGGTAAAGGCATTGCTCTCTCTATACCCAATCTGTTTTGCTGTTCACATTAATTGTGTAACTCTGTGTGCGTGTTTGTGCATCTGGCTCTTTGGAATGCAGCATAAGTCTCTTGAACACACACGTGGGAACAGCAGCAGCCACGTCCGTCAGGCTGGGATAGGACGAGCCTCCTGGGTGTGAGAGTCCACCAGATTCAGCTCTAGTGGACCTGAAAGGAGAACTCCCCCAAGTTCAGAAGGCTACTAGATCTGGCTGCTCTGTGACAGAATGGGGAAGGAAACCCAAAGAAACTCTGCAGCAGAGGCTGTCCACAGGGGTGGACAGAGAGGCACCACGGGGTAAGCTGTGAAAGCAACGGGGAAGGCTGGCAGGTGGACTTGCACTGTAGAGTAACTGGACTGCCTTATAACAAAAGTGCAGAAAGGACGCACGCTCAAAGCTTTCTAAAAAAAAATTCTTTAGTGTTTGTTTTCTCCAGTAGGTACCATTAAAGCATCTGGGCAGGACCCTTCCCTGCAGGTCCAAGAGTGGCTTAGCTCTCCTGGCAAGCTTTGCCTTGCATGCAGTAACCAGCAACCATGTGGCTACGCTCGCCCTTTCCTTGACCGTCACGTGCAGTGGCTAGGCCCGAGTCAAGGAAGGTCATGCCCAGACAGTCTCCCACAAGAAGGGGAGAGGCCCAGCTGCCCATCACCAGAGCTCTCAGGGCATCAGAAAAACCACTTTCCTCTGTGAAGGCCAGCTCTAACTAGCCGCAGAAATCTAGAGCAAAGGGAAAAAACAGACTTAGGGTCTGGGCTCAGGCAGATGGGAGCTTCTCTTCAGGGCAGCTCTCCTCTTGAGCCGACAACTTCTCACTCTTCTTCTGCAGGTCAAAGCTCTGGAAAGGAGCAGGACAAGGAACTGCTGAGAAGCATGAGAGCAACAGCTACACTCTGCTGTGGTTCTTTCAAATCTCAGAGTTTCACCCTTTGCCACAGGCTCTGCTTTCCCCGAGGGAAAAAGGAGCAGAGCTGCTAATCACTCAGGAGGAGTGCGGTAAGTAGAGCCTCTCTTACCTCCAGTTCTCGCATGACCTCGTCCATGAAATCTCCTGAATTCTGTTTGTAAGCAACTGCCAGTTTGATAGCATCATTGAAGAGCTGATGAGAAGGAGAACGCTTGTCACTCAAAGGAAGGGGCACTGGGCTTCTGTAACATATGGAAACTGCTCCCGTACCCCAAGAAAAAAACCAAACTCTGCAACTACCTATAGCTACCAGGACCTCACAAGTAGCCAAACAGAGGTACCAGCCCATTTTCTGCTCTCTGTGCCTACAGCAGTCTCCATGTCCTTGGACTGTAGAGGGGTCTCAGGGATGCTGAGCCAAATAGCTATGTTTTACCTTCACTACATTGGTGCCATCTGCAGCAGAGACAAAGTAAAAGGGCAAACTGAACTTCCGGGCAAAGTTGAAGCTTTTCTGGGTCACCTTCATATCCGCTGGGGGCAAAAAAGGGAGAAGTGGTCAGTAAGATATCACTGTAGGCAGAATGCCAACATATGCAGGAGCGGTGGAACAGATGGAGACCAGAGCCCGATTTAGCTGTCAAGGCCTCCTCACTGTAGTACGAGGCTAGGAGAGTCCTCCCCAAAAGCCTTAGGGTTTTAAAAGCAATAGCATCAGCAAACCGTTGACAAGAAGACACAAAAAGAAAAGAGTTCTTGTTTATCCATGGTGCTTGACTAAATTATAGATGGATTCTGATGTGCTCTAAACAAATAACGCTTTGCAGCTTAGAACAGATCAGTTCACTTGCTGCGTAGCAACTCTGAATGTTTTCCAGGCACACCCCTGTGGGTTTTGCTGTGTGTCCACACCACCTGGACACCATTGCCAGGACTCGTCACGCCTCTCCCTCCAGTTTGGCCTTTTGAACCAGAACTCCCCACTGCCCTTCTGCCATGTTACCTATATTCCTGTGAGTCAAGGGCACGCTCACAGTAGACAATTGACTCAACTCATATATTTTTACTTAACAGGCAGTTAAGTCCAGCTACTCCAACCTCAGTAGGCCAGAGGCTTTATTTCAGTTTTGGAACAAATCTACTGCATATTTACAGGACGTGCTGACACAGCAGGAACAGCTCAAAGTTTTGATAGATAGACAGCCTGTGTGCCAGCACAGGAGGAGGGCTCCAGATGATCCGCCTTTTCTCACAGAAGCAACAGCTGCAGCAGTTCAGACTCCAAATGCTGGCCCATGAGCAGTGCCCAGGCAGCCGCTCCCCACCTCTTTGCAGGAAGCTGTTCTGCAGACTGGGCCTGCAGCTGTGGGCCGATCATTTCCCAGTCCGAGTGGAATACAGCAAATGAAAGCAAGGCAGAGGGCTCTCTTGGAGCAGTGCCCACTCACAGGATTCATCTGCACAGAGGTTCTGTCTACAATATGGCCATGAACACCAAGTCCCTTTGCCTCGGGCTTCCTGTACAGCCTGGGCAATCAGGGGGTTCAAGGCTGGCTGGACACATCCTCCAGGAAAGGCTTTCATTAGGTAAGATCAATCATGCCCTAAACCACACCACTGAAACAAACGAACTTCCGTAGACTACAATGGGAGCCCAGACACCTTATTCAAGCGCAGACACCTATTCAGAGCTGCGATGATTTCTCCCATGAACATCAGCAAGGAAGCCCGTGCCTGACACTGTACTTGATAGAGAACAGCAGGAGACTGTGCTCCTAAGGGCATCTGTTCTCTCGTTGATGCTGAGCAGAAAGCTGATGCATTACGTGCTCTCACAGGATGCAGGAGACAGATCACAACCCAATGACAGCAATAACGAATGCCGAGCTGGCATTCCTAAGAGGGGGGAATCATCCCGGTGTCTGCAGAGGAAGGCGAACAATTTTGCCAGCAGGCACATTTAGACACCTTAGCACAGAGGAGTCCCACGGAAACCTGCAGGCTGAATTAGCAAGACAAAGGCAGTTACTGACTGTATCAGGGGAAGCCACAGAATAGGTTACGCTCTTTTTCCAGCAAGACATCTTGCAATTTTTGACTAGGTACTGCTCCAGTCAGCTTCTGGGTTCTTGCTGGATGAAATGGGCAGCATGGTAAGGACAGAATTGGAAGGGCATCACTTGAATAAACTTCAAATGGAGCAGATTTGTATCTTTAGTTGCTAGAAAATCAAGTACAAGACCCTATAAGACAGCATGCAAGGTCAGTAGAGGACACAGCTATTCGTTTGGTAAAATACGGCCCCGAGGGACTAATGCTCAAGAACTCATCTGGACCTAACAGAGGAAGGACATTCTTTCTCAGCCAGGTCAGAAGAGAATCACATCCCAATCCTGAGAGGTTGAAAGAAGAAGATCTACTCACCATCAATTTTGTTGGCCACCACGATGCAAGGAATCTCTGGGCGGAATTCTCTCAGCTCCTTGTACCAGCTGTTTAAGTTCTTGTAGGTGACTTTCCGCTGCACATCAAACACCTTCCGAAAAAGAACCAGCTATCAGGGGGCCACCAGCAGGACAGCTCCTGATCAACCCACTGCACCACACACAAGTCCCGAACCCAGAATTTTCCCAAGAGGACATCAACAAAGGAAACCGGCCTTTGTTAGAAAGGATGAAAGAGAAAAGGGAGACTATCCAGAAAGCCTTGAAACATGCAGCCAGCCCGTTTCTTTGCATGATGCAGGAAACAGCCCCTCATTTTCCTTTACATTCTTATTTTGTACTATGACAAGCACTCTGTCACCCATGACTGTGAACAAGCACTGGGAAAGAGCTGTTCTGCTAAGGAGGGTCAGATGTGAGGCTTCTCTGTTTTAACAATTAAAATATCAGTGAAGTTGATGGATGCTCACAAGTGATGAGAAATAGTGGGAAGCTAGAGCAACAGTACAAACCAAGAGACCTAAGGAGTCAGGAAACAAGAGTGATTTCAGCTAATAAACAGGAAGCGCAAAGTATAGGAAAATGGAAAGGGCAGAAAACCAGAGAAGAACATCTTATGTAGTGCCCCTGCCGAACATGTCAGAGCAGTTTTGTACTACGTAATCCAATAATCACATCACAGAACAAGAAAGGAATGCCCGCTCCCTCGCATCACCTCTGACAGGACTGCTTCTAAATAAGTACCTTCAGTTGTATGTACCACCTTACTGGAAACACAGTGACAAAAGGAAGGAAATTTAGAAGACAGCAAAGCCAGGGAATATAGTAAGAGTGCTGTCAGGAAAGGCAGGAGAGAGCTAAACATACCCAACTACACTGGTTTTATCTGCTGAGAGAAGAAAGAACAATACAGGAAAGTTTTTTCAACCACTGGAAGAGACAAGAAATAGAAGGCAGCGTAATCATAAAAAGTAAAATACAGGCCAGGTGTCAACTGGGACTGTTATTAGTCAAAATTCCATCAGATCACAGCTGAGGCACTACCCTTACCATGATACAAGCATGAGCCTTATGGTAATAGGATGCATGCATGCTCTGGAACCTCTCCTGTCCAGCCGTGTCCCAGAAGTCTGTAAGACAAAAACCAAGCTCAGAATGACACAGCTTTCCAAGTTCTGTTTTCCTCACAGCTTAACCCAGGGCACAAAGCCCAGGCCATCAGGGTCACAAGTTAGGTTTCACCTCACTAATCTGAAACACTCCAGGGCTAAGAGATGATGCAAAACTAGGACCTTTTCTTAGCTAGGCTTAGCTGTGAGCTGTGCTGACACGGAACATTGCTATAAACATATTAGCAAAAGAGAAGTCATCAGTAGGCATGACTTATAAAGGACAGTAAGACAAAGCTAGTCAGAAGTGCAGAGTGATAACAGCGTATGGTACTTTGTCACTAGAGATGACAACATGAAGCAAAATCTGAACATCTCAAACCAGCTTGATTTCGGACACAGTGACAAATAGCCAGGTGCCTGCCATAGGAAATGTGCCATCCCCTTTTGCAGACAGTCTAACTCTGCTCTTCCCAGGGGCACGTTCTAAAATGATGAAGGGTAAGTTAGCCTGAGACAGACAGCTTCCAATTCATTACGTACCTTGTAGGCTAGGTATCATGAAGCATACCTGAACAGTCATCAACATTTTAATGCCTTTTTCTGTCTGTGCATCTCAGGTAGAGATCTCCCCCCCCCCACCCCCCCCCAACTGGACTTATAGGCTAATATTTGTGTCTTATTTGCTGTATAAATTTACACAGCTTCAACTAAGACCCAACAGATGTTGTTACACTTCTGCCAGCTGGACTGAAGCCTGCCACCCCACCTAAAGCCAAATAGTGTTATTAGTGTTGACTTTGCATTGACATTACTTTCTGTCTGGACACTGTATCAGCCTTGCGGGATGGTGGCTTCTTAAACTGCCCAAAATAGAGACGAGTACTCATCAGACCACATATGCATTCATTTTGGGTAGTTTAGCTCAGCTTCTAAAATCACTTGATCCTTTTAATATGCCATTTTAGAATCCTCACTTACAAGAGAAAAAGAGGTGCCGGGGACCACGACCTACTGAACGTCCCTGAATTAACTTCCCAACCAATGCGGCAGCTGTCATGAGAGAATTTGCCATTGAAAAACACCGCTGCTTTTATCACTATATCCTCCAGATCTCGCCTGTCATACCCCATGTCTCCAGATATACTCCAGAACATAGGAATTTATCAACCTTAAAATCCTTGGGAAAAATAAGATTCACAGAGTAAAGAAATACACCACATTTGAATGCAATCCTAACTCTACCACATGGAATTTGGCGATGGCCACTAAGAACAGCTCAGCAGAGTAAAAATTAAACTAGCGAGGGGAGCGGTAATTCTGCACAATTTAAAGTCTTCAGATCAAACTACCTGCCTTTACAAACCACGCTTCCTGACAGGACTTCTCTGCAAGGCAGCTTGGATGATCAGTGCTATGCTCGTAAAAGGTGAAGACAGAAGACACTGTGAACTCTTGTATAACATAGGCCAGATCAATTACTTAAGCTAGAGCAAGTTACTTAATAAAGTATAAATCCATGTTAAAAATAAGTCCCTGACATATGAATCCATACTTTTGCAAGTTGCCTTAATAGTAATTTCACTTACTGGTTAAAAAAAAACAAAACCACCTTATCTTTTATTTGAGTTTACCTTACATCAACTAGAGTCTGTTAAATATTTCTTGCTATGCTGAAGCTTCCTTTTGTACGAAGTTCCCGTTCTCTGATGTTTTACCTTCTCCCTGAGAGTTAACCAGACTGAGTCTCTCATCATTAGGCCCCTTTTTACCATGTTTCAATTGTTCTCATGGCTCTGCTCCGAAACCTTGTACTGGGCTTAAGTGGCAAGGTTTTTCCAAGGGGCAGGGGGCTGCAGGGGTGGCGTCTGTGAGCAGACACCAGAAGCTGACCCCATGTCAGGCAGAGCCACTTTCAGTCAGCTCCAAGACAGACCCACCTCTGGCCAAATCACACCCAGTCACAGTGACGCTGGTGATAACATCTTTAAGGGGTAAAAAACACTGCAGTTGGATGTGCCCTGAAGGAAGCTGCAGCCCATGGAGAGCCCACACTGGAGCCGGCTGCTGGCAGGAACTGTGGCCTGTGGAGAGCAGCCCATGCAGGAGCAGGTCTTCTGGCAGGACCTGTGTGTGGCCCATGGGAGACCCATGCTGGAGCAGTCCGTTCCTGAAGGACTGTACCCCATGGGAAGGACCCATGCTGCAGCAGTTCTTGAAGAACTGCACCCCATGGGAAGGACCCAAGTTGGAGGAGTTTGTGAGGGGCTGTATCCCATGGGGGGGACCCCATGCTGGAGCAGGGGAAGAGTGTGAGGAGGAAGGAGCAGCAGAGGCAAAGTTTTATGAACTGAGTGCAATCCCTATTCCCTATTCCCCTGCACCGCTCGCGGGGAGGAGGAGGTAGAAGATTTAGGAGTGAAGTTGAGCCTGGGAATAAAGGATGGATGATGGAGGGAAGGTGTTTTTAGTTTTGTTTTACTTCTCACTATCGTACTCTGCATCTCTGCTGTGAGGAAAGGCTGAGAGGGCTGGGACTCTTTAGCCTAGCGAGGAGAAGGCTCAGGAGTGATCTCATCAATGAGCATAAACACCTGAAGGAAGAGCGTAAAGGAGATGGAGCCAGGCTCTTTCCAGTGGTGCCCAGTGACGAGACAAGAGGCAACGGGCACAAACTGAAACATAGGAGGTTCCCTCTGAGCATCAGGAAACACTTTTTCCACAGCAAGGGTGACTGAGCACTGGCACAGGCTGCCCAGAGAGGCTGGGGAGCCTCCCTCCTTGGAGACACTGAAAAGCCACCTGGACGTTGTCCTGGCCCTGCCTGAACAGACGGTTGGACAGGATGACCTCCAGATGTCCCTTCCAATCTCAACCACTCTGTGATTCCGTGATCCCTTCATTCCCCCATTTCCCTGCCTACAAACCGCAGTTTGGCATCCCCTTGCCCACCGCAAGGAACTCCCCTGCCATGTTTTTGGACCCATACACTGCTGCAGACGCCAACGGCACCGTCGCTGTTTCCCTCTCTGCACACAGCCGGCACCACCCTGCCCCCGGGGCCCGCGGGAGCCCTAGCAGGGCGCTCCCCACTTACCCACCAGGACCGTCCGCCCGTCCACCCGAGCACGGTGCTTGTAGAGCGTCAGGGCGAAGGTGGAGAGCTGCTGGGGGCGGCTGCGCCCGCGTTAAGGAGCCGACGGAGGAGCACGTCCCCCCCGCTCCGCAGCCACCCGCTCCCCCGGCCGGGCCCGCCGCAGGTCGCCGGGCCGGGCCGCCCGCTCGCCCCGGCCGCGCCTCCCGCCGGGCCGCGCCGCCCCCTGCGCAGCGGCGCGGGGCTGCTGGGGGTGCGGGCCCGGGAATACGGACGGGAACTAAGGGGCCGCAAGGATACAAGCCGTCGAGCAGGAACCTCTCCAGCAGCCTGCGGAAAGAGCAGCACACAGCCGTCAGGCCGCGGGGCCGCGCCGCCCCTTCCCTCCCCGCGGGGAACCGGCCGGGCGGCGGCGTGCCCGCGCGGCCACGCACTTGGACTTGCCCACGGCGCTGTCGCCCAGGCAGATGATCTTCACGGTCTCCTCGGCGCCGGCCGCGGCCTCATCCCGGGCCTGCTCCGCCGCCGCCGCCGCCGCCGCCGCGTCCGCCATGGCGCCGCCGCCGCGTCCGCGCTGCTACGCGACACGGCGGGCCCCGCCCCCGCGGCCCAGCCCCGCCCCTCCCCGCCCCCGCGGCCCGGCCCCGCCCCCGGCCCCGTGGCCCGGCCCCGCCCCCCGGCCCCGCCCCCGCGGCCCGGCCCCTCGCGCGTCAGCGGCCGCGCTGCCCCGCCCCTCCGCCGATGGCGGCCATGGCGGCCGCGGGCCGCGCCGGGCGGCCGCTGCAGCTGACGCTGGCGCTGCTGAAGCCGGACGCCGTGGCCCACCCGCTGGTGCTGGAGGTGAGGGTGGGCGGACCGCGCTGCCCCGCCGGCGCCGCCCGGCCCGGTCTGTCGGTCGGTCCGGCCCGGGGCGTCCTGGCGGTGCGTGTCGCCCGCCCAGCGCTGTGCCTCTGCCCGCAGGCCGTGCACGAAACCATCCTCAGCAACCGGTTCCTCATCGTGCGCGCCAAGAAGCTGCGCTGCGGGCGGGAGGAGAGCCGCCGCTTCTACCGGGAGCACGCGGGTAGGCGGGCCGCGGCCCCGGGCGGGCGAGGCCGGCGCTGCGGGCGGGCCGGCGCTGCGGCTCGGCCGGGCGGGGCTGTGTGACTCGGGCCGCCTTTCTCCCGCAGGGCGGTTCTTCTACCAGCGGCTGGTGGAGTTCATGGCCAGGTACCTGCCGTGCCCGCGGCCGGGCCGCCTGGGGCGCCAGGAGGGAGCTCGGCTCGCAGGGGGCCGCTCGTCCTGCCCGAGCAGCGCTTCTGCGGCTGGCGGGGGCCGCCTCGGCGCGGGACGCGGCCCGTCGGGAGCTGGTGCTCGTGCTGTGCCGAGGGGGAGGCTCTGGGCTCGGGGTGGAGAAACGTCGGGCACCAACCGCTGTGACAACAGCGGTACTGGTGGGGTGGCGTCCCCAGGGGTCCTGGGTGCCATCGCCTGGGAGGAGGTCACTCGTGCCAACGCTCTGCTTCTGAGCCACAGTCCCGGTGTCCAGTGTCACGGTGGGTCTGTATCCCCTCCCAGAAAGCACCACACGGCAGTTGCACTTCCTTGCTTCTCTGCACTTGCTGTATTTATAACAACGAAGGAGCTATGCCCTGTTGTAACCTTATCTACTTTCTGCTCTTCCCTGGTGCTTTTCTCAGTGGCCCCATGTGGGCTTATATCTTGGCCCATGAGAACGCTGTCTCCCTCTGGAGGTCCCTGATGGGACCCACCAAAGTATTCCGAGCCCGAAACAGCGTCCCGGACTCCATCCGAGGAGCTTACGGCCTCACTGACACCAGGAATACCACTCATGGCTCAGGTAGACCTGTCCTTCTTGGCTGAGCGTTGGGCAAAGACCGGAGCTCGGGGAGGTGTGAGTGATGGTATTTTGTCTGCCTTTGCTTGCTTTCTGTTCTGGGAGTCAAAGTTAATGATTTGCTCGCTTCTGCAGACCCCACTCACACCCGTCCTGGTGCGACTGAGCCTGGCACTTTTCTTTACGGCTTCTGCCCTTCCTTTCAGAACATAGCACGTATTTGCGGTGCCAGACTAGCATCTCTCATCTTCTTTTCCTCTGTTTTCTAACAGATTCACCAGCATCAGCCAGCAGAGAAATTGCCTTTTTCTTCCCCGAGTTCAATGAACAGCTCTGGTACCAGCAGGAAGAGCCCCGTCTGCGCTGTGGGCAGGTGTATTACAATGCAGAGGAGCGCGTCCACTGCGTGTTCAGGGATGAAGAAACAGAGTTGACCTGAGTTACCCGGGGGTATGGTTTGCTGAGCTGGAAGGAGCTGCTAGGCACACGGTTTGGGTCAGCCCCATAACAAGACGTAGAGCCATGGCGTCTTTTGAGGGGCGTGGGGGAGGGAAGGACCTCATGCACATTATGCTGTGTTACCTGGGATTATGTTATTCATGCAGCGTACAGGTGCTGGGGCATTTTAGGAAAAACTTCTCAAGTAGCAGTACTCCAGCTTGATAGAGAGGTCTAGCCATGCAGTTCGCTGGTCCCTCATGTGTTTATTTGAATATGAGCAGTACCGGTGAGTTCACCAAAGGGCTAGGTGGAAAGGGGCTTGCTAGTTCCAGTTAGGATATGATTGGTTTTGCTGATAGTAGGCCTCAGATTCTGAATATTTGCTCTGTTCCCACAGTCCCTTAAGGAGAAAAGAGGGGAAAAAGAACGTGAAAAAATGCAGTGGTAAGCAGGGCAGTATTAACTCTCTGTTCTTGCTTTCCTGGATCCAAGCTGAGAAACATGGTTGTCTTCAGTTTTGTGTCATGATTCCTATCTTAAGCATCTGGTGGAGGACACAGTTAGAAGCCATTCTCAAGAGGAAAGCAGCATATCCTATTGCTTCCGTTTGGTCTGGGCTGACAAGCCTGCAACAGGAGTTGTAGGGGAAGCTGCAGAAAGGTGGGGGGGAGTCCGGTGCCTGTGGAGGATCTTCTGTTTTGTGCTTTTAGATTGCCTGGGGCACGAGATCAGTAGTTCTGGTGAAACTTGGTAGTGGCTATTAGAGCTATGGATTTCTTGAATCCATAATAAAAGGCCAGAGAAGTTAATTTGAATGCTGGTACACAGAGGCTGTAGAATTTCTGCCAGGAGCTCTTTACATTAAGCCTTGTAACAAAATGCCTAATGGCAACTCAAAGACTTCATTGCCTATAGACTTACTGGGCGTTGAAGCACTGAGTTCCATATCCTTTGTAAATTTTATGGACAAAGTCATTTAATTATCCAGCTAATTGATGAAATTATTATATGGTGGTGCATGAGGACTTGGTTTTGAGGTACAATGCAGGGTTCTGACATGCTTATTTATGTTTTCCTGTTTGATGCATTTTGAGATCTGTTCCTGTATGAGTTTTTAATCTGTTTAAACTGTCCCCCAATAGCTTCTTACAATGCTGATTTTTTTTTTTTTTTAAATTAAGGTGCCATGTTGTACTGAGTGAATTTCTTTTGGATAATTTCAAATGCACTGTACTGGTGAAGGTACCTTTGTAATGTACTTGGGACAAGAAGTTTGTTAGCTTTACTCCCTTTTCTGAAGTTACGCGTGACTTAGCATCAATGATACTAGTCACTAAAGCTGTTGACCGAGTCCCAAATTTACTAGTGCATTATTGCGTCAACAAGGCAAGTTACTCTTTGACTGGTTTAAGACAACTGTGTGAAACGTTGGACATTTGATTGAAAAATGTTTAATTGTAGAAGTGCTATTGTAGAGCTTCCTTGATTAAATACATCAACATTTTTGTTCCTTCCTTACTATTGCATGAGATTAAATGCAGTCATTGCTTTGTTCCAGGTACAGATCGAAAGGATCTGCGGAATATTTCTGCAGTTTTGCATTGCTGCTTTTCTTTTCACCAGCAGTATCCAGTGGTGGATCTGCTCATGACTGAGTATGCGTTTATACAGGTCTGAAGTCTTACTGTCCTTAACGCTACTGTTAATTGATATTTTATTGATTCCCTGAGTTTCTCTTAAGTTATGTGTGTGTTTTCTCGTAACTATTAACCCTTACTATTTTTTTCACCTTTCTTCTTTATATTGTGCTTTCTTTTTTGGATTAATATTTAGGATGTCATTAAATGATAATTCCTAGCTTACTCATTTTAAATGTTACTCTCATTTTAAATGTTTATTTTTTTCTAGTCACTTGCAATTATTACGTTTGGGGAAACTGACCCTTTTAAAATTTCAAGTACAAACAACACTGGCTTAGTGGCATAGTGTTTTCACAGAATAATTATCAGATCACAATCACCATTACTTAGATAGCTGTCAGTTGTTATGTCCATATTAACATTTAGTTGGTCCACCAAGACTGTACCTGAGCAGAGGTTGTCAAAACTGTGCAGTCCCATTTCCTTAGACAGAGTCTAAAGATGTTCTATGAGCTTTATCAGGAGATCTAATATTGAAATATTTGGTGTTAGATGCAGGAGATATTGTCAAAAATTATTTTTATTATCAAAGGAAGCCTTTGGATTTATGAGATGACAGCAGATGCTCTTTGTTTTGAGAACTCTTATGAAAGTCTTTTTTTTTTTTTTTTTTCTTTTTTTTCCCCCCATCCTTGTAAGTGCTCAAGAAATGTTTAACTTCTCTAGTGACACTTAGCATCTGTTTTGTATACCTCCTGGTGCCCCTCGGGCCTGTGGTGCATCACCTTTGATTTTGTCATTTCCAATGGCTTTCATTTAAAACAGTTCCTTGTATGCTTTTTTTTTTTTTTTTTTTTACACCTGAGTCAAACCATTCTTAAGAAATCTCGGTCGTGCCTAGCATATGCTATTTCTTCTCTTTCATAAAGATTTTCAGTTCCTTTATTTGAGCTCCAAGCATTATGTTGTAAAATAATAAAGACAAGTTATCTGAATGCTGGTTTAGTTTAACTTCGTAATGTCTAATGCTGCCACAATCTCACACACAGTAGACATTTGTATTTTGGTTGTAGTCCTCTTCTTACTAATGCTTAAATGCCTTCTGCTTGGTGTCTGTTCGCACAGAAGCATGGTACCTGAATATTAGACTGAAGGATGATGAACCATACAGGTTCTGCTTTCGAGAGGAAGTGCTCCAGTATTTCACAGAAACACTACAGTCCTGTTAACATAATTTATCCCACCAATTGCTTAGCTTCCAGACCTCTCCTTGTGCTCGGGAGATGGGACAGATTTTTGAAGAATTTCTCTGGAAAAGATAAACATTGTCCCATTTTAAATTTAAGTACTCAGCTTCAACAATAGCTTGCATAACTGACTACTTTTTCTTCCCCCCCCCCCCCCCCCCCCGAGTGAAAATACAGAAGCCAGGTTTTGTTTATCTGGAATATTTTGGAAGGAAGGGGAGCAAATAAAGAGGAAATCTGGCTAATAAAAGTACTAGATAGTCAGTGGGGAACCGAACGTGAAGATGTTTGAATGCAAGGGCAGTTCATGTCCTGGGCATGTTAGTGATTGGGATCAGGATCTGATAAAGACAGACAGAAACTGTTTCTGCCCGGAACCTACCAGGGCTTGGAGCTAATGGAAAGCTTTGGGCTCAGTTCATAATAAGACGAGATATTAATGGGCCGTGATGCAAGTACAGACAGACGGTGAAGTATAGCAGTGTCTCCTGGCGTTATACTTTCTCCATTACTAGGAACGGAGCTGCATATGACTTTGAATGGCAAATTGGACCTCTTGCAAAAGAGACTTGCTTTAGAGCCAGTCCTGTGACACAGGTGATAAAAATGTCTCGGCAATCATCTCTCTCAGGATTTTGCTGCAAGAAGACTTACACCACCTTGTGGAGGGCAGCATTTACAAACAGCAGGTGAAGGGCAGCCACGGCAGCTGCAGTTTGCTGCAGTCACCTCAGGTTTCATGTAGCTGTTGTGTACTGGAGGTGTCTCGGATACAACAGCAGATCCTGGAGAATCTCTGCACCAGCAGCTTCTTAGTGGCATATTTCTCTCCAGGAGATATATCCATAGTCACGGTGTTGATATAAGAAATAGCATGACCCGCAAATGCAGTCTAAGGGTTCATTTACTGTTGTTTTGAATCTGCTGGTGCTGTCCACCTCTGCAACCTCCTGTGGCAGCCAATTTCAAAAGTCCATTGCCTGCAGCATAAAAAAAAAAGTGCTTATTTTAGCCTGTTTTAATCTGGGGCATCTGCCACCTATCTGGGCAACCAGTTCCTGATTTGGGGAGCAGCAGTTCTGTGTTCATCATAACCACTGCCTTTGTGATTTACTTACTTTGGTCAAACTCCACCACTAGCCTTCAAGCACTAATTCAGATGTTCTTATACTCCAAGAACATGGGCTCACTGTGAGACAAGTTTAGTTCAGACTCAGACAAGATGTTACTGCCTTCTACCGTGTGATTTGAACTTCCATGGGGTCCCATTCTCAAACTCTTCCCCAAGCCCTGATTCTCTGCCTCCTTTTTCCTTCCCAGGTAAGGAAAATGGTACAGAGCTGGGAAAAACTGGCAGATAGATGTAGGAATCTTTGTTGTCTCCAGGCCTTGGAGTCTTCTTGCTTATATGCTCACAAGCAACATTGGAATATAAATTGCTAGGAGTCTTCCATTGTAGACCACGTACGTCACTGGGTGACTCCTCAGGTACATGATGGTAGTGGCAGCTTTCACTTTGGGGATAGCGAGTCCATTCCCACCAGAACTTTATAATGCTCAGTAAAAATAATGACACCAAACTGAGTCCACTTGACACAGGCTTCGAGGTGCAGCCTCACCAGTGCCAAATACAGGGGCACCATCACCTCCCTGCTCCTGCTGGCCACACCATTCCTGATACAAGCCAGGATGCCATTGGCCCTCTTGGCCACCTGGGCACACTGCTGGCTCATGTTTAGGTGGCTGTCAACCATCACCCCCAGGTCCTTTTCAGCCAGGCTGCTTTCCAGCCATCGTAGCTTCACATGCCAGTAAGCAAAACCCTTGTGTTGAGGTGAAAATTGAAATAGGATGATGGAAGAAAGGTCAGGAGGCCCAGGCCAGTGGAGATCTGTGATGGCTTAAATTTGCCTGTGGCTTGACAAACACCATGTGGTAAGACACCTTCAGTTGGAACCCATGCTTTTTTAAGTGCTGGTTATCACAGAGCAAAGCACCCCAAAAATGGCAGAGCAGGAGACAGGATAAAGAAAAAAAAAAATCTTTTAACTGGCGCAGGGTGATGCCACATCCCCAACCCAGCATCTGGGGAAGAGCAAGCTTAGTGACTGTGGCATCTAAGGAATGATGTGACCATGTCCAGGGGTAGGGAAGCATGTAGTCACCATAAGTGCAACCAGGAGGAAAAGAGACACGCTTGGTATACTCATCAAGACAGGGGGCTGGGCTGGCAGGAGACCCCAGGAGGTGTGGGTTAGTCTAGATGCACACCGTTCTTGGTTTCTTCTGTGTGAGTCTCTTGCAGTCAGGTATCCAACATTGAATGGCAGCTCTCTGGACTCTGAAATCTAGTATCTGTGAAATGCCAACATGGGAAGCTTTCAACCACTATGGAGATAAGACCAAAGCCATCCTACCAGTGAACCCTTGCCTCATGGGTAGTTGTGCTCCAGTCCCCTGGCTCACAATCACCACCTCCTTCTCACAGTGCTCGTTTCTGCCCACAGACCAACCCAGCTGGCCGCATGGCAGGTGAGAACCAGACTCATGTGATGGAGTTCATGCTCCTGGGCTTTTCCCACAGCCAGCCCTTCCTCTTTGTTCTTTTCCTGGCCATTTACCTGGCCACGCTGCTGGGCAACTCTGCAATACTCGCCCTCGTGTCCCTGGATCCCCATCTCCACAGCCCCATGTACTTCTTCCTCAGTCACCTCTCCTGCTTGGACATTTGCTACTCATCAGTGACGGTGCCCAAGATTCTGGCAAATGCTCTGCGCCCACAAGCGACCATCTCCTACCACGGGTGCCTGGCACAGATGTTCTTCCTGATGGGGTGCGCGGGGACCGAGTGCGCGCTCCTGGCTGTCATGGCCTATGACCGCTATGCAGCCATATGCCAGCCCCTGCGCTACACCCATGCCATGAGCCGGGGTGTCTGCGTGGCAGCAGTCACCGGCTGCTGGCTCTGGGGGATGCTGGACTCGGCCGTGCACACGCTCCTGGCCTCCAGGCTCTCCTTCTGCGGGGCTGCCCAGCTCCAGCACATCTTCTGTGACGTCCCTCCTCTGCTGAGGGCTGCATGCAGCAACACCCACCCCAGCGAAGTGGCACTCCACGCTGCCAGTGTCTTTGTGGGCCTCAGCCCCTTCCTGTTTGTCATCATCTCCTACCTCCGCATCCTGGCCACTGTCCTCAGGATACCCGTGGCCACCGGCCGGCGCAAGGCCTTCTCCACGTGCTCTGCCCACCTGCTTGTGGTCGCCCTGTACTTCGTGACAGCCAACCTGAACTACAACCGGCCCAGCTCCGGTTACTCCCCGGCAGCTGACACACTGGTCTCTGCACTGTACTGCATCGTCACCCCCATGCTGAACCCCCTCATCTACAGCCTCCGCAACCAGGAGGTGCGGGGGGCCCTGCGGAAGGCTCTGCGGGGAAGGGGCGTGCCGGGCTCCCCAGGCAGCAATGCATGAGCGATACCAGGGCTGCAACAGATTGCTGGTGTGGCACAGTGCAGCATCGCCTGTCTGTGGCAAATCTTTGATGGCAGCAGTGGGCTCAGGGCTCCGTGCCCAGGCAGTGGCTGCTTGTGGCACACTGCCATCGCTTGTCTGACCCTCAGTCCATCACTGATGGCAGAATGGCAAAATCAAGTTGGGACCAAGGCTACAGTTCCAGGATTATGTCTTTATTTTGCATCACATGCTGAGCTCAGCACAGGACCTGTTGCAGCTATGCTGCTACCAGGGAATGCTGTAAAAGGCAATTTCCTGTAGTACCAGACAGGTGCTGGCCCCCAGCAAGGCCATGAGGGCTCCCTTGGGGCTGCCCAAGGTGCTGAGCCAGGCCCTGCACGGGACAAGGGGCAGTGTCTTGGACTGCAAAATCTGGCCTCTGCAAAGGGGCTGTCACACCATCCTCCTCCCACACATGCTTTGGCCCAGAGTCTGATGTCTGCTGGGTTTCTCCAGGCTGCCATGAAAACTCTGTAGCATTTTGTACATTAGCACAGCTGCCAGCAGTTTAAACAGGCCAGCTGTTATTCTCAGTGCTTTGGTCAAAGAGCAAGTTACCAGCACTGAGCTGTGAGCTGCCATTGCTTAAATCCTCACCAGAAATGCTTGCTTTGCTTTACAGCCATAAAAAAAAAAATGCAGTTGTTGTGAGCGGTGTGGCTGTGGACACTAGTGGCTGAGGGCTGGCTGGTGATGTGGGGCAGACGGCTTCCTTCAGCTGCCACTGCCTCAGCTTAACCTCTTCTTGCAGGGGCTCTGCAACTGGGTCCAAGCTCAAATGATTGCATGGGTGTTGGGGCAATCCCTCTGCTGGCCAAATCTGCAGGCAAGTAAACAAGAGCCAGCAGTGCCCAACGCCACGGCAGAAGCCAGGAGCAGCCAGCCACCAGTGCAAGGGTCCGTGTGGGCAGGGAAGCTGGCACAGGCTGCACGTGCAGGTGCACGCCTGCAGCCACAGCAGTGTTTCTGCAGCTGTGTGTAGAGGGGCATGTTGGCTGGAAGGGGCCAAAACATGCTCATCC
The DNA here is from genome assembly GCA_020745775.1 of Theristicus caerulescens. Lineage (NCBI taxonomy): Eukaryota > Metazoa > Chordata > Aves > Pelecaniformes > Threskiornithidae > Theristicus > Theristicus caerulescens. Next base: position 493,059 of record CM036560.1, on the reverse strand, counting down.
ATAGCTCAGTTACCAAGAGATACCCAGCAAAATCCAGTCTGTTCCCAAAGAAACCTACTGGAGAGTCAGAAATTGGGCCTGCGAGGCACACAGCTTGTTGGGAGCAGTTTGCCAGTTCTTAGTGCACCACACACACTGATTTTATTCTTCAGGGAAAAAAATGTTTCTGCAACCCATGTGTTGGGATGGCCTGTTGCTCCTGCCCAAACAGGCTGCAAGCCTCTGAGCCAGCTCTACTCTACACCCTTCTTGATTGTAAAAAATTATTGAAACACCCCTAGTTCAGAGTCTCACTAGGACACTTAAGGGAGTCTGCCACAGTGAGGCCCATTCTGGAGAGCTCCCCGGAAAGGAACATCAGGAAATAAAGGGTGAACTGCATGAAGAAAGAATATTGGGAAAGAAGAAAAAGAAGAAAAAAAAAAAAAACCAAAAAAACCCAAAATCCAAAACCAACCAGCCAAAAATCCAACCCAAAATCCTCCAGAGTATTTATATTAAAATTGACGATTTCTAACCTGAATCACAATGTGTCTTTCCCATGACTGACAGACACAGATTGTGATTTTTCTCAGCATCAAACACTGAGCAGGGACCCTCTGCACCCCTGCTGCTGGCAGCTGGCGCTGCACTTGGGTGTGCTCCTGCAGCGTCTCACATGCTGTGCTACTCAGCAGTGTCCCCGATTTATTCCTTTGGTATGGTACTTGCATGCCACAAAGGAAAAACAACCAACTCCTACAGTGGCACGCTGAGCATCTAGCCTGGAACATACCGGTTCAAGGGAGAGCATCAGTTTGCATTGGATTATTACTGAAAACTGCTTTAAACATTAAAAATAAAAAATTTCCTCTTGTCCTGCTTCCCACCTGCTCAGCCTTTTCCCCACACCTGTGATGAAGGAGGGCTAGACTCGGGGACCCTTTTCACTGTGCAAGGAACCGAGCCTACAACAGACACAGGGCACATGTGCTGTCACAGAATAACCGGGATGCGATTTTAGTCAGGCAGTTTATTACTACGGCTATGAGGGAGAGCACAGCGCAGCGGAGCCAGACACTGCTGACACGAACTCTGCCCAAATGGGGCAGTTACAGAGTTTATATACCTTTAGATTATGCAACTCATTCTTTACCAAACTGTGTCAGATAAGCGGGATATTGTAAATAACAATAGCATTCTTTAGATAGGGAGAGTCTAGCCAGCACACCCTTTAACAAATAATTCACTCCTTTGTTAATTAAACTGGTGAGACCATTACCTGCAAATATTTCTTAACTAGTGAGTCCTACAAAGACCTGTGAGGGGTTAACTATTTTACTGCCACACTGGGGAGGCCTGACTTCAGCACAGGGACTCGAACCACCCAAGAGCAGAGAGAACAGGCTGAGCCAACACTGGACAGGGGAACCTACCTCTAGCACTGACTGCGAAGCACAGTGGAGCCCTTAGGCTAGAGACAAGCTGTGGGACTGCTCTTCCCACCCCACCTGCATGTGTACGCTTATTTATACTGTCAGAGCAGTTAACAGGAAAAATGGAGCTCTCTTAAAATATTCTACTACCTGTATCAAGCAGCACTTATTCTGATTCATTTGCTAGACTGAAAGGATTTCCCTAGCAGAACATTCCTCTGATGGGCTGCCTGGATGAGGACCAAGACAGTTATTAACATATTCTTCCTTAAGTGAAGCCTTTTAGTATTTTTCTCTTGCTCCAAGACAGATTTTCCAGAATAATTTTTCTCAGAAAATAATCTAATTTTTACACTTCCTTTTTCAAGGTTTACCCCAGAAATGACATGTCTCCCAACAGCCTTCTTGGCACACAGAGGAAAACCAAGTGAGTAATCTCCCACCTTAGCAAGATCATTCTACATTTTCATTGAGCCAGCACACACTTCTCATGTTTAATGGAACAGCTCGCTGCAGCCAAGCTTGTGTCTGTGTGCAGGAAAAGTCAGCAGTGTTCACTGTGAGGGTCAAATGTTCCTAGGCCCCAGCCCTGAAATCTGCCCAGATAGACCAGGTTCATGTTTCTCTACCCCCTGCTGCAAACATGGTTCATCCTGCAAGTGGAAACCCTTCTTGGGAACAAAGGCAAGTTTGGCCTTCACAGTGCTCTTTTCCTTGACCCCTAGGTAGGATGAGATCCGGGGCCACAGCAACTTAAAAAGGTCCCATAGCTCATGTCCCTTCTGCCTTGACTGGATTAGAGTAGGTGTTTCTGTTCTGTGAATTGCCCTGTTGGGAACAGGAATGGACACACTGCTCCAAGCTTGCTGGTTAACACGTAGGACAGCCTAGGTAGAAAAGACATCTTATATCGCACTCACATGCTCTTAAACCATCCCACCTTTCCCATCTGGAAGTGGATGGGAACCAAAGTTCTCTTGGGCACAGGCCAAAACTTTCCCCCAGACGCTGCCAGTTTGCTCCTTGGCATTTCTTGCATGTAGACACGCCAGGCTGAGCCAAGGTAAGCTAATAACATGTAAAAGGCTGAAGCAGAGAGAGGAAGGAAGGAATCAGCTTGGACAATGCTGGTTTCACTGCAGAAGCTTCACATAATTTGCTGGAAAGAGGCCTACTTTGCCCCGGCACTGCCCCCGCCACCAGCCTTCATCTACCATCTCGATGTGTGTGATTGTGTCATCAGGATCAAAAGAAATCTCATCATCTCCATCTGCAAAAATTGTTCAGAAAAGATAGTCACAATGCAAAGACAACCCCAGAGAGAGCTGGATTTACATCCCTCCTCCCACCCCCAGGAGCAGAATACAGAACAAGCATTCTGATAACCCTCAGAGTTCATCTCATCCAACCCCATCAAACAACACAGATAAAGCAGAGAAAGATGAAGCTTCACAGATGAAAGATGAAGCTTCTATGTTCCCAAGTGAGATCTCACTCTGCTTTCCAAGAGGAAGAAATTTAAACCACCAAGTTGAAATCTTTTCACCACTGCTGATGGTGTAAGCCACCACCTCCCTTGTCGCACCACCCTGCCAGGTCCCAGTGCCTTTCCCCACAGCCTGGATGGCAGACCCACCTCCTTGGTAATCGTAGAGGGCTACTGCACAGGTCCCAGGGCTCTCCACCTCATAAACATTGTCCGTTTCCCCTGCAGAAGACAGGACAGGCAGATGAGAAAGAGGTTGAAAGCAGCCACATAGATCTGGTCAGTGCCACCCTCCACCCAGCTGTCCAGCCTTGGGGTGAACCACGTCCAAACCCTATCAACAGGGAGATGTGTACTGTGGCTCAAAGCAAGGTATGACTTCCTCCCCTTCTGCAAGGAGAGGCTGGGTCCTGATGCTTCATGTTCCTCTCCCAGGAAAAAGGCTGGACATAACTCCAGCCTCTCCACTTACCATCTCCAGTACCAGCGAAGCTATGACAGAAACATCAACAGCAGCCCATGCAGTTTGCTTATATACTTGGAGGAAGAATACTCTGCACTCCTCACACCGAGGAGAAACCAGCAGATCAGGACTCATGAGCACTAGCCACTTGAATAGAATCATAGAATCGTTTAGGTTGAAAAAGATCTTTAAGATCATCAAGTCCAACCATTAACCCAGCACTGTCAAGCCCACCACTAAACCATGTCCCCAAGCACCACATCTCCCCGTCTTTTAAATACTTCCAGGGATGAGGACTCAACCACTTCCCTGGGCAGCCTGTTCCAATGCTTGATAGCCCTTTCAGTGAAGAAATTTTTTCCTAATATCCAACCTAAACCTCCCCTGGCACAACTTGAGGCCATTTCCTCTCATCCTATCACTTGTTACTTCAGAGAAGAGATCAACACCCACCTTGCTACAGCCTCCTTTCAGGTAGTTGTAGAGAGCGATAAGGTCTCCCCTCAGCCTCCTCTTCTCCAAACTAAACAACCCCAGCTCCCTCAGCCGCTCCTCACACGACCTGTGCTCCAGACCCTTCACCAGCCTCATTGCCCTTCTTTGGACACGCTCCAGAACCTCAGTGTCCTGGTAGTGAGGGGCCCAAAACTGAACACAGTATTCAAGGTGCGGCCTCACCAGTGCTGAGTACAGGGGGATGATTGCTTCCCTAGTTCTGCTGGCCACACTGTTTCTGATACAAGCCAGGATGCTGTTGGCCTTCTTGGCCACCTGGGCACATTGCTGGCTCATATTCAGCAGGCTGTCAACCAACACCCCCAGGTCCTTTTCAGCCAGGCAGCTTTCCAGCCACTCCTCCCCAAGCCTGCAGCGTTGCATGGGGTTGTTGTGACCCAAGTGCACGACCCAGCCCTGAGCCTTGTTGAACCTCATACAGTTGGCCTTGGCCCATTGCTCCAGCCTGTCCAGATCCCTCTGTAGAGTCTTCCTACCCTCCAGCAGATCAACACTCCTGCCCAACTTGGTGTCATCTGCAGACTTACTGAGGGTGCATTTGATCCCCTCGTCCAGATCATTGATAAAGATATTAAACAGAATTGGCCCCAGTACTGAGCCCTGGGGAACACCACTTGTGACCGGCCACCAACTGGATTTAACTTTGAGCAACAGGCTGAATTAAGAGGGCACCCCGAGGCCTCAGTGCAGCACTGGCAGTCGCTTGCCAGGAAACAGTGCACCAAAAGCATCAGTCCAAGTCCAGCTTCGTCAGAGCCCACAGCAGCCCTCTGGTCCTCCTGCCTGAGTCCTGCTCCAGCAGAGATACTTGCTGCCTGGCCCAGAATCCCATGCAGCTGATCTCGCACCTTGGAGCTGGGCAAGGGAGTGAGAAACGACCAAGTCTCCATCATCATGGGCTGCTATCCTGACCACAGTAGACTTCAGGATACAAATTCCCTCTGGAGTCTGCCCCATACATCCAGGGAGGTGAGCAGACTGACACAAGCTCCCCAAGACATGGGCTTTTCCATCAGTACTCACCCGGGTGGGGCTGGCTCTGGCTGGGCTCCTCAGGAAGGATCTCCTCATAGTCCTCACCTCCATCTCCTCCATGGTCATAGATGGCATCCTGCTTTTCCAAGGGTGCTGGCAGCTCCTCATAGTCAGCACCTCCACTGGTACTGTCACAGTAGTCAGAGGGCTCTGGCAGCTCCTCATAGTCTCCACCGATATCGAAACTTTCACTGTAGATGGGCTGATCCTGGCTGGGGATCTTGCACAGCTCTTCACCCAGATCTGCTGGCCTTGGTGGCAAAGTGGGTGGTGTTTCCTCATCCTCCCTTTTTGCCTCCTGCCATGAAGTGAGAAAGTGACAGGAAAGTCACCTGCAAAGCGTCCACTGCAGGCAGCTCTCCCATGACTGCACAGCACCCAACACAAAGGAGCCAGCTCCACTGCAGGTGCCTTTAGTGCTACCATGACACAAATGGAGCACCATCCTCTGCACAACAGGGAAACAGCTCAGCCATTAGGTCTGTGCTGAACTGGCACCTGGGATTGCTGTGAAGACCCTCGTGGCTCATGTATTTGAACCTCTCTCATACTTAGCTACAGCTCACTGTACTGCCACTGCACTGACCCACTCCAAGAGCCCGTCTCATGGTATAACGTGCTGTGCAGACATATCCCATCACCATCCCCATGTTTCCCCCCTCACGCCTTCCAAAGCCTCTCCCATGCTGTGGTGGCACCCCACTTCTTCCTGCAGGGCTGCCCGTAAAGCACAGCCCCCTCTCACGTGCAGTCCCCTCTGCCTGCTCCCCTTCCTGGCTCTCCCCAGCCCGCCTTGGCACCTGTTCTCCTTGGGACACAGGCCTGTCTCGGTCAGCACTCCGAGGTACCGTGGCTGGCACGGTGGCAGGGGCTGCCTCTGTGTGGTCCTTCTCTCTCTGTGGGATTTCCTGCTGGAGAAAAGTCACCAGATGCCCTCAGTCCCTTTGAATAAGGTCCAGAGCAACGTCCATTCCCAACAGAGCAACTCAGAAAATTTTCCTCCAGCTGAAATCTGTTCCAGGTCCCACAAACCTGCCCTAGGGACTGGACACTAGCAGGCCTGTAACAACTATGGAGTCTGCAGAAAGTAGCCTCAAGGAGGAAATGTATCAGGGAGTGCTTTATTGGTGAAACCTTATCTGCACATTGAAGGCAGAAACAGCACAATGTAGAAGGAGGTCTTGCAAACGTGAGGGTTTGGGTGCAATCTATCTCCAGTTTGGAAAACCCTGAATGCAGAGTGCTGGGATGGTGATACTGGGGAGGTGTGATTGCACTGTGTTTGCCAAGCACTAGAGGCAAGAAGGAGCCTAGGCCAAAGCACAGGGGGTCATGGCTGGGTGCCGGCAGGTCCTGATCTGTGTGCCGAAAGGGAAAATCCAGTGACAGCTGTGAAGTTCAATGGCAGTCCCTGGCAGTTGCAGGGAAGCAGTTTAGGCAAGAAGTTACTGTAAAGAGATGAGGCAGAAGGACATGGAGCTGCATGGCCCTGAGGAAAAGTTTGCTTCACAAGCCTTGGAGGATATGGCAAGATGGCCACGGCTCACCTTCCGCCGAGCTGCCTGGCGCTCCCGAGCCTGCCGCCTCACCCGGTCCTCCTCTGCCTGCCTTCTGCTCTCCTCCTCTGCTGACTTAGCCATGTTTTCAAATCGTGACCGCAGGCTGCTGGTGCCACTGGAAGCTCCTGTGGAGAAGGCAGCTGATCAAGCCTGCCCAATGGCTCCCTTCCACCATCCCAAGCATCCAGGAGAAACCCAGACCTCTGCCTCTCCCAGAGAAACTTGCAGTTCAGCCACCTTCTCCTGCCCCTCAACACTGGTTAAATCCACATCCCACCACAGCACATGCCTGCCAGTGTGCTGCCACAGAGGGATCATGAGGCCCACAGCTTCCCACCAAGCCCAGGGCTGGTACCCAGTTGTCTCACCTGCCTCCAGTGGTGTCGTCTTCTCATACGAGGAGGTGGGAGCTGCCATCTCATTAAAGCCAGCAGCACTCTGCAAGAGGAAGTGAATGAAGTGTCCAGGTTGTTAGGCAAGGCCAGTGCTGAGATCCCCTGCTGGGTTTGGCTACTGGTGACTGCAAGCTTTGTTCCCAGCTGTGTCTGTCCTCATCCGTACAACTGCCACAGCCCTGTGGAGCCTGCTGGCTGCAGCCCTGCTCTCCTGATGCCTCCCTGCACTGCGGGAGTGCCTGCTGCCCTCCAGCCAAAGGCAAGGGCTGTTCCTGTTAGAGGGGCGGCACTCTGAGGGCTGAAAAGGCTACCTGGAGCCAAATGGAGGAGGCTGCACAGTGCCCAGATGACTGCCGCATGGGACAGCGAGGCCGGACATTCAAGGCAGAAGCGCTCACTGGTAACATGGCAAAGAACTGAGACGATGCCTGGCAGTCTACTGCTTCCTGAGGTCCAGGGACCCAACGCATCCGTCCCCTGCACTCCCAGTGGTCTGAGGCATGGAAGCACTTCCCTATTGGATGCACAGCTGCAGCTGCCTAACTGCGAAAACACGTGCGTCCCTTCAGCAGGTCGTTGCCTGCAGTATGTGTATACAGTAGCACAGGCTGGAAAACATCAACGTGAAAACGTGTGTGAACATCTGAGATATTACTGGCTTTATGAGGTGTGAAGAGATGGCTAAACTGGTAATAGCATCGATGGGGTGTCTGCAGCAAAAAGAAAGGGCGATAGAGGGGGTTTATCTACTTTCATGAGAAAACTATTTCATACAAAAAGGAAACTGCAGGTAGGATCCAGCTTTCAGACTAATACAGCTACATTTAGGGTTCTACCTGCAGGTGTCACCAATGGGCTGGGTGGCCGAGTTCCTACTACAGTCAGTGGAGCCCAGAGAGCAGCTCTGCTTTCCTTAAAGAAAACACACCTGAGCAGGCAAACAGGACTGCAGGCTCAGAACCAGGTCTACACAGACCACAGCAGAGACTTGGACATGTTGTTTATATGACAGCATTTAAATTTAGGAGTCTCAGTGTGAGAGCTGAATCCTACTAGTGTTCAAAACTTTATCAAAGGGGAGTTAAGATTGCCTGGTGATATATTATGCTCTACTCTGGAGCAATGAATTCAGCACTACTCCAGTGCCTGACAACCAGGCAATCAAGAACTTAGGTACTTATATTTACCATCTTTGATGATGCTTCAATATTCTCAAAATGCACAAATTCATGTTCCACTTTGAGCTGATCAAGAACTGCTTATTCCCTCTCTGCATCCTGCTTCTCAAATGACCCACAGCCCTGACTTTTGCACAACTGCTCATCTGATTTTGCATGTTTTTGTCTGCATTGTCATCTTTTAGGCTATCCCCATCCATGCAGATCATCATCCACTGGCAAGACTCCCTTTCCTGAACAAGCTTGCATGGTAGCCTGCCAAAGCACGATGTTAATTCAGGTGCCTGAGACAGTCTTCATTTTTACTGTAGATGAGCCTTTGCCTGCTTTCAGCCCAGATAGACAACTTGAACCAGCAAACTGGATGACTTCTTCTCATGCCAGGTTGATCCCTGCCAATCCCATCCCTCCTGGGTTTTGTTAAGGTTTGCAGGCAGAAGACGAGGCCCTGGCCTGAGATTTAGCTAACTGAATGGACCATAAGAAACTCCTGGACAGGACAGAAAAACCTGCAGAAGGTAACAGAGAAGCTGACGAGTTACAAACAGCACCATGAGGAATGGCCAGATTTCACCAGTCGTTAAGGGGGAGTGATATGGAGCCAGTCACTCATAAACAAAGCCATACCAGCCGGTGAGTAGTGTAAGAGGGTAAGGAGCCAGATACCAGAGAGGCCATAGCTCTGCGTCAGATACTGGAGAGACCAAGGAGGTCTGTAACTTGGCTACTGGAGGGACCAAAGATTCAAGCCAGCTCCTGAGAAGCCTGGTTTATGTGTGGGTGTGACAGCTGCTAACAAACCTTATGCCTTGAGTAAGAACAGCTAGAGGAATGGCAGCCACAGCGATACCACCTTCTCGCTGGAGGCAGTCCAAGGCAAGAACCACTCTGCAGGCATACTGCTCTCTATGATCATCACCTACCAGTCAGTGCTGGGGACATGACACCAGATGGGCCTTCAGTCTGATCCAGGACCTCTCCTGTGTAAGAGACGGTTCCTGCATGGTGCAATAGCCTGTGGCATCTCAGACTTCTCACAAGGCTGCACTCCCACAGAATTTCATCTCCGAGGAGCTATGACTGCTCATCCTGACTGTATTGGGACGCACGGGGCCTGCAGGAGTGACGGCAAGCTGCCAGGCAGAACGCTCCCAATATCTCAGATGGTACTAGATATCCAGAAGGGCATACTCTGGTGCCCTCAGAAAGCTCTTCACTGGCTCTGCTATTAAATCCTGCCCCAAGAGAAAGCAGGTGTATGACTGTTCAGTCCGAGAGTGGAATGATTCAAAAGCAGCTGAGAATGGAAAAAACTTTTTCTTCCTTGCATTATGGCCTCCCCAGGCTGCACTCCTCTGCACCCTCTGGTATTTGCACCGGGCCAGTTCCCTCACCCTTGCAATAGCTGTGCACTGAGCAGTGGGACCCCATCTCCATCTGGGAAGTCTCTTCTCTTGCGGCAGTGCAAAGAGCAGTGATTAGCAGGAAGCAATTGCAGGCTGCAGCATGCAGTCTTACCTTATCTACTCTGTCCTTCTGGACCCCGTAACGGCCTCCAAACCCCTTGGCGTAGTCTGTATGGAAAAAATGAGGCTATTTTATAATAGTTTATATTCTGTCTGCATCTTATCACATATGGAACATGTAAAATGCTCTGGACAGTAGCTTTAAGACTAATCGTTCACTCCTTTCAGCGAAGTGCACAGGTGTTCAGTGCTGTACATTGCCAAATCTGCTTCCAAGGCACTGGGGTGAGGAGCCAGTCATGCCACTTGAGTGCAATGTGGCCTTGTTCACTGAAGTTAAACATACAGTAGTCAAGCCATTCCTGGAACCTGCTTTGCTCATTCCCATGTGCTCACCTTTTGAATGAGCTTATGATCAGGAACGTACCTCACAGAGAAAGCACAGTATAGTCTGGGAAGCCTGATTCAGGGACTTGCATTCAATGTTCCCCACTGATCCAAGCATGCACCTACTCTGGCAGAGTTCACCCTTGTGCTTTGGGGGTTCACAGTGTACCACAACATGCTGTACACGTTCAGTTTTCAGCAGCTGGATCTCTGCCAAGTATGAACCACTAGCTCTAGGTCTGTGTGTGCTCCAGGGAAATTGCTGCCACCTCTGGCACATTGCCCTACCTGTTTGGGAGGCATGGGGTTGCACTTCCTCCTGATGGTCCCAGCCAAGGGCACTCTTGTCCTGACGATCCCTCTGGACCCCGAACTTCCCCCCAAAGCCCACAGAATAGTCTTCAGTCGCAGGGATCCACATCATGGCATGGAAGAGAACAGACGAGGGAAAGAGAAAAGTGGCAGCACTGTGAGCTCAGGGTGTTGTCACAGGAGCAACAGTTTTCCCTGCCCAGGACTTAGAGAAAGACGTGGAGCAAGGCCAGATTTCCCCACTGGTGGCTGTAGCAACAGTCCTCCCTCCTCCCTGGGGCACGTCACCTGCTATTGACACCTGCCTGGGCTTCCCCTGCACCCTTCCTTTGGTGACATACTGCCCAGGAGATACCTGTGCCCATAGAAATCTGCTGCTCCTCTTCGTTTAGCCTGAACTTTTTCCAGCAGTCATGCACCATGCAACGGCTTTCCTCACCTGCCCCATTCCCTTGCCGCAAGTAGTGGGCACCCAACAGCTCCCCGTAGCTTTTCCACCATTCATGCAGCAAGTTGCAAAACCCAAGCACAGTACCCCACAGCCCCAGTGGGCACAGTCCCAAGCTCCAATCCTGACACTGCCTGCTGCATTGGGGTCCCCCAGCTCACCTTTCTGAGAGTCGTGCTTCTCTGCCTGGCTCTTGTAGTCAAATCCCACTGCCGCTTTGTCCACCTTGTCCCTCTCCACACCATAACGGCCACCAAAGCCCTTGGAGTAATCTGAGGTGATACATGGAGTGAAACGCTGCCCTGAGCATGGGGCTGGTAAGGGGAGGGGGTAAAGATGGGGAGCAGCACTGGGGAGGAGCACCAGGGAGGAGGAAGAGCAGCAGGGATGATGGAAAACACCAGAAAAAGTAAGGGGTTCAGAGGGGACAGAGTGGATGCCACTTGAGGATGAGGGCCCTTGAGGATGAGGGCCCATGGGAATGGGTGAACAGGGCAAGCATGGGTCATGGCAGCAAGAGAGCCTGAGGGCCGTGGGCAGCTGGGGACACAGCAGGCCGAGAGGGCAAGGAAGAAAGCAACATGCCAAGGGCAGCTGGGGAGGCAGTGGGAGCTCAGCCACCCAAGGACGCAAAGCCAAGGCAAGACTTGGGCACTGGCAGCCTGGGCATCCATCCACTCGCACATCTCCAGAGCAAGGATTTCAACCTATGGTCTGCCAGTCTCTGAAAAGGTCTGTGAATAAGTATATTGAGCCCTTGGAAGTACAGAAGAAATGGAAACCTTTTGTTGTATGACTTACATTTGCTATACTGGAATCTCAACTTCTACAAGGAAACCACTGACTCTGGATGCTGCAGCAAAGGCTGAAACCCACATTTCTGGAGACGTGCTTCAGCTCTCCCCCCGATCGTCTCTGGCACACTCGGCCATTATGTGATGGAGGCACAGCACATCTTCCTTATGCCTCCCCTTTTTCCATCTTCTAAACTAGTAATATTAACTACTTCAGCTGTGTTCAGTTATTCTCTAAGGACTACCTTGTTATTGGCTGATGTCCTAAGAAATGTCAGCCTCTGTCCTAGCTGCTGGCTGTACAGAGACACTTTCCTTTCAGAGACCTGGTCGTTTCCAAATCCTGCCCTTCAGAAGGAGTAAATCACAGGTACGTCTCTTTGTTCCCTGACCCTGTTCTTACACGCCTGCATTTCACAGGAATGAGTTGGGGCTTCTGCAGCAAATTCAGCCCAATCAGTCCATGAAGACTGTGATCTAGAGAAATATGCATGAAAACATTTTGTGTTCAAGAATGGCTCTCTGTTTCAGAGAAGCTCAGTCACTTAAGGACGAATCTGTAAGTCCTAGAAATTTCTTAAACTTATCTCAAATAAACTATTATTTACCCATTAGGCCATTATGAAATGGACCTTTTAGGATGCTGCTTTCAACAAATACAGTTTTTATGACTGTTACCTTGATGCTGGAGTTTGCAGTATGGACATATTTTCATGAAAAACAATCCAAACACCTTACCCTATTTCTAACATTTGCATTTTGTCCTGAGTGATTTCTGTGGTTTTACACAGCCTGATGAATTTCTGTGTCTACAATCTAGTATACAATCTCTTATACAGGAATATGTTAGTGTAGCCCAACTGCATGTGATTCATTAATTTAAGATCAACCAAGAATGCCTCAGAACATCTTCCTTCTTTTATAGTTTCCTCTGCAATGAACATGATTCAGTTCTTTTCTTGGTAATGCAGTATTCCACACATTTATCTGAAACAGTAACAGACCTTGCCTCTCATCCTCTCTTGGTTGCAGAATATTTAAAATATCTTTAGTTTCAGTTCTTGCAATGTTCTTAATGCATATAACTGCTTGTATGTACGTGTCAAAGTTTGATTGAATCATCTCCAGAATTCTGCAAAAGTTTGGGTGCTGTATAGGCCTTTGTTTCCATATCCATTGTTGTGTCTTTTCTTACATGCCGCTATTTCAGAAATCGCTCCTCATGTCCTACAGTGCTTGGGTTCCCTCTGGAGCAGTTGCTCAGAGGGACTTTCAGAGGAAAGGGAGCATCAGCTATCCATTGGGGGCACGTGGGGGGGTGTCTTCTCTGCTCAGCCATGACATGGTTTCCATCAAAGCAAAACATACAGCCCAGTGGAATGTACAACAGAAGGGTGGTGACAGGACAGCAGGGAATGGGGCTGCAAGGGTGACTGACTGGGAACAGGAATCTGAAACAAGTGACAGGAGGGGGCTAACAAAGGAGACTGTGCCACAGCAGACAGCGCAGGATATTGGGAGCAGAAGAGAAGCTGGGTGAAGTGTCGAAGGGCCACATGTGCCCATGGACTTGCCTTTCTGGGACGAGTGTTTCTCCACCTCACCCTTGTACTCAAAGCCCAGCGCTGACTGGAACAAGAAGGGGAGGAATGTCAGTCGTCCTGAGGGCCCAGCTGGGTCTCACCCACCCTCCTCCAGGGGCCGGGCTGGGACTCCCTGTCTTGTGCCGCAACATGCAGGCACCTCGCCACTCCTTGGCTGGTAGAGGCCTCCTCAGCCTCTCACGCCATCCCTGCTGTCCGTGTGGCAGCATGCCCAGGAACGGGCCCTCACAAGAGCCCAGGTAAGAGGGTCACAGTCCTGACCCAACACCCTGTCACCAGGCAAGGCAGCTGGGCAGCATCTGACACCAGGATGTGCACGGGAGGGATGGCATCCTGCTGTCCCCATCCAGTCCTGCCACGGCCAGTCACTGTGCGTGGCAGAGCTTGGCGGTTTGGAGATGCAAAACACCACTGCCCCCACGACAAACACAGTGCTGCCTGGACAGGACAGCGCAAGCACGTTAATGCACACCAGAGTTAATCTTCACAAGGGCCCGGCAATTTGTCATCAGTCATTGTCCTGCACACAGGAGATGAGCTGCGTGCTTCAGTGGTGATCGTGATGCACGGCATGCCTAGACCTGCACCCACCAGCACTTTGAAAAGTGCAGCCACAATCCTAAATGCAGCATAGTTTTAGGGACGGCACCGAGCACAGGCTGCACGTACGTATTTCAGCTGCCCTGTCCAACACACCTTGTCAGCTCGGTCCCGCTGGACTCCGTACTTCCCCCCAAAGCCCTGGGCTGCATCCGTCTGCGAGGAGTGCTTCCCAACATCAGCAATGTACTCATGGCCCACCGCGCACTGGAAGAGAGACAGCATGACATGAGCACCCATGGTCAGGCTGGCAGGGTGGACAGAGACATCGGCACCACACAGTTGCTCTGCCCCGCTGCCGAGATGCTTGCAGCCACGAGGTGACAGGTCCAAACTGACCGTGATGGCGGTGGCGATGCCTTCCGCACAGCCTTTGCCAGTACCAGCTCTGGTCTGTGACCTGTGATGCAGCTTCAAGGGCAGCCATCCCACACAACCGGCCCCACTGCCAGCTCATCACGCAAACTGTGGGATGCTGAATACCTACTGCTCCCAAATGCCAGTGAAGCGGAGTGGTGGATAATCACATCGGGAAACTGAGGAGAAAAGTGTGGATAGGCGTGCACAACTGAAAACCCACAGGCAGCACAGCTGGCACCTGCTCCTTATTTTCTGTGTCTGAGAGTAAGGGTCAGCAGAGCTGGCTGGGATCATCACCCTTTACGCCTACCACAGGCCAGGCCAGGTCCTACTGCTCCCTGCAGGAGGTGTGACCAGGAACTGCACACGCTCGGCAAGAGAAGAGCTGGAGGCTGAACACTTGCAAAATCCTGGTAAGACTGGAAGAAGGTCGAGGAGCTGCTCAACAAAAACATCCTCGCTCTGCTCTGGCAGAAGGGTCTGAGCATGGCTGCTCCGTTTTGGCCTCCTGGAAATGATTGTTTCTCACCCTGCCATCCTGGTATCGCGCACACCCACAGTGACCCCATATATTGCATACTACTGCAATCTTGTCATCTCACTTCGGAAAAAAAAAGTATTAACTGCTGAAAGGTGTAGGAAGAAGCGTGATTATCAGAAAACAAAACAGATTTGATGTGAGAACAGAGAATATGAACTAGGCTTCATCCTGGGAAGATATGACAGAGGTGTGTAATGGCGAATGTGAGGAGAGAATTATTACTCATTAGTTCTCCAAGCACAGGTAGGTAATTGTTATGCAGCAGGTTTGAAACAAGCCACAGGAAGTCATTCTTCACAGCTAAGGGGAGTGTTGCAAGGAAACTGGAGAGACAAATTATACAAATGGGTTCAAACACATCCTGGAGACAGACTATGGGCTAGCTAGACACGTGTGAATCTGCGCAGCGATGCCAGCTCTCCGTTCTCTCCCTTCAAGGTCAGGCCGGGAGACAGGGATGCTCTTTCCTTTATGAGAAAAAGACTTTTCCACTGGGGCCCAAGGAAGCCCTCCACAACTGTTACCTTATCCATTCGGTCCCGCTCTGTTCCAAATTTGCCCCCATAGCCATAGGAAGCCTTGGGGCCAGTCTCGAGCTCCTTCTTCTTGATGACCTCATGTTCCTCTGACACCTTGTTCCTCAGCTGATGGATGCTGATGAGACAGAGAGAGTCAGGGTGAGTCGCTGTGGGGTTGTGCAGACCCGTGCAGCCAGCTGGAGCGTGCCACTGTGCCAGCCAGAGCCCAGCACAGAGCAGGGCATAAACCCACTGCCAGCTGCCTCCATGTGCCCACACCGGGCCCCTCTGTGGGGCAGGCACACACGTGCAGCCACTGCACTGAGGCAGGAGATGATGCTACCCAGGGGGCTGGCAAAGGACCCAGAGTGGTAGGCTCAGCGGGTGCCTCTAGCCCCCACCCTGCAGCCCACGTTCAGGGCTGCACCCTGTCTTCAACAGGAGCCCATGCTTTCCTTTTTCTGTGCGCTGCACTAGCCACACTCTGCAGGGCAGTACTGGGATGTCCCAAGGATAGGGATAGGGTCAGCTGGATAGGGTCAGCTTTGCTGACCCTGCTGGATAGGGTCAGCTTTGGGCTGGGAAGGAGCAGGAGGTCTTTGCCACAGGACAGCCGCTGTCTGGAGGTACTTGAAAGTTAACCCCTCGCTGCGTGACAGGTGGCCTGTGAATTTTGCCTCTGGGGCAACACCAGCATCTCAAACCAGGAGCCTGGAGGCAGGCGGCGGAGACCAGGCGCGCAGGCTGCGGCCCCGGGGGGCGGCGGTGCGGCCCCAAGGCGCTCCCCGCCCGGGTGAGGTCTCCACGCCCCGGCCCCCCCGCTGCTGTCTGGGGCCGCAGCTGCAGCCCAAGCGACGCGCCCCAAAGGAGGGGTCCCCGCAGAGGGGCCCCCCGCCGGGGAGCCCGCGCCGCCGCGAAGGCTCCCTCGGCCCCCGCCCCGGCCCTGCGGGCCGCTCCGCCCCCGCCGCGGCCCCGCCGCGCACAGGCCCTTATTTGGCTGCTGTCGGCCGGCGCTGCCGCTCCCCCGACGGGACGCGGCCCGGCCGCAGGCCCCGCTCCCCGCCCGCCGCCCCCCGCGCCCCGCCGGCCGCACTCACTCGATGTGCGCGGCGCGTCCGGAGCCCTCGATGGTTTTGGCTCCCCAGCGCTGCTCCTTTTCGGAGATGTCGTTCTGCAGAGCGAACCGCAGCCGTCAGCGCCCGGCGGGGCCCGCCCGCCCCGGAGAGACGGGGCTCCGTCCCCGGCCCCCCGAGGGCCGCCCGCCGCCCTCCCGCAGGACGGCGCTCGGTGCAGCTCCGCCGGGCCGGGCCGGGGCGGGCGAAGGGACGAGCGCGGCTCCCGGGCACGGACGGGGGGGGGGGCGGCGGGCAAGGCGCAGCGGGGGCGGGCGGGGGTCCCGGGCGCCCCATCCTCGCCGGCGACGGGCGTCCCGCGGGGCCGGGCTCCCGGGGCCGGCGGTCCCCGGCCCGGGGCGGGCGCTGGAGAGGGCGCGGGGCTGCGGGGAGCTCCATCCCTGCTCCTCGGGGAGAAGCCAGCCAACAAAACCGCTGTGGAAGTTAATGCTTTAGGAAGATATGCGAAGAACACTTAAGTGAGTTTCACTCAGGGTCCGCTGTTCTGCCTCAGCTTTGCTATGACAGCACTTGTTTTGTCGCCTTTTCGGAAGGTCTGTACATGTATTTGATAAATTGAAGCATCAATAAAGTCTTTCCTAATATAAGGTAAAGCTGAAAATATGTATATACAAAATGGAATAAAAAAATTAATACAAAGTCTTATTCTGTTCAGGCTTATTTTAAATGCTGCCACAAATAGAAGAAATCAAGTAAAAAAAAAAATCTTGTCAGCATAGAATTTTTTTTAAACATTAATAATTTGGAACTTTGAGGAGGGGGACTTGCTTTTCTGCCCCAAACCAGAATTTCTTACTGGAAATAACGAGGCAAGGCTGAACCTCAGAAACACAGGACTCTTGTGTAACAGAAGAGTCTGTTCATCAAGAAACTATCTGGGAAAGGGAACCAAAAACGCAACAGAGCTCAGAGAGACCTGTGGCTGTAAAGCATGGCTGGCACCCCTTGGTGCCAGGAGGAGCAGGACTCCTGCTGTACTGTGTGCTCCTAAGAGGTTTAGAAAAAGGGTATGAAGAACGTGGTGTCAATGTCTTGAGGTAGTAAAGGGACTGTTTAGGTTAACCAAATACGGGAGACAAAGCAGTGCAGAAAAATCTTGTGATGCCAAAGTAGTGGGTGATAAAATTGTAAATGATGGTTAGTGTTAATAAGTACAAAAGTAAAGCATATGGAAAAAAAATCCTAATTATATCTGCACAACGATGGTTCCAAAATATTTACCATTCAGGAAGGCGTATGAAAAATGGAATTCTGTGCAATTATGTAGAAGAGCAGCAAATACAGAATTGGCCAAAAAGCCAAAGTGTGAGTAATGTACTACGAAAGGAATAGAGAAATAGAAAACGAAAATCATGACACTGTATGGGGTTCCAACAGGCTGAGTCCTTCTATTCTCTCACCGTCTCACCTAGAGAGTTGGACTAGATAGCAAGCAAGACCTTAGCGGCACGGAGCTCTATCTGCACAAGGTGACTGCAAAGAGAGTAGGATTCTTCCATCTGGAAAAAAGACAACTGAGGGCGATGCTGGAATCCTGTAAAATTACAAACAGTGTGGGAAAGAGGAAATGTGCGTCTTGGCTATTTCTTGTAACGTAAGTTGTGGGGAGGACTCAGTGACGTTACCAGGGAGCAGGTTTAAAAGAAACTAAATATTCTGTACTCCTTAAGCGGTATTACTTGTAGTCAGATGCAGGGTACACTGATGTAGGAAGTTCTGGAGACTGAACACAGAGATGGGTCAGAAATGGCTTAGACCGATGACCTGACAGCCCCTGCGAGGGGTTGGTGGGACCTGGCTGATCCTGCCCAGCCAGCGGTGCTGCATGCCATGCCTCACCCCGCGCTCCGGCCCAGCTGACTAGCACGTGCCTAGGGCCAGTGAACCCTTCACGCCACCACCACCATCACCAATATTATGGATTACCACACCAGACACTCACCACGAAATCGGGGTCGGTGTCCCAGTCGTCCCCCTGCGCCTCAACCTTCACTGACACGTCATGTCCCACGACTGCTTTCCACATCTGCACCAGGAGGACACGGTGTCACTCAGAGCCCAGCACGTGGCACTGCTGGCTGACGGCCATGGGCATGTCAGACCACAGCAGTCATGGCATAACTCGGGCTGGAAGGGACCCTTGCAGGCCGTCTGCCCTGCTGACCTCTCGGTCCCTCACACCGCACAGGGCAGCCCAAAGTAGCTACCCCTGACCCTCAGCACCTCTTTCAGCAAAACACACAGGGATTTTAAGTGCAAGCCACAGTCTTCGTGCACACTGACTCCACAGTTAAAATGCACACCTTATTTTAACGTAAATTAGTGCTAGCATCCAACTACAAAATTCTGCTTTTCCAACAAACATCATTACTTTTCTGTGCTGTGGGAGACTGTTCCCTGCATTAACCTCCCTCCTGCGAAGCAGAGTCGTGGCACAGCACCAGAGGCCGGGGCTGGCCCTGCCACCATGATACAATGCTTATTTACCTGAGGCTGGACTCCTGAAGTCTCTTGTCTGTTTTCTAACTTTTTAGTTACTGCCTAGCGTGCTAGGGAAGGTTCAGAGAAAAGCTGTGTGCTGTCTGACAGGGCTGGTACAGCACGCTGTGTGGTGTTTATGTCTGTCATATGGTAAAAAGAGGAAATGGGGCTAAAATCATTAAGTGTGCAGGGCTGAAAAGGCTGAAGCTGCGGTAGCACGGCTTGTGCAGGCTGTCCGAAGAGGACTGGAGGAAGTGACAGGCCCAGGAAGAGGAAGTAAAATAAAAGTTATGTGAAATCTAAAATGCCTGCATTTCATTTTCAAGGTGACTGTGAAAAAAGATGATGAAAAAGCCCCTCCCAAACTCATAGTTTCTACAAAATGAGAGACAGAAGATTACATGGCTTGCCTGCCCCTACACAACAGAGCAATCGTACTCAGCAGAGGTCTCATGTCCCACCACCTATTACTGCCTGTGGTGTCGAGAAGCCCCAAATTGTTCTTACTGTTGCCCAAAGAAGCTTCTCACTGGGTCAGAGAGAAGGACTGAACAGAGTGTGCAGCAAAGACTGGGCTGCTGAGCCCTGTTTCACATCACCGCAAGCACCACATAAACCTGCGAATAAACCAACAGGAGGGAAGAGAACTGCTTTGCGATGGATCCTCATTTAACAGCACGCTTTTATTAAATGCTTCTCAGCAGCACTAACCCCTCAATCCCACAACCATACGGCAGCTTACAAACTGGCCCCAAGTGCCCAGGACAGCTGCTTTCTGTGCAAGCAAAATGTTTATGCTGAATAAGTAATTAATTGTACAACACAAAAAGCTGTTAAGTGAAAAACCTTCCAGTTCAGTACAGTGCACGCTGTTCAGTTCAGTTTCAAGCCGCCCTTACTAATTGTCTAGAGAATCAGCACTGTAAGACCAGGGGGCAAAGACAACAGAAACTGAAAGAGCGCAGCAGGGATGAGTCTCTTGTTAAACAACAGCCAAACAGTTAGCTCAGGAGAGGGTGTCGGGCCAAGGCAGATTTATTGTGAAGATCTGGCTTCCCCAGGCTGCCTCAGGGAAAAAAAAAAAGTTGCTGTACTCCAGAACGCAGCAGGTCTGCGACATACTGAGCTGTGCTTGCGTGCACTGACAGTGATCTTATGACAAACTGAATATAGTTAATTGCAAATAGAAGCAGGGGAAGCAGGAAGGCTCATGTGGGCGACACAGCACAATCTAACAATACCTTTCATTTCCTTTTCCCCTCCCTAATTTATTAGCATCTCTCACTCCAAAGATTTTTAAAGTTTGTGGTTCACTTTTGTTAATGATAAAACAGCAGCAATAACCAGCTAGCACAGGGCTGTTCAACAGGGCAGCTGACTGAGCAGCTAGCTCAAATGCAGGCGGTTCAGGGTTTTAAATCCTGCTGTAAATGGTTCTTGACCACCTATTCTCCAAAGCCACCCACCATGCATCTTGGGAACCATGACAAACCACAGACTGTAGTCACACCACACGGCTCCAGACACCCTCTGTTAATGAGGAATATCAGCCAGAGTGGCATCTCAACCGTTTAGTTTGTCCCATTAGCTTGTCCCTTGAAAGCATCCACTACAGCACAAATAGAGGGCTACCACACTTAGCACAGTCTTGCTGGTTGATTTGGAAACGTGGTTCTGTAGAGCCTCAAACACAAGAGCAACAATGATGATCGAAGAACAGACTGAGAAGTAAACGCCGAGCACTATCAGCTCACACAAACTGGGTCAAGAAGGAGTTCTCTTTGCCCACCAAAACCCTACATTTTTTGTTGTTGTTTCTCACTTTCCACTCTCAAAACCCACTCAACTTTCTTACCTTAAAAGGTTCACCAGCTCCTGGTGGCAAACTTGCTGCTTTTTGCTCAGGCACCTGTTGCCAGCGACAGCTTCTGGACTGCTGCGTGCTCCGAGTTCCTGTTTTAACTTCAGCTATCTTCACTTCCTGCGTCCCAGCCCCCCCTCTGCTCAAGTCATGAGTACCAAAACCTGCCCTAGTGCGCGGCAGTTCCTCGCACGCTGCCTGTGCTCTGGGACGCTGACAAGGTGTATACCCAGGACGCAAATTGCTGACTCCATGAGTAGCGCTTGATGGGGCACAATTACGTTTCTTAGTGTGCAAAACCAGATTGTGCTCTCCATTTTCATCTCTTCCAAAAAATCATGCTGCCATAAAAGTACAAAAAAGTTAAAAGGCTGAAGCCCTTGGGCTTGACAATTACAATGAGATTCAAAGAAAGCAAGTTACTGCTTACAGAACTTGTTCTGAAATTTGACTCAGTACTTTACAGCACAATTAAAAATATATATAAACACACACAGACACATACACACACACACACACACAGACACATACACACACACACATATATACATACATAAATGAAAACTCTTCCAGGACCAAAAAAAAAAAAAAAGTAAATAGCTTGAACTAGGAAGATGGAAAGCATGTAGTTAAAGAATCCTAAGCACTTACAGATCAGGCTCTTTGGTACTTTGCTTACTGGTAGGAAGTGCACAATTTTGGAATGAGTAGCATGAATCACACTAGTTTGACACTAGATAAACATCTCAAACCAAAATAACTTCCTTTCTGAATGAGTGAAGTGAAGCAAGAAAAGCTCCTAGACTAGTCATTTCTATTTGACAAAATGGAAAGATATACAGGGCTTAGAATAGAATAGACCAGCGTAGTTCAGTTGGAAGGGACCTACAATGATCATCTGGTCCAACTGCCTGAGCACTTCAGGGCTGACCAAAAGTTAAAGCATGTTATTAAGGGCATTGTCCAAATGCCTCTTAAACACTGACAGGCGTGGGGCATTGACCACCTCTCTAGGAATCCTGTTCCAGTCTGTGACCACCCTCTTGGTAAAAAAATGTTTCCTAATGTCAATTCTGAACCTCCCCTGATGCAGCTTTAAACCATTCCCACACGCCCGATCACTGGATCCCAGGGAGAAGATCAGCACCTCCCTCTCCACGTCCCCTCCTCAGGAAGCTGCAGAGAGCAATGAGGTTGCTCCTCAGCCTCCTTCTGTCCAAACTAGACAAACCCAGAGTCCTCAGCTGCTCCTCAGAGGCCATGCCTTCCAGCCCTGTCACCAGCCCAGTGTTACTCTGTCCCAGATGCAGAATCCGGCATTTGGACTTGTGAAATTTCATGCCATTGATGATTGCTGAATGCTCCAGTCTATCTAGATCCCTCTGCAAGGCATCTTGTCCCTTGAGAGAGTCAACAGCACCTCCTACTTTATTATCGCCAGCAAACTCCTGCATCCAGATCATTGATAAAAATATTGAACAGAACTGGCCCTAGAACTGAGCCCTAAGGAACACCACTGATGACTGGTTGCCAGCCAGGTGTAGCCCCATTCACTACAACCCTTTGAGCCCTGCTGTTCAGCCGGTTCTTCACTCAACACGCTGCATACCTGATCATGTCACAGTTGGACGACTTGTCCAGAAGGATGCTATGACCTTATCATAGAAGGATATCAAATTAGTTAAACAGGACTTTCCTTTTGTGAACCCATATTGACTGTGCCTGATGATTGCATTGTTCTTTAAATGTCTTTCAATAGCACCCAGTATGATCTTCTCCATAATTTTTCCATAATTTTTCCAGGAACTGAGGTTAGACTAACAGGCCTGTAGTTTCCTGGGTCTTCCCTCACATCCTTCTTGTAAATTGGAATAATGTTGGCTAGCTTCCAGTCAGAGGGGACCTCCCCAGACTCCCAAGACCTTTGGTAGATGATCAAGAGGGGTCGCTAGCTCCTTCAGTACTCTGGGGTGAATCCCATCAGGCCCCATGGACTTGTGAACATTCAGCTGATACGGCTGGTCCCTTACAATTTCAGTGTGCACAAATGGAAAGTCACTGTTCCCGCACTCATGGTCCTCTGACTCAGGGGACCGGGCAGCCCAAGGTCTATCAATATTATTAAAGACTGAGGCAAAAAAAGCATTGAGCGCCTCAGCTCTTTCTTCATCCCTGTTAGTCAGGTGACCATCATCAACAAGAATCACTTCAATGTTTTCTTTAGACCTTTTCTTGCTGTTAATATACTTTAAAAAGCCTTTCTTGTTGTCTGACACAACACTGACCAGTTTCAACTCTGAGATTTGGCCTTTCGTGTCTTCTCCCTGTGTATGCGAACCACAGCTCTGTAATCTTCCTGCAAAGCCTGACCTCGCTTCCAGAGACTGTACAATTCCATTTTCCCCTTGAGCTCCATGAGGAGTTCCCTGTTCAGCCAAGCTGGTCTTCTGCCCCACTTCCTTGACTTTCGACACAGTGACATTGTCTGCTCCTGTGCTTCTAAAAGGTGCTTCTTAAAAACTGACCAGCACTCGCTGACTCCTCAGGCCTCAGAAGCAGATTCCCAGGGGACACTGCTAAGCGGCTCCCTGAATAGCTTAAAGTTTGCTGTCTTGAAATCCAGGGCAGAAACTCTGCTGACCTTTTTTCTCATTACACTAAAAATTTTAAACTCAACCATTTCATGATCACTGTGGCCAAGACAGCCATCTACCATCACATCAGCCATGAGCCCTTCTCTGTTCACAAACAAGTCTAGGAGGGCATCTTTCTTAGTTGGCTCACTGAGTACTTGCATAGGTTCCTCCTCCTCTGTCTCATCATGCACTTTGTCTACCATACCCAGAGCCTTATACCTATTCTGTAAGGTAGCTGAGAGGGTAAGGAGGGGTTCTTCTTACAGCTCCATGCAGTAACCTGCTTCCACTCCTCCCTATCCCTTGTAACACTGCCTTCCTCCTGGCACAATAACAGATCCTGGACCTGCCTCAGTACTGGCCATGCTGAATTGGCCTGTGTGTACCAGAGATGGCAGAGCACAGCTCCATTGGTTGATCTCCTTCTCAGACTCTATTGCAGATAGATCAAAAAAATAAGCAGGACAAGTCCATCGAACAGAGAAAAAACAGAAGGTTGAAATGTCTGAAACAGGAAACATCAGCTAAAATGCCACATCTTTCATGCCACAAAGCTGTTTGGTCAGACTATCGGATGAGGAGTTCCTTCTGAGGTTTTATTTTATTTATTTATATATTTAATCTAAGCTGTAACTGTTCCATCTGAAGGTATAAAATATTTAAATATCTCTGAACCAGCAGAAGCTCATTTCAGTTCAGAAAAACTTGCATCATGGGCTTTAAAGAAACATACTTTGCTTGTAATTCCTTCCCCTATTAAACAGAGTGGAAACATTATCTACAGTCTTACAACACCCCATTACTAGCTTTTGTTCTAATGGCAGTAGTGGATTGCAGTAGCGAATATGAACAAAGGTACCTTTCTTTGGCTACAGAAAGTTGGAAGAGGACATTATGTTTTAAGTAGTCCCATCTAAGTTAGCAGCATGCTTCCAGCTTGCTGTCACTAACTCCTGTGTCTTTCCTGGGGTTGCACAATTCTAACAGGGTGCAGCGTTCAGTCAAATGTGCCTAAATGCAAAGAAAAGTAAACCCAAGCGGATCTTGTTTTATTGGAATTGCTTTCACTATTAAAGTGCTATTTCCTTCTTTTGTCATCACAGCGAAAGCTGAAAAAGGCTGAGAGAAGTGAGATTGGGGAAAAAGGTCATCTCCATAGGCATTCAAATAATATGAAGAAACAGAGCTTCTGCAGTCAACATACAAGCAAGCATACACAAAAGTGACCTACAGTCCCATGGTGGTCCTGTACAAGGTATGATACAGCAGCACTATACCCTCAAGACACCTCTGACATTTACATGACAACATTACAAAAATTCCGTCTGAAAAATAATCTTTATTATATATACAGGAGCACATGCCCCAGGAAGCTATAGGCAAAGTATTTGGTCACTGAATTTTATATAGTTGAGGAAGTCCACACAGGTAATCAAGGGTAGTGCACAAACGGATATATAGTGCCAATGTTCTGGACCTGCCAGAGGTCTGGTTATTTTAGCTACCATGATGAAATCAATCCATCCATGTTCACTGGCTAGAGAATCTTAGTTTACCAGCAATATCAAAAGAACTACCTCTTTCCTGTGAGAAAAATGTGACTGTTATACTCTAGCAAGAGGCAGATACAATCCTTCTGCAAGTACTCTGAACAGAACGACCACTTGGTCTCTGACAGGGAACTCGACTGGAACCATCTTCTTTGCGTTCAGCATTCTCCCTTTGGAAGAAGGCAGTTTCAATTCCAGGACATATTCAGGAGTTCTTTAGAAAACACAGCTCTCCATATATCCTGTAAGATCAAGTCCATCTGCATCAGTCTGCTTTAGATTCAAACAAGTCCAATGACCAGCACTAGCTTTCTACAACAGGCTTTTCCTAAAGCAGAGATGCCAGAAGGTTTCAGAACACTAGTCCCTTCCTCAGCGTAGGGGGGACAGTTTATTTTTGGAGCTCCTGCCTTTGATTTGGGCCCACATACCACATTATGGAATCCTTCAACACAGCCTGTACAGGTTTCATCTGGTGACAATGGTTCAGTGGATGAGAATGCAAGAGCATGGCTGCTCTTGTTTCAAGAGGTATGCAAGCACCTTCCATTGTGCAAGGTGCACAAATGCTATAAACAGCAAGGTTATTAACTTAGAGCTAAAAAGTTTCTTGTTTCCTATTCCTTTTCAATAACTAAATTACTGACATTATTTTACAGGCTTGTCAGGGCAGACATATGACTGTTTTTAAATGGAATGCTCAGCAGGTCCAGATATACTAATTTTGGCCTTTCTTCAACAGGAGATGCAACTGAGCAGGAAACGTCATTTTGAAATTCAACTCGTGTTCCTTAAAGTGTCCACAACTTCCTTAGGATAGGCATTTCAAACAGCACTAAGCCACAGATCAAATCTAAGGGACGCAAGAAAGGGAAGAAGCTTCTCTTTCTTATACCTAGCTACAAGGTTTCCCCAAACCAACTCACTGATTCAGTCTAAGAGGGGGAAGATCCTGCAGTTCCTAGAAGTGTTGAAGTACTGCAGCAACTCAAGAATATTTTTCTTATTCCTACCACAGCACAATACTATATAAAATGAGTGGTGCTACCTCCAGGTACAGGAACAGATGCTGTCCTTGAAGCTTCTAGTGTGAGGACCCTGGCTCAGAAAATGTACCACTCATTTAAAAACACCGAAGGAATGGCAGATGTCCTGGAAACAGATCCCAAGCATCAGCACTGGCTGCTGTATACTTAGACAGCAAGCAATCTAGGTGCAAGTTGCTGGGTGCAGCTGCTCCTTAAGGGCTGATTTGGAAAAAGAAGGCAGCTGGGTGAAGTGAAGTCGATACGGAATGCAGGCCCAGGGATTACACAGAGGGCTGCGGCTCAAGAAAAGGCTGTTATTCCTGTTCATAGGTGGCCTGTAATGCACAGGAAGAATAGGACATGGAGAACAAGCAGATACATGGCCACTAGCAGAGGCAAGTGGGTCCGGGAATGGAAGAGAGAGCGTAACAGGCGTCGTAGTCCAAGGATATTCCGAGTCTGGAAGAGTAAAAGAGAGACCAGTCAGTACCAGGAATGGATATGTCCCCAGCTGCCTTCACCCAGAGGTCTCCAGACCATGAAGATAAGTTTGTTTAAGCTAATGAGCATGAACCTTCCCAAACCCATTCCACTGTCAGATTCGACCTCTAGAGCCAATCCTCAGTGAAATATTCCCCTTCCCCTGCTCTCAGCAGGTTTCTCATGAACCAGCTCTCTCCAATTCTGCTTGAGAAAACAGAATGCAGAACATCTCCCTCTAACATTTGGTCCCCACAAATTTCTAGCTCCTCTAAGTGAAATATAAACAAATGGATCAATGGTAATTTTCTGCCAGAGCCTCAAGCTACTAGGAATCCTGATTCACTCTCTGGCCTAGAAGAAAATTATTATTTATTTGTTGCATTCTTTCACCCTTGCAGCTGAAAGGACTTCTGAAGCTGTTGAACAAGCTGCTGTAGAGTGACCTTACTCTACAGGAGCTCTTACAGAAGTCCTCAGACAACGTAACATCTACTGGCAAAGTTCCAGTAGAAAGAAAAACCTGTCTATTCTAGTAACAAACCCCAAGCATGAGCACAGAGTAGCATCCAGTTACGGCTTTTGCTATAATTCTGCTGATGCCGCTCTTGAGAGCACCACCCCCAAGTCTTGAGGAAAACAGAGGGGAAACTCTTCAGCAGGGCTTAATCCTTGAGCAAAACAGGACAGGTGACTGCCAGGCTGTCATTCAGCACAGTGAAAGAGCAGCTCTCCACTTAGGCTCCCAGCCTGACTGACGCAGGTTTAAAAGACAATGAGTAAGGAAAAACTGAGGTGGTTGCTAAACGAAAGGGCGGACTCTCCAGACATTGCAGGTGCTAGGGCCAGTAACATGTATACTTCTTATGCATGAGATTGCACATTGTTTGCACAGGCTTTGCCTATTTGCTCACCACTGAGGCCTTGAATATTCCACAAGGAACCTGGGACCACATTTTAGGCACAGACAATGCTGGCCTACATTTTAGTGACCTCTGAAGTTTAGTCTGCTTATGCAGACGATAGCAGAGCCACGAACAAAACAATATGTGGCTTTTGGCATGGAAGACAGAGCAAGATAAGAGCAGAAACCTACACAAACCCAAACAGATTTAAATGTGCCTTCAGAAGGATTAAGCTGCTATAGGTTCACAATTTTCATTTCACATTTTCTTGCATCAGCCAGGGCTCACATCATTGACAGCTGTGAATGTAAATTCTTACTTTGCTGAAATTATTATCCATGGAGTCAATCAGCAAAGAGTGTTCGTGACTTGGAATCATATCAATGCTAGCACTTAAGGAAGACGTCCACTCACTTGACTGCAACCTGCCACAAAAAACATGAAATTAAATTCAGCTCCTCATGATGCCCCAAACCAACACTGTAGACAAGCTTAGGAAAGGTGGTATTTCTTCAAAAAGTAATCAACCATTGCAAGGAAGCCATGGCCTCACTTGACAAGAACTGGTTTCAGTTGTACAACTGTAGTGCCTCCTGAGCTCAAGCCGAGCAGAAGGACTGGGTGATCCAACTAGCAGTAGTCCTCCTTCCTCCACCAGGAGGCTGGTGAAACTGTAACACAGTAGGCATATTGTGCTCTCTGTGTAAGTTACACTTGCTCAGTGCCAGCCACCTCCTATGCCCAGTCATAGCCATAGTCAGAAAAGTAAAACTTCCATACTGCATGATGTGCAGATTACCGTTCCTCTCCAGTAGAGAGGACAATTCAGCTGCTAGCAGTGGAGTCCTTTCTTACCTAACTCATATCCCATCACTTCAAAACTCATGATTTTTTTGGTGCTTTTTTTTTTTTCCTTTTGTCTTTCAGGAATTTCAAACTCTCTAACTTAACTGAGGTCTCTGTGTTCTACATGGGGGCTTTCATAGTGTGTGACTTGAAAGAAGCCAGGGCAGATGATTTAACTGTAGATTTTAAATTCTATGAAATTATTTTGGAAGCCAGCTCTGGTCCCAGTAGTGCTGGTTCTTGCTATTTTCTAGCGACAGATATTCAAGATTGATAAGATACTATTAAAGAATGAAATGCAGAACCAGCACTGTCAAATCTTCAGGCTAGCATTAGTGAGTGAAGAGAAATCAGTTGTAAGAGGCTTTCATAGACTTTAATGCTAGAAGGGGCTACAGTTGTCTGATTTGTGTAGCAATTACCAGGGAACTTCATCCAGTATTCTTCCATACAGACCATTATTTTTTGGCTGAATCAGCATGTGTGTCAGAAGAAAGCCATTGTTTTCATGTAAAAGACTCCAATAGTGAGGTTTATTTTAACTACAAAGAAATGCACAGCACAAGTGCCTACAATCAAGTTACGTGATAAAACCCACTTTTATAGTCAATGAGGAGAAACACGCATTTCTAATGTGTGTGTGGCGGGAGGCCATGAAGTGCCCTGTACTAGCCACAGCTGGTTCCAGCTGGCTTGGCAATGGATGATGCCTCACTGTGTGCCAAAACTACAACCAGAGGAGCATATGGTGCCTCTGCTCAAACATATTAACAAAGGGCGGTAGCTGCTAGGGGAAGGACAAACTGAGTAAGAAACAAGGAGCAGCAGACAGAAATCACTACACACTGACCCCAGCCTCCTATGCTGCCCTTTGCCTCACCAAAGGGACTGAGTGTAATGCGTGGTGCAAACAACGGGACTGGATACTAGGAAAGGGGGAGGAGAGGTGTCTAGACTGAAGCTGAACCTGGGAAAGGCGAGGGGAAGTGTTTTCCTTAAGTGTTTAATTGTTTATTGAACTTTTACTTAATTTGGGTATTATGTTAATTGCCAGTACATTAAAATTGAGTGACATTCTTCAAGTCAAGACTGCTTTGCCCCTGACAGGCAGGTGCTTACTGAGGAGACAAATCTCCTGGAAGTATGAAGACTCCTCTTCTGCCTTCACCCAATTCCCGGTCTCCAAATTATGTTTTCCAGTAGTTAATTTAACTCATTGAGAAAGCTGGCATCTCATTTCTAGTCAGAATTTGTCTTAATGTCTACTCAGTTGTCTTACTCTATCTTTGTCTACAATTGAAGGATAGCCTGAACATCAGGAAACGCTTTTTTACTGCAAGGGTGACTGAGCACTGGCACAGGTTGCCCAGGGAGGTTGTGAAGTCTTCATCCTTGGAGACATTCAAAAGCCATCTGGACATGGTCCTGGGCAACTGGCTCTAGGCAGCCCTGTTTGAGCAGGGGCACTGGACCAGATGACCTCCAGAGGTCCCTTCCAACCTCAACCATTCTGTGATTCTGTGATAGACATGGTATAGTCATTTCTATGCCCCCAGTGACATTTGACAGAAGGATGTAATGAAGTGTAGATGAACACAGAGCTAGGATCACCATACTTTTATGTGATACTGCCTGTTTGCTCAAGCTCCCTCACCTTCTGATCTGATCCTGTGCTGCAGAAAGCGCCTCCTCTACAGCAAGACGACGGTCCCGTTCTTCCTCCAGCTGCTCCTCTAAATACCTCAGATCCTGCTTTGTGCTGCTATGTAAATGTTCTGTTTCAGACAACCTGTCAGAAAATAACCAAGCACATGCCAAGAAAGGGCTAATTCATGGACTATACTGCATCCCATCAGGAAGGGGTTCCTTGGCTCTATTGTCCATAGCCCCACCTTCTGAAAATTATTTTGAAAGGGTATGAGGAATCATGTGCTAGATCTTAATTCCAGAAGGTTACAAGGAATCGTGTGCTAAGCCTCAATTCCAGACTCTCTCAGGCTAACAGCCTTGAGACCAGGACCACTGATATACTTAAGTGGTTACTGAGGACCCAGCCCATCAAATCAAAGATGCTAGTTTGGCTGGTGATGGTCAACTGGAATTGCTGCTGCATGTTGTCTCTTCATTTTCTGAAGTTCTATCCAAAGAGATAACTAACGACAGCTGTCAAGAGCATATAACAGTTCTTCCACTTCCACAAGGTCCTAGTGTGGAACTGAGTTTTTCCAACACTCTGACAGAGAGTAACAGAAATAGGCTCATCACTCGCCCAAATACCTCCATCAGGACTAACATCCCCACACCTGTTTTCTCAGGCTTTCTTTACCTCAGCTGTAACTCCTGCAGTTCTGGTGTGTAACTGCCTCTCTGAGGCTCATTCTTTTCTTGGGGTGCTCCTGGAGCAGCATCTGTTGCAAACAACTCCTGAAAGAAAGCATAAATGTACGGCAGATAGCACTGAATGAAGAGGACAGAAAGTAGCTACAATGCTGCACAGTTAGTGGAGCCACCTCCAATAAGCTTTTTCCTCCCTCGCACCAAGGAGACCACCCTTACCATGCCCTTGTCTGCAGACTGCAGCTCCTGGAGCTGCCTCTCAAGCACCAAGCAGCGGTTCAGAACCTCATTGTAGGGCTGATGGCTCTCACAGATGTTCCGACTGCTACCACGCAGCTGGAGGGAGAGGGCATTTTTCTCCTCGAAGACCTGAGATAGCTGAGAACACAACTGCTAAGTAAAGAACTCATATTTTTGTGAAAGCAAAATTGTTCCCTGTGTAACTGAGGGTAAGAATTCTTTTGAGAACATGGGAACTGCCACACTGCACGTTACTAAGGTCCAAAGACCAGTGATAATCTCCAACAGTAGCTTGTGGCTAAGGTTTCCAGAATAGGAGTCCCGAAACATCAACATGATGTACAGAATAACGCACTTCCAAAACAAGATTTCCAAAGTGCCGAGATTGACCTAAACCTTTCAGAAATATCATCAATAAATTATGATTTTATATTCTTGCTTTCTCCTTGAATGCAACTCTCTTTCTGAATATTGCTAAATTCTGAGTCTTCCATTTCAATGTGGGAACTGGACTGCTTGTGATTCTGCACTAAAATACTGAAACTTTTTCAAGATCGCGGGCAGCACTGACAATCACAAGCATGCCTTCCAAAGGAGGGACTTCCTTCAGGAGTCTAGAAAGCAGGAGGCTAGAAAGAACTCCCAACAATAGAAATAGAACCTGGAAACAGCTTTCTTCACATAATCTCACTCTCTGGTCCCTTTGTCTGGTCTTCCTCTCTCCCCGCTCCTTCCCCCATTGTCGTCCCCCCAATCTGTCCTCTCTCTCCCCTCTCCCCTTCTCTTCCTTTCCTCCCCTCTCCCTCTCCTCCTCTGTCCTCTTCCTTCCTCCTAGTCACTTTAGAGAAAGGGCACTAAAATTCAGTGGCAGAAAAGTTGCTGATTCAGACACTACTGTCACTGATCCTCCTGAATGTGATCTGTATATGGCCTGGAATATCCCTCTGGTCCATTCAGGGCAGCTGTCCCAGTTGTGACCTCTCCCAAGCTCTTGCCCACCCCCAGCCTACTCACTGCAGGGAGAGCAGAGTGAGAAACGGAGAAGGCCTTAATGCTGTGCAAGCACTGTTCAGCAATAGCTAATACATTGGTGCGTTATCAACACTGCTTTAGTCACAAATCTGTACCACAGCACCCTAAGGGCTGCTATGAAGAAAATTAACTCCATCCCAGCCAGCTTCAGTACACAGAGCTTTTAACATCATCACCCACAGTATTCACATTTGGAAACTAAGGAGCTATGAACGAGACAAAGGAACTGCTACATAGTCAAAAATTAGCTGGACCACTGGACTCAAAGGCAATGATCAATGGCTTGACAGCCAGCAATGAGCAGAATACTCCTGGGGCCTACCTGGGACGTACATTGCTCAACATTGACAGCAACATAAGTTATGACATAGAGTATAGCATCAGCAAATTTGCAGCCAATATTGAATTTTGGGGAGCGGCTGACATGACACAGACCAAAACTTCAATCTGGAGGGACCTTGAGAAACTTGAGGATTGGGCCAACAGAAATCTCAGGTTCAATAAGGAGAAGTGTAAACTTCTGCACCCGAGACAAAACCCATGCATCAGTATAGGATGGAAAGAGACTGCCGAGGCAACAGCTCTGCTGTAAAGGACCAGGGAGTTAGAGCAGCTGCCCAGCTGAATAGAAGCCAAAAGAACATCCTCATTGTGACCAAGGCAAACTGTCTACTGGGCTACATTAGGAGAAGCAAGGCCAGCAGATTGAGGGAAGTTATTACCTGGTCTGCTTGGTACTAATAAGATTGTACCTGGAATGCTGGGACTGGTTTTACATCACTCATTTTCAGCTGAGGAGGTCCCAGTTGACTGGAGGTTAGCAAACGTGACGCCCATCTACAAGAAGGGCCAGAAGGAGGATCTGGGGAACTACAGGCCTGTCAGTCTGACCTCGGTGCTGGGGAAGGTTATGGAGCAGATCATCTGGAGTGCCATCACACGACACATACAGCACAAGCAGGCGATCGGGCTCAGTCAGCATGGGTTTATGAAAGCCAGGTCCTGCTTGACTAACCTGATCTCCTTCTATGACAAGGTACACCCACTTAGTGGATGAGGGAAAGGCTGTGGATATTGTCTACCCAGACTTTAGTAAAGACCTGGACACCATTCCCAACAGCATTCTCCTAGAGAAACTCGCTGCTCATGGCTTGGACAGGTCTACTGTTCACTGGGTAAAAAGCTGGCTGGACGGCTGGGCCCAAAGAGTTGCGGTGAATGGAGCTAAATCCAGTGGCAGTCAGTCACAAGTGGTGTTCCCCAGGGCTCAGTACTGGGGCCAATTCTGTTTAATATCTTTATCAATGATCTGGACAAGGGGATCAAATGCACCCTCAGTAAGTCTGCAGATGACACCAAGTTCAGTGGGGGTGTTGATCTGCTGGAGGGTAGAAAGACTCTACAGAGGGATCTGGACAGGCTGGAGCAATGGGCCAAGGCCAACTGTATGAGGTTCAACAAGGCTCAGGGCCGGGTCCTGCACTTGGGTCACAACAACCCCATGCAACGCTACAGGCTTGGGGAGGAGTGGCTGGAAAGCTGCCCAGTGGAAAAGGACCTGAGGGTGTTGGCCGGCTGAATATGAGCCAGCAGTGTGCCCAGGCAGCCAAGAAGGCCAATAGCATCCTGGCTTGTATCAGAAACAGTGTGGCCAGCAGAACTAGGGAAGCAATCATCCCCCTGTACTCAGCACTGGTGAGGCCGCACCTTGAATACTGTGTTCAGTTTTGGGCCCCTCACTACAAGAAAGACACTGAGGTTCTGGAGCGTGTCCAAAGAAGGGCAATGAGGCTGGTGAAGGGTCTGGAGCACAGGTCTTGTGAGGAGCGGCTGAGGGAGCTGGGGTTGTTTAGTTTGGAGAAGAGGAGGCTGAGGGGAGACCTTATTGCTCTCTACAAGGAGGTGGTAGTGAGGTGGGTGTTGGTCTCTTCTCTGAAGTAACAAGTGATAGGATGAGAGGAAATGGCCTGAAGTTGCACCAGGGGAGGTTTAGATTTGATATCTAGTTTCTGTCTAGTGAAAGGTGTCTCTGCCCATGGCAGGCGGGTTGGAACTAGATGATCTTTAAGGTCTCTTCCAACCCAAACCATTCTATGATTCTATGATATTACAAAAAATTTCTTCACCAAAAGGGTTGACAGGTATTGGAACAGGCTGCCCAGGAAAGTGGTTAAGTCACCATCCCTGGAGGTATTTAAAAGATGTGTAGTTGTGGCGCTTAGGGACCTGGCTTAATGGTGGACTTGGCAGTGTTAGGTTAACGGTTGGACTTGGTAATCTTAAATGTCTTTTCCAACCTAAATGATTCTAAAATGGATAGAGAAATGGGAAGGAGTCCAGGAAAAGGCTGCCGAGATCATCGAGGGATTGGAGCACATGATGCCTGTGAGAGCTGTGCTGCTTTAGCCTGCTAAAGAGGAGGCTGAAGGGTCATTTTACAATAGCTTACAATTAAATTAAAGGGAGTCATAAAGTAGACAGAGCCAAACTCTTTTTGATAGTGGCAGAAAATATAATAAGGGTTCATAGCCACAGACTGTCAGACTAGACATTAATAAAAACATTTGCATTGAAAGTGTAGAGCAGAGCAGCATTGCACAAAGGCCCAGAGAGGTTCTGGAATCTCTATCCTTTTCACCACTCAGCTAGGTGAAGTCATGGCTGACCTGATCTAATGTTGGTGACGGTGCTGCTTTGAGCAGCAGAAGGATGTACTAGATCATCTCCACAAGTCTCTTCTAAGTAATATTTCTGATTTTGTCTTACTTCACTAAATGCCCGCAAGAACAGAAGAATTCATTCCTGCTCCCTGAGCCCTATTCAAGCCTACCGTCTTCCCCACATTCCTCATCCTAGAGTCTACAAGCAAGTATAAGATGTAGTCGGTACCTTGCTGTTTAACTGCTGAATTCTGAGCTCTTTTTGGTGCAGTTCTTTCAGGCTGTCACTTAGCTGGGCCTGGAGATGTTTTGTCTCTGTTTCTAGGCTTGAAAAGTCTCCTCTCAGAACTTCTGAAGAAATCTGCAAGGGAAATAACAATGAAAAATATACTGCACATGTGACAACCCACTCTCCTATTAGTTGTCTCTGTTTAGTATTCCAAGGTCAAAGCCCAACATTATTCCTAGGCCTGGAACTTGATCTGCTTAAGCAAAACAGCAAATGGGGAATAAACAGAAATATCCTAAAAGCCATCTGAAAATCCAAACAGTTAGGAAAGATCACTGAACTTGCACATACAATGGGTCCTTCTCAAAAGCTGTCTTAAAGCTGTCTACAACACGGGAAGGAAAAAATAGCATATGAATGAGAACGAGGAAAACAAACAAAAAACCAAAGCAATGTCCACACTGCTCTCATTCAATGTACACTAAAAGGCTAGGACTGAAGCATTCTCCTGGAAAGCATCACATGCATATTGTTCTAGCTTTTTCTTTGCATATATGCATGTGTGTGTCAAAGGGATAACGGGAGATTTCCTCCTTCCTCTACTGACATAAAAGCTTCTCACTGGAACATTACAGATGCGGACAGGAGAGTTCTTTCCTTGCTCGTAATGTAATGGTATTGTACATGCAGCAGGCAAGCATCCTTCCTTAGACCAAGCAAAATACTCAAAATATTCCACTCCACTTTTAGGACTCTGATACAGGGGAAAGAAGGCAGAAAGTGCAATGTTCAATCCTCAGCCTCTCTGGGCTTAAGTCAGGATTGTAGATCCCTGTCATGGTAAAAACAGCAATAAAAATTCAATAGGAAACTTAAAAATTAGAATGTGACATTAAAAGGAGAACTAAGCCAGAAGATCTTAGATTCAAACACAGTGCAAGAGGCAATTCTAAAATAGCCAGAAAGAAAGACCTGAGAAGTTCCATACTGCTTAGAAGGACCTAAGGTGCCTAGGAAGCCCTGTCTCTTTTACTCTCTTCCTTGAAACATTAGGAACCATGAACTCAGGGAAGAGCACACAAGGGTATGCCAGAGTTTTCTAAAGGTTTCTAATGATCCGAGTTGCATTGTTGGTATAGTCCTTGGAGGCCACACAACAAAATCCAACACTGCAGTCTGTACAAGCTGAATACAAGCAACACATGCTTATTTTGGCTGAATTTCAAGCCTCACATTTCCATGCAATAAAGAATCTGTGTATTTCCACCCACCTTCATTTGGTACTGCTCCTCTACAATTTGAGACTTGCTGAGGGGCAGTCTCATTTCTTGCATGATCCTTTGTAAATGGCTCAGTTGCTTGTCTTTTTCTGCTATGACCATCAGGTACTCCTCCTTTATGCTGCTGTTCTGCTTTTCCCAGGTAGTTTTCTCTTGTCTGCCCAGTACGACACAAAGGAAATTACCAGGAAGTTACCAGTATCACTTATGATATCCAGGTATCCAGCTCAGAATGAGCTGAGGATGATTCTATTTCCTGTCATTACCCCATGCCAGAAAAGAAGTTTTATAACTAAACCAAACCAAAACAACCCACTTAAGTACATGAACCTTAAAAGCAGGTTTAAGGAAGTATTCTGTATTTGGCTCAACACTGCAGATTGTTCAATGCTCACACTTTGGTATTCCTAGATACTGTTTTGATCTTGCTGTACAGAGAGTTTTGTCAAGCAAGTCATTGACAACACCACTTGTCATCATAACATTGTCACTGCCTCAGTCAAATACGCACCAGAACCATAGCATTGATTCCAACATGCAAACTTGAGGCCTTAGCTTCATTGACCTTGTAGAAGCTAGACAGGAAATAAGTCTCCTTTTCTTTTATCAGGAGAGAAATGAAATTTGTAAGCTGCTTCAAACTTTAAGAGATCTGAAGTGTTAGTTTGAGGGTCAGACTGGGGGCAGCGGGAGAGGGAAGGAGCACTACAAGTTTTTATATCACTTTGGACAAAGATAAACCATACATCTTTCCACAAAAAAACCCCACCCCCTTCACTTGAGGTTCAATCATTCTTAGATGGATCTCTGAAGTACCTGAAAGGATGTTTTTCCCCACTTTTAGAATGGAGCATATTCGTCTGACTAGTTTTAGTCTAGTTGGAGATGACAATTTACTAGACTTGAATTACAGACTTTTTTAAAAATAGAAGACATAAAGCAAATAAAACAAAGGATTAGGCAGTCATACAAAATGAGTGTTTTCTAAGCAATTATATCAGTGGGATAAAAAGGGTGTTCATCATCAGCTTGGAATGGAGAGTTCTGTAATGATATACATAAGTTTCCTCTCAAACAGATGATATTGGCCACCACTGGATGAAGGAAATAAAAGTTAAAAGGTCCTTATCTATTTGACACGGGCATTTCCTTCCAATATGTTGGGCTGTAATCCTTCACCCTAAGTCTGAGGCAAAAGCTGAACAAGGGAAATGTGTGCCCACTCCTGAACCAGGCAAAGTGCTTTAGTGACAGCTGACACAGGTAAGGCTGAGGTTTTCAATGCTTTCTTTGCCTTCTGCCCACAATTGCTCTTTGAATGAAAGAAACGGCACATTTGCATCTCTGAGACAGCGAGAAGACAGACAGTGCTCACCTAAGCTGCTGGAGCTCCTGCTGGTAGACAATACTTTCTTGCTTCAGCTGTTCTTGGAGACGGTGCTGTTTATCTGCATCTTGCTGATATTCCTGCAGTTGTGCTTTTAAGCGAGAATTTTCAGCTGATTCTACCCCAACCAGTATGTATTGCTGCTGCAGATTCTTCAGCTCTCTTACCTTTAATTAAAGGGAAATATCAGAGTGTGTGACAACCAAGCAAGCAGCTAGGTTTATTACTTATAAGTGGTTAAGAGCATTTCTCACTGTGGCATCTGGAGGAAAAAAGTCACATTTAGATGACAGAGAAACTAGAAATTGAATCAGTGATTACAACAGTCTACTAACAACTGCTCAGAAAAAAAACCTCAGAGAATTCTATTGTTAATGAGAGTAGTGAATTTTGAAACCTTCCATGAAGGTTTGACATACATTAACAAAAAGACCCTGGACTACAATATTAATTCCCTTATTCAGAGGAAGACAAAGTGAGACAGAAGGAGCTGGTTAAGAATAACTCCTGAAGTTATTCTAAAATCCTTTTGACAGTCTACTCAGACTGGAATTAGAAATAAGGTGTCATTACACATCCATCACTGCAATCAGTTTTCAAAGACAGGAAGACGTGACTGACTCTGGAGACAGGTAAGTACTTAATGAGTCAGGAGATCCCTCTACTGAGGCTCTATCTTAGTATTAGCAGATATGCAAGTTCACGTTACACAGATATGCAAGTTCAACAAAAGAGCAGTAAAGGAGACAAGTCT
Source organism: Theristicus caerulescens (assembly GCA_020745775.1). NCBI lineage: Eukaryota > Metazoa > Chordata > Aves > Pelecaniformes > Threskiornithidae > Theristicus > Theristicus caerulescens. The sequence continues at coordinate 455,143 of CM036560.1, read as the reverse complement.
ACAAATAACTGAGATATAAAATGGACAAGAAGGAAGATGTGTTTAAGACAGTATCACAAAGTCTGTTGTGAATTAACAGAAGGGAAAACTAAGACAGACTAAGTGACGGTGGAAAATGATTGTAGAAGTCTGTTATCTGACCAGCAACTAGAACTCTGAAACTTGCTGAGGCGCATTGTGCCAGAGACTGTACAAACACAGACACATTAAGTATGCAGGCAAGGATGTCAAAATGAAGCTGCAATGCCTTGTACCTGTCTTGACAATCAGCTGCCAAGAGGAGAAACAGACCCAAGTCTGTGCTCTGGTCTCTTCTAGAAATCCAAGACAAATCAAATGCACGAGCTTCCATGGACGTGGACTAAGCAGGTTAACAGGGAACCCGTATCTTATTTCTATGATTCCATATTTTAAATCAAGCTAAGAAGAGAAACCACCCTGCAAAGTTAACAATGAAATCACACCTTTCATATGTCCGAGAAGATAACATAGATGGCACATACTAAATCCACGGGATCTGCTGGAACGTGCCCACAAGTGGTAAGGTCATTGGGAGGCAACTCAATTACCTTTGAAAGGTCAGGGTGACTGGGAGAGGTTCCTGAAGACTGGAAGAAAGCAAATGCCATCCCTACCTACAAGAAGGGCAAGAAGAGGAACTGGGGAACTGCAGCCTGGTCAGCCTCATCTCCATCCCTGGGAAGGTGATGGAGCAACTAATTCTGGAAACCATTTCCAGACACATTAAAAAACCAGGTTGCCCAAAGAAGTTGTGGAATATCCACCAATGGAGATATTCAAAATCTGACTGGACACCGTCCTGGGCAACCTATTCCAGCTGACCTTGTTTGAGCAGGGGTGTTGGACCAGAAGATCTCCAGAAGTCCCTACCGACCTCAAACTATTCTGTGATTCTGTGAAGACAATGATCTATTTTTCACATTGCAAATACCAGATATATGTGCGCTGAATTTTAAGATCTGAAGATCCAAATCTCCTATGGGGCTTTAAGTAAGAGCAGGAAGAGAGAACAAGGACTTACTACTCTGTCTCTGTCATTCTGCAAGGAAGACAGTGCCTTCTTAAGACTCTGCACTTCTGAAGGAGTGGTGGAAGTGCTCCCTTCTGCTTGTTGCTTCACTTCTTCAATCTTATGCGTTTTGCCTAATTCATTCAGCAGGCGGTCTCGCTCATTCTGTAGGCTTGCCATAGCCTTGGAGAAAGATTTCACTTGGTTGGAAGAGCCTTCCAGTTCTGAAGACAAATGGAGAAGCTCATCATCTTTGGCTCTGAGCTTCTGATTAAGTTTCTCAATCTGGGCCAAGAGACCTCTTTCATCAGTGGCTTTCTGCAGTTCTGTCAGCTCAGACCTCACTGTATCTCGGTCCCTGGCAGTGGAATGTTGCTCCTCTTGTAGCTGAACCATCTGTTTCTGAAGATTCTGCACTAGACTCTTTTGTTCCTCTAAGTCTGCAGAGTATTTCTGTTTCAAAACATGAAGCTCTTCATTGGCCTGGTCCCGGCTATCCTGAAGAGAGCTCATGGACTTCCCAAAAGACTGAATTTGAGCTCTGAGATCTTTGTTTTCATCTGTGACTGCGAGAAATTTCTGTTCCATTTCCATCAAGTCCCGTGCCAGCTCTGCTACTCTCTCTTCTGCTGTTTCTGTTTCATTCCTCATTATCCCTGCATCATGATGTAGGTGCTTCAATTCCTTTTGAAGCCTGTCCTCAGCCTCTCCCACTCTCTTGGCTGCATCCCTTTGAACACATACTAGTTCCCCCTCAAGTTCTGTTATCCTTTGCTGTGAGAGGGAAAGCTTATGACTCAGTTCTTGTGCCTCTTCCTCTCGGGCCTTCAGTTGTGCTTGACACTCTATGATAGGACCCCCTTCACGTAATGCTGTCATCTCACTCTGCACCCGAGACAGAGAGGACGTAAGGGTTTCAATCTCTTGAGACATACTGACTTTATCCTCTCTCAAGGCTTCCATGCACTTCTTGAGATCATCCTGAGTATGCTCAGACTCTTTCAACTGTGTTTCTATGATTGCCTTCTCCTTTTCCAGAGTTTGGATCCGCTGAAGCTGTGTTTTGAGAAGTTGTTTCTGTTGGGAGTCCTTTATTGAAATCACTTGGTTCAGGTCTTCTCTATACCGCACCAACTCTGCACTCAGCTTGGCATTCTCAGAGTTGAGGTCATCCATCTGGCTATGAAAACTTCTGATTTCTTCCTTGAGCTTATTGTTTTCAGCAGCAGCCTCTTGAATTAGCTGGTCTTTTTCCAAGATTATAACAAGATGACGTTCCTCAAGTTGCTTGTAGTCTCTCAGTATGCGGTCTCTGTCATCTTGCAAAGACGACATGGACTTGGTGAAGGAGTCCAGTTGTGCCTTCTGCTGCTTACTTTCTTCTCTGCTTATTTTCATCTTTTCAGTGAGATGATCAAGTTTGTCAAGAAATTTGTTCTTTTCATTTTCCAAGGCTTTTTTATCTTCTTCCTCCTTACTTAGCCTATGCTCCAACTCTTTCATCTCTTCAGAATGTTGCTGCTGTAATTCAGATAGAGCAGCCATAACTGCTTCTTCCTTGGCAGACAGCAAACTAATGATCTTTTGATCCTTGGCACTAGTTTCTTCATGCAGCTTATTTGTTAGGTCCTTGGAAGCTTGCAAATCAGCCTCAAGCTGTTCACAGCTGAATTTAAAATTCTGGATACTGGTCTCTTGTTGCTTGACCATACTTCCCAGCTCTTCTCTGACCAATTCACATTTGGTGAAGGAATTCTGTAAGTCAGCAAGCTGGCCTCTCAGGCTGCTGATTTCTGACTCCAGTTTCTGCTGTTCATTCTGAGACTTGCTGTACAGTTCCTGAGACCCTTCAAGCTGAGTCAAAAGCTCCTTTTTTTCCTCCTGCAACATTTCACATGTCTTTTGATGAAGCTGAATCTCCTTCCTGGATTCAGACTCCCAGTCTTTCTTGTTGCGTTCCAGCCTGAAAACAGAGAAGAGAAAGTCAGTCACAAATCAATGAAGTATCTCAGTGTCCAAAACCACAGCAATAGTTTTCATTGATTATACTAATTTAGAAAAGCCACAAAATTAGCTTTACTTTAAGGAAGCAAGCTGGAAATATCCAGATGATTAATTTTCCCTCAATTTAAAATTCAAAGCATCTTTTAAAGTTCTGACTGCACTACTGTCTGAAGGGAGTGGTGCTGAGGGAGTATTTTTTAAAAGTTGTCCAGTGAGATAAATCTTTATGTCAATATTGAAAAAAATGGAGGAGGTTAAACATTGAACGTTATCACCTCCTTTTCATTAAAATACTTCTTTCTCTCATCCATTGTAGCGGGGGGAAAAAAAAAAAAAGAAATCGCTGTTCTCATATGCTTGATGTTCATTTCATGTTGCAGCATGCAAAGATATAGCATTTTAATCACAAACTTTATAGAACAATTTTACTCATGTAAGAACAGTTTGGGTTTGAATTTTGGAAATTCCCAGATGTACATTTTGGTATGTTTCCACAGCTCCGTCTTCCCCTCAAAATCTATTTTGGGATTAAACCGGAATGATGTAACCCAACGCTCTCTTGACCTGCCAAGTTTAATCTCTGAATGCAACAACTCTATGCAAAAGAATCTATTCCAAATTTCAGATTAATAAAGACTCTAGATAGTACTCAGATGGCTACTGCTTCTCATGGAGAACAGATTTAATGTGGGCACCCTAATGATGAGAAGAAGAAATATTTTACAGTGTTAATCTCCCTGTATCCTTGCGCATACAACAAATACATAGTAACTCCCTGCAGCTTAACTCCAAACCTCTTTTCTATCCAAACATAAGTGATCCAGGAGATGAGCCTTATATTTATGGCTTTATTAGGAAGACTAATTCTGCTCTCCATCTTAGGCATTCATTAGTTTTGCCAATCACTTGTCACACTTAGCATATTTACATACGCAAAATCCTTTCTTTCTGGTATACTGCAAAAGGAAAGGGGAATCCTACCTCACCTCTGGCTTCTGCTTTGTCAAAAGGAAATATAAGAATACCAGCTGAGTCATTATCACCTTCTTTACCTGGATATATGAGCCTGAAGTTCTTCCACATGTATGGTCATCTGCTTCATCTGGTCCTTTAGCACAACACAAGTTTCCTCTTTTGAACGTATTTCTTCCTCCTTCTTTTGAATAGATTCAGTGAATTTCTTCTCCCATGTTTTTGATTCATCTATCACTCTATCCCTGTCATCCTGAAGGGAAGACATGCTCCTGGTGAAGGCTGCAAGCTGGGCTAGTGTTTTGTTTAGGTTGCCTTCCAGTTGCTTGGCTTCTTGATCCTTTGTCTTCAAGGAGTCTTGAAGATCACTAACAGTTGTTTCCATATAGTCTTTCTCCCTCTGCAAAGTTGCCAGCTTTTCTTCCATTTTTTTAATTTCCTTTGAGTGTTTGTCTTTTTTCCTGTTCCAGTCTTCTCTCAAAGTCCTCATCTTTTTTCTTCATTTGAATTTTAATATTCTCTTTGTTTGCCTGCAACTCTTCTTTCACTTTGACGCTCTCTGCTAGAACCCTTGCTGCCTCACTCTGGGTGTCATCCAATACTACTCTACAGAGAGCAAGCTCTGCTTGGGCTTTCTTGGTGTCTTCAACCGCTTTAGCTGAAGTCTCTTTGGCTGCTTCTACCTCTTTCTGAGACTCACTCTGCAGAAATTCCAGAGCTTTAACAGTTCTTTCTAAACTACTGTTCTTTTCCTGGTTTTTAATACAGTCCCTCTGCAGCTGCTTAATCTCCTGCTGTTTCTGTTTCAGCAGTTCCTGAAGCTCCTTTACATGTGTGCTGCTGTCTCCCCTCCAACTGCATTTTAGCTTTTCTACAAATTCCTTTTGCTTTTCTGAACTTGCTTTACTTTTCTCCTTTGCCATCTGACATTTCTCCTCCTCCAGTTCATGCATCATTCTCTGCAAACTCTGAAGCTCATGTTTCAGTTGCTCATTTTTGATCTGGAAGTCTGCTGCATCTTGCTGGTAGTTTCCAATACTCCCATTAAGTTCTGCCAGCTGATTCATGAGCCTTTCTTCCAAATCATCCTTCTCAGCCTCTAGTGTGTCCTTCAGTTCTGTCATCCTGATGAGATCGTCTTTGGTTTTTTGGACCGTTTGTTCCATCTTTGCTACTGTGTCCTGAAGAGCATTCAATTCATGGACTTTCTCTTCCATTTGGGTCTCTAAAGCCCGTTTCTCACCTGCTAAAGTCTCAACACACACGCGGATGTCACCCAGCTGTTGTTCTGAAGCCCTCCTATTATCTTCTAGTTCTGTGATTCGCTCTGTGAGCTCAGCTATCTGCTGTATGTAGGTACTAAGATCTTCACAAGGACTACTACCTTCAAATGCTTTTTGTTCCAGCTCTGCAGTAGGAGACTTTGGTCTATAACTTATGCCCACCTGATTTTCAGTCCTCTCTATTGGTGGTGGTGTGGCAACTGCCTGATCTGTTTCTTCCCCTGTTGTCTTCTGAGCAACATACTTGTCTACCAGTTCTCTGCTTTCCTTCAGCTTAGATTCTGTTAACTGCAAATGACACTTTAAGTCTGCGATCTCTTGAGTAAGAGACTCCTTTTCAGCCATTACTGTCTCAAGTTGAGTAGAAAGAGACTGGTAATCCCTCCTAGGGCTCTCCAGATCTTCCTTCAGGCTACTATTTGTAAAGACATCTCCAGTCCTGTGTAGCTCTCCATCTGTAAAACGCATCTCTGCTCTAAGCTTCTCATTCTCCTCCTCTAGTTCCAGGATCTTTTGTTGCTTTGATTTTGCAAATTTCCTCATTTTCTCCTTCATTCCATCAATTTCCTGTCCAGCTTCCTGTAGCTGCTTATCTGTTTCCTCCTTTTTTGCTTCAACACTTTTCAGCTTAATGAAAATTTCCTGCTTTTCCTGCCTAACAGTTTCCAAAACACGCTGAATCCGCTCGGCCTCGTTACTCACATTCTCATATGACTGCAGGAGAGTTTCATATTCTTTCTGAAGCTCCCGGTATTTCTCATGCCACTCAGAACTCTCAGCAGCTTGAAAGCATTTCAAGGATTCCATCTCCTTCTCCAGCTTCTCCTTCTCCAGAACAACTCCATCTAGAGTAAATGTCAGGTTTTTACAGCATCCATCAAGATTCTGATTTTCTGTAAGTACTTTATCAACTTCCGCAATAAGTTTTTCTCGCTCTTCAGTGAGACCCGCTAACTTTTCTCTTAAAGTATCTGTTTCTTTAACATGGCCACATATTTGGCTTTCCATATTTGTCAACTTGACAGAAAGATTTTCAATAGTAGTTTTAGCATTAGCCAGCTCCTCTTTTAGAGATTTGCTCTCCTTTAGTGCCTCTTTTCTAGAGATAAGTGCAGCTTGCAACTTTCTCTGCATTTGATTCTTCTGTTTAGCTGCTTCTGCACCATCATCTTGCTTCTCCTGAATTTCAAGCAACTCTGTTTGCAGTCGCTTGCTTTGTTCCTCATGTACCTGAGCTTGAGTTTCCAACTGACTACATAGTCTCTTGACTGAATCCTCTTTTTCTATCAACTGTGCCTGCACATTATTGAGAGCTTCAGTTTTCTCCCTTAACTGCAAGTTAAGAAATTCCATTTCTTCATCCTTCTGGTGCATAAGTGTTTTCAGGTCTTCCAGACTGCCCTCTCTACGAATTCTTGCTCGACTCTCCTCCAATTCTGTCTGAAGACTTGCTGCCTTAGCTTCAGCTTGGTCAGAGGTTCTCTTCAGCCCTTCTATCTCCAGAAACAACTGTGCTATCTGCTCTTGCAAATGAAAGGCTAATTCTGATTTGCAAGCAAGTTCACTTTCCATATGGCTAATGTTATATTCCAATTCCTCTTTCTCCATCTGCAATTTTTCAAGTTTTTTCTTAAACTCTTCCCCAGAAACATCTGCAACTTGTACAAGCTTGTTATTTGTTGTATCTTCTGCTTCCATGCATGAAGAATCCAACCCACCTTGATTCCCAAGAACACTCTCTGTTGATCCTTTCTGTTCTTGGAGTTGTCTGAGCTGAGCTTGGATGCTCTCCTTCTCTTTGCTTTGCTTATCAAATTGTTCTTGTAGGATGTTGTAATCATCTTTCTGCTGTTTCAGCTGTTCTCTGTGATGCCTGTCTTTTTCTTGAGCCTTTTTTATAGTGTCTTTGCGAGATACCAGGGCTTCCTGAAGTTTTTTTTGAAGTTGTTCTTTTTCTTGTTCAAGAGTTGAAATCCTCTCTTTCAGAGCAGACTTTTGGTTTTCTTCAAGGTTTGTAGCTGCTGAACTATTTTTTTCATTTTCTTGGTAATCTTTTGGGCTTTTATTGGTTTCAGTTACTTCGCCAGCAATTGTCTGACCCTCCATGATTTCATCTTTAATGGAAACAATGTTTGTCTTACCTTGCAAGCTTCGCCTCATTTCCTCAATCACTGCCTGCAATTGTGCTTCAGTAGTTTCTTTATCCAGCAGGTCCTTCCGGATGCTCTGCAACTCAGATTCCTTTTCAGAAAGCAGTTGCACTAGATACTCTTCACTGGGCTGGCTTTCAAGATTCACTTCTCTGCTTATCACGCTTGTCATGTTTTCTTCCCCTTCAGCTTCTTGAGCCACTGAGGTTCCCGATTCACGTTCTCTTCTCAGTTGTACTAATTCATTCTCCAATTTGCTAACCTTCTTCAGAAGCTCCCTCCTGTTAACAAGTGCTGCTTGCAGCTTCCGCTTTACTTGATCATTTTCTTTTTTCAGAAGTTCAAATTTATTTACCAATACCTCACTTTCTTTACATGCTGCCTCTGTCTCATACTGCTGCTCATATGCCCCACAATTCAGATATGTATCTTTTGCTTCTATGTTTTGGTCTTTTTCTTCCTGGGCTTTTAATAGTAGACTTGTTTGCTCTTTAAGACTCTTCAGCTCATTTCCTAGAGAAAATTTCTCTTCATTCAGCAGGACCATTTTCTCAGACATGCTGACACTGATCTCTGTCATCTGTTGGTCTTTCTCCAGCAAGGTTTGTTGCAGGCTCTCTATAGACTTGGTGTGTTCAGCAACAAGCTGTTCTAAGCTTGCTGCTTCACGGCCCTTTGAGGCTAAGTTTTGGGAAAGCTCTTCTATCTCAGCTGTATTCTTCCTCAAAAGTTGTTCTAGACCAAGTACTTCACATTCCTTCTTCTCAATCTGGCTTCTCAGATCTTTTAGCTGCATGTCCTGGTCAGAAAGCTGAAGTTGCGCTTCATCCAAGTCTTTTTGCAAAGCTTCAATTTTTATCTCCTTGGACTTGAATTCATTTTTAAGGCTCTGGATTTGTTCTCTCAGAAGACTGCTTTGACTGTCTGACAGTCTCTGCTTTTCTGAAAGAGCTAGATTTTCCTCAAGTTGCTTCATCTGACGCAGGAGCTGATCTCGTTCTTCAGTCAAAACACAAAATGCACTGTCAGAATCCTCAAGTTTTTTTCTGTATTCCTCAGCCAACTCGTTAAGCCTATTTATTTCTGCACCTTTTTCTCCTAGATCTTTCTTATAGGATTCGTCTGATTTCTGCAGAATTATTTGCAGTTCTGTAATTTGGTTTTGTAACTTTATCAGTTCTTGAGATCGAGAGGTGCCAGGCTCTGGATCTGCTGTAGAAACTTCTTGCATTGCCTCCATCTCCCCTCTGCAGGGGACAGCGCTCCCCTGGGGCACTTCTTGAAGACTGATCCCGTTTTCCTGAAGCACACCAATTTGCCGCATTTCTATTTCTCTCAGTAATGAGCTACTGCCCAACTCATTTTGTGTATCTGAAGCCTTTTGCTCTTCCCTCTCGATAAACCGTAACTGGGAATTATCTTCCAGCTGGTTAGCTGCTTCTCCTGTTTGGTCACCTGTAGAAGTTTGGCCGTTTGGGCCCTTGAGTTGCCTTTTCAGAAAAGTTATTTCTTCTTGGGCTTCTTTCAGTTCCAGCAGCAAAACTGACAGCTCTTTCTGTTTCTCTGCAGCAAGATATTCTAGAATTCCAGGTGGACAACTTTCCTCAGTAAACTGCTCGCTTCCATTGGGAAAGCCACCTGTTCTTGCCTAAAAGAAAATAATAGGTATAAATTTTCCTTTGAATCCTGTGAAAGGGTCACTTTTGGAAGTATCTGCTTTCCACATTTTGTAGTTTAAGGATACCCTTTCTTGAGCTGGTTCCAACAAAATGACCTGAGGGGTCTTCCTGTTATTAGTGAGGCTACTGCAATAAATAGTAGCCTCACTAATAACAGGAGGACCATTCAGGTCATTTTTGTTCATTTCAGTTTCTGAAGTTGCATCATGAAAGATTCTGGCTTTAGGATTAGGCCATAAATGTAACTTCCCATTCCCTTATTTCCCATTCTCTCTTGATTACAAGATAGTATGATTATGAAGTGTTTCAGTTCTCCTATGATTCTCACAAGCCCTCCAGTGTACTTATCCAGCCACATTTTCCTGGCATCCTATCCACAGTCTCTGAATGAGGAGATTTTGTCCCCTATTCTATCTGTCCATTTAACATGGCAAAGAAACAGTATAGAAGCCCATATTCCAGTTTGTGTCCATCTCCAAAGTGAAAGCACTAGATAAAGCATCTGGACCAAAGTGCTTGGCTTTTTCCAAATAACTATCTTAAGGTTTCCTCCCACTCCCAAAAACAGATTACAAAAGAAAAGCAGTCACAAATACTTCCCAGAAATCACGGATCAGCAGCCCACCAATAAGTCACCATCTTGTGTTGTAAAGGCTGTCTGTTCATCAGTTTGGAGGGCAGAAACAATTTACAGGGAACCATTAAAGGAGAACTATCTTTTAAAGCCTGTTGCAGTGTTGCAACAACCACTTTAAGTTACAGGGTGTTAAAAAAACAACTCTTTGGGGCTTTTAAACTAAATTAAAGCTTTCATACCCACAGACGCATATAATAGTGAGAGGGAAAAAAGTTCTGGACTAAATTTGTACCTCAGGGAGCACCAAAGTGTCATCAAAAGGCTTTTGCACTTCAGAATTCACCAGTTCTCCTGACACACCTAGTGATAAAAGGTACACTTGTCACCATCAGCATAACGAGTTGCATGTAAAGTCAGTAGGTAAGTGGAGAAACAATATATGGGACTGAAGCTTCTCTAGCTTCCAAGGCGAGAAAGACAAAAAAAAAAAAAAAAAAAGAAGAGTTTTAGCCTATGCATTGCACCCAGACATCCCCAACAGCTCTGCACATGCAAAACCTCCTGCATTTGCTGCATGCTGGCATCACCTAAGTCTACACTATATCTAACCTCTACAGAAGAATGAAGAGACAAAGAGACAAGTGAAGTAGGTAACAGGTTGTTTTGTTTTGCATTGGGTTTTTTTGAGTTTTGTTCTGTTTTGGTTTTTTTAATAATTTGGGAGTGGGGGTGGTGGTGGTAATTCCAGACACAAAAAGAAACTTACTAGCTTGCAGAGAGGAACCCAATTCTTCATCTTATCTTAATTCTCTTCTGTGTCTTACACATCAGCCTTTGCATCTACAAACACACTCTCCTGCAAACCCTTCTCCGTTTCTCATCTTAGGAACCACTTCTTTCTTCTCTTCTGATATATCCTATCCATCCCACCCTAGAATGTTCTCTTCTACCTCGTGTGCATCTTTTCTACCGCCTGTACATCTTTAGATTCTGACCTCAAAGCTCCTCTTTCCAAATCAGCTTAGATTTGTCCCTGAAACTTCTAAAATTTACACAATTTTCTTGTCACATGCTTTATTCTGTGTCCTCACCTGTAGAAGTAGAAGAGCAGTCTACATAAGAGGCTGGAGCTTCCACAGTCTGCAAGTCTTGCAATTTCACCTCAGGTCCAACATTCTTATTCTATTGGTTGAAGAAGAAACACTTAGTTTTGAGCCATGATCTTTGCATTAGAAGACAGCTATCTTAGCTGTCTGCTGCTCTGCCAAGCTTTAAGTAAAAACTATCAGTCCCAACTTTAGATGAAACTCTGATGCCTAATGAAAATAAATTTTAAAAAGTAAATTGTTTTTGATGTTAAGCAAGAGACGTATCTCAGCAGATTAGGATATCAATGAATTAAACGATCTAATAACTTCCTTCCCACCTTGAGATGCTTCCTCTTCCATCTTCACTTCTTCAAAGAGACCAACTATAGATTCATAACCTTTCACTGAGCCACCCAAGCAGAGAAGGTGAAAAGTCATGCGTTTGTCACTGTATGCCTCACTACTCCAGCAGATAAAGAACCTGCAGTCTTCCCAGGAAATTTACACTAGGCGCCACTACACAGACAAACCAACCACCCTGCAACAAGCTATTAACTGCTATATGCCTCTAGCTTCTCTGTCAGACAGGACAGAACCTGACTGTTGAAGAAGACAGAACACACTGGAAAACGAGAGGAAATTTTGCTGTTTCACAGACACAAACTCATTTTGCCCACACAAAGATGCTGAATAAAGCCCAGGAAATTGATTAGTTTGCTGTTGACATCCATACAAGAACTAAGACTTCATCTATTAATTTCTTCATTCTGAAAAGTCCACTTATAAGTTAGCATGCACCTAAAATGAATGGCAATATTTCTGGCTAGTTCCCAACACACATTGTCTTTCACCACAACAATTGGCACCGTTAGTACTACTTCTTTGGGAAAAGGTTTGAACTGGAGTACAAAGAGACTAGGAGTCAGAACTAAGTAAAGCGTCTCTAAAAAAAGCTACTCCCTCCCACTCCCCAAAAAAACTAAATAAAAAAACCCAACTCAACCCAACAATAGAAAGACTGAAAACAAAATGAAGTGTTCGGAATTAACATTTGCTGTAAGTACAGGGCACTAACAGGTCACACAATCATAAGGAAATGATCTCCAGCCCTAAGTTCTAGAGCACTTTGCCTTTGCAAGCTCCAAGCACTGATGTATGGCGTGCATCCAAATAACGTGCACATGACCCAAACCCCTGAACTGGGTTTGGATTCACACATATCTTGGCCTAAAGTCACGGGTCAGATGCACAAATGGCAGGATATAGGTGTCCAACTATAAATACTTACGTGCAAGCTATTTAGCTAGACTCTTTTTATAATTAAGACATTGAAACGGACAATTCCAGGGTTGGATTCATTGACCATTTTCAACATCTACCTTGGTCCAGGTGAATCATATGCTAAAGAACCTGTTATCTCCCCTGTCTACAAAGCAGCCCTAGCAAATAGCTCAAAGGCTTCTATCTGCCCTTGAAAAGACCGTGTGTGTGTGTGTGTACACCTTGTCCACTAGCTTACACCTCGACTACAGGCAGTTGGAGTGTAAGGATCTGAAGTCAAGCAGCATGAGCTGACTCAAAATGTCTTCTCCAGTTCCAACATGAATCCCAAATGTCAACTTTTGCCCTGATACTTCACAGTAATATATACACCATAAAATCTCTCTGTTGGAGAGGAATGTATTAGATAAAACACAGCATCATCTCCTTCCCCCTGCTGGCAGGTTGGACCAGAGTGGAGCAGTCTGGAAAGAGCCCAGGCCTTACTCTAAGCTAACAAACAATTCTACAACAGATGCTTAGTAGAGATAAACAGAGGCAGTCATCTCCATCACCTTGCTGACTGAGTATAAAGCAAAGCAGCAGGTATCTAATCCTGCACTCTTCTCACCAACAGACTGACTGCAATTGTACCTGCCGCTGTTCACAGTGGAAGAGTACAAGGATAGAGTCTATTTGTCTCCCACTTAACAAAGAGAACGCAGCTTCCTCCAGTCAGTCTGCCAGATCCCCATCGGGGCAGTGGGAATGGATAGGGTTGGTTTGAAAGGCATCCTATAATGACAGCTGAGCCTTTGGAATTCTATTTCCTGAGACTTGCCTCAGTTTAGCCTATGGTTTTGCTGAAGAACTAACTCACAAGAGGCAGAAAATAGCACAAATATGGATTGGTGGATGAAGGACACAAGAATTCCACACAGCCAGCAAAGGGAAATACAGTCTGATAAGAACACAGTACAAGCAGTATTTGGAAGCTATTTCTGTCTTTCATCATTAATCCAGTTAATAATAACCTTCCAAAGAGGATTGTTAAAAAAGGCCATAACAGCTTAGCTGTTTTAAGGCCAGTCCTTGACCTATTTTAGTTTTAGCTTATTTCAGCTGCTTAATCATTACCTGCTTCGCATTTTCTGTGACCATCACAGCTTCCTGCTGAGGCTCCTGGAGAACAAGTTGCAAGTGTGGTATTTCTGAAACATTCAAACACAAACAATTTGTTTGAAAATTAAGACTCTGATTTAGAGAGTAACAGGATATTCTTCCAGGAGCTTTAGAGAACAGGGCACACAGTGAAAGGTTATGGAAATTGAGGGAAGTCCACTATGACTGGAGAAAGACAAATGGTGTATCCATCTCAAAAAAAGGCCAAAAAGATGACATGGTAAACTACAGGCTAGTGTGCCTCACTTCAATCCCTCCAGAAATCACAAAATGAGTCCTCTTGAAGCACATTAGCAGGCACATGGAAGAGGAGGCAGTGACTGAGAAACAGTCAGCATGGATTTACCAAGGTTAAATCATATTTGGACTACCTGATTGCCTTTTATGCATTTGTGGATGAGGAGAGAGCAGCAGATAACATTTACCTTGATTTTAACAAGGCTTTTGCCAGTGTCTCGCACAATATTTTTGTATCAAAAATAAGAAGCGATGGTCTGGACTGAAGGACAGCTCAATGCATAAAAAACTGGTTGGATGATCAGGCTCAGAGAACAGTGAATAGGTCATACTCTGTCTGGAGGCTAGTAACAAGTGGAACATCACAGAGGTCTATCTGTGACCTCTCCTGTTTAACATCTTTATCTGTGACCGGGAGGTGGCAGAGTCCATACTCAAGTTTGGAGAAAACAACACACTGGGGGGAAACAGCTGATACCCTCACTGGCAGGGCTGCCATTTACAGCAACCTAGACAGGCTAGAAGAATGGGGCAACAGGAACCTCATGAAATTCAACAAGGACAAATGTACAGTCCCGCTCCTGGGAATGCAGGCTGGGGACCAGCTCTGCAAGAAAGGATGAAGAGGATCTGCTAGACATTAGGCTAAACATCAGCCAGCAAGTGTGCCTGTCAGCAAACAAGGTCAACAGCATCCTGGACTGTATGAACAGCAGCCTAGCCAGCAGATTGATCAAAGATATTATCCTCTTCTACTGGGCACTCATTAGACTGCATTCCAAGTACTGCATTCAGTTTTGGACCCTCAATATAGGAAAGACATTGACAAACTGAAGCAAGTTCAGCAGAAGACCACCAAGATGGTCGTGGGGCTGGAGCACTTTCCCTGAGATAAGATGCTGAGGGAACAAGGCTTTTTTACCCTGCAGAATAGAAGGTTTTGGGGAGACCTAAAAGCAGCCTTCCAATACCTATGAAGAGGTTATTGAGAACACAGAGCCAGGCTTTTTACAGTGGTGCAAGGTACGAGGACAAAAGACAACATGCACATACAGAAACAAAATAGGTTCCAACTGGATGTAATGAAGACCTTTTTTGCCACGAGGACAGTCAAGTGTCATAACAGGCTGCCCAGGGAGGTTGTGCAGTCACCATCATTGGAGGTTTTCAAGACCTGACTACATAAAGGCTTGAGCAACCCGGTCTGATCTCACAGTTGATCCTGCTTCTAGGAGGAAGCTGGACTAAAATCCACCTTCAATCCCTTCCAACGTAAATTATTCTGTGATTCTATGATTCATCTCAGTTCTAGCTAATTCTATTAGAGATGATGCCTCAACCTTTTAGTATAAAGGCCAGAAAAACAACTTATACAATGTCTTTCTTCCTCAGAAATATCAACTTAGAAGCATTAAAAAAACAGGCCCCATTTTTGTGAACACGTAACTATCAATGATGATATGAAACACATGTTAATATATATGCAAAATAAAATTCAGGACCAAGTTCAACAGTTCTGTTAGGGATAAGAATTTTTGTACTTTTGGATTCTGAGCATGCAGAGAGGACATAACATTAACATATGGTATAAGCCCCTTTAAACTCTTTTCTATATACAATTGACTATACAAAATGGTATTTGCCAAGTTAAAGTATTACGTATTTTGAGGAGGCTCAGGTGAATTGTTTTTGTGAATTATAACATCTGGAAAGCAGTCGGTCCATTTTCTGTGATAATGGCTTTCCTTTATCGATTCATACCATACTGTAGTCTTTCAATAACTTTTTGTTCCACTAAGTGAACTAGGGAAAGCCTTACATCTAATGTTAAATTATCTATACAGTGATTCTGAAAAGCAATCTCTCGCTGTCAATCCAGATGTTTGCTTTCTTTGAAACTGGCTGAACTTCATAGGCTTTTACTGAAGATGACAGAATCACAGAATCATTTAGGTTGGAAAAGACCCTTAAGATAATCGAGTCCAACTGTCAACGTAACTCTTGTCTATTTTCTTAGTGTAGAGGGGAAAGTAGAAAAAGGTAAACTCAATGGTCTCTTATGTAGCAGGAGGAGAGACATTCAATCACTGAAAGAGCTGCTTCAAGAAAAGTTTAAGGAATCCATGTGGCTAGTAAAGAGAGCAACAGATATGCTGGTACAAGGCACTGCTAAGCCCATGAAAATTAAAAGACTGTACAAAGATTTCAAAAGTGTTTACATTTTAGAAAATGATAGTTAAGTAGTTTGGAAGCATTTGTTGAGGTCTACTTGAAAATCATCAGAAATTGCAAAATATAAGGTAACTATATGTAAATCCTTATTTCATTTTACTCAAGTTAGGACTGGAGTACTGTGGGCAGTTTTAGGCATCACACTTTAAATAAGACTGACAAATTAGAAAGTCATTAGGAGATGAAGAGGAGTAACAAAGTATTTAGAACCTACAGAGGAGGTTTGAAAGATGATGATTTTTTACATGTTTCCATTTAATCTTTTGGGGTTTTTTTTAAGGAATTACATCTCCCAGTGTTTAAAATGTTAAAAAATGTCAGTAACCAAGTGTTCAATGCCCACTGGAAACACAATTACAACAAAAAAAGCTTGTTTTGAAGTAAACATGCAGGTAAACATGCATTGGGAAAGACCTTGTAAGTAACATGACAGTGAAGCTTTAAAAGTCACTGCGTTTTTCAGGTGGAATTCCTCTCAGCAGAGGAAGGATGTGCTTTTTAAGAAAGCTGATGAAAGCCTTCCAGGCACATTTTGGATGTACTCGATCTTAACTCAGGGCATGATATCAGATTGAAAGCTGGACTTCTGTAATGTCTTTGATATGGTCCCCCCCAACATTCTTGCCACTAAATTGCAGAGACAGGGGTTTGACGGATGGACTGTTAGATGGATAAGGAACTGGCTAGATGGCTGTGTGCAAAGAGTTATAGTCAATGGTTCAGTGTCCAAGTGGAAACCAGTAATAAGTGGTGTCCCTCAAGGGTCCATACTGGGACCAATACTATTTACTGTCTTCATTCACCACATAGACAGTGGGATTGAGTGCACCCTCAGCAAGCTTGCAGATGACACCAAGCTGAGTGGTGCAGTTAATTCGCTAGAGGGACGGGATGCCATCCAGAGGGACCTTGACAAGCTTGAGGAGTGGGCCCATGCAGACCTCATGAAGTTCAACAAGGCCAAGTGCAAGGTCCTGCACCTGAGTTGGGGCAGTCCCCAGTATCAATACAGCCGAGGAGGTGAATGGATTGAGAGCAGGCCCACGGAGAAGGACTTGAGGATACCAGTAAACAAGAAATTGGACAGGAGCTGGCAATGTGCGCTTGCAGCCCAGAAAGTCAATCATATCCTGGGCTGCATCAAAAGAAGCGTGGGCAGCAGGTCAGGGAGACTATTCTCACCCTCTACTCTGCTCTCATGAGACCCCCCCTGGAGTACTGTGTCCAGTTCTGAGGTCCCCCAGTACAAGACAGACATGGATCTGTTAGAGTGAGTCCAATGATCAGAGGGACGGAACACCTCTCCTATGAAGAAAGGCTGAGAGAGTTGGGGTTGTTGAGCCTGGCGAAGAGATGGCTTCAGGGAGGCCTTATTACAGTCTTTCAAGAGGGCTGCTTCTCTTTGGGATTCTGAATGATGTCTTCAAGTCCATTAAAGACCTGCATTTCTGAATTCATGGAATAAAAAAAGGGAGATGTTCTAGGACTGCAGCAATCTGGTTTATTGGTGATTATTCCCCCATGAGGATTCTTACGAAGAGGGTATAACTCTGAATGACAGGAAGCAAAAGGAATCTATTTCTGCAAAAATCAAAACCACCTATTGCCATGGTGTACCATACCCTAAAGTAAAAAAACTGTGGGAACCCATCTTTTTACACTACAATTCTGATAGAGTTATATACTCTATATAACTACATGCTACCAGTCTATACTGCTACCAGTCTACATACATAGACACTTAAAACCAAATTAATTGTCTTTTTTTTTTTTTTTAATGTGGCATATGTATGGACCCTTTACTGTTTCAGCAAAAGCTAACAAAAATACCCACCCCCAGCAGCACCACCTGCAGGTTGTCAGCATTTTGTACCAGAGAGGAGCTACTACTTCAGTTATATCTTATTTTGTACAATCTAAGAATGTGCGAGTGCACAGCATCTTGGAATACAAAGTTTATTCTACCATCCTTAGGCATAATTAGCATTAATGGAACAAAAAAACCCAATAAACCAAAACTATTCGTTGAACTTAATATGCCCTATCACAATGAAGCTAACCTTGGCGCCCTTTTCTGGAAAAGCCTGCAATCACATATTACCACCAACCTTGCCTTCATCCTAGCCTTTTCATGTCTTCTCCATGTTCTTTGCACCTATCACCGTAGATCATACACGCAGGAATATGAAGCACGTGAACCATACAGGTAACAAGTTCTATCCACTCTGCCTCATGGCCAAAACACCAACCATCACTTCATATCACAAGACAACACCATCCAGGCAGGTCTATGATGCACAGTCCAGTCTTTTTAATAATTCCAGATGGTTTAATTATTTGTTTCTGTCAGTCTGTTCACTGTCTGCGATTCAAATAGCTCCTTTTCCCTTTAGAATTAAATTCTACTTTATCCACTGGAAAGAATTATACAGTATTTTTGAAGATCTTGGCAATGAAAGCAGAATGAACCAGTAACCATGGACATGTTTATAATCTAAAATTAGGCAAGAATAATTCTTAAATATTTTAAGAATATTAAAATAGGTAAGATAATCATACCACCTTCAGTCTTCTGTCTTTCCAAGTTTTCTGTGGGTAGCAGTGAAGTCCCATTCCGATCTTCCTGATCTATTATTTTTTCTTGTGAAGTCGTTTCATCCTGTTTAAACATAGGACGGAGGGGAGAAAGATAAATTTCAATACAGTTTATACTACACATTAGGCTTTGATCTTTCAGTTAACCTTTTAAGAAATCAATTGGCAACTTTTAAATTACTCAAATTGACTCCTATTTCTTCCCAGGCTTCCATAGTCATAACATGTCTGCCCATCAGCTGAGAAAATGCATAAGAGCCTTTCTCAAGCAATACATCATAAAAAAAGGAATTCCAAACATTTCATTCAGTTTCAGTTCCCCAACAGACGGGAAAATTTCAGGAGACTCATGAAAAGATCATACCTGTTTCTTCAATTCAGAGACCTGCACTACTGACTGGGATTCCAGCTCATTCTGACAACAGACAAGTTCTTCAGATTTCTGTACAAGTTCATCTAATGGAGGGGGAAAAAAGGGAGTTAAGGTGTGTTCTTGCCTTTTTTTCTGAAATATATCCAGTTTACACATATGCACAACAGTATATGAGATCCCTTATCTCTCAGTCACTGCTTCAGTTTTGGGCCGTAAAGGAACTGGAAGAGAATCAATTTGAAATAATAGCTCGAGGCAAGATCAATGTTATTAGTTCTAATACAAGCCTACAGAGAAAATGGCACAGTTTGCTTTCCTTCGTTGTTTTACTTTCTTTTACGTTATAATTTCAGTAGAAATTCAGACTCTGAAGAATGTGGCACATCTAAAAAGAACTTACATAAGTTGATGGAAAAAATCCAACAAGTTATTCAAATTAATTAAAAAAATACATCTGGCTCAAGAAATCCATAAGCCTTAAGAGATTCTAGGCTGGGACAGTACACAAGGAAAGCACCATATAAGCTGCCCTACTCTTATGCTCCTCCTCTTGCAATTGGCTTTGGTCACTGCCAAAGACAGAAAGGTGGGATTGCGCTAGAGGGACCTTTAGTTTGATGCAGTACAACCACTCCTATGTTCCTATGCAATTAGGAATTGCTATACCGAGACTTTCTTATGAGCTATTATAAAAACAAAGCCAAATAAAAGGCAACCCAATGATTCTCAGGCTCTTGAGAACCTGCTTCACCAAACCGCTGTGCTTGCTCACCCTGTAGTTTCTGTATTGTAGCACTGTTTTCGTCAGACAACACCAACAGCCTGTCAACGTCCTGTTTCAGCTGATCATTTTCAGCTACAAGGGCAGCATGGCTAGATTGCAGCTCTTGCTCAGCCACCTTAAGACAACTGATCTGCAGGTTTTTCTCTTCCACCTCCAGCCTTTTTTCCTGCTCCAGGTCTTTATACTTCATCTCTAATTCAGCTTGTGCTCTTCTTGCATCTTCCAGCTGTTCTGAGAGACACTGCACCTCCTCCTGCAAGCGATGGGAAGACAGCTTCCTCTCAGCTAGTTCCAGCTCCATCTTCTCTCTGAGATCCTGAGACTCTCGTCTTTCTGCATCTAGCACATCCCTCAGGGAGCTTAGATCCACTTCCATCTTCTGGCACTGATCTAGGAGTGTCTGTAAAAGGATATGGAAATGAATTTAACTCTCAACTAGTTCAAGACATTGCCAAAGCAAAGTACCCGAATTATATTTTAAAACTGCCATTAAATCCTTTTCAAATATCTAAGTAGCAGAAAGGAGGACATAAACATGGCAGAAATCTCAAATTGTTAGAAAGAAACTGCCCTATTTGCAAATTGCAAGAAAGCAATGCTGGGAGAAACAAGAACTCTCAATTTTGGTAAAGAAAAGATAAGTCTTGATTTAGAGCAGGGGAATGTAGAGGAAATAAACAATAGAACAGTGGCTATGAGTTCTCTTTTAGAGGAAAGAAAGCTTCCCAAAAAGGGGAGGAAGGACTACAACAGAAGAGGGGGAACTCAACAATTGCAGAGTACAGTTAGAAAACAGAACAAAAGTGTGTATGTGAAAGGGGGTCAAAAATGCTGAAAGAGGAAACCGGAGGTAAGAGAGTGCTCCACACAGTGCCCACTGCTTCAAGAAAGATCCCACAAAGCTGGTCAACACTGACCAGAGACTTAAGACAACAAAGGAACAGAAACAGACCCTACACTTGCCAGAATTGCTTTTGTGAAGCTTCCTCCTCCCGGAACTGTGGATGGTCAGCATAGCTAGTTTCAGGAGGAGGCTGATGAGGAGCTCCTTTTACTTTATGGGTAGGAAGAGAAGCTTCAGCCACATGGCCTCAAGCTTATATGTGTACCAAGGTCTCCCTCTGACCATATAATATGCATGAGGGCAGTCAAACACACAGAAAAGGAGTCAGGAGATCCCAACAACCACACCATGAAGGTATTCATGCCGCCACTCCATGAAACACCCTGATGAGCAATGTCATCAGTAGGGAGTACAAGTCATCTCACTGAGGCTCTTCACCTCTGCCTGGTGCTAAGAGGTCCCACCACCGTGCCTGGCTGGGACACATGGGAAAAGAAAATACAGTGACGTATAAGTGTGTAAAAGTTATCAAAGTGAGGTTTAGCACTAGATTGGCTGGAGATTGTGCAGCCTACTAGCATGAGACTGATATAGTGTAAGTATCTTCTGAAGGGTTGGAGAATTATTTTCAGAAGTTCAGATATTGGAAAAAAATTAAAAATACACTCA
Organism: Theristicus caerulescens; assembly: GCA_020745775.1. Classification (NCBI taxonomy): domain Eukaryota; kingdom Metazoa; phylum Chordata; class Aves; order Pelecaniformes; family Threskiornithidae; genus Theristicus; species Theristicus caerulescens. Next base: position 434,184 of record CM036560.1, on the reverse strand, counting down.
TCCTATATCTGCAAACAAGCCTTTTAAGAGATTGCATACTAAACCCTGTCTCAAGGGGCACATGTATACATAGTCATATATGTACAGACTTGATCTCATTGTCTTCACGCTCCAAAATGATTAAGTGACAGCCAATACCACTCCAGAAGCTGTGCCATCATATTAGCAAGTTCTCAGCAAGACATACCAAAGAACATCCGTATATGCTATGATCTGGCCTGGATACTGCAGTCCAGAACAGCGTAGCTACAGCAGCACTGTGTTAGGCACTTTTGTCTTAGGCAAAGCATTGTGTATTTGATGGCTTTGAATGTATCAGTCAGCAATGTGGAGTATGGATAGCTTTTGTCCCTGTCTACCTGCCCAGAACCTGGGTCACTAGAGATGGCTGCTGCAGCGTCCCTATCCCTGTTGTTTGGCTGGATCTACTATAAGCTATGCATACAGACCTGAAGCTCTAAAACCTGACCTGAGGGAGCTCCCCAGCTGATTTCATGCTGGAAACCTGGTGCCAGAAATAAGCTAATCTGGGATATTGATAAAGGCCCCATCCACCACTTACACATGAGAGTAAGGCAACAAGCAAAGCATGAAAAGGTACCTGGTTTTGTTGTTCGGCAGTACGTAATTCCTGCTGCAGCAATTCTACCACCTGAGTTCGTCCTAGCAGAGCTGCTTCCTGCTCCTCTAACTTTCTCTGAAGTGTACGCAGGTTCTGTGAGAGAGACAGTGCTATACCGGTATCTGGGAGGCTAACATAAGAAGGCTAGATTTCCTGGTTTCATCCATACACCTAGTTTTCATAACACAGTCACTTTAATAGCCTGAATAACTTCATTTTTGTTGACACTTATTCTGGAGCCCTGGTGCAGTAGGAAGAGCTCACCACTGTTTCACAAATAGGGAACTGGAGCACAATAACTCAATACTTCTTTTTAACTGTTCTTTCTTTTCAGCTGATAGCAAATCAGCAGATTGAAACTAGGACTCAAAGTCCAAACTAGCATCTCAAAAAACCCCAAATAATCAAATCATCTCTTCTCACCCCTTCTGAGTCACTTTGATGAGAACTGCTCTCTCAGTGTGTCTTCAGACTGGTAAAATTTCTTTTCCTTTCTCCTCCCATAACAAGATTATTATATCAAATATACCTGCTGCATCTCTACTTCCAGATCTGACCGGGCCACTATCTTGAGCAATTCAGCTTGGTGCTGGTGAACCTGCTCTTCTAGGAGAGCTTCCTTCTCCTGAATCACTTCTTGCAGGGAGCTCAGCTGAAAACATAAGCCACAAAATAAAAAAAAACCAAGAAGGTTATGAGCTTGACAGACGTGCAAGCTTTCTTTCAACATGCATCAGCATATTATGTGCGAGATGAGGTCTTCACTTTGATAATCCTATATGTCACCTTGGTCAAATGGTACCTTTATCCTACTAAAATACATATATATTAACTGATAATATTTCAGATCCCAGAAAGCAAAAACCACAGAATTTCATCTACAAATATGCAGAATGATAAAAGAATCATAGAATTGTTAAGGTTGGAAAAGACCCTTAAGATCATCAAGTCCAACCGTTGATATGATATGATTACTATATAATTACAAGTTCATAAAACTTCTGAGTTTTTATTTGTATAGGATGCAGCCCAATTCACAGATCAAAAGCTACACCTGCAATTCAGAGTATTAACAAAAATCTTTCCATAGATAAATACAATGTAACATAAAAGCCATTACATTATGTGATAAAAAGCTCCTCTGCACATCCGCAGTAGAACATAGAGAAGGAAAGGCAGGTCTGGGAGCTGAAAGAATACTCTGCCCCAATTATTCCAAAGCCCATCACAGAACAGCAATGGCAGGCAGGGAAGAACCCAAATTCTGACCTGGAGGAAGAGACACCCTGGCCAGGCCCTTCCAGGGGCTGTTCCCCGCTCCTCAGAGAGCAATCAGTCCCATTGTCCCGGTGTAAAACCCATTAAGATGGCTTAACTGCAGAGCACCTTTTGCACTAAGGGTGGTTGCAGCCCAGGGGTACAGGATATATTATGGCATGCAGGTGAAGAGCATTTTAGGATTTTGAAAGATGTTTGGAATGTCTAGAGCAGGAACCAAAGGCAGGGAAATGGATGGACCTAGGTGATTTGGGGAGGAACAAAAATGAGAAAATAGAAGGTAAGGGAATTAAAAAAGGCCAGTTGTGTAAAGAGCAGCTGCTCAACATGCTTGTCTGGCCATGCCCTGCACCTGATCAGCAGTCTGTCTTGTCTTCTTATGAAACACCATTTCTAACTCTTTCATTGTGGGAGAGGGTCTGTATTCAGTGTGCATTTGTGTGTGTATGGGGGATCTAAGTGCTAGTAACTGGAATCAGACTGTGGGTCAGAGGGCCTGTGTGTCCACGGTACCAGCAAATGGAGAGATTAGAGCAGGTGAACTTAAGTGCCAGCAACTGCAGTGGGACCACAGCTCAGAGGGCCTCAGATGCAACTGTCTCTCTCTTAAATTATCCAGTGACAAGATGCATGGGAATGGTTCAAAGCCGCATCAGGGGAGGTTCAGACTTGACATTAGGAAACGTATCTTTGCCAAGATGGTGGTCACAGACTGGAACAGGATTCCTAGAGAGGTGGTCAATGCCCCACGCCTGTCAGTGTTTAAGAGGCCTTTGGACAATGCCCTTAATAACATGCTTTAACTTTTGGTCAGCCCTGAAGTGCTCAGGCAGTTGGACCAGATGATCATTGTAGGTCTCTTCCAGCTGAACTGTTCTATTCTATCATGCTAGTGTAAGTGGTGGGGTGAGAAACACAAACACACACACAGACTGATGAACAGAAAAATGTTTCTGTACCTGTGTTGCATACTTGATTTCAGCATCTTTCAGATTCACTTTGGCTAGAGCCAGCTCTTCCTTCAGATCCTGAACAGTCTCCTCTTTCTCCCTGAGCTGCTCTTTTAGTGCTTCGGTTTCCTCTCTATGCCCTTCACTTGTATTTTGGTTATTCTGACATCGCAAGAGGAAAGAATTGGGAAGAAAAGAAACAAAAGAAAGTAAACTGATCAGTATTACTGGTCAATTAAAAAAAAATTAGAATGCTACTGCACTCTTGACTCCTGCCCAGATGCTTATTTCTACTACATTTCTTAACTTTACATTTTCTTTGTTTCTTTAAATGAAGTCGTCCTACATTAAGTAACTATTTTCCCTATTTCTATGTAGATATGCACAAGATGTCTTTAATTGGGAAGTGTCAAATCACTTTAGAATGGTTAATTATCCACGAATGCTTACCATATAAACTAAAGTAAATAATATTATTAAATAAAATATAATACATAATCTATGATATGACCACCTTGATTTGTGAGGCTTTTTAATTTCACAGATTTCTCTAATACCAGAAATGAAACATTTTTTAATTAGCAATACAGGAATATTCTCCACATGACAAAGGGGCAGACATTAACCATTCTAGACTACAGAAAATGCCCATGGAAATCTCTTTAGACTAAAGGGATTTTTAGCAATGAACCTGTTAGAAATAAGCAAAGGGAACATGCAAACACTCATCAGTTCTACTCCACTCTGAGGCACTAAAATCCTCTGTTTATGACCATGAAATTTAAACTCAGACAACATTTCACATAAAACATGTGCTTAGGCTATGTTTACTCAGACATACTAGCACACTACACCCACACTCTTTTTTTGTCTCTCAAAGACCATCTGTATGGCAGGCAATTCTCTAATACCACAGTTGTACACCTACTTGACACAGAGTCCCATATTAGGTCCAGCATATCAACACTGTCACTGAGAAGCAGGAAAAACATCCTTCTATTGTTATCATCTCAGCACTCCCAACTACTTCAGGCACTTAGTGGTGGAGGTTTTTGACTGAATATATACAAAATGTATCTCTCTCCTTTTCCTTGTTACAGGTATTGGATCAAAGATCACCAATAACATATGGAGTCTACAGAGTATTTATGTCCTTTAAACCCATTCTGAAAACCTTATGAAGGCTTTTAAAAGGACTTATAAGTCGGTGTAATAAAAGTAAGTAAGAAGCTACTGTTCCTCAAAAGATGTGTCACCTACAGAGAAGGTCTTTGGAAGCAGGTACAATAGACAGACAAGGAAAGCTTTAATTGCACTTAAGCTTAGAAGTAGAACAGGGAAAAAAAAGAAACAATGGGAGTGCAGGAAGCTTTAAGAAGCCAGGGATATACATAATTTATAAGGCTGGGGCAAAGCAGTTGCTAGCAGGGAAAGATGGGTGGATTAGTTTGCTTACTTGGGATTAGCTTTCAGGATTGATATTTACAGTCGGATTTGGAAAAGCTTCTGATAAAGTCCTTGCACACTGGCCACTACATGGAGTGCCACAATTAAGGACAGTAGCACAGCCACAGCGTTCCCAGAACTCAAGCTTTCAAATGTTATGTTATTCCAAAATGTATAAATTCTTATATCTGAACATAATTTGTGTTTATCCATTTTGGAAGTTTAGGAGGAGCCTCAATTGTTCTGTACACAAATACCAACTACTTAATGGAAAGATAGTACCAATTAGATATTTAAAATACAGCCTTCCCATGGGGTCCCCATCATGGAGAGGAAAAAAAAGCCCTTTGCTGTATTTATCCCTCATGATTTCCAAAAGGAACCACAATACCTCAGCACAACATGCAACCCTAACCTAAATTTTTCATCTTCAAATGACAGGGTATCTGTCTAGGAAATATCAGCATTACTCAAGACAGCATCTACTTGGGGAAATAATTATAAAGGAATCTGTAGCTTCTCAGTAGGTCTAACCTTACAAGAAAGTATCTAGAAAGTGCTTTCTGGGTCAAACACATAATACTGCAGGTAACTGCCCTAACATAATTTCTCTTAAATGATGTTCTAACCCAAAACCAATAAGGCTCTGGTCCACATCATTTCCACTGGAGACTGTATCAAGACCTCGTTCCTCTAATTAGAAAGCCATTTTTCTTAATGGCTAATTTACACCCATCCATTCAGCTGTCAGTACTGTCCTTTCACTTCAAAAGTTCTCCCACTTTCTTGGTGCTTACCTTCCTCATACAACTGTAGAAAGAAATGATGTTTCCTCTCCGCCTTTGGTTGACTAAACAGCCAAGCTATTTTGAGTGTCTAGTAAAAGCAACTACTAACCTGACGAGAGAATGGAAAGTCTTTTGCTGCTCTCAAAATTTCTTTCCTAATTCCAAGTGAACAGAACATGACAACACTCCACACGAGGCCTTGCCACTCTTAGTAAATAGTTGGAACGATAACTGTTTGCCTTACATAAAAAAGAGTAGGCCTCTTTTTAAAATCTACATCACACTGATTAACTGATGATAAGCTTTCTCTTGTTTTGCCTTCTTCAACTGATGAATTTGAACTTTGAAGCAAGAACACTCATTAGTCCATAACAGCAAGTCTCTACAAAGTAATGTAGCATATGTAGATCTGTGTGCTGTTACATATGAGTAAGCTAAAAAAAAGCCTCAGCAGCAGGACAGCAATGCGAAGTGACATAGCTACACAGCCTCCAGGGCCTTCACTGTGCCCTGCAGCCAGGGGACTTTTTTCCTGGCCTTGCAGTATACAGTGGCAGGATACCACAAGTGCTTGGTCTTGCACTTGTTAAATTTTTGCTTTACTTTTATATTATATCAATCCTCAAGATCATCCAGTTCTTCCTGTATGAAAACCAAATGCTGCTTTGCATTGTGAAAGATTCTAAAGATTGTATTGTGAAGTGAATTACAGTAGCACATTTCTATGACTTTATGATGCCATCAGTCAAAAATAGCACGCACAAGTCATGGCAGCAATCTTTACTCCATTTGCAGTCACCTCTCACCTGACAGCTCTCATACTCCCCTTTAATGTTTCCTATAATCTTTTAATCTTTTTTTTCAATGTTTCAAATAACCCTTATCTTATCTGGTTTAATGAACATCACCTGATGTCCTGCAATCTGTCTGGACTTATATCACATTTCCCTTGCCTAATATTACTAACTTTTTAAGGAAAACTATGTGGTCAGCAGAACAATTTTAAATGTTCAAAAATTACCAGCTCCATTGGGAGTTTCCAGCTAGTAACTAATGGCTTCTTTAATGTCTTGGTACAGGACACCTCATTTTTTACCTAGCTTTACACAATTATGGCTTGTTAACCATAAAACTTTGTGGTGGCACAGGAAGCTACATGGCTGGAAATTTTTTTTTTGTTTTTTACATTTAAGTTACTGCCTTTCAGTTTTAATGACCTCCTTAATTCCTTGTTCCTGTATTTGAGCCAACCTTCCCTCTCCTTTTCTGTACTCACATGGCAGATAATATTTTTAAACTTACAGCTCAGATAGACATCTGATTTCTGCAGGAAAGAACTTAGCTACAACAGATTACTGAAGATATGCAAAGTGAAACTAGCCCATAGCCTTGAGGAGATCAAGTTGTGCACTCCAAGGGCATCTGCAGTACAAGCAGTACTACAGCACAGACAACCTTGCTGGAACTATCAATGTCCTGCTAACAGGAGAGAGAGGACCTGCTAGCTCACTGGGACCTAAAATGGCACCAGATTACCAGTAGAAGCTAACATCTTTTAAGTAGCCCTGTTCTCCCAACCTTGGGATACACTTGCTCTTCTGATAAGGTCTGTGCAGGCAACGGTGATCCTTTCTCTGTCAGCTCCTCAATGCGTTTGTTCAGAGATGCCAGTTTGGCTTTGGCTTGAAGTTTAAGCTTCATCAGTTTAGCATCTGCAGCTTCTCGCTCTTCCTGTAAAAGAAGGATACAGGCTGACTGCACTTAAAATTCCAGTGCTACCACCCTGAAAGCACCACCTGGAAAAGTCATGTAATTTGTCAGTCTGCAGTTCTTTGCCCAAACCCACTTCCCCAGTAACAGTGCCAATTAAAAACACATCCAGGAAACAAATTTGCTCTGAAACACTATACACCGCAAAATAGCTTCTGCTCTAGTACTTTCTCTTCAAGGGACAGATCACTCAAGGGACTTCTAGCAATTAGTACAAACTCAGGTTGACGTCCTGTACTATATGCTGCCCCTCAACACTATCTCAAGTAACTGCATGTTCTCCCAGGTCATGCCTCAGGGTATGCAATGTGTCTCTTTGGTTATGTGCCATAAACCCACTGGACTGCTGGGTGACTGCAGCACAGCCTACTCTGTCTCAAACACTCTGAAGTGGGGAAAGAAAAACCTCACACAAAAAGATATTAGTATTTATTAGAGCCACCAGGGATCTGTACGGGCCTTGGGGAGCTCCAAGACAAAATGCTACATAACTTGGATATAACTTATCTACTCTAGAAGGAATTACCCCAAAGCAAAATGAACAGAAGCTATCCTATATCTCTTGGGTTAGGGTCCATTCTTTGGATTCTTAGGATCAGTTCTCTGGAATTGATGCATTTAGTAGTGCAGGTGTCTCAAATGTTCAAAAGAAATCAGAGGCCGGCTTGCACAGAAAGCTGAAGCAGCATTTTACTCTTGCTCCCAGGTCCTCAGTGAAAGAAATGATACCTTGAGTACAGTTTCTTTTTGCTGGAGCAGTGCATCTTTTTCTCGGATCAAATCCTTCAGCTGAACAACTAGTTTTTCTGTTTGGGCTAGGCGCTCCAATAGCTCCTCAGGTGCCTCCTCCATGCTTTCTGCTTCTGGCTCTAAAGCTTGTACCTGAAACAGTGAAACGAGTGCTCTGGAGGAGAAAAGTCAAAACAGACTGCATCATAGCATCCAAATGATATCTTCAGCTCCACTCTTAAATGCTGCACTCTGCTCCTTGCAAGCATTTCATGTAGCCTATAAAACTATACACAATTAGGTGAAACCAGGAGGAAAGCTCAGGATACCCATGAGCCAATACACAGAAAAAGAGCACCTTTACTGAACACAACACCAGCAAATCTGAAATGAGTGGCACTGGAGAGACTCTACCACTCACATACTATCAACTCAAGTACCAAAAGGCAACATACATATCAAGCCTTCCACTGTCACCCAATCATGCAGAACTCCCCTTTCTGCTACACAGAATCATTAGTACTCTTAAAAGTCTTTCTTCACCCTAATTCTAGTTCATTTTCTAGGATCACCTTGAGATGTGGAAATTAAGGAGATTATGGTGTGCCCCACAAAAGTGCTGACTTAAGAGGTCAGGAATATAGGAGAAGCAGAGTAGAATGACAGCTCAGTCTAGTGCTCAGCAATGAAGAAACAGGAAACAGTTCTCACTGCAGTCAAATGATTCACACTCCCCAAACTAACTCTTAATAAGATCTGAAAGTCTTTAGATAACACTGTACTTACAGCAGTAGAGGATTCAGTAACTTCATCTCCATCATCACCTGACAGTTCTTGTAAAACAGTACTTGCTAAACCTGACAAACGGCTCAGCATCTTCAGCCTAAAACAACAAAACAAAAGAGTCAGAATACAGTTACAGAGTCAAAACCGCTAAGAAGAATAAGCATGCCTTCATGTTGATCTCTAATGTTACAGAGGTGACCAGGCTTACAGGGAATACGTCTCCTCTGCCAAGAGAGACAAGCCAAAGTAAAACGTCAGGAATAAAGAAATGATCATGTTAACAAAAGCAGCCAGATTCCCTGAACATAAAAGCAGAGGATGGGCTGGTAAGACACATGAAGATACCTTCACCACTCTACATGTATGAATGAAAAAATACATTTTTATACCAGATTTCAAGTCACCCTCATAGTTCATTCTTGATCTTTCTTAATAATGACATTACGGAACCATGATCTGTTCAGTTTACTCAAAAGTAAGTGGTTCTTAAATGAAGTCACTTCTTTACAGGCCAAAGATGGCCTGTAAACACAGAAAAGAAGCTTTCTGTTAATAAGCAGTGGGAATGGTGAACTCAGCCCTGACGTTTGCCAAGTAGATGCAAGTGTGTCACATTAGAGAGATGATGAGACCTCTGCATGCCACGTACGGGACAGGACAGGACCATGACACAGGAGAACAGTCTGGAGAGGGCATATATTCCCTGGCTGCTGCTTAGCCTACCTTCTTTCCTTTCCTTGAAATTCAGGAGCCAAACTGATCCAGCAAGTGGAGGTGAAGAACCAGAAAAATGCAGCAGTACCAGCCAGCAATACATAATTTGCCATTTTGGGGGGAGTGGCAGATTAAGTTCTCCATTATTAACCCAGATAATGGGATACAATCCACCTCAATAAGTTCACCAAATTCTAATGAGCAGTTGATAAGCCAAAGTATAGAGCTGCCAACCAGAGGGATCTCAACAGACTAGAGAAACAGATGGACAGAAACATCATGAAGTTCAGAAAAGGCAAATACAGAGCCCTGCACCTGGGATGGAACAAACATATGCAGTACAGGCTGTAAAACTGTGTTGCAGAAGACAACCTAAGGATGCTGGTGGATAAGCTCAACATGAGTCAGCAGTGTGCTCTCAGAGCAGAGAAGGTCAACTATATACTGAGATGTATTAGTAAGCCAGCAGGTTGAGGGAAGCAATTATTCCTTTCTATTCAGCACTTGTAAGACTACATTTGAAATACAGTGTCCACTTTCAAGCTCTGATACACAAAAATGACAGGGACAAACTGAAGCAAGTACAGCAGAAAGCCCCCATGACGGTTGGGGGTTGGATTACAAGACATACGGAGAGGCTAAGAATACTGGGCTAGTTCAGCCTTGAGAACAGCGGGTAACGAGGGGGATATAATTGCTGTCTGCCTTATAATCACCTATTAGGTAGCTAAAGACAGAGCCAGACACTTCTTACGAGGTGCACAGCAGGTGGACATGAGGCAGTGGACACAAGTTGCAGCATAAGAAATTTCAATCAGAAAAAAAAATATGCACAAGAAAGGTGATAAAAAATTCCGGAGTAGGCTCATAGCAATGTGATCTAACTTTGAAGTTAGCCATGCTAAGAGCAGAGGGTTTGACCAAATGAACTCCCAAAGTCCCTTAAGACCTAAATCATTCTAGTATTCTATGAAGAAAGGTCACATGTGACACTGGACATATCTCGTAACTGAAAAGCTATAGATCTGTCCCAGCTTTAAGTCCATGCCTGTAAATGGCAAAATAATTTGTACAAATGTAAAAGAAGCTCCAATAGGGCAAACTGAAACTAGGCAAGCTTGCATTAGCCATAAGATCAAGTTTACATTACAATAATTATCTCCATCAAATGGAATCTTTTAATATGACAAGATGTCTCTCTAGCTAGAAGTAGGCTTCTAAAGCTGGCTACAATGATCCACTCATTCCTGACCTCCTTTATCTTAGTAAGCAAATCTTTGCTCTTAGATTGCCACTTAAAGTGTGGAAATATTGACAATGGAGAAAACAGTAGTGCATTATTTTTCTGTAGCAGTCACACCTTCTAGCCACCTGATTTTGCATAAGTAGAAAATGTCTACTACATTAGAGCATCAATAGCAGAAAAAGGTATGTGAACACCAACCTCTTTTATGCACCAAGTTGCTCATAGGTTTGCTTATTCAGTAGTAAAGAGGTTTCCAAGGCAGAGCAGTCATACACGGGTCCTTCACGCCATTCTTTTTTATCTTTTGGGTACTGACAGGTTCCATGAACCAAGACTCTTGATGGAGAGAGGAAAAAAAAGAAGAAAAAGAGGAAAATAATTTATCCAACTGTAAAAAAATAAGCCCATTCTTCATCCTACACAGTACACTTTGGGATTATTACATTCAGTCATTTGCAATAAGCATAAAAAGTGAAAAGTCTTCCCTGTTCAGGAAACTGGATTTCTCCTGTTCTTGCAGAGACATGCCCTGGTTTCTTATACTGTATGGCATGAGCTTAGTCTCTTCAGCCTACAGAATAAAATGCTCAAGAAGGAGTTAGTGAAGCAAAAAGACATGAGGCAAGAAGCCAGGCCTCAGACAGTCTCTTGCAAAGAGTTCTAGATGATGGAACTACTCAAGAAGTATACTGTCAGAAAGCCAGGACTGTCCACATTCTGTATCAATACAATAGCCAGTGAGAAAAGTACTGGTGCTTTGCTTACTTCTCAGCTGGCCCGGGTGAGACTGAGGCATGGAATTCCAGAATAATATAGTTTTACAGTTCCTGCTAGAGAAATTTCTTGTCAACATCAACTGTTCACCAAGCTGGTAATATAAAAGACTCATTTAAAGACCTGGAATCCCTGGTTCATTATAAGAATAAAAGTATTTATAGTCTTGTAAACCACCACCCCCACAATGCCCCAGTGAGGAACAGAGCCTGCTGTCTTGGCAGTGGTAAAAGCACATTTTAGAAAACAGTCATCCAAATGCAAAAATGCCTCTTTCTGACTGTCACCAATATTTGAAGAGGATGGATCTGATCTTCCTATTGAGCATTAGGCCACAGTTTCTTAAAGCTGCAAATGCACAATATGTGGGTGAGATGTGACATGAAGTAGCGTAAGATAACATGATCTAGGACTGATAGAAACAACAGATTAATTACTAGAAGTGGTATTAGAAATATGGAAAAAAGTAGAATGTAGGCATCTGCAGATATCCATTGTAACCGGAAATATGTGTGGGGCTCAGCACATATCTGCATGCTGCAGGCATTACAATTTCAAGCATGTGTACATGGACTACGTTGAGAAAAGATTCCCTGGCCTTTGTGCAGGCTGGCTACATTACCCTGATACTGAACTCAAGCTAATATGCCATGCTGGGCTTGGCTCACAGTTGGCCTCGGCTCACAGTTAGCCTCCTCAAAATGCAGAGGAACCGAAGCCTGTCTGCACCTAATTGCACAGGCATGGACTTTAATAACCTGAACTCAAGTCCTGTACATTCATGCCTTTTGAACTCACTTTTAAATTATATTCTCAGCTGAGCTGAATATGGCAAGGGATGTGAAGGGGAATGAAAAGTGATTCTACAATTATATAAACAGCAAAAGGAAGCCCAGGGAAAACGCAGGCTCACTGCTAAAAGTGGCAGGCGCCCTGATCACAGAAAAGGCTGAGGTATTCATTGTCTTTGTTCCCTCAGTTTTTAGTGGCCAGACCAGGCTTCAGGAACCCCAGTCCACCGACACCTGATGGAAAGCCTGGGGCAAAGACAACTTACCTTATGTGGAAGAGGACCAGGCTAGGGAGCACAAACTGGTCATACACAAGTCCATGGGGGCTGACAGGATGCACCCAGAAGTGCAGCGGCGGCCGGCTGGTATCACTGCAGTGTGCACCCTCAGCAACTTTGCAGCTGCCACAAAACTGGAAGGAGCGGCTGATACCCACAAATGGGTGTGCTGCCATCCAGAGGGACCTGGACAGGCTGGGGAAATGGGCTAACAGGAACTTCATGAAGTACAACATAAGCCATCAATTCACCCTCATGGCAAAGGCCAACAGCATCCTGGGCTGCATCAGGAGCACTGACAGGAGGAAGGTGATCCTTCCTCTCTACTCAGCACAGGTGAGGGCCACATCTGGTGTACTGTGTCCAGTTCTGGGCTCCCCAGGACAAGAGAGGTGGGAACTTGTTGGAGCAAATTCAGTGAAGGACAACAAAGAGAAGGCTCAGGGAGGATCTTATCACAGAATCACAGAATGGGTGAGGTTAAAAGAAACCTCGGGAGGTCATCTGGTCCAACCTTCCTGCTCAAACAGGGCCACCTAGACCCAGTTGCCCAGGACCGTGTCCAGACAGCTTTTGAATATCTCCAAGGATGGAGGCTCCACAACCTCCCTGGGCAACCTGTGCCAGTCCTCAGTAACCCACAGAGCAAAAAAGCATTTCCTGATGTTTAGAGGGAACCTCCTGTGTTTCAGTTTGTGCTCGGTGCCTCTCATCCTGTCACTGTAAAGGACTTGGCTCAGTCTTCTTTGAACTCTCCCTGAGAATAAATCCAGGAACAAGCATAACACACCTTTAAATACTGTCCCAAGGCCAACAGTCCGCACACAAGGTGGGAGCTGTCTTATGCATTAGCCTCAGGGACTTGTGGCAGGAACACCCTGGTGCTTGCACTTCATATTTACTTCTGAGCTTACAGCAGGAAAGCATTATACAATGCTGGCCAATTTCCTCATACACAGAAGTAGACAAACACAAAAGGACAGAGGTTATTCTGTGTTCCACTGCCTCACCCAAATAAAGTAAACAGTACAGCTCTCAGAGACAAGACTATTGCTCTTCCAGTGTCATACTGACTTTGGTATGGATTTCCATTTTTGTAATTAATAGCAGAACACAAAAGACCTGCACTGTGTTTATGATGTAAGCCAGTATAGTTTGTGTTCTGGCTGTAGTTGAAAATAATGTTTTGCTCAGCATTCCTATGACCAATGAACTTTCGCTTGTGAGACTTTACTTTGAACACTGGGACTACCAGTGGTGTTCTAGAAGACGCTCCTTTACTCTGAAATATACTTCCCTTACTGACCCAAACAGCCTAAGTCCATTACTAGCCATAGTCCATTACACAGCCATAGTACTGTGTCCAGTTCTGGGCTCCCCGGGACAAGAGAGGTGGGAGAGGGGGTCTGCATATGAGTAATAAGCAGTGCATAAATCCATGCATTTCTGTCTCTAGGTATCAGCCATAGGGAAGAAAGACTTGACAGTGGTTTTCCCTAATTTATTCTATTATAAGTTTATTATGCATAAATTAAGTTTAATTCTTTGCATTTTCCTTCTTTTGAAGGGAAACAGGCATTGAAGGCATTGCTGCTGTACACAAGCCCTGGACCAAACCTCTCACACTGTGCTGAGGGGCTCTGAAAGGGACAAGGATGGAAGAAGAGCAGCAGATCTTGACCACTGCTGCCACCCGCAATCCCAGGCCTCAGGACCTAGCGACAACCTTCCACCAAGGGAAGGGGAAGCCAGCACCAACGCAGCTACAGGAACGCACGGTTGCCCCACCAGTCCCGCAGATTTACCAACGAGAGCAAAGCTGAACGCAACAGCTCCGGCGGGCCTCACAGGGCAGAAACCTTCCCAGGACGGGCTCTGCTCCCACCTGGGCACCGCGGTCACAGCCGGCGAAAGGCAGCGCGGCCGCGGCGTAGGCGCCGGCGCGGTGGGTGCACGGAGCACGGGAGAGAGAGGAGCCCCGCCGGCCCAGCCCGCCCCGCTCTTCCTCACCGCCCTGGACACCGAGAAGCTGCGAACCCGCCCCGTTCCTTGGGCCCTGCAGGCCGGCAGGGCCGCTCCCAGCGGGGCTGGCAGCGGCGTCCCAGCACTGCACAGCGGAAGGAGCCCGGTTCGGGACCACCGCCGAGAGCCAGGCGACAGCGCCGACCCCGCAGAGCGCACAGAGCGGAAGGAGAACACGGAGAGGCGGAGGGGAGGCACTGACCTGCCGGCGACCCACACCCGCCGACCCCAGCGACGGCTCCGCCGCTGTAAAACCAATCCCGCCCCCAGCCACCTCAGCACCGGAACACGCCGCGGCAGCTTCCGCCTCCAGCGCGGCCCCGCCTCCCGGCAGGAGGCCAGCCAGTCAGCTACGGAGACGCGAAGATAGACATGATCATCATCTAATGGCGGCGAAGCAGCCGCCTCGGCGCCGTGGTTATCCTGACACATGGCACAAAACCACCAATCCCGAGTGGGGCTTGGGGACCCGCCCCATAACAAGGAAGCAACCAATCAGCCAAGGCTGTCTGAGACATATTTAGGGGCGTGGCGCGGGGGCGGCGTGGCTGGTGCGCGCGTCTGGCTGGTCTGCTATGCTGTGAGTGCTGTGAGGTCGCAGAACCCCGGGCTCGTTTGGGCGGGAAGGGACCTTTAAGGACCATCTAATCCACATCTTTCACTAGGTCAGGTTGTTCAAAGGCCCCTCCAGCCTGACCTTGAAGGCTTCTAGAGAGGTCTAATCTAAACCTACCTGCTTTTGGTTTAAAACCGTTGCCCCTTGTCCTGTAACTACAGCCTGTGGTAAAAGGTCTTTGTCTTTCTTCTAAGCCCCCTTTATATATTGAAAGGCTGCAGTAAGGTCTCCTTGGAGCCTTCTCTTCTCTGGGCTAAACAACCCTGACTCTCTCAGCCTTTCTTCCCAGGAGAGGTGTTCCCTGGCCTCCTCTGGACCCACTAACAGGTCCATGTCTTTCCTATACTGGGGGTCCCAGGGCTGGACACAGTGCTCCAGGAGGGGTTTCACGAGAACGGAGTAGGGGGTGAGAATCATCTCCCTCAACCTGTTGGCCACGCTTCTTTTGATGCAGCCCAGGATATGATTGGCTTTCTGGGCTGCAAGCGCACATTGCTGGCTCCTGTCCAATTTTTCATTTACCAGTATCCCCAAGTCCTCCTCCTCAGGCCTGCTCTCAATCCATTCACCTCCCAGTCTGTATTCATACTGGGCATTGCCCCAGCCCAGGTGTAGGGCCTTGCACTTTGCTTTTTTTAACTTCATGAAGTTCATGAAGACTTCATGAAGTCTGAGCAGCACAATCTCATAGAATCATAGAGTCGTTTAGGTTGGAAAATACCTTTAAGATCTCCCTCACCTCCTGGCTGTCTTCATCGTGTGTTAGCATATACATTCAAATGCGCTCGTATTCCTGCTTCTGATGTGACCATGTAGTCCTGTCATAGGGGTAGGGTATTGCCATAGACTCTGCACTGAGTTCGCAGGGCTTCAGGACTAAGGCCTGCCAGGCCTGCTCTGAATTTTTCATGACCTGCCTGCAGCTTTGTTTCACTTGGTTTAGCTGTGAGAGCAATTTCTCTAATTACGAGGTGTCTATGGCTAATTTATTTTACTTATTTATCCTTGTGTGGTATAACCGTGGTTTTATTTAGGTAGTATTAATAAGTAGTTATTCTAGGTAGAATAAGATACTTACAACTCTAACACAACGATGTAGAGAAATACAGGCCTGGTAAAGCAGCTGAGGTCTTGAGAAGTAGAGACACAGGATTTGACATAGAGGAGAACAGACATGGGATGGTAAGAGATGGGGCACAGGCTTTGTGCTGGTAGACCCCATGGCTATAAACAACTAACTAATGATTAGTTAAAAAAATGCAGACCCAGAGCTGGACAAAAATGGTTTCAGGGGTAACAAAGTAAACATATCTAAGATACGTACAGGGCACCATATAGAGTAAATTCAAATGTAAAAAGAAAGAGAAAGGTGTAAATTTGTGTTAGCAAACATATAAACATGAGCCTAAGTGAAAGAAAAGAAAAAGAAAAAGAAAAGAAGAAGAGAGGATGAGGAAACCATTAACAAGAACATCACATTCCTCCCAGTGAAGGACTCCAGATGCTGACAACTTGCCATGATACCCTGCCACCACAAACACCAGAGTGAACCACAGATCTCAATATCCAGAGGAGCAGCAGTCAGGTGAGTGTAACACCAGAAAAGGCATAGAAACTAGGTGTGTGTGTGTTGCAATTTTAATTGTATTATTACGATTAGTGCAACTTTTTTCCTGTGTATAAGTACTCGACCTACATTATTTTTCTTTGCTTTTCTGTAATTAGATCTAGACTAGTTCTCTTGAACCAGACTGTTAAAATTTGTATTACACTAACAATAAATTCTTGGCTTTACATATATATGTAAAGTGGTGGTGGTGATACTCTAGAGGGAAGGGATGCCATCCAGAGGGACCTTGACAGCCTAGAGAGGTGGGCCTGTGTGAACGTCATGAAATTGAACAAGGCCAAATGCAAGGTCCCACACCTAAGTTGGGGCAATCCCAAACATGGATACAGGCTGGGCGATGAGTGGATTGAAAGCAGCCCTGCAGAGAAGGACCTGGGAGTATTGGTGCATGAAAAACTGAATATGGGCTGACAATGTGTGCTCACAGCCCAGAAAGCCAATCATATCCTGGGCTGCATCAGAAGAAGCGTGGCCAGCAGGTCGAGGGAGGTGATTCTTCCCCTCCACTCTGCTCTGGTGAGACCCCACCTGGAGCACTGCATCCAGCTCTGGGGCCCCCAACATAAGAAGGACATGGACCTGTTGGAGCAAGTCCAGAGGAAGGCCACAAAGATCATCAGAGGGCTGGAGCACCTCTCCTATGAAGACAGGCTGAGACAGTTGGGGTTGTCAGCCTGGAGAAGAGAAGGCTCCGGGGAGACCTTATAGCAGCCCTCCAGTACTTCAAGGAGGCTTACAGGAAAGATGGGAAGGGACTCTTTATTAGGAAGTGTAGTGATAGGACGAGGGGTAATGGCTTTAAACTGAAAGAGCGTAGATTTAGATTAGATAGAAGGAAGAAATTCTTTACTGTGAGGGTGGTGAGGCACTGGAACAGGCTGCCCAGAGAAGTTGTGGATGCCCCCTCCCTGGAAGTGTTCAAGGCCAGGTTGGATGGGGCTTTGAGCAACCTGGTCTGGTGGAAGGTGTCCCTGCCCATGGCAGGGGGTTTGGAACCAGATGATCTTTAAGGTCCCTTCCAACCCAGACCATTCTATGATCTATGATTCTATATGTAAGGTATACTTCCTCTTTGTCCATAAACAAGATTTTGAACATAATGCTGAGTTCTTAGTTTAAGAATGTTTAGGAATGGTGTCTAGCAGTGATAGAAATCCTACATCTCCTTTACATACTGTCCTTCTTAAATGGATTAATGGTGATAATTTTCAAGGCTCAATTATGCTAGTATCTCACTACATTTCAGTAACACAGACAATCTTTTAATGGTCTTAATAATGTTTATCTGCAGCTTCAGTATAAGTAGCTGAAACATTTGTGACACATAGTCTTGTTGCATTGATTTAATATGCTCTTGAGAAAGTGAATTTGAGGTGGTACTACTTACATTGTTATATGATGCTGGC
Source organism: Theristicus caerulescens (assembly GCA_020745775.1). NCBI lineage: Eukaryota > Metazoa > Chordata > Aves > Pelecaniformes > Threskiornithidae > Theristicus > Theristicus caerulescens. The sequence continues at coordinate 416,338 of CM036560.1, read as the reverse complement.
CACAAAAGATAAGTACATGGACTATTAAGCACTGTTCATTGCTTCAGGATCTAAAATTACTTCTCTTTGGTTTATTATAAAATGTTCATGGGTTTCGATTTTTTTTTTAAATTACACTATTACTGTGTTTTAACAGATACAGGTTTGTGAGGATAAAACGTTGGAATGACCATTCCTAAGTAAAGATGGTGATTGCCTCTGATTCTGTGCTATTGTTAGGAGTTGCCAGATCTGGTGGCCTGATGGAGGTGAGGCTGCTACAGCTCCATGCCCCCAGGTCCAACCAGTTCCAAAGCTGAGAGTGTATTCTTCATAGGCACACACACACACACACACACACACACACATGTATACAACACATATATACATGTGCACCCAGCCAGCAACACAGAGAGAAGCACCCAGCACTCACACAAACACAAACAGCACCAATGGCTGTATCCTGTCCCCCTCTCTGGCTGATCAGGATGAAGATCCATCAGTGGGAAATATACACATACGCATAAGGCAGATCGCTCCAGTAGCGGGGCTTAGACACTCAGTCTACCCAGCAGCTGGCTCTGGATGCCCAGTCTCCCCAGCTGCTGGCACCTGGACATGCTAGACCCCCAAGGCCCACAGCCCCACTACAGTTGCTGGTACAGATCCCCTTGCACACACCAACGTACACACAAATATGTACACTGTGGGTCCCTCCAGTAACTGATGAGACTCTCAGGAACCTTGCTTTCTCCAGCTGTCTGTCTCCTGCACAGAGAAACACACACAGGCAAGCGTCTCCCTCAACCCCACACCTTACAGTCTCTCCAGCAGTTGGGCTGGACCCTCCACCAGTTGTCTCACTAACAGAGACATACATACACCTGGTTCCCAAACCAGTTAACCTATTTGCTGGCTAGTCTGGCTTGATATTCACTAGTGATCATATACTGACATACATACTCTCACTCGCTCCAGTTGCTAGCACCCAAGACATGTGGGACCCTGTGATCCATGGTCTGACGCCAGTTGCTGGTGCTTAGATCCTCACTGATTCCAGTTGCTGGCGCCAAATACATGCAGGCTTCTGTGACCCATGGTCCCCACTCCAGTTGTGGGCACTTAAATCCCCATGCACACACAGAGCTGCACAGCCAGAAAAAGAGTTAGAAATTATAGAAGACAGGAAAGACTGTGCTGATCAGGCACAGGGCGTGGCTAGACACTCATACTGACCAGCAACCATTTTACAGGCAACCAGCCCCTTGTATCCCCTTTCCCTCCATTTTCCCATGCTTGTTCATCCCCAAACCACCTAGACCCATCCCTTTCCCCACCTTTGGTTCCTCCTCTAAACATCCCATTATAAATCTTGTGCAGTCCTTGTGCAGCAGAAAATGCTTTTCTCCTGCATCCCACGATGTTTTCCATACCTCTAAGCAGTAACCCCACTCAGTCTGTAAGGTGCTCTGACAACCACTCCCGTTGACTCATTGTGATGGGTGTCACCTCCAGGCCCATGGGGCTGATGGCTCCCCTCTGACAGCTTTAGAGGGAGCCAGGACAGGGGCTTCATTTCTCTTACTGGGTTATTTGGGTTCCCCAGCCTGTGGTTGTCTCTTTTTGCTCCTTCCTATTTGTGCAGATGAGCCTTTTATGCGTTGATTACACTTCCGTGGTGGTTCTGGGATCAGCCAGGTCAGGCGATTATTTGGGTCCCCCCACTTGCCATTGTTCCCCTGTGCCTGTTTGCGTGTGTGGAGATGAGCTTTTTCCCACATAGCCTAACATTTATGATGGGCTACTTCTGTAACACTTTCTGGTCCTATACACTACGTTATCCAACATTTCTGTTTGAGAAAACAGACTCTCAAATCCAGTTAGAGGAGCAGTTCTTTACTTCACCTCAAATCCCACATCCTGTAGCCTTTTGCTCTTATCTTCATGTATAATTATATCAAGGTTAAAAATAGGGTAGTGTACCAAACCAGCATAGCTCCTGATGCCCGTGTCTGATTAACCTTCTCACCCTTTCTGATTTAGCTTCTGAAATAGCAGTGATTTGCTAGATTATCTTGCACCTCCTTTCCATTCCAAGACGACTGTTTGTATCATTGAAACTTTCGGGTTTGTAAATCAGCGTCTAAGCAGATTAACATTTATAATTGGCTTGTGGAAAGTTAGATCCCTCACTTAACTGACACTAATGTTGAACGTGGACAGGAGCAGATCGGCAGTGCTGTGAGAGCAACAGGAGGAAGAGGATCATTCCTGGAGCACCATTCTTGTGACCACGCATACACATGGGGAACAATAACAGCTCCACGGTGGATGATCTGCAGGCTATTGAGATCCACCACTGGTACAAAAAGTTCATGACGGAGTGTCCTTCTGGACAGCTGACGGAGCATGAATTTAAACAGTTCTTTGGGCTTCGAGGGCTGGATCCAGAGGCCAATGAGTACATTGAGCAGATGTTCCGCACGTTTGACATGAACAAGGTATGTTCTCCAGCAAGGAAATTAACTGCCTCATACCGCTTAAAAGCAAACCAACTCCTGCACTTTTAGAGTCCTTGGTTTTCTCTTACAAACATTGGTGTGGAAAGCTGCTGAGGGACGCTAACGTGAAGTAGCGAAATGCAAAGAGCAAATTAATGTGCAGAGATAATGACATAGATAACATAACCATAGGTAATAACACCTTATTATCTAACTACCTTGTGCAAGTTGATCTTTGAATTTTGAGAATTCCTTATTGTGTATTAATTAATTGACATGGCCTTGTTTGACTCGCAAAATACTAATGAAGGAGATTTCATTATTATTCTTATATGTTCTTATTCTTCTTATTCAAAAATGTATCTGTATTAGATAGAGGAGACTACGGGAATCAAACATAATAGAAATCATTATAACATTCACAGAGGAAGTAATTTCCAGGTATTTGGCAGCTGAAATTAATACTGCATGGGCAGACAATCTATGTGGCTCTCCTCAGTGCTAGGAGGTGTAGCATATAGCAGTAGCTGGGAGGTAGGAAGTATTCCTCACTGTGACAGGCGACTACTGGCTGTCTCTAAGGTAAGGAACTGTAGCCCACATAATTCCTTTAAGCATGCAATGCCCCTCGCTTTTGCCTGTTTTTTATCCATATATACTTAACCCTATATTTGCAGGCCTGTAATCTCAATGACAGAGAAATACGGTTTTATGGCAGCCTGGGAAAATTCAGCTTTGTTCTCTGCTCCAAGGTTCTGAAATGGCTGGAGCAAATGTCTGTGAGTCAAGGAGGAACTAGTCACAGAGACATGTGAAACAGGTGGGGAATCACAGGGTCAGTTTTGAAGAAGGAAAGCGTAGGGACTGAGCAAAGAACGTTGCTTTGAACAACAGGTGAGAAGGCATAAGGAGTTAAGGAATGCTAAGGAATATTACAAAATTCTTAGAGGTAAGAGAGGAGCAGCCAGGCTCCATTAGGGTAGCTGAAGTCCTGTGGTGGATGTAATGACTGGAAATGACTGCAAATCTCAAAGAATATCCTTTCTCATCCTAAAGTTCTCTGTGCCCAGGATGATGGTAGTCATGAGAAGCAGTTTTATAAACTAAACCAACATATATACAATTCTTGCACAAGTCTTTACATTTACCTCTGACATTTCTTGGGATGTTTAAGGACTTTGTTCAAGGATGTTACGCATTCCAAAGTTCTCCTGTGAGCCCCATGTTATGCAGTAAACAATGTTTTAAGAAGAGTCTCAAATACAAATTTGGTAATACAAAGATAAAAAGCTATCTTCTAAATAAAGTGATAGTGATCTCAAGGGGAATGAAGTAAGAGCGTGGCAGCCAGTGGAGATGGACCTACATCAGTTAATCTTAGCCTGTTAATAGTTAGCCACTTAATCTAAGCTCCTTTTATAAAAAAGGGCAAGGAACAAGAGGACCCAGAGGAAGAGCCACCCTGTAGTAATACAGACATTGATGATGGGTGGAATCATCTGCCCTCTGGACCTTCAGATTCTGAGGACTCTGCTGAGGACAAAGAGGATAAATTTTCAATAGAGTTATTTTATAAATTGCAATCATGCCCTCCTTCCCACCTTTAGAGCTGATTGTCTTTGTTTTCTGTGACTTTGCTCAATGCAGTTATGAAAAACCCACGTAAGGGGAGTACTACAGTGATCCTGAATGAATATTTAAAATGTTGTGATCCTTGCTGTAAAACAGTAGTGCTCTGCTAGTCCACCTACATTCGGCTTTTACATATATCTATTTACGTCCATTTCAGAAAGGCATCTGACTTTGTTTAAATACCTCAATAAATGAAAGTTTCATTTTTTTGCTCTGTAATTTGTTGAAGTAGTTATTCAGAATCTTTGACAGAGATATGCACTTTATTTGTTGTTTCTTTTTAACCACTTCGCGTTTTAGTCAGTGTTAAATCTACGGATTATGAACCTTTACTGTCTGGCATTTTTCTTACAGATGAAACGAGCTTTTTGAGTTTCTTTGTAGATTCAAGAAATGGAATGTTTAAAAACCTAAATACAGAAAAATTTTTCCAGCTGTCAAATCATGTTCTATGTATTTAAAAAAATATCTTCAGTCACTTTTTTTTCAGAGAATGGAGAAGAGATCTATGGCTTACTGAAATAGCAGTAGTTTCCCACAAAGACAAAGCAGACTAGTACAGAAAACCGAGGGTAAAATTACCTTCCATTCTTCTTGCAGCCAGGGCTCTGGATCAATTTTCTCTCCCAGCAGGCCATAGGCAGCCAGCTCTGGTGGACAGAGAGGGGTTCATTCACACTAGCCATGAGGAGTGACAGGTTCCATCTCTGCAGGTGTCGAGCACAAAGTAGACTAGACATGTAATAGATCATAACTTGAGGAATCCAGGTATTTAAGAGTTCTTAAAGGTGGCCAGAGAAACAGCACGTGCACGCACGTGTGTGTGTGTGTACACACTAAAGCTTTTTCCTAAGTCCAAGTCACTGTGCCATTTGGTTTTCTTTCTCTTTTAGCTGTGAATCTAAAGAGCAATAAGGTAAAATAGCTCCAGAGCCATAACTCCCTCAGTTTGTTCCTGTCACAATTTGGTTTTTGTTTTCCCACAGGATGGATATATTGACTTCATGGAATATGTGGCTGCCCTCAGCCTCGTTCTCCGTGGGAAGATGGAGCAGAAATTGCGGTGGTATTTCAAGCTCTATGATGTAGATGGCAATGGCTGCATTGATCGACATGAATTGCTCAACATCATTAAGGTGAGTCTCCAGGGGTCTGTGTTCTTTCCTCTTTCCTTAAAGACAAATTCCACCACACAAATAAGACTTTCGCTATTCCCCACATGGATGATCATGGATGAGACCTTCTTTAACAGCATTCTTTCTTTCAGCAGAATTCCCCACAATCTCGTAGTCCAGTAAGCAGACTTGACAGACTTCTTTACCACCACAGCATATGTTACAGCATAGCTAACTCCAGAAAATTGTTTTAGCTGCCTAGGACCTAAATTGCACTTTCCAATATTTCAGACTCCGTGACTGTCAGTTGCGGTCTCTGCAATGTGTCCTTCATATATCCTTTTCCCCATGCGAATAGTAGTTGGAGAGTTACCCCCAGTTTGCTTTTTAGAACCAGCTCCTAAATGTCAATGTAATAAAACATTTCTGACTCTGGCAAATAGTTTGAAGAAGAATGACTGTCAATGGAAAAAATGGTATGCAAATAGCCATTGTGGAAGGTGTTGGAATTACAGGCATAAACACGACCCTATGCATATCTCAGAATGAATTATGCTGGAAGTTCAGATTATTCTGTAGAGACTGGGAAACTAGAAAGATGCAGGAAAGATTCAATGACCCTAAATAATTTACACTTCTGAATATGAAAGGACAGAAAATGGATTTGATAAAGATTTGAAGCCTGAGCTGTCCACAAATAAAACCACTAAAAAGATGTTAGCAATGCATTCTCACCTGGATATGAATTTTAGTGTTGGGCATTGAAGAGACCAAACCAAATCAATAACTGTAATAATATACAGCCTCCTACTAATAACTTGCAATAGACATACTCAGACATGACTGTGATGCAACAGATAGTAATTATTTAACACAGAGCTCTTGAGAAACAAGTCCTGTGGGCGATAAGTGGTGGCAACCAATTTAGTGCCCTTTGAATTTTGTGGGTGTAGTTCGGTGTCTTTTTTGGCAGCCTTAGGAAGTTGCTGAGGTGATACTTAGTTTTAGTAAAATGGCATGTGAAAAAGAATGAAGAAACTTACCAAATATCAGAAGGTAAAAACTAGAAAATGAATAGTCTCAGAATCAATATGAAGGCTCTGGAATCACATATTTCCTGGACATCCCTAAACAAAGGGAACAATTAGGCAGGGAAAGAAAAGAGAAACCTGCACTATACGGTTCTGAATAAGATGAATTGTGGTAAACAGTAGTGAATAATGCTTAAACTTTCTCAAGCTGAAAGTGAATTTCCAGTGAGATTTAGGCAGAAGCAGGACACACAGGAAGCAGTATATAAATGGAAATAGGGAAAGCAAGAACAGAAATAAATGACCACGGCATATAACAAAAGAATTTCATAATATCAAATGCGGAGGGTGTTTGGCAGTGTTTATTGGGCTTGGTAGACCATAGGGTAATAGAAAGTGGATCAGCTAAGTGGATCCTGATTCTGCCATTTTTGCAGTGCTTAATCTCTACCTAAGCAGATTTAGGGTGATCCTCTGGGTTTCACTGCTCGTTCTATGCTCCAGAACCATGTTCCCTTTGCACCCTTTAGTGCCAACCATAAGGCCTGGTGATTTCTGCTGTGTTTTCCTATGATGCTGGTTCATTTGTACGGGGAAGGTACCAGGCACGACTGTCTTGTTCTCAGTCTGCGCTGACAGGCTGCAGTGGAATCAGTCTATCATTTTGGGAGCCATTAGGCAGCTTCCTATTCTTGCTCTTTTCTTTTAGGCTATTCGAGCTATTAATGGTGGTGACCATGAAACTAGTGCAGAAGAATTCACCAACCGAGTCTTCAACAAAATTGATGTTAACGGAGATGGTAAGATTCCTGTCTTTGTCTTCCACCTCAGGTGGTCTCTGTGCTACAGAGAGACATCCATGTCTTCCTTTCTTGATTGAACTTTATGCCTCTTCATTTTATATTTGCTTGTTATATGAATTCTCATCCAGTAACGCATTCTCCATGAATTTTGCTAAGGCATTTTTCTCCTTGCATCATACATAATCAGTATGACAGGATTTGTTCCCTGTACTAAGTCTCAGCTGTGTTCTGTCCACATGAATTTGGTAGCTGGGTTTTGGAGTAGGGTTTTTTTGCCTTTTTTTATGTTGCTGTATAGCTTATGTCAGTGTTAGAAGTGGGAAATATTAACAGATGGCCCCAGCTGCTCCTAAATATTTCAGCAGCATGGAAAGGAAGAACTGGAATTTAATGTTGAAGTTCAGAGTTTCTTCACCGGGTCTGCTACAGGCAGTACAGCAAGCACATGAAGTGCTACGGACCAGTCTGTCAAAAGCTGGTCAATGCCACTGTAGTCGCTGTCTGTCCCTGAGAGATATTTCTTTCCTTGCTACTTCGTGTGCTCATTACCTTCTGACGTGCTCTTTTGTTATTCCAGAAGAACTCTGCCAAACTGCTTCCCTGCACAAGGGCTTTTTGGCCTAGGACAGAAAACCTATTTCTACCTGCCACAGCTTCCTTCTGTCACTTCTTTTAAACATGAAAACCAGCAAGTATGGGACCAGTTAGGACTATGACAGGTTAGGCCAAAAAGGAGGCAGCTAATCCAGCCTTATTTATAGGAAGCTATGATCCCACTCCTTAGCTACGCACTTCCTCTGTTCTTTCTTATGTATCCTTTCCCTTGTGTGGGGAAAAAAAAAAAGGAAGCTGGAGTTGCCTGGATATCGGGGAAGTTTCATATAAGCTTAAAAAGACTCTCTGAGGCCTCTTGGTGCTTTAGAACAGTGCATGTATAGTAAGTGGTCTCTAAAGTTAGATTACCATACTCCTTTTCCTGTTCAAATGTGGATTGGCATGATTCTGATGCCTTCTGTCTGTGTCTGACACAGGTGAACTTTCTCTGGATGAATTTGTGGAGGGAGCAAGGAAAGACGAGGAGTTCATGGAGGTTATGATGAAAAGTTTGGACCTGTCACACATTGTGGCCATGATCAACAACCGTCGGCATAGTGTATAAATCAAGCTGGGAGAAAACGCTGTGCCAATAGACAGAAGGGTGTACACACACCAGAAAGGAGAGACAGCATTTTTTAAAACAAACAAAATTTCCATAAACACGCCTATGGAAGTAGGAACAGAAATACACTGCTATATTTGTGTATTTGAGTACATGTTCCTGTACAAATATTGAAGCTCAGCCACACACATGCAGGGCAGGTTCAGACAAAATGGATCTGGGTGGCAGTATTTGACTTGACTTCCTAAAATTTAAAGGCCAAGTTTCAGGGCACAAATTTCATCCTTATTCTGTGTCCCAGATTGTCACTTTGCAATGGACTAAAAGTAACGCTAAGTTTGTGAAGAGCACTAGCAGAACTGGATGATGAAGTGTGGAGAATTTCTGATCTGTACAAAAGAAGAGCTTCAAACTGTACTTCAACAGTGTAGAGAACTATCAAAAGAATGTAACTTCCTCTGTTCTTGTCGTGGTATTAGATCATAAACACCAGCATGTTTGTCTGTACCAGGTGTGCTTGGATTTGGTAGTCTCTACAGAAGTAGCTTTATTCATAAGATCTCAAGAGCTGAAAGAAAAATCAGTCTTTAAGTCTGATAGCGACAAATCTGTTCCCAGCTGCACTGTCAGTAATGCTGCTGTTGTTTTCAGCTTTCTGTGATCAAAGAACTCTGTATCAAACAAGTCAACAGTTTAGGAGCAGCTTCTGTAACCAGAGAAAATATGCTACTCAGTTTCCCAAAGCAGAAGAATTATCTGAGGGATCAAATCTTTTTTACACTCATTGTCCTACTACTCTCCTCTCATGCAACTGAATAAATGAAGTACGTGAAGATGATCCTAATATGTTGCTTCACACATCCTTTATTGTTCTTTCTTTTTATTCTTGGGGAGATAAACCTAAGAAGCAAAACAAACAACTCAGCAAGGTGGCTTGTGAATTCTGCTGTTAATGTGAATCCTGGAGTGAAGCTGATACTCTAGATCAGTGCTGGCACAAATGACTGTGTCTTTGTACATGATGGGAAGAGTGATGTAGCATGGATAGAAACTGAGCAAACTGTCTTGTTCACTAACGTTAGGTAAGGCCACAATCAGAAGCTCCTTTGAATCTGGAGAGCGAACCAGAAGGTAAGAAGAACGCAGGAAAAGTTCATCAGAGTGCCTATGCCATAGTTGGGCATGTTTTTCCTGTGCAGGAGGAAGAACTTGCAGACCTGTAACAAGAAGACTTCAGAGTGGACTTAATCTTGCTTATATTTAAGCTCCTACGATGTACGTACATATACTGAACAAAGTGTCTAGGCTTTCATCTAAGCCAAGGGAGATGTAGTCAGTATTGTCACTGGAGCTAGAGAGAGTGAGTGATCATGTTTAGAGGAGGTGCCAACATCTTGCCAGGCGGGCTCATACTCCAAGTCCCACTGGCATGTACACACATCTGCAGTCCTAGAGCTTCTGAGAGGAATCGCAGCCTGGGTATTGGCAAACATTGCTCAGTTCTCCAGAGGATTATTATCATAGAATCACAGAATGGTTTGGGTTGGAAGGGACCTTAAAGATCACCTGGTTCCAACCCCCCTGCCATGGGCAGAGACACCTTCCACTAGACTGGGTTGTTCAAAGCCCCATCCAACCTGGCCTTGAACATTTCCAGGGATGGGGCATCCACAACTTCTCTGGGCAGCCTGTGCCAGGGCCTCACCACCCTCACAGTAAAGAATTTCTTCCTTCTATCTAATCTAAATCTACGCTCTTTCAGTTTAAAGCCATTACCCCTTGTCCTGTCACTATGTGCCCTCATAAAAAGTCCCTCCCCAGCTTGCTTGTAGGCCCCCTTCAGGTACTGGAAGGCTGCTATAAGGTCTTCCCAGAGCTTTCTCTTCTCCAGGCTGAACAACCCCAACTGTCTCAGCCTGTCTTCATAGGAGAGGTGCTCCAGCCCTCTGATCATCTTCATGGCCCTCCTCTGGACTCACTCCAACAGCTCCATGTCCTTCTTATGTTGGGGGCCCCAGAGCTGGATGCAGTGCTCCAGGTGGGGTCTCACCAGAGCAGAGTAGAGAGGGAGAATCACCTCCCTCGACCTGCTGGTCACGCTTCTTGTTATGCAGCCCAGGATACGGTTGGCTTTCTGGGCGCCAAGCGCACATTGCCAGGTCACGTTGAGTTTCTCATCAACAAAAAATTATGAGCATATGCGGTTGGACTCTGCTGTCCCTATGGACTGAGGAAGGCAGAGGTTTTTTTTTCAAGACTCTGTGGAACCTTTCCTGTACATGTTACAAGTCCTCAGTCTCATGTTTCATGGATCACTTACATGTAAAACTGCATTTTTATTATCATCTGACATACAGAAAAAAACTATTTTTAGTTCTTAGGAAAGTAAAGAATTTTTGTAAGTGCAGCTGATGTATTAAAGAAATCACCAAGAAGTTGTAGCTGCCAGCAGTGTTGCAGCAAGCTGCTATACACACTGTACAGAATCTTTTTGATGTACATAAAGGAGAAGGGCATGTACACTGTACATTCTCAATAATAATCCTGAATATTTGTAAGCAGAGTTTAATTTTTTTTTTTAATAGACATTATAGAAAACTGGTTCTTCCATAGCTGTCATTGCTGATGATGCTGGAGCATTTCCCAGCTAAGATGCGGTTAATCATAACAGATTAAAAAAACCCAAACCACATCATGCTATCACTACACTAAATTGTAGATGTGTGTTTTGTTCTTAATGTTTCTGTTCTTCTGTTACTGAATGATTTTTTGGCTCTGCAGCCAGCATGTTCTTTGAGAGACCAATCTGGCCAGTATCTGTGCCTTTGTCAGAAGCTATGGGAAGGGAAACTGGGGAGGGAGAGAGGAAATATTTGTAAAGGGGAAATAATTGTTTTCTGACCCTACTTGGCTTTCTTTGTACAGTTAAGATTAAAACAAATGTGCAATAAACATATCTTGAAACTGTTCCCTTTGATAGAAGAATAGAAGAATTAGGAGGAGGAGGATAGAATCTAGAGCTATGGTTTGAATTCAGCACATTAGGGTTTTCAAATATCTCCAAGGATGGGAACTCCACAGCTTCTCTGGGTTAGGGTGAGGGTTTGGAGTTACAGGTTTAGGATTAGGGAATATGGTTACGATGTTAAGTGTTGAAGTTATCATTTGGAATTGGGTCAAGGATTAGGGTTCAGGCTGGGGTTAGAATTAGAGGTCTAGGTTTGGACTTCGGCTTAGGTTTGGGATTTGGGTTAATGGTAGTTTAAGGATTAGGAATTAAAAGTTCAGATTAGAGTTTAGGGGTTTGGGTTGGGGGGTAGGGGTTAGATTTAGGATTAGGGTTTAGAGAGAGTTAGATTTTGAAGTTTGGGGTATGGTTAAGGGATAGGGGTCAAGTTCATTGTTCAGCTTCATGGGTTAGGGCTTCAGGTATCTGGAGGCAGAGAGGGCTCTGGAAGCTGTTTGCAGGAGCTGTCCCAGCACTGGCTGGGACCGCAGAGTCACACCATGGAGCTGGTGGTGCTGGAGCAGTTCCTGAACATCGTGTCCCAGGAGGTGAAGTGCTGGGTGTGGTCACGGAACCAGCGTGAAGGCTGCGGGCCTGGCCAAGGGCCGGGTTCTGGCATGTAGGAGCTGCAGATGGGCAGATATTTATGTGGTAAAGGTGGGGGATGAGGCCTCCTGCACTTGTTGTGGTTTGGGGACTTGCCCTGGTTTGGGGACTTGCCCTGTGATTGCGGGTGTGTGGAGTGAGGGTATGTCCCGTGAGCCTTTGAAATCCTTTTGCCTGTGTCCCCTTCCTCAGGCCACCATGTGGGTGATGGTGGAAGGACCCAGCATGGAGATGTCACATCCTCAAGGATCATTTAAAAACCCTGCCTAACACCTACGCCCAGGACACAGTGGAAATGGGCTTAAAAAAATGCCTTCAAATCAAAATCTAGACCTTCAGCTCAGATTTCTCCTCCTTAATTGAGCATTGAACAGATTTCCTCTCAACCTGGTCAGGAGAGTTCCTCCACTAGCAGGGAGGGGCGGGGAGAAGGCACCCAAGAAACTTCATGACTAGGCAGGAAGCAGGGAGGAATGCTGCTGCAAAAACACCGGGGACCTTGATTAGCTGTGTGATCATCCTCTGTCTCTCCTAGAGACTTGGGGGGGGGTCTGTCCCTGATGTTCATTACAATGTCCTGCTCTCAGAGACCAGTGGGCAATTGCCCTGTCTCCCCACCACAAAGAAAGATGCCCCTGAGGAGGCTGGACTCTAGCACCTTCTTTCAGAGATCCCTTGTAACATGGAGAAAAGAGAATTAACACGATGTGTGTAAGAGACTGGCCAAGCTTGTTGCTTACCCCTTTCTCTTCTGCGGATACAGCCCAGGCCCTGTGTGATCTTGGTGTTGATGGGTAGGTAAATGAGGGAGGATCAGGCTGAACAAGCCTGGGAAGTGCCCTCTCTCCTTACCCTGTATTCAGAGACGGTGGCTGAGGCAGGACCCTGCCCAAGAGCAGGACACAGCCAGGGAGTCATAAGCTAGAAGGCCCACCGATCCCACCTGGGAGTCCAACTACTCACAAGCATTTTCTCCCTGCAGAAACAAGAGTACGACAAAAAAGTCACAGGAGGCCCCAAAGGCTGCTCAGCCCCTTGTTGCTGTGGCTGGGCAGTGGGACAGAGAGAAGTGCAGCCCTGTAACCACAGCAGACCATAAATGCAGAGCACAGCACTGGGCAGAGATCCCTGCCAGGACTAAAGCAGGCATCTTTCTTTCCCTGACTTTCCTCCCCATTTTCACCTCATTGATGACGCTTCCCTAAGAGCCACCATGCAGATCCAGGTGCTGTCATGTGTGCCTCTGTGCAGGATGGCACACCCTGCTGTGCAGGGATGCGCAGTGCCTGCAGCAGGCCTCTCCCCCTGTGGCCATTTCTTCCTACTGACAGTAGTGATGGAGGGAGGTTTGTTCAGCAGTCACCACTTTACTCAGGCTCCTGCCCCTGGCAAAGATCTCTGCCTGCTCACCAACATCCCAAATGTCTCCCCATCCTGTGCAGAGTCTCACTAAGGAGTGCAGGACCTCAGCACCTGATGGCTCTAGGCGCTTTCTTTAGATCTGATTTAGCTGCTCACAGAAAGTACGGGCACCCTATCGCAGATGGGTGATTTAGAACGCTTAAGGAATCACCGACAAAGGCATTAGCAAAAGTGGTTTTAATATGATGCTGTAAAAGTGCGACTTAACAAAGTTTGATGGCAAGGTTCACTGTATTAATTACTGCATGGAAGAATCATACAAAGGAAAATCGAGTTACACTCGAGTTAGAATGATTCACAGAGGACGCAAAAGGACAAGAAGGACCCTCCTGTTGAGTCACGAGACTCCTTGTACCCACAACTTTGTTCCTTGAGAAATGAGTCTTGGAAAAGCCACCCGCTATTCATGCGTTAATCATATGATCGGTGTTCCAAGCTCATATGCATCGATGCTCACTGTGTCACTCTGCTCCTTTGTGGGTTTTCAGAGGACAGATTGAAGCTAGAGGAGTTCATGGCCCAGCTACAGCTCAGGCCTCTACCTCTTCCAGAGCCTGCACCAAACCACTGCCAGTCTGGTCAAGGGGTCAAGTGCATCCGTCACATACCCACCACAGATGCTCCCCCAAACCCACTGGGCATTGACACTGCTGACTCCACGACCCAGGTCTCCCCACAAACACTTCATCCTTCATCAAGATATTTCTTCTGCAGGGATGTCCTTGCTCAAGGCTGTCGTGGAGGAGCACAAAGTCAAATTAGGCAGGTGATGTAACCAAAAATAATATTTATTCTAATCAAAAGTATTTGGTACTCCAACAAACATTAGTAAACCACAGGTTCAGGATGCCACAGGTTCAGGATGACAACAGGAATTTAACACTACACAGCCAACTTAAGAATTCTTAAGCTTCAGAATGATGACTCAAAATGTGCAATCACTTACCTAATAAGGCAAGGGCTCTCAGCCTCGAGGAGTTACCTTGGACGGCGTCCCGACCCGAGGGGAGAGTCCCTGACTGTAGACCCACTGCTCCAAGGAGGACCAACTCAATGTGCCCTGCGGCGGGACTCCATTTGTACCCTAGTCGAATCTTACCTGTGGTCATATAGGGTCATGTCTGTTCCCACTGGCTGAAGGCTTTATTCACCTGTGACTGGGTACAGCCCAACAGCCACAATAGGGCAGTAAGGGCGCGAAAAGCACAAAACGTAACAAAGATGAGGTCTTTCTCAGGGTGGCTGCATCTGCCACACAGGCTTAACCCAAGCTGTTCTCTCACAGCTCAGAGAAGTCTCTCGGGTTTCCCTCCTCCAGTGCCTATTTCTTTGCTTGCCTCAAAGGCAGCTGCGGCCTGACATTGCCTTCCCCCGGCACAACTCTTACCTCAGCCAGCTGCGCAGTCACATCCCCAAGGATTTGCCAAAGCTCTGCCATGGGCTCTCTTGCAGGCCCATGTCTTGGTATGAGCAGTCACCCCGACATCCGCAGCACTCACCGTGTGCAGGATGAACTTTCAAACTGCCACCTTGCTGACAGCTTCAGCTGTGGAGAAGACCTAGCTGATACCTCAGGCTCTTTGGGATATTCTGACCTTGTTGAAATGAAGCTGCTGTTGGTAAGGGTATGTGGAAGGGGAGTGTTTGCTCCTTTAAGGCTATCCAGTCAGGGACCCTTCTCAATGCAAAACAAAAAGGGGTCATGAGAAAAGGAAGAAGCCATAGACAAGAACACGCAAGGACACCAACCTGACCATCAAACCTGGCCAGTCACGCTAACTGATGAAGGCATGTGAGAGGGTGAGGATGTTTATTCCAGCAAGCTTACCTGATCAGGGACCGTGTCAGCTGGGAAAGCAAGGAGGAAAGCAGGCCCCCGAAAAGAAAACATACAGAGACACACCTGACGAACAGACATGGAGACAGCGACAAGAAACAAACCTCGCCCGTCACACTAATGGATGAGCTACCAAACTGCAGGCCCCACTTTGAGGAACGGACGTTGCGAACCGGGAGGGAACCGGGCCGCGGTGCGGCCGTGCCGGGAGCTGCAGCGCTGCTGCCGCCCAGTGACCAAAGCGGGAGCTGCAGCTCGGCCTCTGCGCATGCGCGGCGCCCGGGAGCGCCGTGAGGCGCCGGCTACCGGTTCCGGCCCTGTGGGGGTCGTTGACGGCAGCTGGCCTTGGTTTGCCTCGGTTGTCTCTCTTGTGCCTTGTTATCACGTAAGTGTTTGTGAAAAGGGAGACGTCTAATACTTACTTGCTTTTTAGAGTAGCTGTCGTGGCTGAAGTTGGAGAGACCAGAAAAAGGTAAGCCAGCTGAGGAATAAAAGAAGTGGGTTGAATTGGAAGCTGTCTCTATCTGCAGATGGGAAACCCTGTCTCTCTGGGTGAGGAAGGATTCCCATTAGCAGTCCTCAGCAGACTAGATCACCAATGTGTATGTATGTGTAACAAAATGTATGATAAACCCATGTATTTGTGTGTGTTGCACCAGGTATCTATGAAGCTTTATGTTTTAAGAGCTATAAGACACCAAGATAGTCGTTAGGTGGATGGCAGTCAGGTGACTGGAGCTACAAAAGAGGATGGGCGAGTGAGAGAGAGGAAAAGAAAGAAGTGTTGGAATTGTAAAATTCTCCGGACAGCTCTGAGAGAGGGAGCTGCGGTGAGTTCTGGGCACTTGGGTGCCTGTCTCCCTCTTCTGCATCCCAGTCTCCCCCTGCCCTCCTCCTCATCCCCTACCCCTCCACATTCCAGCCCACCCCTCTGCCTCTCCCTGCCTCCATCTCTCTATTGCATTGTTCTTCATCCCTACAACTCTCTCTGCCTTTCCATCCCTCTGCCTGGCTCCCTGACCCTCTATCTGACTCCTCGACCATCTCTTTCCCTCTCTGGCATTTTTTCTGCTTCCCTGTACCTCTGTTCTTCTCTATATTCTTGCATACCGCTCCTGGTCCCTCTCTTTCTCTGTCCCTCAGTCCTAGTCGTCCCCCCTTCTATCCCTGTGCCCTGCTGCCTCTCCCTGTCATTCTTCTACTCCCTCTCCCTGTTCTTCTTCTAGCCCCTCTCTTTGTTCCTCTGTCCTTCTCCCCGTTCCTCTTTTTTCTTTCTCCATCTCAATGTCCCGCTCCCGTCCCTGTCTTTTTCTCTCAATCCCTATGTCCTGGTACCCATCTGTCTCTTTCTGTCTCTGTTCCTCTGTGCTGATCCCCATCCCTGTCTTCTTTCTCCAATTCTCTCTCATCCTACTTGTCTCTTTCTTTGTCTCTCTATCCTAGTGTCCTGTTACCTGTCCCTATCTTTTTTCTGTCCCTCTGTCCTCCTTCCTGTCCCTATTTCCCCCTCTCTCTCTGTCTGCCTCCCTGTCACGTCATTTCTGCTCTCTATCCCTCTGTCCTTCCTCTCCTCTCTATCCCTCTGTTCTGCTGCCTACCTATATTTTTTTATTTCTCATCTCTCTGTCCTGCTCCCTGTCCCTCTCTTTTTCTCCCAGTCCCTCTGTCCTGCTAGCCTTCTTTCTCTTCCGCTCTTCCCCTCTTCCTCTCTTCCTCTCTTCCTCTGTCCTGCTCCCTGTCACTTTGTCTCTCTCTATCCCTCTGTCCTGATTTGCATCCCTCTTTTTTGCAGTCCCCTTGTCCATTCCCTCCATTCTTTTCTCTCTGTCCGTGTGTCCTGGTCCCTGTCTTTGGATGTTTTTTCCATTGCTGTCTCATGAGGTTAGCTCTGGTTTCAGCTGTGGCAGCTATGTTCCCTTGTCCTTATTTTTCCATCATCTATTTTGCACCAGTTTCTGTAGCTGTACAGTCTTCATCTTATATCTCTTTGAGTCGCCACATTACACCGTTGCCCGTTTTTTTTTAAATTAGCCATCCCCCCCCATTATTCTGTCTGGGGCTTCGTAAATACCCCAGCTCAGGCTTCTCGATGTCTTTCTGTCTTGCACTGCCTCTGTCGTGGGCCTCTTGTCATTGCTGTTTAATCCATCCCATGGCCTGAGTTGCCACATGGTACCATGCCATATGTCTTTGAGCGTTCTGCTTTTCTTTTACTTTATGTGCCTCTTGGGACTTTTTGTGCCTGCAGGTAGGCTTGGGTCTCCTTTTGACATCCTGGTCCCTGGGGCTTACATTCCTCTTTTTTGCCATATATCCTCACTGGTCTTTTCCCACAGTGGGGAGGGGAGCGGAGCACTCAGTTCCAGGACATCTAGGGAGCTAGGATCGGGCTTCCTCTCATCTTTGCGGGGTCATCCCCAAGGACGTCTGGTATGTGGGTCAATGGTCTGAGTCTAGACTATGTGGATACATTAATCCCTTTCAGAGTGTCTCAGAGGTTAAGGTTTTTGTTTTAGCTGTATAATTGCATAAGAGGAAGCCAGCCATCTGGGATAAGGTGGAGTACACCTGTGTCTTCAGGGCATATCTTAATTGCCAGACACCCGTAATTACTTTTCACACAATTTTTCCAGGTGACAAGCAAAGGGGTTTGGGATGCATCTCAAGGGAATCAGGCCCATATGTGTGGCCAAGGGTAGTGGGCGCCATTGCCAAAATGCGAAGCGGTGTTGCAGCAGAGTTCTCTGGTTACAGGGGTGTATGATGTCACATCACTCAGTTGTATACTGTGCAAACTACTGCTGTCATATAGTGATGGGGACAGTACTGTTCTTTTCATTCATTTTGTTGAAGTCTGAGAGCATGATAGGGCAGGGTACGGGAGTGTAATACCTCCTCTGCTTTGTTAGGCAGTACAGGTGCCCAAGGGCCAGCCCGCATTAGAGAGAGGGTGTGAGGATCTCCGTTTTGACCACTGGCAGAGGAAGGAGTGTCCTTTGGAGGCCAAGGTGAAGTAGAGCCATTACTCATTCAGTTTGATTTTTGGCATGTGGTGCATGGTCTGTGACTTAACAGATATTAGAACCAGGTGCCACGGTCAGACCTGGCAGAACTTTATTGCCATCTGATGTAACGCATACTTCTGTACTGGTATTTGAATTGCTTGCTCAGCATCACCTCTGGCTTTTCCTCCTTGAGTTCCTATATTGGCAAGAAGTGGCACTCTCACTGAGCGTTGGGATCCAAGGAACTTCATTTTTGGTGTCCCAGTAATTTTTGTTGGCATTGATCTCGTTCCTGTGAACATCTACTCATCTTCTGCATCTGTCCACGCTCAGGTCTGCTTCCAGTACAATGTGGTTGTCTTGTAAGACTTTTTGGCACTGTGTTATCTGATTGTAGCCTTCTGTATGTGAGTGTTTTTCAGCAGCCCAGTCTCGAGTCCCATTTCAGTCACAGCTCTCATGTGACAAAACTGTGTGTTGAGAGGTTTGCCAGCACTGCTGTCATGGTGTCAATTAAGAGCTCTTAATCCATTAGGGAAAAGTATATGTCATTATGCCAGCCACAGTCCCTCTCTAGCCACATCTCTTTTAGCATTTGTGGGCCTGAGTGTTTTGCCAGCACTGTCAGTCTCCTTGTGTCTGAGACATCCGGAAGTAACTAATTTTTGTGTGTCAGTGGGTGGTTTTACTAATATTTGTAGTTAACAAAACAGGTCTGGTCAAGTGAGGTGCCACAGTCACGGTGAGTGGATGGCACCGTGAGCCGTGATTGGAGAGTGGGGTCGATCACTTGGGTTTTGTGCCTTCTTGGGACTCATTGTGCTGCCTGAGAATCTACATCAGTCAGTTTGGGATTTGTTAGTTTGTTTTGTGCAGTGGGTACTCTCTTACAGAAAGTGGTATCTAACATCCCAATGTATTTCCTCTGCCATTTTCCCAAGACTCACCCAGCATCAAAGGCTGTGGTTCCTGAGACGCCAGAGATAGAATGACTATATGAGTTGGAGCATGACATAGCAACTGGCCCTGCAGTATGGGATGGGAGCTGAGGGAGGCTAGTGGACCAGTGTTTGCCTACTTGGGGGGGAGGCGGAACCAGTAAATCTGGGGCATGGCAGTCAGGGTAGGGGGAAGAAGAGGGAAGGGTGCATACTGTTTCTTGGTTATTAATGTTTTTCTTGTTCCTGGTCTTGCTGATGTGGCTGTGGCTCAGTGCAGCAGGTCAGAATGCAAAGGACAGATTGAGAAGGTTATTGGAGCACAGAAGTTGGAATGGGGACAGTTTTTGGCAAAGGCCAAGGTAAAGGAGTGGGAGAGAGAAATCGATGCAGGTTGCCTGTGGTTTTGAGAGATATCTCAGTGTGCTTTTTCCTCTGTGTTTTTTTTTTTTGCAGGTGCCACATGCAGCGTCAGGGGGCAAAGCCACACACTGATGAGCGACCTGAGAAGGTGAGGCTGGGTTGGAGTTGAATCGCAAAGTAGTGTGAGGCAACTTGGTGAAGTGTTTCCCTTTTGGCTTTGCAGGTGCTGTGGTGGGCTCTCTTCAGAAACGGCTGAGGATTTGAGGTGAGGCTGAGCAGGAGAGAGGAGTAGCATGGCTGGCAATTGTTCCCAAGCACAACGGTCAGTTTGTTGTTTTAGCTTTCCAGGTGCCACAGGTGATGCCGCCTGCATCATCGGACTTTGGAACTAGATCAGAGCAGGCGAGCAGAATGCTGGGGCGCTTCTGAGGATGGCGTTTTTGTGGAAGAGGTCTGTTGGCTGGTGTGACAGTGACTTAAGGTAGTCTCTTTTTGCAGATGAAGAGGAACCTGGCAATTGCAGCAACAGCCTAGTTAGCCTGTGTGGCCCTTGTTGAGGATGAAATCTGACTCCCAGCAGTCTGAAAGCTAAATTGAGGGGCAAATGCTATGTGTGTGGGGGTGGTTGGGCAGGGGAGCATGGCAGGGTAGGGCAGGCAGGAGTTTTAAAGTCAGTGCCGTGGAGAGGGCTGTCCAAGATCAGTCACGTTTGGGCAGAGAGGGTGTGGGGACCATCTGCATGGTATGAGTGTGCTGGGCAGGGCAGTTTCAGTCTGTCTCTCTCTCATAGTATTGTTTGCATAGTCTGTGTTCTCTGTCCTATATCACACCTTCCTCAGGTCTTGATGTCCTGCTTGCTTTTTGCACTTGGCAAGCACCTTGGTAGCCAGTGTGAGGGTCTCGAATGCATTGCCTCATTGGCATGGTGCCAGCTGAGTGCTTCTTGTCTTGCAACCAAAGCTTGAAGCATGGATCTGTCTTGTGTGTTTTGCGTCATAGATGTTTCTAGACAGTCATCTTTGTGGTGGTGATCCAGGCTGCGTCAGCAGCTCTTCTCTTGTCTTGAGTGTTCAGTTTCCACGGGGTCCTTTTCTGGGGTTTCTTCCTTGCATCCTTATGGTCCTAGGTCTTAGTGTCTGGCTTCTTGGGCATCCATTGTCCCAGTTTTGACAGTAGCTTTCTGTAAGGGGCCGTGACATTTGGCTGCTTTTCCTGGGTCTGCTGTAGAGCATCTGTGCCATGCTGTTGCAGCACCGTAGGGCTTCTTGTCCGGTGGCATCTTCCCTCCTCCAGGAGTTGTTTGTTTTTTGTGTGGTGTTCTTGCATATTACAGTCATGTTGTGCGCAGTGTCAGTCTGTGTGTCTGCTTGGGGTGGAGCTGTCCTGCCTGGGGGTAGCCACAAGGCTCTTCTTGGGTGCTGCACAGGCTCTCCCTGCCTCCCGGAGCCAGGCTCCGAGTGCCCCCGCAGCACTGCAGCCCCGCCAACCCCACCCCACCGCTCCTCGCTCTGCCATAGGCGGGGTCAGCCTTCCCAGCTGCCCACCTGCTGCTCTTGGCGCCTGCACCCCGCCACAGGCCCTGCGCTGCCTCTGCCCGGTACAGCCCACAGCGGGGGCAGGGCTGGGGCGCTCTGCTTCTGCTGCTGCCTCTCCACTGTGGAACGAGCCCTTGGGCGGTGGAAGTGCTTCTGGGGCACAGTGCCAGGGCCAGCAGTGGCAGCAGCATGACGACGCTTTGCGCCTTCACCTGCAACGACCTCTTCCGCTTCAACAACATGTGAGCGCCAGCCGCCTCCCTCTCCATCTCCCTCTCCCCTCCGCCCCCAAGCCTCGTGTTCACTCTCCGCCATGCTCAGCCCATGGGCGTGCGCAAGCGGCTCCCCCTTCCCTCAGGTGCCCCCTTGGCCCCCTGGGGGAGCTTGGGGGTGTTCTCGGCCCTCTCAGCCCACCAGCGGGTGGGGCCCCAGCCTGTGGTGGGCGTTGCTCTCTCCCCACAGCAACCTGGACCTGCTGACAGAGACTGTATCCTTCCTGCTGCTGCCAGCCACGGGGAGGAGGCACGGGGCCTAGCGCGGGTAGCGGTAGCCCTGGTGGTGACAGCTTGCTCCTTAACCGAGCGCTCCAGTATGGTATACCCTTCTACCTGCAGCACCTGGCCCACTGGCCCACGTATTTCATTGTTGCCAAGGCGCCCAGTGCAGAGCTGATGGGTTACAGTGAGAGTGGTGCGACCCCATGGTGCCAGGTTTTCCGGTGTTACCGTCTCACTGTGTTGCGTATCTGAGGGATTATAATGCAGAAGCTTTTCTGACTCTTCATGTTTTCCAAATACCCAACAGGGAAGAGGAACGTTGCATAGCATCTTCCCATTTCATAAACATCTAAGGATATTACATAGGACTCATAGCAGTAGTTTTTGGTTTGATGTTCTTAGCGTGGCAAGGAGTCTTGACTGTGGTAGTGTCCACCCAGGTTTTATACAGGTGAATGTATGTGTACGTTTCTGTAATCCTGGAATTAAGTCCCTGCACTCAACTCTGATCTCACACACTGTCAGTCATCAGGAAGTAAAAATGCTGGCTTGGGTTTTGCATTGTCCTGGAAGTGAAAGCTCTGGGTCTGGGTGTCACTTGCTTGTTTGCTGTGGAATATTCGCATTTTTCAGAAATCATTCAAAACAGAACTGTTGGTTTGTTAATTCCTTTGGGGGGGGGGAGGGCAGAATACTGGTCTTTGCAGGGACCTGGGAAATAAAGTATTTAACATAGTAAAGCTTAAAGCATTTGCTGTACCGAAGGTTTCTCCATACCCACCACATCAGTTGCTTATTAGCAGTGACTGATGAGAGTACCATGTGGAAATGTGAATATTCATTAGTGACCTAACACTGGTTTGGTTCTGTGTAGAAAGGAGAGGAACTACAAAGAAGCCCCCCAAAACAACATCCTCTTTTTTTTTCTTAAACATATCGTGTTTACAGGGCCTTAGCTTTCTGTTGCCAGGTTGGCAAAGCTTCCCAAGCTCTATTCCCCCATAGTCACCAAAAGTCTCCAATAGTTGCCAGGATGGTGAGTTAGTTTTGGGCTTCTAGCCCTCCATTCCTCCATTATTTTAGTCAGATCCTGAATTCCACTCAGTTAAAGACTCACGAGAATTGCTTAAAATTTTCATTTGGAAGTCATGCCTCAAACAATGAATTTGCAAAATTTTTTTTTTACACTAGTCAAGAAATTGGTGTAATACTTGAGCAAAATGACATTTTTAGTGGTTGCTGAATCACTGAGTTATAACATAAGACACCCCTGTTTGAGCCTTTCCACAATCTGCAATGTTTGTTTATACGCTGCTTGGTTCTCTTGTGAAGATGTATAGCTGTGGGTGGTGCACGGTTCCAAAGGTGCTACTGCTCTGATGCTCTGTATGTTCACAGTAATGGGTAAAGCGGAAGGCCTTGTGGCTAGGGAAGAATGGCATGGACCTGTTACCGCTCTCTGTTGCACCAGAATTTCAATGGCTGGGTTTGGCGGCTAAATTGATGGAACTACTAGAAGAAATTTCAGAAAAGTGAGCACTATACTTATCTTTAAATTTATCTTTTTAAGTAATCTTTCTACAGATGCCTGTCTATGGCTTAGATATTTGATTTGCATGAAACAGACCCAGAATTTTGCTTTAAGTAATGTTCTCATTCGCTGAAATTCCCCATAGTTAGAGAACAAGAATTAAAAATGTTGCCTGGCGGTTTAAGACTTCAGGGTTTCTATGAAAGCTAACTTGCCAGAATGAGTAGGAAGTAGCCTGAAATCCAATAGAGATACTGTATAAAAGTCCTTTTCTTGACAGTTAAAGAGCTTCACGAAACATCAACACTGTTTCCTGTAGGGCCTCCAACACACTTGTTCAGTAATCACGGGCTTTGTGCGATTTCTGCAGGCACAACCTTGAACAAATTTTGTATGGCAGATGGTATCTTAGCTTACTTTCTATGTCATGCATAGTTGCTTGTACCTGCTGAAAATTGAATTTAGTGTCAAATAAAATTTCCCAAGAAATGCAGCAGAGGAAGGCAGCGTATTAATACTTGCATAGAAGATAAACCTGTTATATATAACGTAGAAATGTCTCCCCCCTCTTCATGGCACAGGCATGGGACTGAACTTAGGTTCATTGTTGATTTGAAAAAGCCAGACAACCAAAGCAGTCGAGGCTTTCTCTCTACCATGAACCAGATTCAAGACCAATTTTGCGTTCTGGGTACCCAAACATACCTTAACATCCTGTGTCCGCTGAAGTAATCTGCGGTAAAGATTTCTTGTTTTCTTGTGCTCTTCTTGCTAAATTTCAAAGTCAATGTAGGATTTCCAAAGAACCTGCAAAAGAGCAGTCTCTCATTATGTTCACAGCATCTTCACATGACCCTATATCTAACACTGAGATAATGCAATTTTTTTTTTTAATGGAGAAGCATGGAGGGGCCCGGTGTCATTAGGAAATGTAGGGGATGCCACTGGCTAAGCTGGAAGCAGGCTTGGATTTTCAGTAGACATCAGGCCCTGCAAGCAAAAACAGATGCGGTGGTTTCTCATAGTTGTATTTTGTAAGAGCTGCACAGGTAAGTCCATTGTTCATACAATTCAGTGTGACGATGGCTACTGTTAAAAAACACAGAAGCTCAAACAATAAACTGAAGTAAATCTAATCTTCGATTTGTGGAGAGCTTGTGGCAAAATAGATTTCACGGAGCTTGACAAGGCAATCTCAGCTTTGTGCCAATATGTCCCATTTCTTTGTTCAAGGTGAGCTGGCTGGTGATGAGTAACACTCTTACGCCAAAATCATTTCCTCACAGTATTTTTGAGGCTCTTGAGGTGCGCACCTCTTGTCCCGAGTGGAAAGGTGGGAGCTGCTCAGTAGGCCTCGAGGGCTGGATTTCTCCCCGTGTCGCCCTGTGCTAGGAGTACAACATGTTCCTTCCTTAGAATAGCACCAGACTGCACCTTCCTAACCACAGCGCAGAGGAGAAAATACCCCGCAGCTTTCTTAACTCCCCACGGGAGGGCTGTGGGGGTCATCCCACTGCAAATGAGTCTGCTGCCTCGGAGAAGGGCAGCCCAGGAAAACGCTGGGAGAATGGGGACCCCGCAAGGTGAGGAGTTGCCGAGCCCCAGCCTCCCACTTGCTGGGGATGAATTGGAGCGGCTGGCTCCTGGGCAGAAGGTCAGGACTGAGCGGAGCCCAGCTCAGTCTGTGAATGGTGTCTGGCACACGGAGTGCCAGGAACAGAGCTCCTCAGAGGAAAAAGCAGAGATCAGCCATGCACTGGCCCACCCCTCGGGTGGTAGCAGAGTTACCCAGATCAGAACAGGGTGCTGTCAGCCAAGCTTCCCAACTTCTGCGCTCCAGAACAGAGGCACTAATTAAACCTAGGTGTTTCCCCAGCACAGCGGTCCGGGGCAGCCGTGCTCTGAGTCACTCTTTGGGACTGAAGCCGAGTTCAAGGCTATAGGCAATGCTTTCCAATGCTGTGATAAGACAGCCTGTAAGTAACCTTAAAAGCATCACCCAAAACCGAGCGTGAATACATTATGCTTGGTTTTCACTGGGATACAGCCAGACTTTGTAATGAACCGTATCGTGTAGAATAGGTACAATCTTCCAAGTAAAATGTGATCTGCCTCTTCCAACTCTACGCTAAGAGCATTCTCTTCAGTTAGCCCTATAGAAGTGAGACATTTTATGCCCACAACTTGTTTTGCATTTGTATCTGTAAATGAAACTTTCTACATAAAGCCATGTCTAGCATCAGTAATGTATTAATCACACAAGCAATGATTTCTATATATGACTTCGTATTAGTAGGGACCTCAAAATAATTTCCAACTCACGTTATTAATCACCATTTTAATCTCAAATCAGCATGGGGGGCTTTTCCCACGTGTTCTGTTTTTTGAAATACTATTAATTGATAAGTGGCTCTGCTTCCCATCTAATTTTGTAGTATCTGATGGCCATGCATTATTTTTATGGCTGGCTCAAAAGATGGGCAGGAGAATGTCTTGAGCTATGCAAGCTCTCCCTTCAGATAGGCTCTTCTGGGAGCAAAGTCCCCAGTGAGAAGCAGGCTGTGAGGAGGCCGCTGCAGAAAGCTCTTGAAAATGCCACTCTTGGAGGCTGAATAGGGAATCTCATGGTAAGTGTGCAAAATACAGAATGCAAAATAAAACTTGTTTATCCTGCAATGTGACACCTTGACCCAGTAGAATTGCCCGCTAGAACCAATGACGCTGCTCCCCTGAACAGGGTCACGAGGCAGGCTCTGTTTTTTCCTTCGTCCAGTAGCCCTGAACTTGCAAGGAGCAGAGAGCACCTTTCATGAGGTGCTGAGCAGCCCTGGGTTGCAAATCACTGTGCTCCGCTGCAGGGCTGGCCCAAAGCTTTGCATGCTCATCTCTGAGGAGAGGCTCAGCAGTTTGCAGGAGACCAATGTTTTGTTTAGCAACCCATTTCTCCTTGTAAAAACAGCCTTTTAAAATTACTTCTGTTGAAAGGTTAATCTTTGTGCAGATGATGTAAATTTAAAAAAAATTAAAATTACCCCCAAAAAAGAAAGGTTATTTTTTATATGGAAAGAAACTTCTACAGATGCTTTTAATTTATTTTATATCTGTAGCCATCTTGTCATCTTAATGTTTCCTTCTTTATCTCCGTGCTCTTTAAACAATACGATTTTCTCTGTCGTTGCAAAGATGAAATGCCAGGACCATAGTC
This sequence comes from Theristicus caerulescens, assembly GCA_020745775.1. NCBI lineage: Eukaryota > Metazoa > Chordata > Aves > Pelecaniformes > Threskiornithidae > Theristicus > Theristicus caerulescens. The sequence goes on along the minus strand of CM036560.1, from coordinate 390,172 downwards.
AAGTTCGCAAGGCCAGGTCACAGCCACACTGTGAAGGGCATGTTTCACTACTGATGTATAAGCTTGCCTGATTTATAATTTTTTTCCCTTCAATAATGGGAAAGTTTCACTAGGAACTCTGGAGAAAATATAAAATAAAATCACTTTTTACATGAAAATCCATTTTTTCTGTGTGGTATTCAGGTCTTTCCAAGAGCATTAAAGTTTTCACTGCTTTATGTGTTCAGCACTCCAGAAATGTGTCCATCTCAAGTGCTCGTTTGCAAAGGCCATTCAAACACAGATTGTCTTTACAGAGCAAAGTACAGAGCAGCTGGGGAGTGGGTGCTGTGGATTCAGTTAAAGGTTAGCTAGCACGACCGTAAGAAGCTACCGAGGTTACTGGACCTGATCCAAGGCCTAAAGGTGTCAGAGGGCAGGTACCTGTCCTCCAGGTATGGCATTACCACAGCAAGAGCATTCCTGCTTGAAATAATCTCTCGTCTCTTGATTACAAGAGGGTGACAAGAGTGGGGACTCTGACTCGCAAGGGGTTTTTGGATGCTTCCAACTCCTTGATTGTTCCCTGCTGGCCCAACTCAGCAAGTAACTTTGCACTGGGGCTCAGAGTAACACCCTGCCCTCTCGCCGGGAGGTGACCCAGGTTCCCAAGCCACGGGGACATAACAGTTCAAGGAAGGCGGGTCGCGGCTGCACACGATTCCGGACGTGCGGGCTCGTGACACAGGCCTGGAGAGCCTGTCTCCTGCACGTCCTTCCCCGCTTTCTCGACCCCCGAGCTGCACTTAAAGAAAGAGGTGCTCAGGGCCTTGAGGATTAGTACTTGTGCCTGAGCTTTACACATGCGCTTTCCTCTTCTGCAGCTCAGGGAGCTGCTCCGGGCTGAGCTTGTGTTTTGATTGCTGCCTCTTTGAGGGATGTTAGAGAGGCTTCCAGCCCCTGGTAAACCTGAACTCCATCACCACACAGAACAACAAGAATGCACGGTTGCGTGTGAGAGCACCCGAGCAGAGCGTTGCTTACTGGTAATCCTTCACATTATACCTCCACATTATAACATCCGTACCCCTTTATGCAGGGATTCAAACCTTTGGGGCACTGTTACTTCTTCCCGTTTTTCTTGGCAGATGATTCTGATTAACCGGTGATTCAGGCAACTTTATACCGTGCTGATTGTCACTAGTTTGCATGCAATTTTTTAAATAAGTATTATTAGCCTCAACAAACCAGCTACTTTCTTTCTGATTACTCAGTCCTCAGCGAGCCCCACAGAGGAGAAATTTGCTGTGCAAAGGTACCCTTATCTCTTTCACCTATCAAAGGCAGTCCAGGTGTTTTCATAGTCAGCAATTCCTAAAGAATGATGAATCATAGAATCATAGAATCCCAGGTTGGAAGGGACGTCAAGGATCATCTGGTCCAACCTTTCTAGCACAATCTAGACGAGATGGCCCAGCACTATGTCCAGCTGAGTCTTAAACATGTTCAGCATAGCGGAGTCAACCCCTTCCCTGGGGAGATTATTCCAGTGATTGACTCTTCTCATTGTGAAAAATTTGCCTCTCGTGTCCCATCGGAATCTCCCTGGGAGTAACTGGTACCTGTTACCCCTTGTCCTCACCATGCGACTCCTTGTAAAAAGGGAGTCTCCATCTGCTTTGTAACTCCCCTTTAAGTACTGGTACATGGGGATGAGATCCCCTCTAAGCCTCCTTTTCTTAGGCTGAACAAACCCAGCTCTCTCAGCCCGTCCCCATACGGCAGGCCCACACAGTGACACAGGCAGCCCTGGGGTAGCTGCCGGTGGTCTGTGGGCACATTAGAGAAGCCCTGGTCAGGAATCGTTCACTTTCCCAAACAACTGACAAATCCAGGTCTCTCCACGGTCACTTTCAGCATACGGTGCTTCAGGCCACTTGAAAACCTTTGGGCCAGGTACGTTTTGTGTGGAGAGATGGCAGATCTGTAATCTGAAAGGTCGCTAGTCGGGGGGGGGGAAGCTATTTCATGCCTTAAAAACTCTCAGCCCACCTCCTGTGTCATATTGTGCTATCGTGTGCTGCGTCTCGTGCCTGTGGCGAATGGCTCAGTCCAGCATTTCCTGGTAGATAATTTCTGAAAGTGTGCGTGTGTAGGCATGGGGAGATTTGTGCAGGGTTACAGAGCCTGTTGCGTTTTCATGTTAATGTATATTTCTTCAAGGCTTTTTGCATTGGAAAGCCTTTGTTTTGTGGGTGGTTATGCCTGTGTAACAAATTCTTTAGTTCCTAATGTGGTATACCTGTACTGTGAACTTCTGCCTAGGCCATATGACTGTTTCTGGTTGTCCATGTAAATTTAGTGGGATATTTTCTGCACAGTGGCGAAGCCTATTGGTTTGAACAAAAAAGGGCAGGAGAGCAATAAGGAGAGATGTGATCCATCTGCTGCAGCTCCTTGGAAACAAGTGTTCTTTATTTTCATTTTTACAGAGTGTGTGGTTGGGGTCAATGGTGTGGTGTAATTCTTGAAGGCTTATAGGAATGAATTTTCTCTTTGGATGGTATGTCTTCCTGCTTTGTGTGCTGAATTTCTTACTCTGCCCTCAGAGACCATTTAACCCAGTTTCTCTTGATCGGGGTGTGTTAGATGATATCACCCTCTCCTTTCCTACTAAAAAGCTGCTAACATTTGCCCTCGGAGCTGTGGTTCCTCAAGCCCCACATGTTGTGTTTCAGAGGGGTCTGGGAACAGGGTGTTGCTGGAAAGGCTGCTAGGAGGGGAGGCAGAGGCTAGAATAGCACTGAGGCTGAAGCAGGTAGCCTGGAAGGGGCTGCTTTGCCTCTGGGAATTACAGGGATGAGGAGAGGGGTGCATGCTCCCTGGCATGGGAGGAAGGCCCTCTCTGCAGTCAAGCAGCTGAGGTAGCCTGTCCCACAGCGTCATGGGTGGTCTCTCAGCTCCAGCAATGCAGACGGAGGCTCAGGAGCTGGCAGAGTTCCTCCGCTGCCAGGACAGTGGCAGAGCAGAGGGTGTCTCCCCAGGCCTGTGTCTCGGTGGCAAGTTGGTGGGACCTTTGTGCCCATAAGGACTAGCCTGCTGTGTCCCAGACCAGTTCCCCTCTGGGAGCAATTAGGGCAGGAAGCCTCCAGCCAGGGCAAGACTTAGCCTAGCATGAGGCAAAGACCTGGCTCCCACTGAAAGCACACAGGCTCAAAGATGGCTGGATCCAATGAGTGTTTGTGCCAGTAGCCATGTAAGTGACACAATGCTGCTTCAGTTTTTACAGATCCTGATCCATGTTAAGACCCTGTAGCTAGCCAAATCTGATGAACGTCAAAGCCATTCTTTTCCTGAACCACTTGCCTGACCCATGCAGAACTGTGCCTATTGGCATAAATGTTGGTGTGACTTTGTTGGCAAAGACTGTTTCTCCTTGGCAGAGAGCTGTTAACTGCCCCGGTGCTCATCAGCTGCTTGCAATTTGCTCTTGAGTGAATGGCTCTGAAGAGAGGCTTGTGGCCAAGAGGAAAATGAAAGCACAAGACTGGCCTGTGCACCCTGTTGTAGGCACAGTGTGGATGTGCAGGACTTCCCTGCAGAGCTCGGACTAGAGTAAGCAACCTGACAACGAGTGCAACCCCAGAGAAAGGCTGGTTTTTTGAGTAGTCACGGCACCCATGTACACCATGCCTGGGGACTGACACAGGAAGATGTCTGCTCTGTCTCAGGTAGCACTGTAACTATGTGATGACAAGAGTGATGATAACTTGGAATCCTGGCGCAGTTTTCACGTGGACATTTTGAAGCACTGAAGGCATTGCTGGCTAGGATGTCTCTGATCCAGGTAATGCCATTCCAGGAGCTGAATGCCTTCATTCATTTGGCAGCCACTGCCAAAAAATCGGTGTTGGAAATAGCACACACAGTGAACCACTATGTGAGGGCTGTGGGAAGGAGCTGGAGGACGTTTTGAGATGGTAAGTGAGGTGAGAGAGTTAGCTAGTTGGACAGGCACCTGGCTAGAGAGATGAGGGTTAATAACAAGGAAGAGGCAAAAGGGAGCTCCTGTGAGAGGAAGAAATACCAGGAGGTTTCTGGAGATGAATGGAGGTGGCAGTGCCCGCAGGGCAGGCTGAAAGACCTGCCTGGCTCCACCACACAGTTTGCAGTGTGCGAATTGCCAGCCCAGCTGCAGGGAAACTGCTCGACATGAGAGGTTTGTTGGCTGTTCACAGCCCTGTCTGGTACGAGATGTAGGGGGTATTACAGGCTCAGGGGACTGTAAATGTATAAAGGTATCGTAACTGCAAGGATCAGACCGTAGTTCTGCTGTGGGCACCTGCTGAGAGCTAGTAAGGAATAAGAAGGGAAGGCAGTGCGGAATTAGTGCCATCTGCAGTAGCAGCTGGTGAGGCAGGACCTGCACAGCCCTTGGGTTGAATGTGTGCATGGGCAGTCAGTTGTCAGGGAGACAGGAGAGAGGTAGTGGCCTTGTAGGAACAAGGGCAGGATGGCAGAAACTGTACCTAACAAGTGTGTGTAATGAAAATAGGCATTTAAAAATGGAAATCGCTTTGCCTGAGACTTGGCAATGGTGTGAGGTGACCTTTCTGCCCTTACGCAGGGGTCGTGCTTTCCACGTAATGCAGTCTCTCCTCTGTCTGTCTACACCGTGCATTTTGTCCTGCCCATTCTTGAAAAAGGTCTCCTTGCCTTCCTCCTCAATCTTGCTGTTGGCACAATATCTCAATGCCTCCACTGATGGAAGAGGGACAGAGGAAGTGTTGTCGGTAGGGTTGTTAAAAACTTTTCCAGTGGTGTGGATTTGAGTCTAGATCTAAATGTTCTTGTCCGATCCTTTTCTGAGATGAAGTAAGAAAATAGTATTGCATGCTACTAGTACTACTACAGGGGAAATTAAGACTTGTTTGTTTTACTTACTGAATTGGGGAGGGAGGGGGAAGTAAGAGACAAAATGCTACAAGGAAATAAGTTTGTGGTATTCTTGATGTGTTCAGGAACATCAAGCACTTGAAATGAGTTTCAGGGGAATCCCAATCCAACCTTGTAGACCTAAGTCCTCATGCTTTAGATCACACTTTCAGTCTGTCAGCCTTTGAAATTCACAAGTCAGGAGTCTGCTTTTTGGCTACCATTGTTTATGGCAATTCTTGAAAGCCTAACAGCATGAGTGCTTCTTGGTTTGATTTGGGGGTGGGTGTGTGGGAGTATGGGTCCTGCCCTGCCTGCTGTATTGATGTGATGAGTACATCAGAGGAGAGGATGGTTTATTCCCTTTTCTGCCATCGGCAGAGTTGAAACCTAAATCTGAGTCTGGGGTCTTGGGCCAGTTTTTGTAGTATTATAGGCATGAGAGCACTTAGGGCCTTTGGTCAGGAGATTGCTTTATTTATGACAAGTATGTGTTAGCAAAAGTGTGCAACGTTGCTTGTGGGGAGAAAGAACCAAGTGCTGCCCAGCTCCAGAATTTGCTCTATGTAACCAGAAAGTGGCTGGCTTAATCTTGCCCAAATCTTTGATTACTTGTTGGTTGTTGCTGGTGGTTGCTTTTATTCTTACAAGAAAATTGCTGAGGACTTGGGTGAAAAATGGCTTTCCCAAGTGTTTGGAGGAGATGAAAGGACCTGAAACTGCTTTTTCTGATAAATCCATAAGTGTGTGAGGCTGTATGAAGCTCACTCCTGTAACCAGCCAGTAACTTCCATTGATATGGGGCAATCCCAAGCACAAACACAGGCTGGGAGGAGAATGGATTGAGAGCAGCCCTGAGGAGAAGGACTTGGGGGTGTTGATTGAGAAGCAGCTCAACACAACCTGGCAATGTGCGTTCACAGTCCAGAAAGCCAACCGTATCCTGGGCTGCATCAAAAGAAGTGTGGCCAGCAGATCGAGGGAGGTGATTCTCCCCCTCCACTCTGCTCTGGTGAGACCCCACCTGGAGTACTGTGTTCAGCTCTGGGGCCCCCAACATAAGAAGGACATGGAGCTGTTGGACCAAGTCCAGAGGAGGGCCACAAAGACGACCAGAGGGCTGGAGCACCTCTCCTATGAAGACAGGCTGAGACAGTTGGGGTTGTTCAGCCTGGAGAAGAGAAAGCTCTGGGAAGACCTTATAGCAGCCTTCCAGTACCTGAAGGGGGCCTACAAGCAAGCTGGAGAGGGACTTTTTACAGGGGCACATAGTGACAGGACAAGGGGTAATGGCTTTAAACTGAAAGAGCGTAGATTTAGATTAGATATAAGGAAGAAATTCTTCACTCTGAGGGTGGTGAGGCACTGGAACAGGTTGCCCAGAGAAGCTGTGGATGCCCCATCCCTGGAAATGTTCAAGGCCAGGTTGGATGGGGCTTTGAGCAACCTGGTCTGGTGGAAGGTGTCCCTGCCCATGACAGGGGGGTTGGAACGAGATGATCTTTAAGGTCTCTTCCAACCCAAACCATTCTATGATATCTTAACTATTAAAAAGCATGTCTTCTTTTTCCTCTGTGCAGAAAACATGATGGTATTTGCTAAACTAAGTTGCTAATTTGTTAGTTGCTTGAGTTACACTTGCCTCTTTCCCTTTTCCTAGAGGGATGATCTGTCTTGTCTTGGAAGCAAGAGAATGTCCCAGTCTCTGATTTTGCTGATTTTCCACTTGACTTGCAGTAAGTCACTTCAACTTGGACATGCACCTCTCGAGCCTTACCTGGTACTGTGTGTGGTTATTGTCAGCACTGTGGGAAGGTGAAGGGCAAAACTTGGCAGAAGATTTGCCTGTTTACTTCTCTATACAAAAGGATGCATTTTTGCAAGTTTGTGACAAATGAATTGTGAAGTTGACTGAGGTTTTGTGATTACACCCCAAAGGAGGCTCTAGCAAATGCACACATCAGCAAAGTGTAAGTCCTGGGCAACTTGATTCCTACCCCCATAAAAACCCAACCAACAGAAGAAAAAAAACACTAAGCTGCTTGTTATGTGCAGGACACTAATTTTGAGTACTTTCCCTCCCATTTGGTATGTGATGGTTAGAACCACTTTAAGCAAAGGTTTGTCTCCAGCTCCTGAGCAAACCTTCCCCCCTCGCCCCTGCCCTCTCTGCTGTTGAATTCTGCCAGCTCCTGGGTGGAGCTCAGAGCTGACTGCGCAGGGGGGCATCCTCCTGTCAAGTCCGACGCTGGAGAAAGGACTATTCTGCTACCTTTCTCCAGCTCAGTGCCCAGCTGTGGCTCTCCAGGTAATGGCGTAGGTGGGCCTGGCAGTGATGGGGTGGGGTGGTGGGGAAGAGGAGGCTGGCTGCACCACTCTCTTTGGAGGGCTCATTGGTGAGGTAAACACAGCTGCTCCTGAGCTGGTGCCTAACAGCCTGTGTAGCAAGGGGTGTTCTTCTGGGGTTACTAATCAATGAAGACTGGTAGAGATTTTCTTTATGTGCCCTCTGGCTGAGGGCAAGGACTCCACTGATGAGAGGGATGAGAGTTTTTGAACAGAGGGGAGAGTCAACAGAGGATATCCTTGTGGTTTTCTTGAGCTGGGGTTAGTTTTGCCTTGTCTTCTGTCTCTATTCCTATTCCCCTGTCACTTTTATAGTTTGTTCCCAGCTATACCTGCTACAGAGGCCCTGTGCTCTCCCCAAGGTGTTTATATTGTACCTGCACATGATGATTTGTTAAGAAGTTGTTGGAGTGACAAAGTGCTGATAGGTCAAAGCTGCAGTGATAAAAATAATTGTTCAGAGACCTTGTGTCTCTGAATCACTTGAAGCCATCCATAAGCAGTGTGATTGACTGCATGGACTACCACCTGTGGGTAGCAGCTGTCTCCACTACTTTCCTGACAGGGGGTGGGGGGAATATATTCAGGAGGGGTTTTGTTTGGGTTAAAGCTTTGCTCTCTGGAGGTTCTGTTTTTCACCTAATAGAAAGCATCTACAGTACTGCTGCCAAAGAAATGCTACAAGAGCCAGCCTGGCTGAGAGGGCCTCTTGCCTCAAAACCATGAATCTGAAGCTGATTGCTTCTTAACTTTAGACCTGAGGATAAAGGTCTGTTTATCAAATAAAAACAGTAGCAAACAGGAGGATCTCTGAGGTGATGACTTCTTGGGCATCATCCAAGGGATTGTCATTGGGTTTTGCTTCAGAAATTATTTTCTTGAAGCAAGGCACCTGGCCTCTTATAAATACAGCATGATCCCTGGCAGACATCTCCTTGCATTGGTGGTGTGTTGACTTCCCCTCGGAGTACTTGTGTGAGTAGGCTCACTGACAGCTCTACACGAGCAGAGCGATGGGATAGTGGCCTGACAGAAGTTGGGATTTGGTTGTATTTGAGAACTGTTTTGTGGTTGTAATTGGCTAGACTTGTTTTGTTTGAGATAGTGAATGTTCTTGATGTAGAAGCAACAGAGGGTTGCTTAGGAGGTGTGTGCTTAAATGAAATTATCTTGTATATTACATAATTTCTTCAGTATAAATGAGTTAAAATTATGCAATCAGTATTAAGAGGGATAGTATCTAACATAAATCATAATTACTTGAGCAAGTATTTCAGTTTACTTCCTTGTTCTAGTAAAGTGAAGAATGTAGTTCCTGTCTCTCGACAGCTGCTGTGTCCTTCTCCAGGCAAGGGCTACCTGTTGCTGGGACTGTGCCAGCACAGTGATTGTGCAGAGCTGTGAACTGGTGGTGCTCGTGATCTGAGCTGGGCACACGGGAGGCTGGAGCATGGGAGCTATGCTGGAGTAATGCTGAGCTGGGATGAAGCAAAGTGGCTGTTGGAGAGGGCGTGACAGTGTTAGTATGAAGTCTGTATGAGGTTATGCTCCAGCCATGTGCTACTAGTGCCTCTCCTTACTCCAGCTCTTGAAGAGATGCTGAGGCTGCTCTTCTCCTGCGGCTGTGCTGGGGAGTCTCTTCCCAGGTGGAGACTGGGCTTCTAAGACCTTGGCATTTTATCCCTTTTTTTTGTATTTATACTGCAGTGGTGCCTGACCATTTCCTACACTGTAAAGGCCTAACAGGAACACATAGATCAAGACTGTGTTTGCAGCTTCAAAAAGCTTATTGGGAACCTTTCTCAAGGTTACTATCAATATGTCTTGACCTAGAGTGCATTACAGTTGTCTTTGAAGGAACTGAAAGAAGTGTGTGACACCCAGTCTCAAAAAGGCAAGTTTGGGATGTGTTGCAAGACCTCCTCTTTGAGTATTTCTCTCCCCTTTGTCTCAACAGAGAAAGACAGGTGGGATAAGACGTGTCAGAATGGTGTGGTGTAACAGACCCTGCCCTGCAGCAGGTCCTTGGAGTTGGGTAAGTTCCCAGTGTCCTTCTGGCTTCTTCTTTCTTGAGTTTATGTGCTGTGTAGCCCATGAGTTATTCTGATCCAGCTGCTTTGGTCAGAGGGCGTTCAAATTAGTTGTGAGTCTTGAAGGGCAGGGTGAGTCAGTCACGAAAAGGAAGGTGCATCCTTAGTCCATGTACTGTCTGTGCAGGTGTCGGGAGGTGGGGGGGGGAGATGGGGACTTGATCATTGTGGGTGTTTATTTGTGTGCGGTTTTAGAGTTCTCTAGTAAATCAGTGAAGAAATTGTGAAAGAAGCTTGCTTCTTGAGAAGAGAGCCATGATTTCATATTTCTCATTTTGTATCAGTTCAATCTTTTTTCATGGCCCTGGTTTTGGGGCATCCTTACCATCTTCAGCCACACACCCTACTCTTGCTCCAGCAGAGCAGTTCTGCCACGCTGTGCAGGGAGGGCAAGTGCGATGGTTACCTTTTCAGATGCAGAGACACTCTTCTTCACGTGTCCACATGTTTCTGCCCTCAGAACATTGTTGAAATAAATTTCTGCTAAAAGGTAGTGCTGGGAGAGAGGGAGGTTTCTGGAGGAGGTCCTTCAACAGGCCTCCCTCGGGTGGGTTATCAATTTGTCTGGCTTAGAGATTTTCATGCTTTTGCCTGTTGCTAGTGTGGATGTTACTTTACATTTGAGAAGTGCGTAGTCCCTTCTGTGCACAGATAGGAATTGAACACAAGATCCAAAGTATTTCTGCCTCCCAAGAGGAGAAACCCTGTTTCCTTTGGCAGGGAAGGTGGTGTCTGCTCTTATGGACTGTCCTTGTGAAAGCATCGAGCATGACCTACTGCTGCTATACTGGGCCATATAAAGAATTAACGGGATCAATCACTGGGATGATTTCTGTGTTTGGGTGCCAGGAGTGATGCTGAGATGCTCCCTGATGTCAAGGCAATGTGCTGCACCTGGGTGAAAATGAACCTGACCTGAACTGAACAAAGCCCTCGGCTCCAGGGGGCTGGAGGGGTCCGTGACCCTGAGCCATCCAGGGGAAATACCTGATTCTGGGATTGTCCAAAATCAAGCTGTAATTGCATCCTCCTAGGGACATCTAATATCGCTGAAGGAGAAGCATTAAGCCTGGAAACACATCGCTAGCCTGGCTGCAGCTCATACTGAGCGCAGCCGTGAGCGGCTGACACTGCCACTGCACAGCCCCAGGCAACAGCGTGCATGGCCACCCGAGCAGAACTGTCACACTGCACAGGACCACCAGCAGCTACCACGAGTGGGCAGAGACATGAACCTGAGCTGTTGGCTTTGGGCACAGGACCTGTAACAGAGCCTCCTGCAGTCATGCTGCAGCACCCTCACCTTCACACCCCACCGCCTGCGTGTTTCCAATTGTGTTAACAGCACCGATGGATCTGCAGCGCAATGTGTGCCCCACCGCACGCTTTTGTGCCAGTGCTATTACTGTGGGCAGTTACTGTGGGACCAAGAAAAAGCACTGGGAGGTCCAGGTGACTGATGGACCGATGATGTCCCCAGTGGCGGGTTTGAGGAGCTGGTGTTTGTGACAGCACAGTCACCTTGGCCAAAGCCCAGCATCTTGATGGCGATGCAGCATGTCCCAGTCTTGTTGGCAGCTGGATTCCCATCAAGTGAGAGAAACCCAGGCAGGAGCAGGCACCAGGCCTCAGCCAGAGCCCAAGGCCAGGGGCCACCTTGTCACAGCTACCGACCCCCACAGGTATGAGCTGCCTGCGCTGGTGGGGTTCATGGTACCAGCCTGGGAGAACCACTGGGAGGAGATGGGGTGCCAGGGCCAGTGTCCCCATCCTTGTCACCACATGCGTGGCTCCTTTGGCCCTGGCGCTCGTGTAGGGGGGCTGTAACACATGGGAAATGGGGGGTGACTTGGTGCTGAGGGGAGAATCAGCCTGTGGGGAAAAATAGGAAACCAACATCACCTTCACCTCCCATGGCTTGCCATGCTCATCACCTTGGTCTCATCCCTCCCTGGGCCTGCCTCCCTATGGCACAGCCCATACCCAGGGCAGCCCAGCCCTGGGATGCCCCTGCCCACGGGTACTGTGCGGGGTGGGGGAGGTTGGGGGGCGGGAAGGGAGACGGCAGCGGGATGGGACCGGACGGGATGGGAAAGCAGAGGGGGATGAGCTGGTTTTGGGGCCTGAACAGGGAGACTAGGTCTTCTGCTCCTGGGGCTTGATAACAGGTTCATGGGGCTGATTTTGGGGCTCAGGAACAGATTGAGTCATGTGTTTTCAGGACCTGACAGAGGGGACTAAGTTGTGTGGTTTTAGGCTAAGGAACAGAGGTCAAGTGCTGCATTTTTGGGACTTGAGAACAGGCTCAGCAGCTGGGTTTTTGGGCTCAGAAAGGGGCACTAAGTGACCTGGTTTGGGGGCCAAAAGCAGAAGCCAGTTTGGCTTGGGGGGTGGGAGGGCGTTGGGGGGCTGCAGAGGGTCAGCAGGGTGCATGGACCCTCCCCGGAGGTGGGGGTCTGGTCATGTTGAACCCCCAAGTTTGGGAGGCCAGCATCTCTTATCTCACTGATTTTTCTATCCTAAATGTAACTTTAGGAAAAAAAAGTTAAAATTGTATCTACAGGCTGCCTTGCGTTGTTTAAACTGTAACTGCCAAATAGCTGTAGCGTACGGTTTCTTCGGTGTGTTTAAGCAGTTAGGTGTTTGTGCTAAATGTTTACCGAGAGAGGCAACGGAAGGTTGCGGCTTTTTTCCCCCCCCGCTATTTCGACGGGGCGCTCTGAGGTACTTTATTTCTGTCTCGCTTTCAATGGTGCGTTTCCCTGGCAGTTCGGTAGCATCTCTCTTGGGCAGTGCAGCTGGCCAGATGTCGCTCCTAATGACGTGACACGCGAACCCCCCCCCCCGTCAAACGATAACGGTGTTTCTTGGAGACAGGTAATGGAATGGTATCGATTCACAGCTGAGCAGGTTAAACGAATGCAAAAGGGAAATCAAATCCTTCTCCAGTATAAGTATTTTTATTGGCTGTATAGAAACGCACGCGCACCTTTGTTAGCATAAAGTGAATGACTGCGACGTGTCCTTCGGTTTTCATTTTGCTCTCGAAAGCGTTACGCTTCGCTTCCAGCTTTATCGACTGAGCCAGCGAGATGGGCAGCAGCAGCGCAAGGGCTTGTACTGGTTTCAGCTGGGATAGAGTGAAATTTCTTCTTAGTTGCTGGTATAGTGCTGTGTTTTGGATTTCTAATGAGAATAATGTTGATAACACACTGATGTTTTGTTTGTTGCTGAGTAGTATTTATACTGGTCAAGGACTTTCCAGGTTCCCATGCTCTGCCAGGTGCACAAGAAGCCGGGGGGGGAGCACAGCCAGGACAGCTGACCTTGAGTCAAAGGGACTGCGACCTGTGGATGAGTCCACGCGGGAGCAGGACGCCCTAAAGTGTCTGTGAACGTGGTAAGCCCATGCCACAGCAGGTCTGTCTCGAAGAGCAGGTACGTCTCGAAGCGTCTGTGGCCATGGTTATGTCTGTGCTGCAGCAGGTATACCTCGGAAGGGATTGTGGCTGAAGGAGAAGGCCACGCTGGAGAAAGTACCCCTCGAAGCACCTGTGGCTGTGGGTGAGTCCGCGCTGCAGCAGGGACACCTTGAAGCATCAGTGGCTGTGCATGAGCTCATGCTGGAGCACCTCAAAGCGTGTGGCCATGGGTGAGGCCATGCTGGAGTAGGTTTACTTCTGAAGAGAATGTGGCTGTGGGTAAGGCCACGCTGGAGCAAGTATATCTTGGAAGGCTTTGTGGCCCATGGAGAAGGCCACGCCGGAACAGGTGCACCTCTGAGTGACTGTGGAGAAGTCTGTGCTGCAGCAGGTATATTCCTGGAGAGACTGGCTCATAGATAAGGCTCCACTTGGAGCAGGTAAACCACTAAGGGACTGCAGCCTGTGGATAAGCCCGCCCCAGCGCGGGAACGGAGGGGGAGCACGGCAGAGCAGAGCCTGAGCGAGAGGTGCGGCACCGTCCTCCGGCACGCTCCCCCTGCGGCGTGAGGCAGCCGCCAGCTTGCGGGACAGGGGCTGGGGGGGCTGCGACCGTTTGGGGGGGCTGCCCCCATTTTATTTTTCTAGCGGAGCTCCCCTTTTCGGGGGGGGGCGCGTACATATGTAAATGGCATTATTAAAGTATCGCGAGCTGCGGGCCGGGGCTGTTTTCCTTGTTTTGTGCCTTTTTTGGGGGGTGATTAAAAGGGGGGGGGGGGCGGGGGGGGCCTGGGGAGGGGGGGGGTGATGTCATTTGGGGCACCCCAGTGTCACGGGGCGGGGGGCTGATGAAACAGAGGAGCAGGTGAGCGGGGGATGGAGGTGTCACGCGGAGGTTTCCCCCCAGAGAAGGGGGCTCGCAGCCCCAAAACGCCTGAAAATGCGTGTGCGCGCGCGTGTGTGATTAAAACCATTAAAAACCGTAAATATGGGTGCGAGGCATTGCAGTGGAGAAAAATCTCTCGCCTTTTTATATATATATATATATAAAAGGATTTCAAAATACAAACCTGTACCTGCTATATTATGTAAAGGATTTTAGAATATTAAAAAATCTAAATAGAGATAGATAGGGTTTTAAAATAAAAAAGAACCTGGCTATATGTTAAGAAATAAAGGAGTTTAAAATGCAAAAAAAGATGACGTATATGAAGGAATTGAAAATGGGAAAAAGGCTGGATAGGTAGAGCTATCTACGCTTCCTGCGTGTCCCATAGGAAGCCCAAGTAGGTATTCTGTGTCATCTAAGTAAAGGTTGTATAGAAGCGTAAACAGACGACAAAGTCTAAAGAGAGAGAATTGTAAGTAGGTATCGAAGCCTAAATAGAGAAGTCTGAGATATCAAAGTGTCAAAATATCCGAGTCTAAACAGCTAGCTAGTCTAAATAGATGCTCTATATAATAAGAAGAGGAAATAGACACGGACGTGTAAATAGCGATGCTATCTAAGTGTAAATCTATGAAAGCGGAAATAGACACGGACGTGTAAACAGATCTAAGGTATAAGTGTAAACAGATAATATGCATCAAAGGTATCTGTTGCCTGAATAGATGTACGTGTAAATAGATACGTAAGTGTAAATGTCTGTGCTGCGGAAGGTTTTTAAAAGGCAAAGAAACCCTATCTATAGAAAGGATTTAAAAACTCGCCCTCCCCCTCGAATCTCTCTTGAAGATGTAAAAGCGCTTTCAAAAGCTGGCCCTTCCCCCTTTTCCCATCCCGATCTGGGGCCGAGTTCCCCCAAACGGGGACTTTCCCTTGCGGGGCCACGCAGTTTGGAGGGAGGGGAACACCGCAGTTTGGGGCTCCCAGGAAAGCCAAATCCGCCTGGATTGGGGCAGCTGGAAAGCAAGCAGCACCACAAACACACCCGCACCCCCACGCCCATTTTAATGCAGAAACCCAACAGCCAAAATCACCGATTGTTACGTTGTGGAAAAGCGCTGGAAAACCCCGGAACTGAATATTTTGGAAAAGCAGGGGAAAAAAAAAAAAAAAGAACCCAACCCAACAACTCGCACCACTTTGGGCTGAAACGCTGGCAGTTTGAGAGGCGTTGCTGGGGATTCTCCGGTGTGGATTCGTTCTCTGGAGCGGAGCAGAATATCCGTTGCGGGTTATCCCAGGTGAGTTATCCGCTGTGGATTATGCCGGGTGACCCCCTGGTGTAGGTCACCCCCACACGTGTCCCCTCGTGCACCTTTCTACCCACACGTACCCGCCGTCCGTCCGTGTCCGTCTCCTCCCCCCGTCCCCGTCCCCCTCTGCGTGTCTCTCCACCCTCCCAAATGCTTTCCACCCGAACGTCCCCCCGCACGAGGTGTCGTGTGTCGTCCCCCCCGCCCCGTGCGAGGCTTTTTTTCCCTGTGACGTGCCCCCCGCGTCCCCTGTCCTCCGGTCCTGTGCCCCCGCTCCCCTGCTCCACCCCTGCCATAACCCCTTTGCTTCTGGACCCCCAGCTCTGCACGGGACGCAGGCAGCCTGGGGGGCTTTGCCCCAAGCCATTCCTTTCCCCTCTGGGCAGCAGCGGTTCTGCCGCTGCTACGGGCAGCCGCTTTCTCAAGGGGCAAGGGGCTGGGACGACCGGCGGCTGCTGCACGCTGCCGTCCGACTGAGGCGCTGTTCCCGGGGGACCTGGCGCAGGGAAAGCCGAGGTGCCCTCTGCACTGCCGGCGGCTCTGCAGAAGGGAACCGTGCTCTGGTTTTAGCAGAAGGTGGTGTCGGTCAGGCAGCCGCGTAGCGCCGTGCTCAGTGCCGTGGCAGGCGTCTGGCTCCTTCGAGTACAGGCGTATTTCTTGCCTTGCAGTCTCCTTGCAGTCTCTTGCCTTGCAGGTGCCAAAACAGTCGGGGGGGTTCGGGTTCCAAAAGCCTTTTGCCACGGGAGCGAGAGGACAGCTAGATTTCTAGCAGCACAGTATTTCAGCTGCGTTGCTTGCTGAAAATGGCTTGCAGGCCCGGAGATGTTCAGAGAGGTCTGAAATAAAGAAACCGAGTGTGGAAGTGATTGTTTTAAGGCGGCAAGCGGGGCAGCCAAAGGAACGGAGCAGCTCACCCGACACCTCGGCGGAGCAGCCCCTCCAGCCTCCCGAGCCTTGCGCGGCGCTGGCGGGAGCGGCGGGGAGCGCAGAGCTACGCTCCCGTACAGAGCGGCGAGGGAACTCGCAGGGCTCGGCGGCCATCTGCTTGCGGAGAGCTGACGCGGCGCCGTGCCTCTTTGCTTTCCCTGTTTCCCGTCTAATTCCTGTGCACGCTGGAGGGCGGGGCGGTAAGTACCATCGTGCGGCGTCTCACTGAAGCGAGGAGCCCTGCGCGGGAAGCCTGGTGTGCGTGCAGGACGGGGAGAGCAGAGCGCGCCACAACAGAGCCCGGGGGCCAGCCGCGCATCGCTCGCTTGCAGATGGTGCGCTTGCACGTGGTCTGCTCGGATGCACCGCTTGCTGATCATCATAGCTGCCCCTCTCACAGCAAGCAGCTTTCAGTATCTCCTCGCCTGCCTTCAGGATGCCGTCGGTGTCCCTTTTTTTTCTTTTCTTTTTTTTTTTTTAAAAAATGTCTCCAGTGTCTGTTGACTCGCTGCTGTCACTGTCACAGCCCTGATGCCACGCGCAGGTGAATACAGCAATCCCGGGGGCTTACTCTGGGGGGAAAAAACGGCAAGGCAAGCCAAAGCTGTTGAAGAGGTTCCCTGTGCTGCTTCCCCTGCGTAGGCGATGGGGTGGGGCGCACGGACAGAAGCAGCCCCCAGGCTTTGAAAGCTGTGAGGTGCAGAGGACTGAAACGCTCGAGCCACTTGGGTGCTTTTTGGTAGCGAGGCAATGACTATGGCTGCGTGGGCTGTGAGTGGGAGAAGGGGCAGAGAAGCGTGGGGCTTGTGCCCCCCCGTCAGGAGCTCCCGGCCGCGGGCGGTGCGAGCCGGGCGGGGGGCTCGGTCCTTTCTCCCCGCGGGGAGGGCTGGGGGCGCAGGAATTGCTGCGGCGGTGCCGCCTGGCGGCCAAAGTTGGGTACTGCAGCCCGGGAGGCGGCCCCGCAGGGGAGTGGCCCCGCCCCTAGCGACGGGCCCCGCCCCTGGAGGTGGCCCCGCAGGGGAATGGCACCGCCCCTAGTGACAGGCCCCGCCCCTGGAGACCACACATGTGCAGTGCATCGGGGCGGAGCTTAGCCGCGGGGGGAGGAGCCTTGGGGTGGTGGGGCGGAGCCTTGCCGCGGGGGGCGGAGCTTCTTCAGCACATGCCCAGTGGGCCAGGGGCGGAGCTTTGCTGCAGAGGGCGGGGTTCGCCGTGGGGAGGGCGGAGCTCCTCCGGCGCATGCGCGGTGCACCGGGGGCGGGCATCGTCGGGTGGGCGGAGCTTCCCCCCGCAGCGGGGCCAGTGTGAGTGCAGGGAGGAGCGGAGCGGAGCGGAGCGGTCGTCGGGCTGCGGCTGCACCCAGGGAGAAGGTGAGCGGGGAGCGGGGAAACCCCGAGGGTGGCGGTGCCTGCGCCTGCAGGGGAGCGGCCAGGCCGGCGGGAGGCACGGAGCGGGGAAAGTGCGGTGCCGCGCCGTGACCGGTCGGCGGGGGGGCGCCGCGCCGCGTGGTGACCGGTCGGCGGGGGGGCGCCGCGCCGTGCCGCGTGGTGGCCGGTCGGCGGGGGGGCGCCGTGCCTCGCCGCGGCGGGGCCGGTCGGCGGGGGGGCCGGCTGGAGCCGGAGCCGGCGGCGGGGGCTGCCCGGAGCCGCGCTGGGGGCTCGCCGGGGCTTCCACGTGCGGCGGCGGCGGCGGGGGGTACGGTGTCCCCGCAGGGTCAGAAAGCATGGAGGGCTGCGGCTCGCGGCATCTCGGGGCACGGGGCTTCCGGTCGGCCATGTTGCTTCCCCGGGGCATGCCGGGAGGTGTAGTTTCTCCGGACGTGGCTGCCGGGCCAACACCTTCCTTTTTTGCCTCCTTTTTTCCCAGTGTCGCCTTCTACGTCACGGGAAGAAAATCCGGCGTGCTTGATTCCACTCGCTGCTCAGGTAATCGCATGTCTGGGGCTGCGGGAGGGGGGAGAAACAGTTGCGAGTTCAAGGAGGCTACAGATGCGCCGCCTCAGACCCAGAGGCCAGGCAAATCTGCTGCCGGTGCAGAAAAGCTGATGAAAAATTGCAGCTAACAGAGATGAAAAATTGCAGCTAACGGAGCGCCCCTCGTTCCCGCATTGGTCCCGTGGTAGTTAGGAACGTTTGCCTTCCGGGTAAAAGAACAAACTTTCATCTAGGAGAAATTAAGAGCTGCCTGTTACCTTCTTTAGGGTCCGGTGTTTCTCTTCTCTTTGTTCGTGCTAATGTTATGGGCGAGTTGGAAATAGCCTTTTATTTTGATAGGCGTAACTAAATTGTTAGTGAGATGTGCTGTCATTATAGTTAAGTTTTGAGCCCCTAGGTGCCAGTAGAAATGTAATGAATGAAACGGGATGGAAACTGCTATTTAAACTTCAGTTTTACTTGGTTGGTTTTTTTTTTTTTTTTTCATTAGAGTGTTGATGGCATGGTGTCCTGTGGCTCAATCCACGTTCTGTTCCGTGCAGCCTTCAGTCTAGGACTCTGAAGTACAAAAGCTTGTCCTTCCAGAAAAGGGCTAGTCACTCCTAGGATTGAGGTGTAGACTTGGAGAATCTCTTCACCACATGCTCAGAATTAAAGCCAAATCTCACTTAGTGTTGCTGCTGTTTGTCTTCGGCTTTCATTAATTTCCCCACGGCTCCATCGTGGGTGCGAGCTCTGAATCATACTTTTTTTCAGTCTCTAACACCTTTTTTTTTTTTTACCCAGGGAGGCGCTACGTTTAGAAGTTAATCAGTTTTCTCACAAATGCGTCGGTCGATAAAATTGCGTTATGATTATTAAAACCACAAAAATAACACCGGTCTTACAGATCTGGACTATTTCTGAACACGTATTCGTGACACGCAAATTGGGATACAGTTCATCTGCACTTCACGCTCTGACAAGACAGCATGCTGAGACAGGGATGAGCTCCCAAAGAAAAGAAAAGGTCATGGGGGTTTTATTTGTTTGTATTTTGCAGGGGCGGGGTGGGTGGATTTAAAAGGAAAAAGAGAGTGCGGTGTTGACTGGTGGCAGCCTGCAGAGCTCTCTTGCTGCCTGACCTCTCCTTTTCAACTCCTAACTCAAAGAAAACGTTTGTAAGAGTTCAGCTGTTCAGAAGAAACAGGCTTTGTTTTCATCATAAAAGCTGTGTGCTTTTTCAGTCCACAGGTTTTTCAAACCTCTTCTAGCGGTACTTGGAAACCTTCCTGAGATACTAGCGTCTGTACTAAAAGCAATCGAGGTCAAAGAAGGGACGTGGACAAAAGAGGAGAAACGGGCGTCGCTTCTGCGCGTTTTCTAGGCTTTCCCGAGAAGCGTTACCGGCCTTGTAACTAGTGACAGCGAGTCCCGAGGCGGTTTCGGTGAGTTATTGCTTCGGCAGCGGCCTTTTTCCTTAACCTACAGCGTGTGATTTCTTACTGCAGTTGGCAAGAGATTTTCCAGAATGGCAATCTTTCTCGGTCAAAGAAGTTGCATTTTATGAACTCCCCATCAGAGCGGGTCTCCAGAGATGAGGTACTTGGCGGTAGAAGTCATCAGCAACGAGACTTTCCACTCTCTTAAAAAGAAAGGAGGGAAAAAAAAAAAAGAAAAAATAAAAAAAAGTCCACTTGCTTCCAAAGACCCGAGCACAGCACGTCTTCCAGAAGTTGACGTTCTAGTTCTCGGTTGTAACAGCCGAGATGCGATAAACACGCGTTCCTCTGCGTGCTTCGGTGCAGCCAAAAGCGTTAGCAAATCTGCCCGTCCTTTTTGGTAGCCTTATGCATCGTGGCACCGGGGATTTGATTCCGCCCCCCTCACCCCCGCCAAGTAAAACCAAGTGGGGGATCTCTTATCTCACTGATTTTTCTATCCTAAATGTAACTTTAGGATAAAAAAAGTTAAAATTGTATCTACAGGCTGCCTTGCGTTGTTTAAACTGTAACTGCCAAATAGCTGTAGCGTACGATGTCTTCGGTGTGTTTAAGCAGTTAGGTATTTGTTCTAAATGTTTACCGAGAGAGGCAACGGAAGGTTGCGGCTTTTTTCCCCCCCCGCTATTTTGACGGGGCGCTCTGAGGTACTTTATTTCTGTCTCGCTTTCAATGGTGCGTTTCCCTGGCAGTTCGGTAGCATCTCTCTTGGGCAGTGCAGCTGGCCAGATGTCGCTCCTAATGACGTGACACGCAAAACCCCCCCGTCAAACGATAACCGTGTTTCTTGGAGACAGGTAATGGAATGGTATCGATTCACAGCTGTGCAAGTTAAACGAATGCAAAAGGGAAATCAAATCCTTCTCCAGTATAAGTATTTTTATTGGCTGTATAGAAACGCACGCGCACCTTTGTTAGCGTAAAGTGAATTACTGCGACGTGTCCTTCGGTTTTCATTTTGCTCTCGAAAGCGTTACGCTTCGCTTCCAGCTTTATCGACCGAGCCAGCGAGATGGGCAGCAGCAGCGCAAGGGCCGAAGCTGTTGCGGCGGATCTGTAAGCGTAGATTCTGATTACGGTACGCCCTTGTCCTGCGGCCTCGCAGGGTTATCTCCCTGCAGCCGTGCTGTAAAGGAAGGGACGAGACGTTTTCCAACACCGGGAAGAGCGTTTCCTTTTACGCGAAGAACGTGTCCCAAATCGCACCGGTTAGTCTTAATACCGATTGGAAGCGTTCGAGTCGCTCTAGCTTTTAAAGGATGGATTGTATTTGGAGCTGAGCCGTTTCCCTAGAATCCTCCTTGAGCTCAACTACTCTCCTATCCCTTACTCTGACTGAATTCCTCTACTCGCTTCTGTGCTATGTTTTTAATACGCTGAACTATCATTTGGGATTTTTGTTTTTCAGGTGTCTTGTTGTAAGCGTCCCGTGATGCTCGCTAGGTACCCCCCCAGCCCAGGTTTGCCTGCCGGTCGTGGAGCGTCCTGAGGGTAAGGGGCCGTCGCCGTGCCCGGAGGCTCCTGGCTCTGCCTCCAGCGGGTGCCCCGCGGGTGCGGCAGCGAGGGCTGTCTTGAGGGGGGAGAGTCCCGGGCCAAGAGGGAGCGGGGCCGTTGGTTGCCCCGGGGAGCCCGCCCCAGCGCGGGAAGGGAGGGGGAGCACGGCAGAGCAGAGCCTGAGCGAGAGGTGCGGCACCGTCCTCCGGCACGCTCCCCCTGCGGCGTGAGGCAGCCGCCAGCTTGCGGGACAGGGGCTGGGGGGGCTGCGACCGTTTGGGGGGGCTGCCCCCATTTTATTTTTCTAGCGGAGCTCCCCTTTTCGGGGGGGGCGCGTACATATGTAAGTGGCATTATTAAAGTATCGCGAGCTGCGGGCCGGGGCTGTTTTCCTTGTTTTGTGCCTTTTTTGGGGGGTGATTAAAAGGGGGGGGGGGGCGGGGGGGCCTGGGGGGGGGGGGTGATGTCATTTGGGGCACCCCAGTGTCACGGGGCGGGGGGCTGATGAAACAGAGGAGCAGGTGAGCGGGGGATGGAGGTGTCACGCGGAGGTTTCCCCCCAGAGAAGGGGGCTCGCAGCCCCAAAACGCCTGAAAATGCGTGTGCGCGCGCGTGTGTGATTAAAACCATTAAAAACCGTAAATATGGGTGCGAGGCATTGCAGTGGAGAAAAATCTCTCGCCTTTTTATATATATATATATAAAAGGATTTCAAAATACAAACCTGTACCTGCTATATTATGTAAAGGATTTTAGAATGTTAAAAAATCTAAATAGAGATAGATAGGGTTTTAAAATAAAAAAGAACCTGGCTATATGTTAAGAAATAAAGGAGTTTAAAATGCAAAAAAAGATGACGTATATGAAGGAATTGAAAATGGGAAAAAGGCTGGATAGGTAGAGCTATCTACGCTTCCTGCGTGTCCCGTAGGAAGCCCAAGTAGGTATTCTGTGTCATCTAAGTAAAGGTTGTATAGAAGCGTAAACAGACGACAAAGTCTAAAGAGAGAGAATTGTAAGTAGGTATCGAAGCCTAAATAGAGAAGTCTGAGATATCAAAGTGTCAAAATATCCGAGTCTAAACAGCTAGCTAGTCTAAATAGATGCTCTATATAATAAGAAGAGGAAATAGACACGGACGTGTAAATAGCGATGCTATCTAAGTGTAAATCTATGAAAGCGGAAATAGACACGGACGTGTAAACAGATCTAAGGTATAAGTGTAAACAGATAATATGCATCAAAGGTATCTGTTGCCTGAATAGATGTACGTGTAAATAGATACGTAAGTGTAAATGTCTGTGCTGCGGAAGGTTTTTAAAAGGCAAAGAAACCCTATCTATAGAAAGGATTTAAAAACTCGCCCTCCCCCTCGAATCTCTATTGAAGATGTAAAAGCGCTTTCAAAAGCTGGCCCTTCCCCCTTTTCCCATCCCGATCTGGGGCCGAGTTCCCCCAAACGGGGACTTTCCCTTGCGGGGCCACGCAGTTTGGAGGGAGGGGAACACCGCAGTTTGGGGCTCCCAGGAAAGCCAAATCCGCCTGGACTGGGGCAGCTGGAAAGCAAGCAGCACCACAAACACACCCGCACCCCCACGCCCATTTTAATGCAGAAACCCAACAGCCAAAATCACCGATTGTTACGTTGTGGAAAAGCGCTGGAAAACCCCGGAACTGAATATTTTGGAAAAGCAGGGGAAAAAAAAAAAAAAAGAACCCAACCCAACAACTCGCACCACTTTGGGCTGAAACGCTGGCAGTTTGAGAGGCGTTGCTGGGGATTCTCCGGTGTGGATTCGTTCTCTGGAGCGGAGCAGAATATCCGTTGCGGGTTATCCCAGGTGAGTTATCCGCTGTGGATTATGCCGGGTGACCCCCTGGTGTAGGTCACCCCCACGCGTGTCCCCTCGTGCACCTTTCTACCCACGCGTACCCGCCGTCCGTCCGTGTCCGTCTCCTCCCCCCGTCCCCGTCCCCCTCCGCGTGTCTCTCCACCCTCCCAAATGCTTTCCACCCGAACGTCCCCCCGCACGAGGTGTCGTGTGTCCCCCCCCCGCCCCGTGCGAGGCTTTTTTTCCCCGTGACGTGCCCCCCGCGTCCCCTGCCCTCCGATCCTGTGCCCCCGCTCCCCTGCTCCACCCCTGCCATAACCCCTTTGCTTCTGGACCCCCAGCTCTGCACGGGAGACAGGCAGCCTGGGGGGCTTTGCCCCCAGCCATTCCTTTCCCCTCTGGGCAGCAGCGGTTCTGCCGCTGCTACGGGCAGCCGCTTTCTCAAGGGGCAAGGGGCTGGGACGACCGGCGGCTGCTGCACGCTGCCGTCCGACTGAGGCGCTGTTCCCGGGGGACCTGGCGCAGGGAAAGCCGAGGTGCTCTCTGCACTGCCGGCGGCTCTTCAGAAGGGAACCGTGCTCTGGTTTTAGCAGAAGGTGGTGTCGGTCAGGCGGCCGCGTAGCGCCGTGCTCAGCGCCGTGGCAGGCGTCTGGCTCCTTCGAGTACAGGCGTATTTCTTGCCTTGCAGTCTCCTTGCAGTCTCTTGCCTTGCAGGTGCCAAAACAGTCGGGGGGGTTCGGGTTCCAAAAGCCTTTTGCCACGGGAGCGAGAGGACAGCTAGATTTCTAGCAGCACAGTATTTCAGCTGTGTTGCTTGCTGAAAATGGCTCGCAGGCCAGGAGATGTTCAGAGAGGTCTGAAATAAAGAAACCGAGTGTGGAAGTGATTGTTTTAAGGCGGCAAGCGAGGCAGCCAAAGGAACGGAGCAGCTCACCCGACACCTCGGCGGAGCAGCCCCTCCAGCCTCCCGAGCCTTGCGCGGCGCTGGCGGGAGCGGCGGGGAGCGCAGAGCTACGCTCCCGTACAGAGCGGCGAGGGAACTCGCAGGGCTCGGCGGCCATCTGCTTGCGGAGAGCTGACGCGGCGCCGTGCCTCTTTGCTTTCCCTGTTTCCCGTCTAATTCCTGTGCAC